>BSUD01000007.1:38076232-38199171 GCA_033239045.1 Fagopyrum esculentum
TAAGTCTCAGGCTAACTCACAAAGATGGGATAAAAGCACACTCAAACCCCAATAAAGGATGAACCTTTATTACCTACACTTATGATCGTTGGTAAACAAACTAAGGAATTACCGGGTAAGTCTCATCCTAAGCTTGCATTGAACCAGAGAGGTGTAATAAGAATAGGATTTAGCAAACTCTAACACTTAACTTTCTGTTTAGGATCGGATAAGTCACCTCGGTCAGAAGAATTCCACCCCGGCCGAGATGTTCATCGACTGAACGAGATGCTTAGGGTTAAGGTTAAAGACTCGAACTTTCAGGATCCTACTGGAATCTAAGATTATTCTATCATTGTTTTTCCCACAACCTTCAGCCAATCACCCTAGAATCACACAAGGAAATTAGCCACTCATCATCATTATGAAAGTATTAAAATTTATGGGAAGAAAGTGAATATTTGAACAAAGAAGAATTTAAGGAAAAGACTTCAATAACTGAATCAAATATCACAACAAAAGCGTTCCTTGGATAACAATCCAACAAGACAAGCCAACAAGTGAGGGAATTAAAGACAATCTTACAAAACCCTCCAAAAAGCTATAAAAGCTATAGACTTCAATCTTCCTTCAACCTTCAAAAAGGTTCTTCGAATCTCTCCAATTGGAGTATGCTGCTGCTGCTGCGTGCTATAAACCCTGATCGACGGTATAGCGTGATTTCCTCCTCAGCAAGCTCCTTCGATGTAAGCGGGATCCTGGATTTGTGGAAATCCAACCCTTTTTATAGGAAATAACCCTCCAAAGATAATAAATCTTAGAAAGATATTTTCCCATAAATATAGGTAAAATATATGATTCTGCATATCTCCTTCCTTCCAGGAGCCAAGCCCAAAAATATAAGATCACTTTCCAATTTTAAAAGATCTCATCCAAGAATAAAAATATTCTCGCCGCGTCTTAGGTGTTCGCCTCGGTCGAGTCGACGTCTCTGGGTCATCTCGGTCGAGGTGAATTTCTGGTCAACCGAGGTGAGTCACAACAGAATGTGAAATCTCTCGAATCTGCTCCAAAGTAAATCTTTAATCCATGGCTATGCTCCCTGGATGTAGCTCCAAATGACTCATGACTCCTTTTGCTCCTTTTTTGATGCAAAACGTACCATATTACCTGCGATTACAACAAAACTAGGTGTAGACCTCGATTCCCGCAAAGGTAGATGAAATGGTAGTAAAGTCACATAATGTACATACAAACATGCAGATTATGAAAGATAAAACGTCCAAACAAACCCCAAAATATAGACTATAATTCATGCTATCAAAATACCCCATACTTAGCCCTTGCTTGTCCCCAAGCAAGTTCCTCATATAAAAGACAAGATAGAATGGATTATAAGTCATGAAAATCAATGAAAAAGTCTTTCAAAAACATTTTATGGTGTGCAACTATCATAGATCACTCTAAGAGAATGCTTCATGGAATTTAAAAACTTAATATGCTCAAAACATTTTATAAATATAAGAAAGTTGTTCATCTTTGCATAAAATCATAGAATGCATAATAAATCATAATCATCAAAATTAATCATGTATAATCCGATTTAAACCACTAAGTCAATCAACAAGCTCAAGGTCTCAAGGGCTTCCCAAAAGAAGGGTCAAGAAACGTGTAGGGTAGGGATGTATGTAAGGTAATGTGGTGCTAGAATCCGGGAAAAGGATGAACTTCACTTTCACTTTGACTTGCAACATCTTCCACCAATAAGCTTTGCTTATTTCACACTTTTTCTTTTTTACTTTACTTTTTGGGATGCATGGACAGAGGTGCACAATAACCGAAGCCTAGGAAATCAGCAATCATCAATTTTTCGAGATGCATCAAAACCTTGATGCACATACCATGACCCGTTAGGAATATCGCTCAATCCGACTTTGGCAAGACACAAACACCCGGCTATGTGAATGGTGCCGAGTTACTCATCTTCATGATTGACTTCCCCAAACCTATTATTGCTTTCTAACACTTTTACTTCCAGCCACTTCTCAACTTTAACTCCACTTGCTTTCACCACTTCGCTTGCTTCCAAATTCCCGGATAGGTAAAGGGAGGCAAAATGTATGTGAGGGGCTAAGCATGATCAAGAAGAAGAAGAAGAAGAGAATGAATTGCCTTGGTCTTCCCAAGAAGAAAGTGAGAGAACTCATAATGTGGTGTCAATCTTCAAATTCAACATAATTTGGATAAAAAATAAAGTATTAAACATGCTAATAATTTCAAACAAAGCATTTAGCAACTTAGACATATTATAAAACCTTTCAAACACATAAAGAATTTAAAACCAGTAAGTAAACAAAATCTTCACTGAGATCATATCCAGATAAGTAGCACAAAATCGTTTTCGAAAACTTTCTGTTACGCACCTCGGTCGAGGTGTTCTTGGTTCAACCGAGGTGAAATGCCTCGTTTGGCCAAGACTGACTCGGTCGAGGTCAAAATTATTTTTTTTTTTTCGGTTTCGACGTTTTTCTCAATAAAATAACCTGTAGGTATGCATGTAATATCAGATAATCATATAAATGCAGAAGTGAAGCATAAATAAAATATCTGATAAGATAGAATGTCATACATCAAAAGTAGTCAAATAACATCAAGTAGTCAAATAAGTACAAACACCCCATACTTGGGACACACTGTCCCAGTGGGTCAATATAAGTCTAGAAATGAGAGTACTCACCGGATAAATAGCTGAACTGCATAAAAAAATATAATAAGAAAATCCTGCAGCTCCTCAGTAATCCTGATCCGGCGGTGGTGGTGGTGGCACATACGGATACTGTGTCGGATCGAAAGGATAGCCCATGACACGCTCGAACTGAAGCTGGGCCATGATGTGCTGATAGTGCTGCCGCTCCTGCATCTCGCGGATATCCAGCGATAATGCAGCATATGAGTCGATAACCTGATCCGTCAGGTCATCGATCCGTCGGTGGGCAGCTCGATCTCTCACTCCGCGCCTCCTGCGTCTAGCAGGTCTGACTGGAGAAGTCTCAGCTGGTGCAGGCTCCGTCTCCTCCTCATCATCCAAATCAATGATCGGTGGCGCGCTCATCCCTGCAGTATCCGTCCCTGTATCCATCGGGACTCCACCATCTCTCTCATCTACCGTCTCCTCGTCATCGTCGTCCTCCTCCTCCTCCTCCTCAGCTGGGGCGGCTGCTGCCTCTCTATGATCCTCCATCATCGGAGCCCAAGCTGTCTGCCAGTAATGTGGATCGAAAACTGTGAACTGTGCAGACCAGCGGATCCCCTGTGGTGCAGTCCGCTCCCATGGCATAGCAACAAATGGAGTGGTCAGACCTCGGGGAACTAGAATCTCCCGAGTGATCATCTCCTATAATCCAAGCGGCTTCGGAGCCGCCGCCATCGTACATACACTGAGGTCCATCCCGTGATAAGCAGCAATATGGGTGACTAGACCTCCGCAGCAAATGTCTCCCTTCGCCTTGGCCTTGATCCTGTGCAGGTCCTCTGCCAAGATCAAGCCAAAGTCTGGGAAACCCCCCGTGACCATACAGTAAAGGCTGAAGAGCTCGCCCTGTCGGATCTTCTGGGGCGTCTCAGTACGCGCCAGAAGTGTCTCGCTGAATATCCTATGGGCTAATCTGAAGGCTGGGTGGAAGATGACCTTCTCCCTGGAATCTCCAGGGCGCCATCTGTCTGCATGCTCGGTAATATGGGCAATCTGCCCCCAGAACTCCCTAGCTACAGATCGGGAGGGGAAGTCGGTGGCGGTGGGCTCAGAAAAGCCGAAAATCTCTCTCCAAATCTCTAAGGGAACTATGAAGTTCCGGTTCATCAACCGGTACTTCACAGACTGGTCTGTGGGGAGGTAGGAGAAGGAGCTAACGAACTCTAAGGTCGGCTCCAAATAGGCTGGGGCTCGGATCTCAGTAAACTGATCCAGCCCAACAGTGGCAATCATCCTCCTAAGGTCTCCATCTAACCCTAGGCAATCGAAGGCTGACACGTCCAGAAAACATGGTGCGATAACTGGACGGCTAGCTATGTACTCATAATCTACCCGGTATCTCTCGTGGATCACCGGGCGGTAAGGACGGGAAGAAGAGGAAGAAGGGGAAGGTGAGGATCTGTCTCTGAGGGCTAGGCGACGATCGGAACTCATTTTCTCTCAACACTGTCAGAACACCTCGGTCACTGACAATACTCAGAAATCACCTCGGTCGAGATGCAGTTCGACTGGACCGAGGCGCAGCAGTTCGCGATTTAAATCTCAAAAATCCAGTTCTTTTCCCCCAAAAATCACTACAATTGCTTCCTATGGGGTACTTAAGCCTTTTCTCAGCAGAATCAGGGGCAACCAAAGCCCAAATCGAAGCGAATGAACGAGTTAGGGTTTCGACTTGTTTTACCTCATTTTGGTCGATTAGTTCGATTTCGTCGCAGATCTGTTGTTGCAATAGGTTCCTCTACCCTTCAATCGCAGTTTGGAAGCGGAAATCTTCGAAAATGAGCAAGATCTGAGGAGGCGAGGTGGGAAGGGCGCCGCGGTCGAGTTGGATAAGGTAAAAAGTGAAAAAATAAAATTTTCCCCCTTTTATACTGTTCCTGGATCTGCTGTCACCTCGGTCGAGATGGTCTCGACTGGACCGAGGTGGTATGGACCGAGGTGGTTCTGCAGAAACCCTAGTCGCCTCGGTTGCTCAAGAATCAACTCGGTCGAGGTGCTCTGACAGTAACCGAGGTGCTTCTGTCTTCTCAGAATCTCGAACTTCTGTCCTTCCAGTTATGCTCCTTCCTTAGATATTCTCCGTTGTCTGTCCAGAATGCCAAAAACAAAGCAAAGCAAAGCAAAAACAAAAACTATCTAAGCTAGACTAGAAAACGGGAAAAGAAAGCAATACCTTGGGTTGCCTCCCAAGAAGCGCTTGGTTTAAGGTCGCTACCTGGACCATGTTGCGTCTCAAACGAGGTATATTGGTGCAACCTTCTCAACCGGCGTTTCCGGTTGGTATTTCTTAAGTCTATGACCGTTGACCTTGAAGCTTCTGCTAGTTTCGCCCCATATCTCAACTGCACCAGGAGGGAAAACATGTTTCACAACATAAGGTCCGGTCCATCTAGATTTCAACTTACCTGGAAAAAGGCGGAGGCGGGAGTTGAAGAGTAGAACTAAATCTCCTTCGTTAAGCTCCTTTGGGACGATACGCTTGTCATGCCATCTCTTCGTCCTTTCCTTGTAGATTTTTGCATTCTCATAAGCGTTGAAACGCAGCTCCTCCAGCTCGTTGAGTTCCAATAGTCGCTTCTCACCAGCCTCCTTGATGTCGAAATTCAACCATTTGATCGCCCAATACGCCTTGTGTTCCAATTCAACGAGCAAATGGCAAGACTTCCCATATACCAAATTATAAGGAGTGGTACCTATGGGAGTCTTGAATGCGGTCCTGTACGCCCAAAGAGCATCGTCCAATTTCATGGACCAATCCTTCCTCGTTCTAGAGACGGTCTTCTCCAAAATTGCCTTGATTTCTCTATTCGAGATCTCGACACGTCCACTAGTTTGAGGGTGATAAGCAGTTGATACCTTGTGGGTTACCCCATACTTCGATAGAAGTGCCTTGAACTTCCGGTTTATGAAATGCGTTCCTCCATCGCTAATGATGATGCGTGGAGTTCCAAATCGTGGAAAGATAGTTCTATTCAAGAACTTCACAACCACTTTGGCGTCGTTAGTGGGAGAAGCAATGACTTCAACCCATCTAGAGACGTAATCAACTGCAAGGAGAATGTAGAGGTTTCCTCCGGAGGATGGGAAAGGTCCCATGAAGTCAATCCCCCATACATCAAAGATTTCCACTTCTTCGATGTTATTAAGTGGCATCTCGTTTCTCCTTGATAAATTTCCTGTTCTTTGGCATGCATCACAAGAGACAACAAAAGATTGCACATCCTTAAATAATGTAGGCCAAAAGAAACCAGAACGTAATACCTTAGCGCATGTTTTATCGGTGCTAGCATGTCCTCCACAAGGGAGTGAATGGCAATGCCGTATAACGCTATTAACTTCGTCTTCCGGAATGCATCTTCGAAGCATCCCATCCGGTCTGCGCTTGAATAGTAGCGGCTCATCGCAGTAGTAATGTCGTACTTCCTTGAAGAATCTTTTCTTTTGAGAGTACGTCAATCCGGGCGGTATCTCCTGGCAAACAAGATAATTCACAATATCAGCATACCAAGAAGCATCTATTCTTTTGAGAGTAAGAAATTTGTTATTCTCGGCAATCTCAGTTGACATCATCTCGCCATCGATATCGGTCGAGGCGCACAGGCGTTGACCGAGGTGTTCTTCAGTCGCCTCGCTCAGTCCAGAAAGTGCCTCGGTCGAGGTACTGCTACTGGAACCGAAACTTGAGATCTTCGTCTCCTGGGTTAGCTTCTCAGTTTTAGCCCCTGGATCCTCTTTCAGTGCCTTCAAGCTCCGTATATCTGCATCGCAAGAAGCATCTACACCTTCCTCCATTAAACTGAAGCTAATAACTCTTTCGAGTGGATCGTTAATAAGGATAGAGCTCACCAATTCTCTTGATTCTTCTTCATCGTAGATGTTGAAGATATCATCAGTCAGCTGCTCCCCTTTCATGGCTGCAAGTAGTGCGAACTCCACCTCATCGCCACCAACGTTGAATTTCAACTTGGCGTTCTTGCAATCCACGTTGCAACCCGAAGTTGCTAGAAATGGCCTCCCGAGAATAATAGGAACAGGATAATCTGCGGGAATGTCAAGTACAACAAAATCTATAGGTAGATAGAAGTTACCTAACTTGACCGGAACGTCCTCCACGATGCCCACGGGATGGGTAACGAGCGATCCGCCATATAAAGTCGAATCTTGACCGGTTTGGGCTCTCCAAGACCGATCTTTACGCATAGCTCCAGCGGGATGATGCTCACGCTGGCTCCTAGATCACAAAGGGCTTCACAAGTGACATCCCCAACTTGAATGGGAATGCAAAATGAACCGGGATCTCTTAATTTAGGTGGCATCTTCTCCTTCATGATTTGTATGAGCTCCGAAGATTTAGATGTCATCCTAACTTCACCAACATCCTCCAGCTTCCTCTTCCTTGATAAGATTTCTTTTAAGAACTTCCCATAGGCGGGCATACCTAAAATAGCATCAAGGAAAGGAATATTAATATGTAGCTTATTCATCAAGTCAAGAAACTTACCAAAGTGCTTGTCTAGATGTGCTCTGGCTCTGGACTGTGGGAATGGAAGTGGTGGTTTGTATGCAGGAGGTGGAATATAAGTTTCAGTCGTCCCTCCTGCTTTCTGTTGCTCCGCCTCGGTGGCATCTCGGTCGAGGTGTTCTTCGACTGGATCTGGACCGAGGTGGTCTGCGTCGAACGAGGTATTGGATCTGCAGTTTTAAGTCCACTCCTCGTCGTTATGGCCATGCACTGGCCCTTAGGGTTGGTTTCCGTCTTTGCTGGAAGCTTCCCTGGATCTCTTGGCGCTTCATTCGCCCTACTAGCAAGTTGTTGTTCGAAGGACTTTTGGGTCCTCGAAAATGAAGTCATAGAATTCTCCATAGCGCTAAGCTTGATCAAGATAGCCTCCAGAACTGCGTCTTTCTTTTCTGTTTGAGACGAACTTGATCCTTGCCCTTGGTTCTTTAATGGAGTAGAAGAAGAAGAAGGGGAAGAGAGGAAAGGGTTAGAGGAATCGTTAGAGTTGGAGTTTGAATGATTGTTACCGTGATTTTGGTTATTCGCCCTCCAGTTGTTGCTATTGGATCCTCTATTGTTATTGTTGTAGTTGTTGTTTCGGGGACCGTTGTTGTTGTTACGGTACCCGTTATTGTTGTTGTTCCTTTGCCCTTGCTCTTCCTTCTTGGTTTGAGCCATCAAGAGTTCCTTCAATTGCTTCACGTCATTCTTCAAAGACGTGAGTTGATTGTTGTTGGATTGAGTCTCTTGAAAGTTGACTCTTTTAACTCCACCTTCAGCTCCTTGGTGGGTATATTTCTCCATGTGCAAGGCTTGCTTCTCAATGAAGTCCCAAGCCTCATTAATCGCCATGTCCATGAAGGTACCGGCGGAGAGTAGTTGGAGATTGAATTGGGTGCTTCCGTCCAGTCCTTTGAAGTAGATCTCCAACAACTTGATCTTTGGAATCCCATGATGTGGGCAATCCAAAAGGATATCCTTGAACCGCTCCCAAGATTTGGACAAGCTCTCCTTGTCCTTCATGATGAAAGCATTGATCTTCCCTCTCATTTCAGCGGTCTTTGAGGGGGGAAAGAATTTGGTTAAGAATTCCGTAGTCATCTCCTCCCATGTGCTAATTTTACCTGGAGGAAGAGATTGATACCAAGTAAGAGCTCTATCTTTTAAAGAAAAGTAAAAAGGTCTTAGCTTGTAGTTGTTATTTTCAATTCCTGAAGGTCGCAAGGTTTCCATCAAGATCTCGTAGTTTTGAAGATGTTGATGCGGTGACTCCTTCTTTAGCCCTCCGAATTGGCATTGGCGAATCATGGTTAGAACTTGCGGTCGAAGTTCGTAGTCATGATCGACTGGATCTCCTAGGTTCACCCCTGGACGCCTCAGTTGTTGATTAGGATCCATCCTTTGACCTAGGGTTTGTGGGATTCCTGCAAGAAGAACATCTCGGACTGGCCTCCGAGGTGGAAGTACATCGGCCGGGGCATCAGGTATTGGCATCTGCCTCGGTCGAAGATCAGCTACTGGATCCTGCATCGTTCGAGGATCAACAGGGGGATCTTCCCTCGGTCGAAGTAGAATCTGGTTTCGTATGACTGCTATCTCAGCTTCGATTGCTGCAATCTTGGTGCGATTCTCTTCTTTCTCTTGCCTTAGTTCTTCCTTGCTGAGGCATAGCAGCTCTAGCGCCTCTTTCAATTCGGCCGCAAGATCGCGATCGTCTTGTTGGCCCATCTTTGCTTCTCTTAAGCGTCGCTTGTATGTCTTTTCCGGTTCGGGATCGTAAGGAACGATTTCCTTCCCAGTGCGGGTTCTTCGCATATACCTAAGAAAGAACCTGCAAAAGTCACTCAAGTAGAGTGGTTAGATGACACGGGGCAAGCGCCCCAAGAGCAAACCGTACCGGCTCGGTCTAGACCAAGTCCCCGGCAACGGCGCCAAAAACTTGTTCGCTCCAAACGGTGTGTGCAAGCTTTAAATTTATAACCCTAGACTTAAGCTTAAAACAAGGATGCGAACCCGCAGTGTACGGGTCAATCGTAGTAAAAAGCAAGAAATTTCAGGGGTCGATCACAGGGACTCGGTGAAACAAAGTCAATAACGGTAAGCTTCGTGAATACTAACCACAAGAGCAATTAACACAATCAAAGATGAATAAGAAGTCAGTAAAGCAAACATGCAATTCTAGGGATTAAAGCATCTAGTTGTGGTTCCAACTCAAGATCTAAAGATAAGCGGACAAAGCTGAGATTTTTGCATGGGGAAGGTGTTACTAAAGTGGAGTAGATCACCGGGTAAGTCTCACTACACACTAATCCTAAACCGTAACTCCTATTACCGGGTAAGTCTCAAGGAATCAAGATAAAGAACTATAACCTCAAACTAACACACCATCTAAGGGAATAGAATCAACCTTTACCGGGTAAGTCTCAGGCTAACTCACAAAGATGGGATGGAAGCACACTCAAACCCCAATAAAGGATGAACCTTTATTACCTACACTTATGATCGTTGGTAAACAAACTAAGGAATTACCGGGTAAGTCTCATCCTAAGCTTGCATTGAACCAGAGAGGTGTAATAAGAATAGGATTTAGCAAACTCTAACACTTAACTTTCTGTTTAGGATCGGATAAGTCACCTCGGTCAGAAGAATTCCACCCCGGCCGAGATGTTCATCGACTGAACGAGATGCTTAGGGTTAAGGTTAAAGACTCGAACTTTCAGGATCCTACTGGAATCTAAGATTATTCTATCATTGTTTTTCCCACAACCTTCAGCCAATCACCCTAGAATCACACAAGGAAATTAGCCACTCATCATCATTATGAAAGTAATTAAAATATATGGGAAGAAGGTGAATATTTGAACAAAGAAGATTTTAAGGAAAAGACTTCAATAACTGAATCAAATATCACAACAAAAGCGTTCCTTGGATAGCAATCCAACAAGACAAGCCAACAAGTGAGGGAATTTAAGACAATCTTACAAAACCCTCCAAAAAGCTATAAAAGCTATAGACTTCAATCTTCCTTCAACCTTCAAAAAGATTCTTCGAATCTCTCCAATTGGAGTATGCTGCTGCTGCGTGCTATAAACCCTGATAGACGGTATAGCGTGATTTCCTCCTCAGCAAGCTCCTTCGATGTAAGCGGGATCCTGGATTTGTGGAAATCCAACCCTTTTTGTAGGAAAATAACCCTCCAAAGATAATAAATCTTAGAAAGATATTTTCCCATAAATATAGGTAAAATATATGATTCTGCATATCTCCTTCCTTCCAGGAGCCAAGCCCAAAAATATAAGATCACTTTCCAATTTTAAAAGATCTCATCCAAGAATAAAAATATTCTCGCCGCGTCCTAGGTGTTCGCCTCGGTCGAGTCGACGTCTCTGGGTCATCTCGGTCAAGGTGAATTTCTGGTCAACCGAGGTGAGTCACAACCGAATGTGAAATCTCTCGAATCTGCTCCAAAGTAAATCTTTAATCCATGGCTATGCTCCCTGGATGTAGCTCCAAATGACTCATGACTCCTTTTGCTCCTTTTTTGATGCAAAACGTACCATATTATCTGCGATTACAACAAAACTAGGTGTAGACCTCGATTCCCGCAAAGGTAGATGAAATGGTAGTAAAGTCACATAATGTACATACAAACATGCAGATTATGAAAGATAAAACGTCCAAACAAACCCCAAAATATAGACTATAATTCATGCTATCATCTTGTCATGCCATCTTTTGGTTCTCTCCTTGTAGATCCGGGCATTCTCATAAGCTTCCAACCGGATCTCCTCAAGGGCGTTTATATCAAGCAACCTCTTCGCTCCCGCCTCCTTGAGGTCAAAATTTAGCCACTTAATGGCCCAATAAGCTCTATGCTCCATTTCCACCGGAAGATGGCAAGACTTGCCATAGACTAACTTGTAGGGAGTGGTTCCAATTGGTGTCTTGAAGGCGGTTCTATATGCCCACAATGCGTCATTGAGCTTCATAGCCCAATCCTTTCAAGTTCTAGACACCGTCTTCTCAAGGATGGCCTTGATCTCCCGGTTGGAGATCTCCACTTGGCCACTAGTTTGGGGATGGTAAGGTGTTGCCACCTTGTGAGTCACCCCATACTTAGCCAAAAGCGCCCCAAAATTCCTATTTGTGAAGTGCTTTCCTCCATCACTAATGATCACCCTTGGTGTTCCAAACCTAGGGAAGATCACTCGGTTGAAGAACCGCACCACCACCTTGGCATCGTTTGTGGGAGAGGCGATTGCCTCCACCCATCTTGACACATAGTCCACCGCCAATAGGATGTAGAGATTGCCACATGAAGAAGGGAATGGTCCCATGAAGTCTACACCCCACACATCAAATATTTCGACTTCTTGGATGTTGTTCAAGAGCATTTCATTCCTCCTTGAGATGTTGCCCGTCCTTTGGCAAGCATCACACGCCGTTACAAAACCTTGCACATCTCTAAACAAGTTAGGCCAATAAAAACCGGACTGCAATACCTTTGCACACGTCTTGTGTGAGCTAGCATGACCTCCACATGGTAAGGAGTGACTATGCCGGATCACACTCTCCACTTCATCTTCCGGTACGCATCTTCTAAACATCCCATCCGGCCCTCTCTTGAATAGAAGTGGTTCACTCCAATAGTAGTGCCTCACATCGTTGAAGAACTTCTTTCTTTGTGCATATGTCAATCCGGGAGGCACTTCCTCACACACTAAGTAGTTCACGATGTCGGCATACCATGGCTCACTTCCTCTAGACACTTGGAACAAGCATTCCTCCACCATTTGCAATTGCTCATCCCGGAATGAGTCATCTATCGGGATGTCATCCTTTTCAAGCTCCAATGGTGGGAGTCTACTAAGGTGATCCGCCACGGAGTTTTCGGATCCCTTCTTGTCCCGTATTTCCAAATCAAACTCTTGAAGAAGGAGGATCCACCGAATCAACCTTGGTTTGGCATCCTTCTTTGTAAGTAGATAACGGATCGCAGCATGATCCGTATAAACTATGACCTTCGCTCCAACAAGGTATGAGCGGAACTTCTCAAATGCATATACTACCGCTAGCAATTCCTTCTCGGTGGTAGCATAATTGAGTTGGGCATCATCTAGCGTCTTGCTAGCACAATAAATAGCATGAGTACGCCCTTCTTTTCTTTGCCCCAAAACAGCCCCAACGGCTACATCGCTTGCATCACACATGATCTCAAATGGTAGACTCCAATCCGGAGGTTGCATGATAGGTGCGGAGATCAAGGCGTTCTTCAACCTACAAAAAGCCTCAAGACAATCTTTGGAAAAGACAAAATCAACATCCTTCATTAGTAGGTTAGTGAGGGGCTTAGAGATTTTAGAGAAATCTTGAATAAACCTCCGGTAGAAACCGGCATGCCCTAAGAAACTCCTTACCCCCTTTACCGAGGTAGGTGGTGGCAACTTCTCTATCGTCTCAATCTTGGCCCTATCAACCTCAATGCCACGGTTAGACACCAAGTGTCCTAACACGATGCCTTCACTTACCATGAAGTGGCATTTTCCCCAATTTAAGACAAGATTTGTCTCCTCACATCTTTGCAACACTAATGACAAGTTAGCTGTTCGACCTAAAACGTGCGTGCAATCAAGTCTTAAATTTATAAAACTAGAATAAAGCAAGCGAACCCGCAGTGTACGGATCGGCGTAGATTAGCAAGTATTTCAGAGTATCGAACACAGGGATTTGGGGGGAACAAATTCAGTTGTAAAGTTGTCAAGCAAATAAAAGGGTAAAGCTTTGCAAATATATTGGGAAAACAGCAACCCTAAAGATCCAGATATCTAATTGTGGCAATCGATTCAAGATATACTAAAGAACTACGGACAGAGTTAAGAGTTGCAAAGGTATGCTAAGGTAAAGCAATGTACGGTGAAGTTCCAAGGCTTTATATGACTTATCTAGAAATACTCTCTATAAAGGTTGTTGAGGTTTCAGTATAGAAAGGATCTAAAGACAAGAATTAATCTCAAATACCCAAACTTGTAATCCAAGGATCAAGACTAACTAAACCGATTAAGGTTGTGACACTCGAAATCGAAGTAGAGGTTGTTGAGGCTTCACTACTACCTAGAAAAGGCAAGCCAAGACTAAGTTAAAGCAAATCTTTAACTTTGGATTAAAGTAAAAGCAAGGTTCGTAAACTGAAGTAAATCACGGGTAGTTCTTGATAATCACGGCCGTGGAAACCTAAGAACAGGCCGTGATTTAGGGTGTCGACGATATTTCTCTAACTCTCAGGGTCCAATCAAATTACAATCGATCTATCATTATCTAAGCCACAACTATCAACCCTTCACCTTAGAATTGCTAAAGAGTTTTAGCCAATAATCATAGTCATAGAATCAAATATCAAATATGAAAGGGAGAAAAGGTAAAACCTTGAAATCTCAATAACAAACACAAAACCAATGTCAATAATACTCAAAAGTAACTTGCGTTCAATAGATGTAGGATAGAATAAGAATCTATCACAAATCTCAAGGAGCAAAGAAGAACGGGATGTCAATCCGCCTTCAAATGAAACCCTAAAATCTTCCAACTTCGCAAAAAGGGAAATGCGTCCTTCCCCAAATCTTCCCTCCAAATAGCAAGACCTCCAAGTCTACCTCTCTAAGTATCCTTTGGAGAATTTAACTCCAAGTCCCGGGGCTGTCACCGTCCTCCTTTCAATGTTGAAGGCTATCGAATATATGTAGGGATCTATCTAGGGTTTAAAGATAAAACCCTAAATATTTGGGCTGAAAAGAAGTCGAATCCGCTGGTATCAGAAGATACTCTGGGCCGCGTCATAAGGTATCAGAAAATACTTTGGCGCGTCAGACGGTATCAGAGAATACTTTGGGCCGCGTCAGACGGTATGAGAGAATACTTTGGGCCGCGTCAGACGGTATCAGAGAATACTTTGCCCGCGTCCTAAATTCCTTTTATGCTCCTTTTTGTCCCGCTTCAAGGCTTAATCCTTAAATGTGCCATTTTTACTCCATAATTCGCCAAATTACCTACAAATGCAATAAAACTCTGTGTAGACCTCTATTCTTGCAAAGTAGGTGAATATAACCATAAATGCCATGAATGTATGTCTATGCATGCAAAATAAAGGGAAAATCAATATAAATACATGCCTAAAAATAGGTCATAATTCATGTCATCAAAATACCCCATACTTGCCTCTTGCTTGTCCTCAAGCAAGGTTTAAACTTAAGATACAAGATGATATGGATTATGAATATGCAAAAATAAAGAAAAACCATAATATTTTGGTTGTGCTTCTATTCATAGATCACCCTTAAATAGTTGCTTCATAACTAATGATAATCATCATATGGTCAAAAGGAAATATAGCATGGAAAGGATAATCATAATTTGTAAGAAAATCATAACATGCATCATAACTTGCAATATATCAAAATCAATCATGAGGAATCCAATTTAGACCACAAAGCCAAACACATTCCAATGATCTTAAGGACTTTCAAGTAAGGTCAAGAAATGCGGAAAGGAGGGAAACTTATAAGGGATGTGGTGCATGAATCCGGGAAAAGGAATAACTCAACTCTTTTACTTTTTCTTTTGATTTTGCAACACCATCAACTTAGAGCTTTGCTCTTTTCTTTTTCACATTATTTTTCGACTTTACTTTTGAAAATATGGACAGCGGTGCACAAAAACCGAAGTCTAGGAGATTGGCGTTTCTCATTTTTGCGAGATGCCTCAAACCCTTGATGCACATACCATAATCCGTTAGGAATATCGCTCAACTCGACTTTGGCAAGACACAAACACCCGGCTATGTGAATGGTGCCGAGTTACTCATCGTCATGATTGACTTCCCTAAACCTACAATTTCTTTCTATTCTTTGAATGCAAAATTTTGCTTTCATGGTCCTCCCACATCAAACATGCCAAATACTCAACTCCTCCAAATTCCCGGATAGGTAAAGGGGGGCAATTATTTCATTGAGGGGCTAAATAAACGAGGAAAGAAGTAAGAAAATCGAGGTGCCTTAATCATTTCAATAAGAAGTGTAAGAACTTATATGCGGTTTCAACCTTCATCATTCAACATGATTTAGAATGAAAGCGAATTATCAAACATGCATGAAGTTCTATCAAAGTATTCAAATCCCACATATGTCATAAATCAATTCAAGCATATCAAAATCATCATAGCTATTCCACAAAACAATGTTCATCATAGAGATCATATTCATTCTAGAAGCACAAAAATTTTAAATTTTTCAAAATTTTCATAATCATATGATGCAAGACATAAAACATGCAAGTGGTATTGCAAATACCTCCACCCCATACTTAAAACTCGCATTGTCCCCAATGTGAAAAAAAAAAAAGATGGAAAAGGATACTCACAATGTAAGATGGCGAATCAGGCAAGGCGAATCATTAATCGGGCGGTGGTGGTGAAAATCTATAGAAGCTCAATAGGGAACTCCGAATACTCTAATCGACGTCAAAGAACGAAGAAGGGGAACGTCTTTCCGCCGAAAATTTTTCCGAAAAAAAAAAAAAAAATTTTATTTTTTATTTTTTTTTTGGGTCGGGAATTTCCACGGCCGTGGTTTTGGCCGTGGAACTTTCTGTTGCTCTCGACAAGAGTCCAAGTTTCGTCAATCTTTTCGACTTTTCTCATCTTCTCTTGCTTATTCCTTATTCCTGACATCCAAAAACACAAACATACCGGAAGGTATCGAAGAAAAACAAGCAAAAACAACTACTCTAATCTAAGAAAGAAAAGGGAAAAGGATTCATTACCTTGGGTTGCCTCCCAAGAAGCGCTTGGTTTAACGTCACTAGCTGGACCTATGTCCATAGATGACTCAATGCACCTTGAACATCTTGGATTGCTCTTCAAATCCATCATTAAACTCCTCCAAGAAATCTCCGGTTCCTAATTTCACCGGCAAGTGGTAAGATCTCCCACGTACAAGCTTGTACGGTTTGATTCTCACCGGAATCCTCCTAGCTTTCTTATGCTTTAATGGGACATAATTCAGCCTTGCATCCCATCCCTTCCTAGATCGAGAAATCAGTTTCTCGAGAATCCTCTTAGCTTCCCCATCTCCAGTTTGGGGATGATGTATGGTCTTCGTCATGTGAATGACCCCATACTTGAATAAAAGACACTTCTTCGCCTTAACGGTGAAGTGCTTGCTAACTCCACTCCTTGTAGTCCAAGGAGCATCTTCTTCCAGCAATTTCAATGGAGGCTTCATCTTCACCTTAGGAGGTTCTTTTGGAAGAGACCTCCAACTCTCCGGTGCATTCCTAAAAAAATCAGAAATTTTAATAGGAATTTCAAATGAAGTAAGAGAATGTACCTTGTTAAGTTCTTCAAGGCTTGGGACAAGTTTCATGTTGGCATGATGATCCACACATGAAATATCTCCCAACTCAGCTGGATCTTCTTCAACCTTGACCACAGTTTCAGTAATTTGGCCAAGGTTCACCACTTCTTCCTCTTCTTCAATGGGAACTTCAAGAGGAAATTCAGGTTCGATAGGAGGAAGGCTTAAGACTTGGAATTCTTCCTTGTTGGATGGATAACTTTCCATGGCTTCATAAGATTCAGACATAGATTTTAGTTTGTCTTCCAACCTGTCCAACACTTTTAATATCTCTTCCAACATCATTTGTGTGCCATCCTCGGATGGTTGTTGTGGAGTTTGCACTTGAGGAGGTTGATTATAAAACGTATGAAGGGGATTAAATTCATCCCGATATGCGAGCTCATCCTCAATGACTTCCTCTCTTTCTTTTTCGTCGCTAACACAATAATAGGCATACTTCTCCTCCAAATATTCATAATGGTCCGCCCTAGCACCTTGCCATGCAAACCAGGCTGGATCAAATGCAGGTTCATTGCTCCATGCAGCCATTGGTGAACCTAAAAACTCAAAAACTCATTCCGAAAAGATTAAAAGCAAAAAGCTCTCAATCCCGACAACCGAAAACCGAATTTGGCCTAAACCAAATCCCCGGCAACGGCGCCAAAAACTTGTTCTTTGGCGAAACTCTGTTCCGTTCCCGGAACAAGAACTTCGTATGTACCTAAGAACACAAACCTGCAAGAACACTCAAGAAAAGGATATCAAATAACAAGAGCAAAGCTCCCAAGCTTGACAACCGATAACCGAATTCGGCCTAAACTAAATCCCCGGAAACGGCGCCAAAAACTTGTTCGCCCTAAAACGTGCGTGCAATCAAGTCTTAAATTTATAAAACTAGAATAAAAGCAAGCGAACCCGCAGTGTACGGATAGGCGTAGATTAGCAAGTATTCCAGAGTATCGAACACAGGGATTTGGGGGGAACAAATTCAGTTGTAAAGTTGTCAAGCAAATAAAAGGGTAAAGCTTTGCAAATATATTGGGAAAACAGCAACCCTAAAGATCCAGGTATCTAATTGTGGCAATCGATTCAAGATATACTAAAAAACTACTGACAGAGTTAAGAGTTGCAAAGGTATGCTAAGGTAAAGCAATGTACGGTGAAGTTCCAAGGCTTTATATGACTTATCTAGAAATACTCTCTATAAAGGTTGTTGAGGCTTCAATACAGAAAGGATCTAAAGACAAGAATTAATCTCAAATACCCAAACTTGTAATCCAAGGATCAAGACTAACTAAACCGATTAAGTTTGTGACACTCGAAATCGAAGTAGAGGTTGTTGAGGCTTCACTACTACCTAGAAAAGGCAAGCTAAGACTAAGTTAAAGCAAATCTTTAACTTTGGATTAAAGTAAAAGCAAGGTTCGTAAACTGAAGTAAATCACGGGTAGTTCTTGAGAATCACGGCCGTGGAAACCTAAGAACAGGCCGTGATTTAGGGTGTCGACGATATTTCTCTAACTCTCAAGGTCCAATCAAATTACAATCGATCTATCATTATCTAAGCCACAAATATCAACCCTTCACCTTAGAATTGCTAAAGAGTTTTAGCCAATAATCATAGTCATAGAATCAAATATCAAATATCAAATATGAAAGGGAGAAAAGGTAAAACCTTGAAATCTCAATAACAAACACAAAACCAATGTCAATAATACTCAAAAGTAACTTGCGTTCAATAGATGTAGATAGAATAAGAATCTCTCACAAATCTCAAGGAGCAAAGAAGAACGGGATGTCAATCCGCCTTCAAATGAAACCCTAAAATCTTCCAACTTCGCAAAAAGGGAAATGCGTCCTTCCCCAAATCTTCCCTCCAAATAGCAAGACCTCCAAGTCTGCCTCTCTAAGTATCCTTTGGAGAATTTAACTCCAAGTCCCGGGGCTGTCACCGTCCTCCTTTCAATGTTGAAGGCTATCGAATATATGTAGGGATCTATCTAGGGTTTAAAGATAAAACCCTAAATATTTGGGCTGAAAAGAAGTCAAATCCGCTGGTATCAGAAGATACTCTGGGCCGCGTCATAAGGTATCAGAAAATACTTTGGCGCGTCAGACGGTATCAGAGAATACTTTGGGCCACGTCAGACGGTATCAGAGAATACTTTGGGCTGCGTCAGATGGTATCAGAGAATACTTTGCCCGCGTCCTAAATTCCTTTTATGCTCCTTTTTGTCCCGCTTCAAGGCTTAATCCTTAAATGTGCCATTTTTACTCCATAATTCGCCAAATTACCTACAAATGCAATAAAACTCTGTGTAGACCTCTATTCTTGCAAAGTATGTGAATATAACCATAAATGCCATGAATGTATGTCTATGCATGCAAAATAAAGGGAAAATCTATATAAATACATGCCTAAAAATAGGTCATAATTCATGTCATCATTAGCCAAACAATCTTCGAAAGAAGAACCATAAACAGAGAAATCATCCATAAACACTTCCATGATATTTTCTATGTATTCCGAAAAGATAGCCATCATACACCTTTGGAAGGTGGTGGGTGCATTACACAGCCCAAATGGCATTCTCCTATATGCAAAAGTACCCCATGGACATGTAAAGGTTGTTTTCTCTTGGTCATCGGGGTGAATAGGGATTTGGAAGAATCCACTATAGCCATATAGGTAGCAAAAATGAGAATGTTGAGCTAACCTTTCTAGCATTTGGTCAATGAAGGGAAGAGGGAAATGATCTTTCCTAGAGGCCATGTTCAATTTCCTATAATCAATGCACATCCTCCACCCCGTAACCGTTCTAGTCGGGATTAGTTCATTGTTCTCATTAGTCACTACGGTCATCCCACCCTTCTTAGGTACTACATGAACGGGGCTAACCCACTTACTATCCGAGATAGGGTAGATAATTCCCGCATCTAGCAACTTAATGATTTCCTTTTTGACTACCTCTTTCATTATAGGATTTAATCTCCTTTGATGTTCAATAGAGGGTTTGTGGTTATCTTCCATCATTATCTTATGCATGCACAAAGAAGGTTTAATGCCAACCAAATCATCAATAGTATAACCAATGGCTTTCCTATGCAATCTTAGTTCACGCAACAACTTAGCAAGTTCATCATCACTCAAGCATGCATTAACAATCACAAGATATGTAGAATTATCACCAAGAAATGCATACTTCAAATGAGAGGGAAGGGGTTTAAGTTCAAGTGAAGGAGGACCTTTATCGGTTGAAGACGATCCAAATAAGGTTGGATGAGATGAATCCAAAGCAAGTGAAGATCCTCCAAGGCTCCTAGAAGCTTGATCACCATCAAGGGTTGATTCAGGGAAAACCACGGCTGGAAACACGGTTTGCTCATCTTCCACGGCCGTGGTTCTTGCTAAGCTTGCTTCCCGGAGTTGTCCAGAAAGTTTGACGGCCGTGGAGTGTAAATCTCGACCGTGGAACTTGCAGCTGTTCAACACCTCTTCGTGGCTTTCAAATCCAACTCTTGGCTCCTCTTCCAATGCTTCCAAGGCCTTGATTTCTTCATTGCAAGCCTCCTCAACACCTTCCTCCATCATACTTAAGGTAAGAACCTTCTCCAAGGGATCCTTGATCAAGATCGAGTTCACAATTTCTCTAGATTCTTCTTGTTCGACTATGTTGAAGACATCCTTATCAAGGGTTGGCCCTTTCATCATTGTGGACAACTTGAACTTGATGTTCTCTTCTCCAATGTTGAAGGAGAGAGTCCCGTTCTTGCAATCCACTAAGCATCCGGAGGTGGCTAGGAAAGGTCTTCCTAAGATGATGGGAACCGGATAATCCGCCGGAATATCCAAGACGACAAAGTCAATCGGCACATAGAATCCTCCTAGTTGCACCGGAATGTCCTCTAGAATCCCAACCGGATGAGTGATAGAACGGTCCGCCATATAGAGGGTCATCTTGACCGGCTTTGGCTCTCCAAGCCCGAGCTTGTTGCAAAGTGCAAGCGGTATGATGCTTACACTTGCTCCAAGATCACAAAGGGCCTCGTACTTCACATCTTCCACTCCTATTGGGACACAAAAAGATCCCGGATCTCTTAGCTTGGGAGGCATCTCCTCCTTCATTGTTTGGATCAATTCCGAGGATCTCTTGATCATCCTTATCTCTCCATACTCCTCCTTGGAAGACAAGTTGGCTTGTGGAAGGAGGCATCTCCTCCTTGGAAGACAACTTCAACAATGAAGGAGGCATCTCCTCCTTCATTGTTGAAGTTGCCCCTTCCCATATAATTCACATCCTCCTCCTTGGAAGACAAGTTGGCTTGTGGAAGCACTTGAGGAGTTGCTTGGTTCTTCAAAGTTGTAGCACACAACTCCCTCAAGGACTTCAACTCATTGTTGATGGCGTCAAGCTTGAAATTGCTCATGGTGACTTCACTCACCTCATATGCTCCCGCCTTTCTCCCTTCACTCTTCCTATGGGAGTATTTTTCAATCACTAGAGCTTGCTTCTCCACAAACTCCCAAGCCTCATCTACATTCTTCTCCATAAAAGTCCCACCGGAAAGAGATTGGAGCTTGAATTGGCTATCTTCATCAAGTCCCTTGAAGTAGATCTCCAATAGCTCAATTTTCGGTATGCCATGGTGTGGACAATCAAGGAGAAGATCTTTGAACCTCTCCCAAGACTTGAATAAACTTTCTCTATCCTTCATCACGAAGGCGTTGATCTTCCCTCTTAATTCGGTAGTCTTGGAAGGTGGGAAGAACTTGGTCAAAAACTCGGTTGTCATCTCCTCCCAAGTACCGACTCGCCCTTGTGGAATAGATTGATACCAAGCTAAGGCTTTATCCTTAAGAGAGAAGGAAAAAGCCCTAAGCTTATGGTTGTTGCTCTCCAATCTTGGCGGTCTAAGAGTCTCCATCAAGATCTCATAATTCATCAAGTGTTGATGAGGAGACTCTCCTTCCATCCCTCCAAATTGATTATGCCGGATCATTTGTAGAACTTGAGGGCGGAGCTCATAATTGTGGGTTGCGGGATCTCCTAGGTTCACACCCGGTCGGTGTGCTCTTTGTGCCGGATCCATACGCCTCCCTAGGGTTTGTGGCTCCTCAATAGCAATGGGAGCAACCCTAACATTGGCCGCCGGCTGCGGTTGTGGTGGAGGAGGTGGAGGTTGTTGACGATTAAGCTCTCCTTGAACAAGGGCTTGCCTAATCTCCTCAATCTCCCTCCTAGTTTCCTCTTGCCTCTCATTGGCAAGTCTCCTTTCTTCCTCCAAGAGCTCATCTCTTAGCCTTATTTGTTCTAAGGCTTCATCCAATTCAGCTTGGAGGTTTCTTCCGGCCATCTCTTTCTCTTTTCGGATGTTCTTGGATCTAGATCGAAGGGTTTTCTCCGGTTCGGGATCGAATGGAGCTAAATCCTTTCCACGAGATCTTCGCATACACCTAAAGAGTAATAGATGTTCTGAAAAGCAAAGACACAAACCAAAAAGAGATCAAAAGCAACAAGAAAGATCTACACTAGAAACAATCACAAAATAGACTCAATCTAGACCTAGTCCCCGGCAACGTCGCCAAAAACTTGTTACGCTAAGATCGTGTGATGCGCAATTGGGTTTTAAATTTATACTCGTTATATTTCTCCTAACTCCTAGCGAACCCGCAGTGTACGGGACGTTTGTAGTAGGGATAGTATTCCGAGGTCGAACACAAAGACTAAGGTGAAATTGACTCGATTGTGATTGAGTTTAGTAAAGACCTAGGTTGAAAGAAAAGAAAGAAAGAAAGAAATGAAAATCTCAATTGTTTTTGGTTGGTTTTTGGTGATCAATCAAGGATCACAAATCATGTAAAGTGAACAATCAACTAAACTATGAATCAACACAAATAAACAACTAAACAAGATATAGATCAAAGAAAGAAAAGACGGATTCTAGGGATTGGAAGTTCCGGTTATGGCTTAGGACTCAAGCTATCTATTCATTCCTTAGATTAACTACGTTGGGGTAAATGTTTCTTAAATTGGGATCAATCACCGGGTAGGTCTCATGATCCACTAGTCCATTCCTTAGATTAACTACGTTATGGCTTAGGACTCAAACTGGATTGCTATCTAAAGATTTAACCTATCCTTACCGGGTAAGTCTCGGAAGGGTTAGTCTTAAGCTACCATCCAGCACACTTAATCCAATGGCGGCTTATTAGGCTCACCACTACCTAAGGTTTGTTATCTTTGGAATCTAAGAGTGAGGATTACCGGGTAAGTCTCTCCTAACACTTAGTTGCTAACACTAGGTCTCCCTAGGATAGATTTAACTTGACAAACACTTAGGATTTCAACATTTTAACAATCTAAGACTAGATCCACTGAAACAGGGAAAATCACGGGTTGTTCTACCTAAACCACGGCCGTGGTTTGGCCAGATCTGGCCGTGATTCCTAACAGAGGATACGTTCAAACACACAAGTCATCCAAAGGTAAATCTAAGTTTATCCTATCATAGCCCTAGCCATAACCATCCTTTCCTTACCCTAGAACCACATCTATTTAGCCTACAACATTCATAATAGAAATCGAAACAAACAAACACAAAATCATGGCATTCATTTGCAAGATAATGAAGAAAAGAGATGAGCAAGTGAACTAGAATCAAACCAAGCTGAAAATAGAAATTAGGTGACTTACAATCCTTCCAAAAGAAGGTTCAAAGGTTCATAAAACTCTAAAAATAGAATCCGGAAATCTTCTCTACAAAAACTAGCAAGAGTGTGCAATGGTGTGTGCTTCTTCTCCTCTTCAATGGAGCTCTTCTTCTTCCTTTTTGACACTTTCCTTCCTAGAAAATCTTCTTGTTGAGAGGATATTTTTGTTAGAGGAAATGGATAATGGATGAGCTGCTCCAAGATGCTCCCAACTGCCCCTCACAGCCCATGAAGGACCACTTTTATAACAAACTTGCATGAGTTGGCCATGAGAGTCGTGGCACAGCTGTCACAAGAATCTGGCAAAATCCACGGTTGATTCCACGGCCGTGGAGTGTCAGAGAACCGTGATTCTGTGCAGAAACTTCGCCTTTGATCATTAAGCTGTGATTTGGTGCATGGCTAGTGTTGGCAAGGTTCCATGAGTCCTTCTTAGCTCTAAATTTGCACCCTAATGCGTCCGAGGGTGTGTCATTTAGATGAACGATCCTCAACGCATCGTTTTAGCTCCTAAATTTCCCGAAATACTTATAAAACACGCACAAGTCCGCGTAGACGTCTATCTCGACAAAATACATGAATTGAGTGCCAAACGTCTTGAACTAATGCTAAACCATGCATGAATGAGCGGGAAATCTATCTAAATGAGTGTCTAAATCTAGATCATAAATCGTGTTATCACTACTACCAACAACTATAAGCTCAAGCCCTTCTTCTTCTCCTTGAAGGGGAAAGCGTTGTCTTGGTACCAAGCTCTTCCTAGTGGGAAACTAGACACGTGGGAAAACCTTTCCGCGGAGTTCCTCACCAAATTCTTTCTGCCATCCAAAACGGAGGAACTTAGAGGTAAGATTAATGCTTTTTCCATGAGACCTAACGAAAGTTTGTTTCAATCTTGGGAAAGGTTTCAGGATTTGCTCTTGGATTGCCCTCATCATGGCATATCCAAACTTGCCTTGCTGGAGATTTACTATAAGGGGCTGGATGCGGGAACGCAATTCAACCTCCAATCCCTTTCATGTGGAACGTTCATGGACATGAGAGAAGATGACGCTTGAGACTTCATTGAGAAGCAAGCAAGAGTCATAGAGAAGTATTCCCACCGGAAAGTGGAGGGAAATCGTGTGGAGCAAGGAGCAAAGTGTTACGCTAAGATCGTGATGCGCAAATGGGTTTTAAATTTATAACTCGAACTAAATCCTAACTACCTAGCGAAACCCGCAGTGTACGGGACGTTTGTAGAAGGGTTAGTATTCCGAGGTCGAACACAAAGACTAAGGTGAAATTGGTTCAAATTGTGATTGAGTTTAGTAAAGATCTAGGTCGAAGGAAAAGAAAGAAATAAAGAAGAAAAAATCTCAAATGTTTTAGTTGGTTTTTGGTGATCAATCAAAGATCACAATTCATGCAAAGTAAACAATCAAACTAGACTAAGAATCAACACAAATGAACAAGCTAAACAAGATAATGATCAAGGAAAGAAAAAATGGATTCTAGGGGTCGGAAGTTCCGGTTATGGCATAGAACTCAAGTTGTCTATTCATTCTTTGGATTAACTATGATATGTTGGGATTAAGTGTATCTAATTTGGGATCAATTATCGGGTAGGTCTCATAGTCCAACTAGTCCACACCTAAGGTCTCATTACCGGGTAAGTCTCTAAGAACCTAAGGATAGGAATTCTACACAAACCGGATTGTTAATTAGGGATCTAACCTATCCTTACCGGGTAAGTCTCGGAAAGGGAAGTCCTAAGCAACTATCCTAGCACATCTAATCCAATGGCGGCTTATTAGGCTCACCACTACCTAAGGTTTGTTATTTGTAGATTCTAAGAGCAAGGATTACCGGGTAAGTCTCTCCTAACACTTAGTCACTACACTAGGTCACCCTAGGGTAGGTTAAACTCAACAAACACTTAGGGTTTCAACATTTTGTAGATCCAAGGCAAGATCCTTCGAACCAGGGAAAATCACGGTTTGTTCTACCTAAACCACGGCCGTGGTTCTAGAAGAACTACCCGTGATTTCTAACAGCAGCTACGCTCATAAGCAAGAGTCACCCAAAGGTAAATCTAAGTCCGTCCTATCATAGCCCTAGCCATAACCATCCTTTCCTTACCCTAGAACCACATCAATTTAGCCTACAACATTCATAATGGAAATCGAAACAAACAAACATAAAATCATAATATCCATTGCAAGATAATGAAAGAAAAGAAATGACCAAGTGAACTTAATTCAAAACTAAGCTGAAGATTAGAATTAGAGCCACTTACAACCCTTCCAAAAGAAGGTTCAAAGGTTCATACAAATTCTAGAAAACGGAATCCGAAATATAAGAAAGCTATGGTGTGTGTTCTTCTCCTCCTCTTCAATGGAGCTCTTCTTCTTCTCCTTGACACTTTCCTTCCTAGAAAAATTTCTTGTTGAGAGAATATATTTGTTAGAAAGAAATGGATAATGGATGAGCTGCTCCCAAACTACCTCAGCTGCCTCTCACAGCCCATGAAGGACCACTTTTATAACAAACTTGCATGAGCTGGCCATGAGAGTCGTGGCACAGCTGTCACAAGAATCTGGCAAAATCCACGGTTGATTCCACGGCCGTGATTTTGCAGAGAACCGTGATTCTGTGCAGAAACTCCGCCTTGATCATTTGGCTGTGATTTGGTGCATGGCTAGTGTTGGCAAGGTTCCATGAGTCTTCCTTAGCCCTTGATTTGTGTCCCAATGAGTCCGAGGGTGTGTCATCTAGATGAACGATCCTCAACGCATCGTTTTAGCTCTAAATCTCCCGAAATACCTATAAAACACGCACAAGTCCGTGTAGACGTCTATCTCGACAAAATACATGAATTGAGTGCAAAACGTCTCGAACTAATGCTAAACCATGCATGAATGAGTGAGAAATCTACCTAAATGATTACCTAAATCTAGATCATAAATCGTGTTATCAAAATGCCCCATACTTAAGGTTTGCTCGTCCTCGAGCAATTGCTCAATTATAGAATACGAGATAGCATGATTTATGTATGCCTAAAAAACGGCAAAATCTTTTTGGGTTTGTGCTTCTACTATTGGATCACCTTCATAGTCATGTTTCATGGCAATTGGACAAGCAATTATGTATCAAACAAATGAAGGCATGGAAAGACAATTGTACTTAACTCAAAGACATGCATGAGATGTAAAGATGAAGAGGTCAAGAAGATCAAGAGTATGTCCAATCTAGATTACTAAGTCTTACAAACATGCAAGTAGGTCATAAGGTCTTGTGATATAAAAGGCCAAGAAACGTTGTGATTGGGTGGGGAGTTTTCTAGGTTATGTGATGCTAATCCGGGAATGAAACTAACTTCACTTCATTGTCCTCGATCAACTTCCCCCAAGTGTATGTTTTTTCCTTATCTTGCTTCCTTTTCTTTTTCTTGACTTGTTTTTGAGACAATGACATTGGTGTACAATAGCCGAAACCTCGGTGATTAGCCATCCTCGGGCTTTTTCTATTTTTTTTCGAGGTGCATCCACACCGGGCACACATACCAAAGCTCGTTAGGGCTATTGATTCATTTGACTTTGGCAAGGCACCAACACCCGATTATGTGAAGTGTACCGAGTTACTTGTCATTTGAAACAACGCCCCCAAACCTATATCGTTGGCTACACTTCCACAATAATTTCAGCATTTTTATTTATGACATTCCTTTCATCAATAACTTTACCCCACACTTGCTTTTCACACACTTCAACACACTAGCATGCTCCTATTCCCGGATGGGTTAAAAGAGGTCAATTTTATATCAATTGAGGTGCTTGAGCAATCATGATCAAGATGAGAAGTAGAGAAAGATGAAATGCCTCATTCATTCCTAGATGGTATGCAAGAACTATCATGTAATTTTGATTTTCAATACTCCATCCATTCTAGGCAAACATCATAATCACAAATCATTCATAGAATTCAAGAAAAGTAGTTCAAGTCCACATATGCATTTATCAATTCAACACATAAGCCCATCCATAGCCAATTCACAAGACAAGATTTCATCATTAGGATCATATCCAATCTTAGAAAGCACAAAAATTTTTAAATTTTCTGATTTTTATGGGATTTTCGATTTAAGTATGTACAATGCAAGACATGTGCAAATATTAACCTATCCTAGATGCTCATCATGCAAGGGATCATGCGAACCCCACCCCATACTTAGAAACACATTGTCCCCAATGTGGTCTACAAGTAAAGAGAGTGAAAGAAGGTTCTCACAATGTAAAATTGTTCGCTATGGTTTTCGGGATTGTTCAAGTGAATTGATGTTGGATGATCCTATCAACCATGGTAGAGAGCTCTAAGCATCCATCAAAGCTTCGAAACCTGCGCTAGGCACCGCTAGCCGTCCAAGTTCCGCGTCCGCTCCACCCATAATTGGTGAGGGGTTCATCATCATCATTCATATGTCAAGAAAGGCTTCCAATGCCACTAATGCTTCTAGCACAAACACGAAACACAAAACAAACAAAGCACACAAAAACAGAAAAATCTAAGCAAAAATGAAAAAAAGAAAAGGAAAAAATGTTACCAATGGGTTGCCTCCCACCAAGCGCTTCTTTAAGGTCATTAGCTTGACCAAACTCGGGAGCGTCTATTCAAGGTGAAGCGGGGCAATCATGTCTATCGGGGCTCCCGGAATATACTTCTTCAAGCGATGCCCATTCACTTTGAAATTCCCACAATGCTCCCCTCCTATCTCAATAGCTCCATGGGGAAAGATCTTCTTCACTACATATGGCCCGGTCCATCTTGATTTGAGCTTTCCGGGAAAGAGCCTTATCCTTGAGTTGAAGAGAAGGACGAGATCTCCTTTACTCAACTCCTTGGGGTTGATCTTCTTGTCATGCCATCTTTTGGTTCTTTCCTTGTAGATCCGGGCATTCTCATAGGCTTCCAACCGGAGCTCCTCAAGGGCGTTAATATCAAGCAACCTCTTTTCTCCCGCCTCCTTGAGGTCAAAATTTAGCCACTTAATGGCCCAATAAGCTCGATGCTCCATTTCTACCGGAAGATGGTAAGACTTGCCATAGACTAACTTGTAGGGAGTGGTGCCAATTGGTGTTTTGAAGGCGGTTCTATATGCCCACAATGCGTCATTGAGCTTCATAGCCCAATCCTTTCTAGTTCTAGACACCGTCTTCTCAAGGATGGCCTTTATCTCTCGGTTGGAGATCTCTACTTGGCCACTAGTTTGGGGATGGTAAGGTGTGGCCACCTTATGAGTTACCCCATACTTAGCCAAAAGTGCCCCAAAGTTCCTATTTGTGAAGTGCTTCCCTCCATCACTAATGATCACCCTTGGTGTTCCAAACCTAGGGAAAATCACCCGTTTGAAGAACCGCACCACCACCTTGGCATCATTTGTAGGAGAGGCGATTGCCTCCACCCACCTTGACACATAGTCCACCGCCAATAGGATGTAGAGATTTCCACATGAAGAAGGGAATGGTCCCATGAAGTCCACACCCCACACATCGAATATTTCAACTTCTTGGATGTTGTTCAAGGGCATTTCATTCCTCCTTTAGATGTTGCCCGTCCTTTGGCAAGCATCACATGCCGCTACAAAACCTTGCCCATCCGGATGTGAGCTAGCATGGCCTCCACATGGTAAGGAGTGACAATGCCAGATCACACTCTCCACTTTATCTTCCGGTATGCATCTTCTAAGCACCCCATCCGGGCCTCTCTTGAATAGAAGTGGCTCACTCCAATAGTAATGCCTCACATCATTGAAGAACTTCTTCCTTTGTGCATATGTTAATCCGGGAGGCACTTCGTCACACACTAAGTAGTTCACGATGTCGGCATACCATGGCTCACTTCCTCTAGCCACTTGGAACAAGCATTCCTCCACCATTTGCAATTGTTCATCCCGGAATGAATCATCTATCGGGATGTTGTCTTTCCCAAGCTCCAATGGTGGGAGTCTACTAAGGTGATCCGCCACGGAGTTCTCGGATCCCTTCTTATCTCGTATCTCCAAATCAAACTCTTGAAGAAGAAGGATCCACCGAATCAACCTTGGTTTGGCATCCTTCTTGGTAAGTAGATAACGGATCGCAGCATGATCCGTGTAAACTATGACCTTCGCTCCAACAAGGTATGAGCGGAACTTCTCAAATGCATACACAACCGCTAGCAACTCCTTCTCGGTGGTAGCATAATTGAGTTGGGCATCATCTAGCGTCTTGCTAGCATAGTAAATAGCATGAGTGCGCCCTTCTTTCCTTTGCCCCAAGACAGCCCCAACGGCTACATCGCTTGCATCACACATGATCTCAAATGGTAGGCTCCAATCCGGAGGTTGCATGATAGGTGCGGAGATCAAGGCGTTCTTTAACCTACAAAAAGCTTCAATACAATCCTTGGAAAAGACAAAATCAACATCCTTCATTAGTAGGTTAGTGAGAGGCTTAGAGATTTTAGAGAAATCTTGAATAAACCTCCGGTAAAAACCGGCATGCCCTAAGAAACTCCTTACCCCCTTCACCGAGGTAGGTGGTGGCAACTTCTCTATCGTTTCAATCTTGGCCCTATCAACCTCAATGCCACGGTTAGACACCAAGTGTCCTAACACAATCCCTTCACTTACCATGAAGTGGCATTTTTCCCAATTTAAGACAAGATTTGTCTCCTCACATCTTTGCAACACTAATGACAAGTTAGCCAAGCAATCATCAAAAGAAGAACCATAAACAGAAAAATCATCCATGAATACTTCCACGATATTTTCTATGTATTCCGAAAAGATAGCCATCATACACCTTTGGAAGGTGGCGGGTGCATTACACAACCCAAATGGCATTCTCCTATATGCAAAGGTACCCCATGGACATGTAAAAGTCGTTTTCTCTTGGTCATCGGGGTGGATAGGGATTTGGAAGAATCCACTATATCCATCTAGATAGCAAAAATGAGAGTGTTGAGCTAACCTTTCTAGCATTTGGTCAATGAAGGGGAGGGGGAAGTGATCTTTCCTAGAGGCCATGTTCAATTTCCTATAATCAATGCACATCCTCCACCCCGTAACCGTCCTAGTCGGTATTAGTTCATTGTTCTCATTAGTTACTACCGTCATCCCACCCTTCTTAGGCACTACATGAACGGGGCTAACCCACTTACTATCCGAGATAGGGTAGATAATTCCCGCATCTAGCAACTTAATGATTTCCTTTTTGACCACCTCTTTCATTATAGGATTCAATCTCCTTTGATGTTCAATAGAGGGTTTGTGGTTATCTTCCATCATTATCTTATGCATGCACAAAGAAGGCTTAATGCCAACCAAATCATCAATAGTATAACCAATGGCTTTCCTATGCAATCTTAGTTCATGCAACAACTTAGCAAGTTCATCATCACTCAAGCATGCATTAACAATCACCGGATATGAAGAATTTTCACCAAGAAAAGCATACTTTAAATGAGAGGGGAGGGGTTTAAGTTCAAGTGAGGGAGGACCTTTATCGGTTGAAGACGATCCAAATAAGGTTGGATGAGATGATTCCAAAGCAAATGAAGATCCTCCAAGGCTCCTAGAAGCTTGATCACCATCAAGGGTTGATTCAGGGAAAACCACGGTTGGAAACACGGGTTGCTCATCTTCCACGGCCGTGGTTCTTGCCAAGCTTGCTTCTCGGAGTTGTCCAGAAAGTTTGACGGCCGTGGTTTGTAAATCTCGACCGTGGAACTTGCAGCTGTTCAACACTTCTTCGTGGCCTTCAATTTTATCTCTTGGCTCTTCTTCCAATGCATCCAAGGCCTTGATCTCTTCATTGCAGGCCTCCTCAACACCTTCTTCCATCATACTTAAGGTAAGAACCTTCTCCAAGGGATCCTTGATCAAGATCGAGCTCACAACTTCCCTAGATTCTTCTTGCTCGATTATGTTGAAGACATCCTCATCAAGGGTTGGCCCTTTCATCATTGTAGACAACTTGAACTTGATGTTCTCTTCTCCAATGTTGAAGGAGAGAGTCCCGTTCTTGCAATCCACTAAGCATCCGGAAGTGGCTAAGAAGGGTCTTCCTAAGATGATGGGAACCGGATAATCCGCCGGAATATCCAAGACAACGAAGTCAATTGGCACATAGAATCCTCCTAGTTGCACCGGAATGTCCTCTAGAATCCCAACCGGATGAGTGATAGAACGATCCGCCATATAGAGGGTCATCTTGACCGGCTTTGGCTCTCCTAGCCCGACCTTGTTGCAAAGTGCAAGCGGTATGATGCTTACACTTGCCCCAAGATCACAAAGGGCCTCGTACTTCACATCTCCCACTCCTATTGGGACGCAAAAAGAGCCCGGATCTCTTAGCTTGGGAGGCATCTCCTCCTTCATTGTTTGGATCAATTCCGAGGATCTCTTGGTCATCCTTATCTCCCCATACTCCTCCAACTTCCTTTTGTTGGAGAGTATCTCTTTCAAAAACTTCCCATATGCCGGCATTCCTAAGATGGCATCCATGAACGGAATGTTAATATGCAATTTAGACATTAGTTCGAGGAATTTACCAAAATGATTGTCCAAACGAGCTCTTGCTCTTGATTGTGGGAACGGTAGTGGTGGCTTGTATGGAGGCGGTGCCACATAGGTTGGCTCTACATCCTTGCTCTTGCTTCCATCTTCTTGCAATCTTCCCTCTTATACCACTACTTGTTTTCCCTTGGCATGGTCTTTGGGCAAAGGATCCTTCATATTCAACCCACTTCTCGTTGTGATAGCCAACACTTGGCCTCTTGGGTTGTCTTCGGTTCTTCCGGGAAGCTTTCCCGGATCTCTATGGGCTTCACCCGCCTTTAGGAACACTTGTGCTTCCAAGACCTTTTGAGCCTTAGAGATTGAAGTCACGGTGCTCTCATGACCACTCAACCTTCCTAGCAATTGCTCAAACATTATTTCGGTTCTATCCTTTGGAGGTTGAGTAAATCCGGGTGGAGGTTCTTGTGAAGCTCTTGGTGGTGGAGTTGAGCTTGTGGAGGCGGTAGGGTTCAAGGCTCCATCCGGATTAGAGTAAGAAAATTCGGGATGGTTGTGGTTGGGCCGGTAATTAATGAATTGCCGGTTGTTGTTGAAACTCCTTGGGCCTTGGTAATTGTTGAAGTTGCCCCTTCCCATATAATTCACATCCTCCTCCTTGGAAGACAAGTTGGCTTGTGGAAGCACTTGAGGAGTTGCTTGGTTCTTCAAAGATGTAGCACACAATTCCCTCAAGGACTTCAACTCATTGTTGATGGCGTCAAGCTTGAAATTGTTCATGGTGACTTCACTCACCTCATATGCTCCCGCCTTTCTCCCTTCACTCTTCCTATGGGAGTACTTCTCAATCACTAGAGCTTGCTTCTCCATAAATTCCCAAGCATCATCAACATGCTTCTCCATAAAAGTCCCACCGGAAAGGGATTGGAGCTTGAATTGGCTATCTTCATCAAGTCCCTTGAAGTAGATCTCCAATAGCTCAATTTTCGGTATACCATGGTGTGGACAATCAAGGAGAAGATCTTTGAACCTCTCCCAAGACTTGAATAAACTTTCTCTATCCTTCATCACGAAGGCATTGATCTTCCCTCTTAATTCGGTAGTCTTGGAAGGTGGGAAGAACTTGGTCAAAAACTCGGTTGTCATCTCCTCCCAAGTACCAACTCGCCCTTGTGGAATAGATTGATACCAAGCCAAGGCTTTATCCTTAAGAGAGAAGGAAAAAGCCCTAAGCTTATGGTTGTTGCTCTCCAATCTTGGCGGTCTAAGAGTCTCCATCAAGATCTCATAGTTCATCAAGTGTTGATGAGGAGACTCTCCTTCCATCCCTCCAAATTGATTATGCCGGATCATTTGTAGAACTTGAGGGCGGAGCTCATAGTTGTGGGTTGCGGGATCTCCTAGATTCACACCCGGTCGGTGTGCTCTTTGTGCCGGATCCATACGTCTCCCTAGGGTTTGTGGCTCCTCAATAGCAATGGGAAAAACCCTAACATTGGCCGCCGGCTGCGGTTGTGGTGGAGGAGGTGGAGGTTGTCGGCGATTAAGCTCTCCTTGAACAAGGGCTTGCCTAATCTCCTCAATCTCCCTCCTAGTTTCCTCTTGCCTCTCATTGGCAAGTCTCCTCTCTTCCTCCAAGAGCTCATCTCTTAGCCTTATTTGCTCTAAGGCTTCATCCAATTCAGCCTGGAGGTTTCTTCCGGCCATCTCTCTCTCTTTTCGGATGTTCTTGGATCTAGATCGAAGGGTTTTCTCCAGTTCGGGATCGAATGGAGCTAAATCCTTTCCACGAGATCTTCGCATACACCTAAAGAGTAGTAGATGTCCTGAAGAGCAAAGACACAAACCAAAAAGAGATCAAAAGCAACAAGAAAGATCTACACTAGAAACAATCACAAAATAGACTCAATCTAGACCTAGTCCCCGGCAACGGCGCCAAAAACTTGTTACGCTAAGATCGTGATGCGCAAATGGGTTTTAAATTTATAGCTCGAACTAAATCCTAACTACCTAGCGAAACCCGCAGTGTACGGGACGTTTGTAGAAGGGTTAGTATTCCGAGGTCGAACACAAAAACTAAGGTGAAATTGGTTCCAATTGTGATTGAGTTTAGTAAAGATCTAGGTCGAATGAAAAGAAAGAAATAAAGAAGCAAAAATCTCAAATGTTTTAGTTGGTTTTTGGTGATCAATCAAAGATCACAATTCATGCAAAGTAAACAATCAAACTAGACTAAGAATCAACACAAATGAACAAGCTAAACAAGATAATGATCAAGGAAAGAAAAAATGGATTCTAGGGGTCGGAAGTTCCGGTTATGGCATAGAACTCAAGTTGTCTATTCATTCTTTGGATTAACTATGATATGTTGGGATTAAGTGTATCTAATTTGGGATCAATTACCGGGTAGGTCTCATGGTCCAACAAGTCCACACCTAAGGTCTCATTACCGGGTAAGTCTCTAAGAACCTAAGGATAGGAATTCTACACAAACCGGATTGTTAATTAGGGATCTAACCTATCCTTACCGGGTAAGTCTCGGAAAGGGAAGTCCTAAGCAACTATCCTAGTACATCTAATCCAATGGCGGCTTATTAGGCTCACCACTACCTAAGGTTTGTTATTTTTAGATTCTAAGAGCAAGGATTACCGGGTAAGTCTCTCCTAACACTTAGTCACTACACTAGGTCACCCTAGGGTAGGTAAAACTCAACAAACACTTAGGGTTTCAACATTTTGTAGATCCAAGGCAAGATCCTTCGAACCAGGGAAAATCACGGTTTGTTCTACCTAAACCACGGCCGTGGTTCTACAAGAACTACCCGTGATTTCTAACAGCAGCTACGCTCATAAGCAAGAGTCACCCAAAGGTAAATCTTAGTCCGTCCTATCATAGCCCTAGCCATAACCATCCTTTCCTTACCCTAGAACCACATCAATTTAGCCTACAACATTCATAATGGAAATCGAAACAAACAAACATAAAAACATAATATCCATTGCAAGATAATGAAAGAAAAGAAATGAACAAGTGAACTTAATTCAAAACTAAGCTGAAGATTAGAATTAGAGCCACTTACAACCCTTCCAAAAGAAGGTTCAAAGGTTCATACAAATTCTAGAAAACGGAATCCGAAATACAAGAAAGCTATGGTGTGTGTTCTTCTCCTCCTCTTCAATGGAGCTCTTCTTCTTCTCCTTGACACTTTCCTTCCTAGAAAAATTTCTTGTTGAGAGAATATATTTGTTAGAAAGAAATGGATAATGGATGAGCTGCTCCCAAACTACCCCAGCTGCCTCTCACAGCCCATGAAGGACCACTTTTATAACAAACTTGCATGAGCTGGCCATGAGAGTCGTGGCACAGCTGTCACAAGAATCTGGCAAAATCCACGGTTGATTCCACGGCCGTGATTTTGCAGAGAACCGTGATTCTGTGCAGAAACTTTGCCTTGATCATTTGGCTGTGATTTGGTGCATGGCTAGTGTTGGCAAGGTTCCATGAGTCTTCCTTAGCCCTTGATTTGTGTCCCAATGAGTCCGAGGGTGTGTCATCTAGATGAATGATCCTCAACGCATCGTTTTAGCTCTAAATCTCCCGAAATACCTATAAAACACGCACAAGTCCGTGTAGACGTCTATCTCGACAAAATACATGAATTGAGTGCAAAACGTCTCGAACTAATGCTAAACCATGCATGAATGAGTGAGAAATCTACCTAAATGATTACCTAAATCTAGATCATAAATCGTGTTATCAAAAGCTCACACATGAAGCTCAAAATCAGATTTTCTCCCTCAACAATGAGATCAAAGAGTTGAAGGAGGTTATCAAGACCAACTTCCCGAAACAACAAGGGAAGGATGTTGACTATTTGGGCAACAACAATGGCGGTGATAACACAAACCGCAACAACAACAACAATAACCGGAACAATTGGAATGGCAACAACAACAATAACAACGGCCGGAACAACAATTGGAACAACAATAGGGGTTCAAGTAACAACAATTGGCGCTCCAATCAACGAAATTCCGGTAACTCTTATCCTTCCAATTCCAATTCACTAACTCCACCTTCCTCTTCCTCTACTCCTTTGAGAAGCCAGGGGCAAACATCAAATGGAGGAAACACTTCAGGAAAGGAGAAGCCCGATCCCATATTGGAAACGATTTTGGGAAAGCTTCAAGGGTTGGAGAACCGCATCATTAAGGTTGATGATCAAATTTCCAAGGTTGATAAAGCTCAAAAGGTTTTAGAAAACCAAATGTTCAACCATGCGGAGGAAGTTCCTAGGAATCAAGGGAAGCTTCCAGGAAAGACGGAGGACAACCCTAAGGGAAGGGTAATGGCAATCACCACTAGGAGCGGAGTGACTACCACCGATCCACAACCTTAGTTCGTTGAAGTCCACGTAGAAAAGGACAAGGAGAAAGAGAAGGGAAAGGAGAAGGAAGATGTCTACGTTCCTCCTCCAGCTTATAAACCTCCCCTACCATTCCCTCAATCTAGAACGCGAGCGCGCCTAGATAAACAATTTGGTAAGTTCATAGAACTCATGAGCAAGCTGCATATTAATATACCCTTTATCGATGCTATTGTAGGTATGCCGGCTTATGGCAAGTTCTTGAAGGAGCTCCTCTCCAACAAGAGGAAGCTAGAAGACTTCGGTGAGGTCAAGATGAGTTCGGATTCTTCGGATCTTATCAAGACCATGAAAGAGAAAATGCCCCCAAAGTTGAAGGATCCGGGGTCATTTTGCATTCCTATAGGAGTGGGAGATGTCACATATGACGCCTTATGTGACTTAGGAGCAAGTGTGAGCATCATACCACTTGCATTGTGCAGGAAGATCGGTTTAGGCGACCCTAAACCGGTGAAGATGACGTTATACATGGCGGATCGATCCATCACTCGCCCTGTCGGTATTGTAGAAGACGTCCCGGTCAAGCTAGGTAAATTCTTTGTTCCCATTGATTTTGTCGTGCTTGATATTCCTGCAGATAGTCCGGTCACGATCATACTCGGAAGACCGTTTCTTGCAACTTCCGGCTGCATAGTCGATTGCAAGAATGGGAGACTCGCTTTTGATATAGGAGAAGAGAAAGTAGAGTTCGTTCTTTCCACTCTAGTGAAGGAGCCGATCTTCGATGAGGATATTTATGATATCCAAGATGAAGAAGGTTTATCTAGGGAGGAGGTAAGTGCGATTCTCTTTAACGATCCTTTACAAAAAGTTATCACTATGAGTCTAACCAATGTAGGGGAAGAGGAAGAGTGCAATGAGGCAATTGAAGCCTTAGAAGCACAAGAAGAGATGCATGAAGAGGAGTTTGAGAAACTCCACGATGAAGCTGAAAACGTGAGAATCCACGGCCACATACTGTATTCCACGGCCGTGGATTTCACAACCAAAATCGTGCCTCACTCCAGGGAGTTATACGGTCGTGGAGAAGATGTAACAACCGTATTTCCCTTCCACGCCCTAAACCACGGCCGTGGAGGACATAATCCACCCGTAATTTTGGCCGTGGAAAGGAGTGATCGAGACACTTCTTCAACTCCTTCTGATTCTTCTCCCACACACTCAATACCCTTAGAAACTTCTAAGGAGACATCGGATGCTCCTCAAGGATCGTTGGAAGCTCCGAAAGTGATGGAACTAAAACCACTTCCTACTCATCTAAGGTACGCTTTTCTAGGACCTAATTCTACCTTTCCGGTTATTGTTAGTTCCGAACTAAGCATAGATGAACATAATCAGCTCATGATTGTCCTTAGGAAACATAGGAAAGCCTTAGGCTACACTATAGAGGACTTAGTAGGAATTAAACCCTCCCTATGCATGCATAAGATACTAATGGAGGAGGACTTTAGAACTTCAACACAACCTCAAAGGCGGTTGAATCCGACCATGAAGGAGGTTGTCAAGAAGGAAATTCTTAAACTTCTTGATGCAGGTATCATCTATCCTATCTCCGATAGTAAGTGGGTGAGTCCAGTTCAAGTAGTTCCGAAGAAGGGAGGAATGACGGTCATCACCAACAAGAACAACGAACTCATTCCTACCCGAACCGTGACGGGATGGCGGATGTGCATAGACTACCGCAAGCTCAACAATGCAACGCGGAAGGATCACTTCCCATTGCCATTCATTGATCAAATGCTTGAAAGGTTAGCGCAACATTCACATTTTTGCTACCTTGACGGTTATAGTGGTTTCTTTCAGATTCCGATACACCCGGATGATCAAGAGAAGACCACATTCACGTGCCCTTGGGGTACTTTCGCCTATAGGAGAATGCCGTTTGGGCTTTGCAATGCCCCAGCCACCTTTCAACGGTGCATGATGGCCATCTTCTCCGAATACTTAGAGGAAATCATGGAGGTCTTCATGGATGATTTCTCCGTATACGGTTCCTCTTTTAACGATTGTCTTTCTAACCTTTCCCTTGTTTTGCAAAGGTGTGAAGACACTAACCTAGTTCTTAATTGGGAAAAGTGTCAATTTATGGTTAAGGAAGGAATTGTATTAGGTCACTTAGTCTCTAGTAGAGGGATAGAAGTAGACAAAGCTAAGATAGAGACCATAGAGAAACTTCCTCCTCCAACTTCGGTGAAAGGGATAAGAAGTTTCCTAGGACATGCTGGATTTGATAGACGCTTTATTAAGGACTTTTCTAAGATATCAAAACCGCTCACTAATCTATTGATGAAGGATGCAATTTTTGAGTTTTCGCAGGAATGCTTGGATGCATTTAACACAATTCGGCAAGCTCTAATTTCAGCACCTATTATCCAACCTCCGGATTGGACTCTCCCCTTTGAGGTTATGTGCGATGCTAGTGACGTAGCTATTGGAGCTATTCTTGGACAACGAAAGGAAGGGCGAATCCATGCCATATACTATGCTAGCAAGACGCTAGATGAAGCGCAGCTCAACTACACCACTACCGAGAAAGAGTTTTTAGCCATTGTCTATGCTATTGACAAGTTTCGCTCTTATCTTGTAGGTGCAAAGGTGATTGTCTACACGGATCATGCTGCGATCCGGTACCTCCTTGCAAAGAAAGATGCGAAGCCAAGGCTAATTAGATGGATTCTTCTCCTACAAGAATTCGATCTTGAGATCCGCGACAAGAAAGGTTCAGAAAATTCTGTTGCGGATCATTTGAGTCGCCTAACACATCTAGAGGACGACCATTTACCCATTGATGACTCCTTTCCGGACGAACACCTACATATCATAGAGGAGTGCATCAACGTGATCTCCAAAGGTAACGAACCATGGTTTGCTGATTTTGTTAACTATTTGGTTTGCCAGGAGATACCACCCGAACTATCCTACGCACAAAGGAAGAAGTTCTTTAAGGATGTCTGTTACGCTAAGATCGTGATGCGCAAATGGGTTTTAAATTTATAACTCGAACTAAATCCTAAACTACCTAGCGAAACCCACAGTGTACGGGACGTTTGTAGTAGGGATAGTATTCCGAGGTCGAACACAAAGACTAAGGTGAAATTGATTCGATTTGTGATTGAGATTAGTAAAGACCTAGGTTGAAAGAGAAGAAAGAAATAAAGAAATGAAAATCTCAAATGTTTTTGGATGGTTTTTGGTGATCAATCAAAGATCACAATTCATGCAAAATAATCAATCAACTAAACTATGAATCAACGCAAATAAACAAACTAAACAAGATATAGATCAAAGAAAGAAAAGACGGATTCTAGGGGTTGGAAGTTCCGGTTATGGCATAGGACTCAAGCTATCTATTCATTCCTTGAATTAACTATGTTGGGGTTAAGTGTTTCTAGATTGGGATCAATCACCGGGTAGGTCTCATGATCCACTAGTCCATTCCCTAGGTCTCATTACCGGGTAAGTCTCTAAGAACCTAAGGGACGGAATTCTACTCAAACCGGATTGTTATCTAAAGATCCAACCTATCCTCACCGGGTAAGTCTTGGAAAGGGAAGTCCTAAACAACTATCCTAGCACACTTAATCCAATGGCGGCTTATTAGGCTCATCACTACCTAAGGTTTGTTATCTTTGGAATCTAAGAGTAAGGATTACCGGGTAATTCTCTCCTAACACTTAGTTGCTAACACTAGGTCACCCTAGGATAGATTTAACTCAACAAACACTTAGGATTTCAACATTCTAACAGTCTAAAACTAGATCCACCGAACCAGGAAAATCACGGCTTGTTCTACCTAAACCACGGCCGTGGTCTGACAAGAACCACCCGTAATTCCTAACAGAGGCTACGTTTATGCACACAAGTCATCCAAAGATAAATCTAAGTCCGTCCTATCATAGCCCTAGCCATAACCATCCTTTCCTTACCCTAGAACCACATCTATTTAGCCTACAATATTCATGATAGAAATCGAAACAAACAAACATAAAATCATGACATCCATTTGCAAAGTGATGAAGGAAAAGAGATGAACAAATGAACCAAGACAAAACCAAGCTGAAAATAGAATTAGAATAACTCACAATCCTTCTTAAAGAAGGTTCAAATGGTTCATACAACTCTAGAAATCAAATCCGAAACTCTTCACTACAAAGCTATCAAAGTGTGGCAATGGTGTGTGTTCTTCTTCTCCTCTTCAATGGAGCTCTTCTTCTTCCTTCTTGACACTTTCCTTCCTAGAAAGGCTTCTTGTTGGGAGAATATTTTGTTAGAGGATTTGGATAATGGGGGGGTTGTTCCAAGATTGCTCCCAGCTGCTTCTCACAGCCCATGAAGGACCACTTTTATAACAAACTTGCATGAGCTGGCCATGAGAGTCGTGGCACAGCTGTCACAAGAAGCTGGCAAAATCCACGGGTGATTCCACAGCCGTGGAGTGTCAAAGAACCGTGATTCTGTGCAGAAACTTCGCCTTGGATCATTAAGCTGTAATTTGGTGCATGGCTAGTGTTGGCAAGGTTCCATGAGTCCTTCTTAGTCCTTAATTTGCATCCTAATGCGTCCGAGGATGTGTCATCTTGACGAACGATCCTCAAACGTATCGTTTTAGCTCCTAAATCTCCCAAAATACCTACAAAGCAACGCACAAGTTCGTGTAGACGTCTATCTCGACAAAGTACGTGAATTGAGTGCAAACGTCGTGAACTAGTGCTAAACCATGCATGAATGAGTGAGAAATCTATCTAAATGATTGCCTAAAACTAAGTCATAAATCGTGTTATCAAAATACCCCATACTTAAGGTTTGCTCGTCCCCGAGCAAATGCTCAACTATAGAATACGAGATAGCATGATTTATGTATGCAGAAAAATGGCAAAATCTTTTTGGGTTTGTGCTTCTACTATTGGATCACCTTCATAGTCATGTTTTATGGCAATGGACAAGCAATTATGTATCAAACAAATGAAGGCATGGAAAGACAATTGTACTTAACTCAAAGACATGCATGAGATGTAAAGATGAAGAGGTCAAGAAGATCAAGAGTATATCCAATCTAGATTACTAAGTCTTACAAACATGCAAGTAGGTCATAAGGTCTTGTGACATAAAAGGCCAAGAAATGTTGTAATTAGGTGGGGAATTTTCTTGGTTATGTGATGCTAATCCGGGAATGGGACTAACTCCACATCCTTGTCCTCGATCAACTCCCCTCAAGTGTATGTTTTTCCCTATCTTGCATTCTTTTCTTTTTCTTTGACTTATTTTTGAGACAATGGAATTGGTGTACAATAGCCGAAACCTCGGTGATTAGCCATCCTCGGGCTATTTCTATTTTTCGAGGTGCATCCACACCGGGCACACATACCAAAGCTCGTTAGGGCTATTGGTTCATTTGACTTTGGCAAGGCACCAACACCCGATTATGTGAAGTGTACCGAGTTACTTGTCATTTAAACCAACGCTCCCAAACCTATGTTTTTGGCTACACTTCCACAATAATTTCAGCATTTCATTCATGACATTCCTTTCATCAACAACTTTACCCCACACTTGCTTTTCACACACTTCAACACACTAGCATGCTCCTATTCCCGGATGGGTTAAAAGAGGTCTATTTTATATCAATTGAGGTGCTCAAGCAATCATGATCAAGATGAGAAGTAGAGAAAGATGAAATGCCTCATTCATTCCTAAATGGTATGCAAGAACTATCATGTAATTTCGACTTTCAATACTCAATCCATTCTAGGCAAACATCATGATCACAAATCATTCATAGAATTTTAGAGAAGTAGTTCAAGTCCACATATGCTTTTATCAATTCAACACATAAGGCCATCCCTAGCCAATCCACAAGACAAGATTCATCATTAGGGTCATATCCAAGCCTAGAAAGCACAAGACAAGATTCATCCTAGAAGCGCTTCCCATGCCACTAATGCTCTAGCACACACAAACAAAGTAGACAAAACACACACAAAGATAGAAAAATCTAAAAACGAAAACAAAACGAAAAAGGAAAAATGTTACCAACGGGTTGCCTCCCACCAAGCGCTTCTTTAAGGTCATTAGCTTGACCAAACTCGGGAGCGTCTATTCAAGGTGAAGTGGGGCAATCATGTCTACCGGAGCTCCCGGAATATACTTCTTCAAGCGGTGCCCATTCACTTTGAAATTTCCACAATGCTCCCCTCCTATCTCAATAGCTCCATGGGGAAAGATCTTCTTCACCACATATGGCCCGGTCCATCTTGATTTGAGCTTTCCGGGAAAGAGTCTTAGCCTTGAGTTGAAAAGGAGGACAAGATCTCCTTCACTCAACTCCTTGGGGATGATCCTCTTGTCATGCCATCTTTTGGTCCTCTCCTTGTAGATCCGGGCATTCTCATAAGCTTCCAACCGGATCTCCTCAAGGGCGTTTATATCAAGCAACCTCTTCTCTCCCGCCTCTTTGAGGTCAAAATTTAGCCACTTAATGGCCCAATAAGCTCTATGCTCCATTTTCACCGGAAGATGGCAAGACTTGCCATAGACTAATTTGTAAGGAGTGGTTCCAATTGGTGTCTTGAAGGCGGTTCTATATGCCCATAATGCGTCATTGAGCTTCATAGCCCAATCCTTTCTAGTCCTAGACACCGTCTTCTCAAGGATGGCCTTGATCTCCCGGTTGGAGATCTCCACTTGGCCACTAGTTTGGGGATGGTAAGGTGTTGCCACCTTATGAGTCACCCCATACTTGGCCAAAAGCGCCCCAAAGTTCCTATTGGTGAAGTGCTTTCCTCCATCACTAATGATCACCCTTGGTGTTCCAAACCTAGGGAAGATCACTCGGTTGAAGAACCGCACCACCACCTTGGCTACATTTGTAGGAGAGGCGATCGCCTCCACCCATCTCGACACATAGTCCACCGCCAATAGGATGTAGAGATTTCCACATGAAGAAGGGAATGGTCCCATGAAGTCCACACCCCACACATCAAATATTTCGACTTCTTGGATGTTGTTCAAGGGCATTTCATTCCTCCTTGAGATGTTGCCCGTCCTTTGGCAAGCATCACATGCCGCTACAAAACCTTGCACATCTCTAAACAAGTTAAGCCAATAAAAATCGGATTGCAATACCTTTGCACACGTCTTGTGTGAGCTAGCATGGCCTCCACATGGTAAGGAGTGACAATGCCGGATCACACTCTCCACTTCATCTTCCGGTATGCATCTTCTAAACATTCCATCCAGCCCTCTCTTGAATAGAAGTGGCTCACTCCAATAGTAGTGCCTCACATCATTGAAGAACTTTTTCCTTTGAGCATATGTCAAACCGGGAGGCACTTCCTCACACACTAAGTAGTTCACGATGTCGGCAAACCATGGCTCACTTCCTCTAGACACTTGGAACAAGCATTCCTCCACCATTTGCAATTGCTCATCCCGGAATGAATCATCAATAGGGATGTCATCTCTTTCAAGCTCCAATGGTGGGAGTCTACTAAGGTGATCCGCCACGGAGTTCTCGGATCCCTTCTTGTCCCGTATTTCTAAATCAAACTCTTGAAGAAGAAGGATCCACCGAATCAACCTTGGTTTGGCATCCTTCTTTGTAAGTAGATAACGGATCGCAGCATGATCCGTATAAACTATGACCTTCGCTCCAACAAGGTATGAGCGGAACTTCTCAAATGCATACACAACCGCTAGCAACTCCTTCTCGGTGGTGGCATAATTGAGTTGGGCATCATCTAGCGTCTTGCTAGCATAATAAATAGCATGAGTACGCCCTTCTTTCCTTTGCCCCAAGACAGCCCCAACGGCTACATCGCTTGCATCACACATGATCTCAAATGGTAAACTCTAATCCGGAGGTTGCATGATAGGTGCGGAGATCAATGCGTTCTTCAACCTACAAAAAGCCTCAAGACAATCCTTGGAAAAGACGAAATCAACATCTTTCATTAGTAGGTTAGTGAGGGGCTTAGAAATTTTAGAGAAATCTTGAATAAACCTCCGGTAGAAACCGGCATGCCCTAAGAAACTCCTTACCCCATTCACCGAGGTAGGTGGTGGCAACTTCTCTATTGTTTCAATCTTGGCCCTATCAACCTCAATGCCACGGTTAGACACAAAGTGTCCTAACACAATTCCTTCACTTACCATGAAGTGGCATTTTCCCCAATTTAAGACAAGATTTGTCTCCTCACATCTTTGCAATACTAATGACAAGTTAGCCAAGCAATTATCAAAGGAAGAACCATAAACAGAGAAATCATCCATAAACACTTCCATGATATTTTCTATGTATTCTGAAAAGATAGCCATCATGCACCTTTGGAAGGTGGCGGGTGCATTACACAACCCAAATGGCATTCTTCTATAGGCAAAAGTACCCCATGGACATGTAAAGGTGGTTTTCTCTTGGTCATCGGGGTGGATAGGGATTTGGAAGAATCCACTATAGCCATCTAGGTAGCAAAAATGAGAGTGTTAAGCTAACCTTTCTAGCATTTGGTCAATGAAGGGGAGAGGGAAGTGATCTTTCCTAGAGGCCATGTTCAATTTCCTATAATCAATGCACATCCTCCACCCCGTAACCGTCCTAGTCGGGATTAGTTCATTGTTCTCATTGGTTACTACGGTCATCCCACCCTTCTTAGGTACTACATGAACGGGACTAACCCACTTACTATCCGAGATAGGGTAGATAATTCCCGCATCTAGCAACTTAATGATTTCCTTTTTGACTACCTCTTTCATTATAGGATTTAATCTCCTTTGATGTTCAATAGAGGGTTTCTGATTATCTTCCATCATTATCTTATGCATGCACGAAGAAGGCTTAATGCGAACCAAATCATCAATAGTATAACCAATGGCTTTTCTATGCAATCTTAGTTCATGCAACAATTTAGCAAGTTCATCATCACTTAAGCATGCATTAACAATCACCGGATATGAAGAATTTTCACCAAGAAAAGCATACTTCAAATGAGAGGGGAGGGGTTTAAGTTCAAGTGAAGGAGGACCTTTATCGGTTGAAGACGATCCAAATAAGGTTGGATGATATGAATCCAAAGCAAATGAAGACTCTCCATGGCTCCTAGAAGCTTGATCATCATCAAGAGCTGATCCAGGGAAAATCACGGTTGGAAATACGGCTTGCTCAACTTCCACGGCCGTGGTTCTTGCCAAGCTTGCTTCCCGGAGTTGTCCAGAAAGTTTGACGGCCGTGGAACATAAATCTCGACCATGGAACTTGCAGCTGTTCAACACCTCTTCGTGTCCTTCAAATCCAACTCTTGGCTCCTCTTCCAATGCTTCCAAGGCCTTGATCTCTTCATTGCAAGCCTCCTCAACACTTTCCTCCATCATACTTAAGGTGAGAACCTTTTCTAAGGGATCCTTGATCAAGATCGAGCTCACAACTTCTCTAGATTCTTCATGCTCGACTATGTTGAAGACATCCTCATCAAAGGTTGGCCCTTTCATCATTGTGGACAACTTGAACTTGATGTTCTCCTCTCCAATGTTGAAGGAGAGAGTCCCGTTCTTGCAATCCACTAGGCATCCGGAAGTGGCTAGGAAAGGTCTTCCTAAGATGATAGGAACCGGATAGTCCGCCGGAATATCCAAGACGACAAAGTTAATTGGCACATAGAATCCTCCTAGTTGCACCGGGATGTCCTCTAAATTCCCAACCGGATGAGTGATAGAACGGTCCGCCATATAGAGGGTCATCTTGACCGGCTTTGGCTCTCCTAGCCCAACCTTGTTGCAAAGTGCAAGCGGTATAATGCTTACACTTGCCCCAAGATCACAAAGGGCCTCGTACTTCACATCTCCCACTCCTATTGGGACACAAAAAGAACCCGGATCTCTTAACTTGGGAGGCATCTCCTCCTTCATTGTTTGGATCAATTCCGAGGATCTCTTGGTCATTCTTATCTCCCCATACTCTTCCAACTTCCTTTTGTTGGAGAGTATCTCTTTCAAAAACTTACCATATGCCGGCATTCCTAAAATGGCATCCATGAACGGAATGTTAATATGCAATTTAGACATTAGTTCAAGGAACTTACCAAAGTGATTGTCCAAACGAGCTCTTGCTCTTGATTGTGGGAATGGTAGTGGTGGCTTGTATGGAGGTGGTGCCACATAGGTTGGTTCTACATCCTTGCTCTTGCCTCCATCTTCTTGCAACTTTCCCTCTTCTACCACTACTTGCTTTCCCTTAGCATTGTCCTTGGGCAAAGGATCTTTCATACTCAACCCACTCCTTGTTGTGATAGCCAACACTTGGCCTCTTGGGTTGTCTTCGGTTCTTCCGGGAAGCTTTCCCGGGTCTCTATGGGCTTCACCCACCTTTTGGAACACTTGTGCTTCCAAAACCTTTTGAGCTTTAGAGATTGAAGTCACGGTGCTCTCAAGACCACTCAACCTTCCAAGCAATTGCTCAAACATTATTTCGGTTCTATCCTTGGGAGGTTGAGTAAATCCGGATGGAGGTTCTTGTGAAGCTCTTGGTGGTGGAGTTGTGCTTGTGGAGGAGGAAGGGTTCAAGGCTCCATCCGGGTTAGAGTAAGAAAATCCGGGATGGTTGTGGTTGGGCCGGTAATTGTTGAATTGCCGGTTGTTGTTGAAACTCCTTGGGCCTTGGTAATTGTTGAAGTTGCCCCTTCCCATGTAATTCACATCCTCCTCCTTGGAAGACAAGTTGGCTTGTGGAAGCACTTGAGGAGTTGCTTGGTTCTTCAAAGTTGTAGCACACAACTCCCTCAAGGACTTCAATTCATTGTTGATGGCGTCAAGTTTGAAATTGTTCATGGTGACTTCACTCACCTCATATGCTCCCGCCTTTCTCCCTTCACTCTTCCTATGGGAGATCTTTGAAGTAGATCTCCCAAGACTTGAATAAACTTTCTCTATCCTTCATCACGAAGGCATTGATCTTCCCTCTTAATTCGGTAGTCTTGGAAGGTGGGAAGAACTTAGTTAAAAACTCGGTTGTCATCTCCTCCCAAGTACCAACTTGCCCTTGTGGAATAGATTGATACCAAGCTAAGGCTTTGTCCTTAAGAGAGAAGGAAAAAGCCCTAAGCTTATGGTTGTTGCTCTCCAATCTTGGCGGTCTAAGAGTCTCCATCAATATCTCATAGTTCATCAAGTGTTGATGAGGAGACTCTCCTTCCATCCCTCCAAATTGATTATGCCGGATCATTTGTAGAACTTGAGGGCGGAGCTCATAGTTGTGGGTTGCGGGATCTCCTAAGTTCACACCCGGTCGGTGTGCTCTTTGTGCCGGATCCATACGTCTCCCTAGGGTTTGTGGCTCCTCAAATGCAATGGGAACAACCCTAACATTAGCCGCCGGCTGCGGTTGTGGTGGAGGAGGTGGAGGTTGTTGACGATTAAGCTCCCCTCGTAAAAGGGCTTGCCTAATCTCATCAATCTCCCTCCTAGTTGCTTCTTGCCTCTCATTGGCAAGTCTCCTTTCTTCCTCCAAGAGCTCATCTCTTAGCCTTATTTTCTCTAAGGCTTCATCCAATTCAGCTTGGAGATCTCTTCTGGCCATCTCTTTTCCCTTTTTAATACTCTTGGATCTAGATCTAAGGGTTTTCTCCGGTTCGGGGTCGAATGGGGCTAAATCCTTGCCACGAGATCTTCGCATACACCTAGAGAATAAGAGATGTCCTGAAAAGCAAAAACATACACCAAAAAGAGATCAAAAGCAACAAGAAAGATCTACACTAATAAACAATCACAAAATAAACTCAATCTAGACCTAGTCCCCGGCAACGGCGCCAAAAACTTGTTACGCTAAGATCGTGATGCGCAAATGGGTTTTAAATTTATAACTCGAACTAAATCCTAAACTACCTAGCAAAACCTGCAGTGTACGGGACGTTTGTAGTAGGGATAGTATTCCGAGGTCGAACACAAAGACTAAGGTAAAATTGATTCGATTTGTGATTGAGATTAGTAAAGACCTAGGTTGAAAGAGAAGAAAGAAATAAAGAAATGAAAATCTCAAATGTTTTTGGATGGTTTTTGGTGATCAATCAAAGATCACAATTCATGCAAAATAATCAATCAACTAAACTATGAATCAACGCAAATAAACAAACTAAACAAGATATAGATCAAAGAAAGAAAAGACGGATTCTAGGGGTTGGAAGTTCCGGTTATGGCATAGGACTCAAGCTATCTATTCATTCCTTGAATTAACTATGTTGGGGTTAAGTGTTTCTAGATTGGGATCAATCACCGGGTAGTCTCATGATCCACTAGTCCATTCCCTAGGTCTCATTACCGGGTAAGTCTCTAAGAACCTAAGGGACGGAATTCTACTCAAACCGGATTGTTATCTAAAGATCCAACCTATCCTCACCGGGTAAGTCTTGGAAAGGGAAGTTCTAAACAACTATCCTAGCACACTTAATCCAATGGCGGCTTATTAGGCTCACCACTACCTAAGGTTTGTTATCTTTGGAATCTAAGAGTAAGGATTACCGGGTAAGTCTCTCCTAACACTTAGTTGCTAACACTAGGTCACCCTAGGATAGATTTAACTCAACAAACACTTAGGATTTCAACATTCTAACAGTCTAAGACTAGATCCACCGAACCGGGAAAATCACGGCTTGTTCTACCTAAACACGGCCGTGGTTTGACAAGAACCACCCGTAATTCCTAACAGAGGCTACGTTTATGCACACAAGTCATCCAAAGATAAATCTAAGTCCGTCCTATCGTAGCCCTAGCCATAACCATCCTTTCCTTACCCTAGAACCACATCTATTTAGCCTACAACATTCATGATAGAAATCGAAACAAACAAACATAAAATCATGACATCCATTTGCAAAGTGATGAAGGAAAAGAGATGAACAAATGAACCAAGACAAAACCAAGCTGAAAATAGAATTAGAATAACTCACAATCCTTCTTAAAGAAGGTTCAAATGGTTCATACAACTCTAGAAATCAAATCCGAAACTCTTCACTACAAAGCTATCAAAGTGTGGCAATGGTGTGTGTTCTTCTTCTCCTCTTCAATGGAGCTCTTCTTCTTCCTTCTTGACACTTTCCTTCCTAGAAAGGCTTCTTGTTGGGAGAATATTTTTGTTAGAGGATTTGGATAATGGGGGGTTGTTCCAAGATTGCTCCCAGCTGTTTCTCACAGCCCATGAAGGACCACTTTTATAACAAACTTGCATGAGCTGGCCATGAGAGTCGTGGCACAGCTGTCACAAGAATCTGGCAAAATCCACGGGTGATTCCACGGCCGTGGAGTGTCAGAGAAACGTGATTCTGTGCAGAAACTTCGCCTTGAATCATTAAGCTGTGATTTGGTGCATGGCTAGTGTTGGCAAGGTTCCATGAGTCCTTCTTAGTCCTTAATTTGCATCCTAATACGTCCGAGGATGTGTCATCTTGACGAACGATCCTCAAACGTATCGTTTTAGCTCCTAAATCTCCCAAAATACCTACAAAGCAATGCACAAGTCCGTGTAGACGTCTATCTCGACAAAGTACGTGAATTGAGTGCAAACGTCGTGAACTAGTGCTAAACCATGCATGAATGAGTGAGAAATCTATCTAAATGATTGCCTAAAACTAAGTCATAAATCGTGTTATCAATGTCCGGGAATACTATTGGAACGAGCCTCTCCTCTTTAAGAGAGGTCCGGATGGCATCATTCGGCGATGTGTGCCGGAAGATGAGATGCAAAGTGTCATCCGTCATTGTCATTCACTACCTTGTGGAGGACACGCTAGTTCGAACAAGACTAGCGCAAAGGTATTGCAATCTGGATTCTTTTGGCCTACTTTGTTTAGAGATGTGCAATCCTTTGTTTCTTGCTGCGATGCTTGTCAAAGAACAGACAATATCTCTAGAAGGAATGAGATTCCCCTCAACAACATCCAAGAGGTGGAGATTTTCGACGTTTGGGGAGTTCATTTCATGGGACCATTCCCATCCTCTTGTGGAAACCAATACATACTATTGGCGGTGGATTACGTTTCTAGATGGGTGGAAGCAATTGCCTCTCCCACAAATGATGCCATGGTAGTGGTCAAGTTCTTTAACAAGACCATCTTCCCGCGATTTGGGACGCCAAGGACTATCATTAGTGATGGAGGTTCTCACTTCATAGCCCGTCGCTTTGAAGCTCTTCTAGCTAAGTATGGGGTTACTCACAAGGTCGCTACCCCTTATCATCCACAAACAAGTGGACAAGTTGAGATCTTGTTAGCATGAAATATTGTGATATTTTAGGCACGTTTTCTAAACGTATTTGATTCATATTGATAGTCTTTGATTGAGCATTGTTGCATATGTGAGCTAGTATTACCTATATTGTCGATATGGATGTCTACACTAGCTTTATGTTGATTATAGGTGATTGAGAGTCATTTCCGAACGGAATCGAGTGAAGAAGAGTTGATTGAGTATGCCCATGGATTAAGGGCATTCTTAGGAACAAATTGGAGTTTAGCTTGAGGAATGCACGAGGCTAGGGAAGAATCACGTTCTTGCCCTAAATCACGCTCTAAAATACGGCCGTACTCCTTTCCACGTTCAATTCCACGGTCGTGGAAGTATGGCAAGAGAGGCGTGATGCAATCCAGTAACTATTACGGTCGTGGAATACATGGTCCAAACCGTGACCCATTCCACGCTCTAAATCACGGTCGTGGAAACTTCCACGACCGTGATCTTGGCGATCTTTTTCGCCACACTTTGAAGCCACGATCTTTTGAAGATTGGGCCGGGCCGACATTTTGCCCTACACAATAAAAAGACGGACAAAGGGAGATTCCGTGATCGACGCATAGGCCGGCTTACACCTCACTTTGCATTACCGTTTATCTCCGCTTAGAGAATTTTGGCGATTTCGGCAACCCTCGCTTACCCTCGTTTGGAGGCATTTTGGAGATCTCGTTGGAGATCGACGTTCGAGCTTGGAACTGCCTTAATCTCGCACTTGGTGGAGATTACCGTTGGGATTTCCAAATTTCCCGGATTGACGAAGGATTCGGAAGGTTTCTTGCAAGAAGACTACTCTTCTTGTTTAGGTTTGATTTAGAAGACGGATTGACATCCCGTTCTTCCTTCTTCTTAAGACCGTGATTGTTTGCTTATTTTGAATCTATTGACAACATTTGTTCTCGATTGTGACTTTGAGATTGGTTTGAAGTTTATTGAAAGTTTTCGGAAGTTTTCATCTTTCTATCTTTTAATTCTTGAATTGATATCAACATGACTGTTATTGGCTAGAAACCCTTAACAATTCTAAGGTGAAGGGTTGATAGTTGTGGCTTAGATGATGATAGATCGATCGCAAACAGATTAGACCCTGAGAGTTTGAGAGAATCGTCGACGAACCCTAAATTACGGGCTGTTCTTGAGTTCCACGACTGGAATCTCAAGATCCAACCGTAATTTCCCTTAAGTTTACGAACTTGCTTTTACTTTAATCCAAAGTTAAAGATTTGCTTTAACTTAGTTTAGACTTGTCTTTTCTAGGTGGTAGTGAAGCCTGAACAACCTCTACCTCGATTGTGAGTGTCACAACCGTGATCGGTTAAGTTAGTCTTGATCCTTGGATTACAAGTTTGGGTATTTGACACTAATCCTCACCTTTAGAACTTTTCTATATTGATCCTCAACAACTTGTATAGAGAGTGCCTTGTAGGCGAGTTATATAATGTTTTTGGAACTTCACCGTACGATTACCTTACATTAGCATACCTTTGCATATCTCAACTCTATCTTTATATCATTAGTATATCTTGAATCGATTGCCACAGCTGGATACTTGGATCTTTAGGATTGTTGTTTTCCCAATATTTGCAAAACTCTCATATTTACTCGCTTGATAATCTGCAATTGAATTTGTTCCCACCCAAATCCCTGTGTTCGATACTCTGGAATTCTTGCTTAACTACGTCGATCCGTACACTGCGGGTTCGCTGCTTGATTCTAGTTTTATAAATTTAAAACTTATTTGCACACACCTTTAGGGGCGAACAAGTTTTTGGCGCCGTTGCCGGGGATTTGGTTTCGGCCGAATTCGGTAGCCGGTTGTCAAGCTTGGGAGCTTGCTCTCGTTGTTTGATATCTTTTTGAGTGCATGCGCAGGTCTAGGAACACCGAAGATCTCTTACCTCTTGATCAAGAGCTAGAGAAAACTTTAAGGCAAAAGCGCAAGGAAAAGAAGATGGCTGAAGAACACGAACGTGATCTTCAAGCGGAGTTGGCGGAGAAGGAAGCTCAACTCCAATGGAACGAGAATCTCTGCCGGGATGAAACGGATCGTCATCAATCCGAAATTAGCAGACTACAGGATACGATGTTCCAAATGAGGATAGAGTTAAGCGACCTTAAGAATAAAGGAAGCAAGAAATCCTCAAGGAGGGGATCAAGAACTAGAAGAAGAAGTCACTCATCCGCTGATGATAGTGATTCTTCCATGCCACCGTTAGAGGAGATTGATCCCACGATCAATATGAATCCTTTCCATCCACAACGAGCTGCTAATCGCCGCATTCCACCTAGGAATGTGAGGGTCGAACGTGTGGATAATGAGCCAAGAACTCTTGGCCAGCGGATGGATCCAACACAACAACCACGCCGTTTGGGCGTGAATTTTGATGTTGAAGATGTGCAAGGGTTTAGCTTCAACCCTCAAGTTATTACTCTTTTTCACCAAAACCAATTTGGCGGTACAAGCGCTGAATCTCCACACCAACACTTGCAAAACTTTGAGTGTATGATGGAGACGATGAGACCGAAGAATGCTACTACCAACAGCTACAAGCTCAAACCCTTCTTCTTCTCTTTGAAGGGGAAAGCGTTGTCTTGGTACCAAGCTCTTCCTAGTGGGAAACTAGATACGTGGGAAGACCTTTCCGCGGAGTTCCTCACCAAATTCTTTCCGCCTTCCAAAACGGCGGAACTTAGAGGTAAGATTAATGCTTTTTCCATGAGACCTAACGAAAGTTTGTTTCAATCTTGGGAAAGGTTTCAAGATTTGCTCTTGGATTGCCCTCATCATGGCATATCCAAGCTTGCCTTGCTGGAGATTTACTACAAGGGGCTGGATGCGGGAACACAATTCAACCTCCAATCCCTCTCATGTGGAACGTTCATGGACATGAGAGAAGATGACGCTTGGGACTTCATTGAGAAGCAAGCAAGAGTCATAGAGAAGTATTCCCATCGGAAAGTGGAGGGAAATCGTGTGGAGCAAGGAGCAAAGCTCACACATGAAGCTCAAAATCAGATTTTCTCCCTCAACAATGAGATCAAAGAGTTGAAGGAGGCTATCAAGACCAACTTCCCAAAGCAACAAGGGAAGGATGTTGGTTATTTGGGCAACAACAATGGCGGCAACAACAATAACCGGGGCAACAACCGGAATAACAATTGGAATGGAAACAACAACAACCGGAACAACGATTGGAACAACAATAGGGGTTCAAACAACAACAATTGGCGCTCCAATCAACAAAATTCCGGTAACTCTTATTCTTCCAACTCAAATTCACTAACTCCACCTTCCTCTTCCTCTACTCCTTTGAAAAGCCAGGGGCAATCATCTAATGGAGGAAACACTTCGGGGAAGGAGAAGCCCGATCCCATATTGGAAACGATCTTGGGAAAGCTTCAAGGGTTGGAGAACCGCCTCATCAAGGTTGATGATCAAGTCTCTAAGGTTGACAAATCTCAAAAGGTTTTAGAAAACCAAATGTTCAACCACGCGCAGGAAGTTCCTAGGAATCAAGAGAAACTTCCAGGAAAGACGGAGGACAACCCTAAGGGAAGGGTGATGGCGATTACAACTAGGAGCGGAGTGACTACCACCGATCCACAACCTACATTCGTTGAAGTCCCCGTAGAGAAGGACAAAGAGAAGGGGAAGGAGAAGGAAGATGTTTATGTTCCTCCTCCAGCTTACAAACCTCCCCTACCATTCCCTCAATCTAGAGCGCGAGCGCGCCTAGACAAACAATTCGGTAAGTTCATAGAACTCATGAGTAAGCTGCATATTAATATACCCTTCATTGATGCTATTGTAAGTATGCCGGCTTATGGCAAGTTCTTGAAGGAGCTCCTCTCCAACAAGAAGAAGCTAGAAGACTTCGGTGAGGTCAAGATGAGTTCGGATTCTTCGGATCTCATCAAAACTATGAAGGAGAAAATGCCCCGAAAGCTGAAGCATCCAGGGTCATTTTGCATTCCCATAGGAGTGGGAGATGTCACATACGATGCGTTATGTGACTTAGGAGCAATTGTGAGCATCATACCACTTGCGTTGTGCAGGAAGATCGGTTTAGGCGACCCTAAACCGGTAAAGATGACGTTGTACATGGCGGATCGATCCATCACTCGCCCCGTCGGTATTGTAGAAGACGTCCCGGTCAAGCTAGGTAAATTCTTTGTTCCCAATGATTTTGTCGTGCTTGATATTCCTGCAGATAGTCCGGTCCCGATCATACTCGGAAGACCGTTTCTTGCAACTTCCGGCTGCATGGTCGATTGCAAGAATGGTAGACTCGCTTTTGATATTGGAGAAGAGAAAGTAGAGTTCGTTCTTTCCACTCTAGTGAAGGAGCCGATCTTCGACGAAGATATTTACGATGTCCAAGATGAAGAAGGTTTATCTAGGGAGGAGGTAAGCGCGATTCTCTTTAACGATCCTTTACAAAAAGTTATTACTATGAGTCTAACAGATGTAGGGGAAGAGGAAGAGTGCAAAGAGGAAATTGAAGCCTTGGAAGCACAAGAAGAGATGCATGAAGAGGAGTTTGAGAAACTCCACGATGAGGCTGAGAATGTTAGAATCCACGGTCATACTCTGTATTCCACGACCGTGGATTTCACGACCAAAATCGTTCTCCATTCAAGGGATTTACATGGCCGTGGAACATATGGAGAGCCCGTAATTTTGGCCGTGGAAGATAGTGATCGAGACACTTCTTCAACCTTTTCTGATTCTTCTCCAACACACTCAATACCCTTAAGAACTTCTAAGGAGATGTCGGATGCTTCTCAAGGATCATTGGAAGCTCCGAAAGCAATGGAACTCAAACCACTTCCTACTCATCTAAGGTACGCTTTTCTAGGATCTAATTCTACCTTTCCGGTTATCGTTAGTTCCGAACTAAGCATAGATGAACATGAACAACTCATGATTGTCCTTAGGAAACATAGGAAAGCTATAGGCTATACTATTGAGGACTTAGTAGGAATTAAACCCTCCCTATGCATGCATAAGATACTAATGGAGGAGGACTTTAGAACTTCAACACAACCTCAAAGGCGGTTGAATCCGACCATGAAGGAGGTTGTCAAGAAGGAATTTCTTAAACTTCTTGATGCAGGTATCATCTATCCTATCTCCGATAGTAAGTGGGTGAGTCCAGTTCAAGTAGTTCCGAAGAAGGGAGGAATGACGGTCATCAACAACAAGAACAATGAACTCATTCCTACCCGAACCGTGACTGGATGGCGGATGTGCATAGACTACCGCAAGCTCAACAACGCAACGCGGAAGGATCATTTCCCATTGCCATTCATTGATCAAATGCTTGAAAGGTTAGCACAACACTCACATTTTTGCTACCTTGACGGTTATAGTGGCTTCTTTCAGATTCCGATACATCCGGACGATCAGGAGAAGACCACATTCACGTGCCCGTGGGGTACGTTTGCTTATAGGAGAATGCCGTTCGGCCTTTGCAACGCCCCAGCCACCTTCCAACGGTGCATGATGGCCATCTTCTCCGAATACGTAGAGGAAATCATGGAAGTCTTCATGGACGACTTCTCCGTATACAGTTCCTCTTTTAACGATTGCCTTTCTAACCTTTCTCTTGTTTTGCAAAGATGTGAAGACACTAACCTAGTTCTTAATTGGGAGAAGTGTCAATTTATGGTTAAGGAAGGAATCGTATTAGGCCACTTAGTCTCTAATAGAGGGATAGAGGTAGACAAGGCTAAGATAGAGACCATAGAGAAACTTCCTCCCCCAATTTCGGTGAAAGGGATAAGAAGTTTCCTAGGACATGCTGGATTTTATAGACGTTTCATTAAAGACTTTTCTAAGATAGCAAAACCTCTCACTAATCTATTGATGAAGGATGCGGTTTTTGAGTTTTCGCAGGAATGTTTGGATGCGTTTAACACCATTCGGCAAGCTCTAATTTCAGCACCTATTATCCAACCTCTGGATTGGACTCTTCCCTTTGAGATTATGTGCGATGCTAGTAACGTAGCTATTGGAGCTGTTCTTGGACAACGAAAGGAAGGGCGAACCCACGCCATATACTATGCTAGCAAGACGCTAGATGAAGCGCAGCTCAACTACGCCACTACCGAAAAAGAGTTCTTAGCCATTGTCTATGCGATTGACAAGTTTCGCTCTTATCTTGTAGGTGCAAAGGTGATTGTCTACACGGATCATGCTGCAATCCGGTACCTCCTTGCGAAGAAAGATGCGAAGCCAAGGCTGATTAGATGGATTCTTCTCCTACAAGAATTCGATCTTGAGATCCGCGACAAGAGAGGTTCAGAAAATTCTGTTGCGGATCATTTGAGTCGTCTAACACATCTAGAGGACGACCATCTACCCATTGATGACTCCTTTCCGGACGAACACCTACACATCATAGAGGAGTGCATCAACGTGATCTCCAAAGGTAACGAACCGTGGTTTGCTGATTTTGTTAACTATTTGGTTTGCCAGGAGATACCGCCCGGACTATCCTACGCACAAAGGAAGAAGTTCTTTAAGGACGTCCAGGAATACTATTGGAACGAGCCTTTCCTCTTTAAGAGAGGTCTGGATGGCATCATTCGGCGATGTGTGCCGGAAGATGAGATACAAAGTGTCATCCGCCATTGTCATTCACTACCTTGTGGAGGGCACGCTAGTTCGAACAAGACTAGCGCAAAGGTATTGCAATCTGGATTCTTTTGGCCTACTTTGTTTAGAGATGTGCAAACCTTTGTTTCTTGCTGCGATGCTTGTCAAAGAGCAGGCAATATCTCTAGGAGGAATGAGATGCCCCTCAACAACATCCAGGAGGTGGAGATTTTCGATGTTTGGGGAGTCGATTTCATGGGACCATTCCCATCCTCTTGTGGAAACCAATACATACTATTGGCGGTAGATTACGTTTCTAGATGGGTGGAAGCAATTGCCTCTCCCACAAATGATGCCATGGTGGTGGTTAAGTTCTTCAACAAGACCATTTTTCCGCGATTTGGGACACCAAGGACGATCATTAGTGATGGAGGCTCTCACTTCATAGCCCGTTGCTTTGAAGCTCTTCTAGCTAAGTATGGGGTTACTCACAAGGTCGTTACCCCTTACCATCCACAAACGAGTGGACAAGTTGAGATCTCAAATAGGGAGATCAAAGGAATCTTAGAGAAGACGGTTTCAAGGACTAGGAAGGATTGGTCCTTGAAGCTAGAAGATGCATTATGGGCGTACCGGACTACGTACAAGACTCCCATAGGAACCACACCATACAATCTTGTGTATGGGAAGTCTTGTCACTTGCCGGTAGAGTTGGAGCACAAAGCGTTTTGGGCTATCAAGTGGCTGAATTTCAGCATGAAGGAAGCGGGAGAGAAGCGTCTCCTAGACCTTAATGAGCTGGATGAACTCCACTTGAACGCTTACGAAAATGCTAAGATATACAAGGAGAGAGCAAAGCGTTGGCATGATAAGCATATCATTCCAAAGGACTTCAAAGAAGGAGATCAAGCTCTCCTCTTCAACTCAAGGCTTCGCCTCTTTCCAGGTAATCTTAAATCCCGTTGGACCGGACCTTTTCTAATTAAGCGTATTTTCCCCCATGGTGCAGCTGAAGTATGGGGTGAAGCAAGCGGAAGTTTTAAGGTGAACGGCCAACGATTAAAGAAGTACACGCCGGAACTCCAAGCTGAATAAGTGCGAGATTGGTCTAGCTACGGACCTTAAACAAAGCGCTTCTTGGGAGGCAACCCAAGGTATTGCATTTTCGTTTCTGTTTTCGATTCATAGTTTAGCTTAGAATAGACGATTTTGCTTTGTTTTTTCCTTCGATTTCTTCCGGTATGTTCGTGTTTTTGGTTGTAGGATCGATGGAAAAGGAATAGGGAAGAATAATGTCGAAGAAAAGTGACGAAATTTGGACTTTGGAGCTTTACAGAGTGTTCCACGGTCTAAATTACGGTCGTCATAGCTACAGTGCCTGTAATTTCCAAAAGCCTTTGAAAAATCACCAAAACCACGGTTCCGTACACTTCCACGGCCGTGGAACACCCCGACAGACCGTGATTTTCAAAAATTTTGCCGGCCACTATATAAGCCACATTCTTCACAAAAACCAACCAAAAATCCCTCTTTCCACGACCTAATTGCCGAAAATCCACGACCTCCTCTAAATCTTCGTTTCTTAATCGTTTCTAATGATTCTTCCTCCTAAACTGAAGCAAATTCAACCACAAACAAGATCCAAGCGACAAACCGAGCGGAAATTCATCAACAAATGCACAATTCGGATTTTTCAATCCGGAAAATAGGTTTTTCACTCTTCTCGATTCTTGGCAATTTGGTTCGTTTTTGTTAGAGATTTTTAGGAAGAACTGATTAAGATTGGAAGAAATTAGACTAGGACTGCCTGTTGTGGAGATTGATTGCTGATTTGCTGAGATTTGTGAATTTCTGAGACGAATCACGGTCTCTGGGAGAATTACGGCCGTGATTCTTGAAGAACAGACCGTAATTTTTGAGCAGAATGGATTTTGTAAGGAGAGTTTCGGGAAGGATAAAAGAGAAGAAGGGTAACCAGAATAAGAAAAGGAAGGGTAATCCCTCCTCCTCCTCATCCTCTAGGGCACCACCATCCTCACCTTCACCACCATCCTCACCTTCACCTCCATCCTCACCTCCTCACCCTAGAATCCCGACCATAAATGAGAACCATCTCGCTGTATTCGAGAAGATCCAGAAGAGGCCAGTGATTGGCCCTAGATACTTGTTGTTGGAGGATCTAATTCCTCTCAACATTGTGGAGGATCTTACTTGGCTCTTGGATAGAGCCGGATTAGTTGTCTTCTCGGCTATCCAAGAAGACGCCTATGAGGAGATTACACGGGAGGTTGTGACATCCTTTGAGCACAGCCACGTAGATAGGACCGTCTCTTTCCGTCTCATGGAAAGAGATTACCATTTGAGTATCCGTGAGTTTGGGACCATTTTTGGGTTTCATAAGACCTTTAATGGTCGATTTCCGAGTGGCGTTTACGCCAAGGACTTTTGGGAGGAAGTTGCGATGATTTACGCCGACGAGGACCGTTGGCAACCCGCTGATACCAAGGCTAGATTGATGTACCATCTAGCCTTGAAGATAGCTCACCGTGTTCTTTCGGAGTGTCTCTTTCCTAGGACGGAGACGCCCCAAAAGATCAAGACGGATGAGCTATTCTTGCTTTACTCCATGCTTTATGGACGCTGTGCTGATTGTGCTACTCTCTTGGCTGCTACTATGAGCAAGCTCAAGAACAAGACGAAGGGAAACATCGGATATGGTGGGATAGTTACCCACATTGCTAGGAGTTTTGGTGTTGATTTTTCTGCCTGCACCCGCATACCGGCCGTACCTTTAGGGTTACATGCTTTCATGGTTAGGGGTCTCATTTTCCCCACACATAGAGGTCCGCCTTATGCGGGCATGCCTTGGGAGAGTAGGACGGGCAGGGGTATAGAGTGGCTGCCGGAGTATTCCATTATGGCGGGACGCCATAATTGAAAGGAGACGTTCGCTGCTATGCATGCGAACAGGATAGTAGCTCCCCCTTATGCCCCACCACCGGTTGTCGAGGAGGAGGATATGGGAGATCAGTTTGAGAGTGGAGGAGGAGCGGAGCAGGAGTTTGGCACGTTTCCGGACTAGCCGGAGGCGGCCCCAGATGTACCTAGACGCTCTCCACGTCCAGCTAGAGCCTCAGGCTCGTCATCTCGCCGCGCTAGCGTGAGTGAGAGGCCTACGTGGATGACCACACCTCCCACATGGTATGGCGTTCCCCCTCCTTGGTCCACAGAGCAGCCAGCAGCACCACCACCAGCACCAGCACCATCCGACGCCCCAGCATGGTACAGTCAGGCCCCGGGATGGTACGAGCAGATGCCGGATTGGGCTACCGGACTTTCAGAGAGAGTAGGAGCGTTGGAGATCCGGGCCGATGCTAGAGACAGACGCCTAGACGACCTCGACCACATGATGAGGGACGTCTACCGCCAGCAGTTTGGGCGGTTCTATGATCCGAGTTTCTCTCCATTCCCGCCTCCGCCGGCACCACAGTGATTTGATGCATGACCGTTCGCTTTAGACATTCCACCGCCACCTTGTGAGTTTCTTTTTCTTTTCTTTCTTTTCTTTCTTTATTTTGAACATTAGGGACAATGTTCGTCCTAAGTATGGGGTGGGATGTACTAAAAGTTTGTAATAACTCTACTTACTATGTTTGCTTTCATTTGAGACTATCATTGCATGTTCATTATATGTTTCACGTTTCATTATTGCATTGCATGAAAAAGAACTTGAAAAACCCATAAAAATTGAAAAATTTTGAAAATTTTGTGCTTCTAATGAATTGAGATGATTTCTATGATAATCACTACTTGTGAATTGAGTTTGATGACAATTGCATGCTTAAAAGAATTGTGAATTGAAAAGAATTTGAATGAATGAATTAGACCTTTTTTGCAAGTTTCATAATGTGATGAATGTTACCTAAATCATGTTGAGGAATTGAAGTTGAAATCACACTATGAGTTCTTATACTTCTTGTTGAGATGATTAAGGCAATTCGATTTTTCTTTCTTCTTCCTTTGATCATTTAGCCCCTCATTGAAATATTAGCCTCCTTTACCTATCCGGGAAATTGGAGAAGTGAATGAGAAAAAGGCATGTTTGATGTGGGGGGGCCATGAGAGCAATTATTTGCAATCAAAAGAATAGAAAGAAATTGTAGGTTTGGGGAAGTCAATCATGACGATGAGTAACTCGGCACCATTCACATAGCCGGGTGTTTGTGTCTTGCCAAAGTCGGATTGAGCGATATTCCTAGCGGATTATGGTATGTGCGCTAAGGGTTTGAGGCATCTCATGAAAATTGAGAAACGCCAATCTCCTAGGCTTCGGTTTTTGTGCACCTCTATCCATAACTCCAAAATTAAAGTCGAAAAAAAAAAAAAGAAGAAGAGGAGAGAGCGAAGCTCTAAGCTGAAGTGTTGCGGAAACCGCAAAAGAAGAAGAAGGTAGTTGTCCACTTTTCCGGATTCAAGCACCACATTCCCTAAAGGTTTCCTTCCCTTCCACATTCTAGACCTTTTCTTTGAAAGTCCTTAAGATCAAAAGAATGTTATATGACTTGGTGATCTAAATTGAAGTTTCTTACGATTGATTTTGATAATGTTTGAAGGTTATGATGCTTGTATTGAAGTTTAATTGATTCATGAATTTTCTTTGCTTTTTACTCTTTGATTGAGTGTGTGAAAGTTTGATGAACGATTGAAGCAAGGTTTGAGAATGATCTATTCTTTAGAAGTCACATTCATCCAAAAGAAGGTACACATATTTCATCCTAACTTTTGTTTAAAGAGCTTTTTGAAAGACCTTGCTTAGGGACAAACAAGTGTTAAGTATGGGGTTATTTGTTAGCATGAAATATTGTGATATTTTAGGCACGTTTTCTAAACGTATTTGATTCATATTGATAGTCTTTGATTAAGCATTGTTGCATATGTGAGCTAGTATTACCTATATTGTCGATATGGATGTCTACACTAGCTTTATGTTGATTATAGGTGATTGAGAGTCATTTCCGAACGGAATCGAGTGAAGAAGAGTTGATTGAGTATGCCCATGGATTAAGGGCATTCTTAGGAACAAATTGGAGTTTAGCATGAGGAATGCACGAGGCTAGGGCAGAATCACGTTCTTGCCCTAAATCACGCTCTAAAATACGGCCGTACTCCTTTCCACGTTCAATTCCACGGTCGTGGAAGTATGGCAAGAGAGGCGTGATGCATTCCAGTAACTATTACGGTCGTGGAATACATGGTCCAAACCGTGACCCATTCCACGCTCTAAATCACGGTCGTGGAAACTTCCACGACCGTGATCTTGGCGATCTTTTTCGCCACACTTTGAAGCCACGATCTTTTGAAAATTGGGCCGGGCTGACATTTTGCCCTACACTATAAAAAGACGGACAAAGGGAGATTCCGTCATCGACGCATAGGCCGGCTTACACCTCGCTTTGCATTACCGCTTATCTCCGCTTAGAGAATTTTGGCGATTTCGGCAACCCTCGCTTACCCTCGTTTGGAGGCATTTTGGAGATCTCGTTGGAGATCGACGTTCGAGCTTGAAACTGCCTTAATCTCGCACTTGGTGGAGATTACCGTTGAGATTTCCAGATTTCCCGGATTGACGAAGGATTCGGAAGGTTTCTTGCAAGAAGACTACTCTTCTTGTTTAGGTTTGATTTAGAAGACGGATTGACATCCCGTTCTTCCTTCTTCTTAAGACCGTGATTGTTTGCTTATTTTGAATCTATTGACAACATTTGTTCTCGATTGTGACTTTGAGATTGGTTTGAAGTTTATTGAAAGTTTTCGGAAGTTTTCATCTTTCTATCTTTTAATTCTTGAATTGATATCAACATGACTGTTATTGGCTAGAAACCCTTAACAATTCTAAGGTGAAGGGTTGATAGTTGTGGCTTAGATGATGATAGATCGATCGCAAACAGATTAGACCCTGAGAGTTTGAGAGAATCGTCGACGTACCCTAAATTACGGGCTGTTCTTGAGTTCCACGACCGTGGAATCTCAAGATCCAACCGTAATTTCCCTTAAGTTTACGAACTTGCTTTTACTTTAATCCAAAATTAAAGATTTGCTTTAACTTAGTTTAGACTTGTCTTTTCTAGGTGGTAGTGAAGCCTCAACAACCTCTACCTCGATTGTGAGTGTCACAACCGTGATCGGTTAAGTTAGTCTTGATCTTTGGATTACAAGTTTGGGTATTTGACACTAATCCTCACCTTTAGAACTTTTCTATATTGAGCCTCAAAAACCTGTATAGAGAGTGCCTTGTAGGCGAGTTATATAAGGTTTTTGGAATTTCACCGTACGATTACCTTACATTAGCATACCTTTGCATATCTCAACTCTGTCTTTATATCATTAGTATATCTTGAATCGATTGCCACAGCTGGATACTTGGATCTTTAGGATTGTTGTTTTCCCAATATTTGCAAAACTCTCATATTTACTCGCTTGATAATCTGCAATTGAATTTGTTCCCACCCAAATCCCTGTGTTCGATACTCTGGAATTCTTGCTTAACTACGTCGATCCGTATACTGCGGGTTCGCTGCTTGATTCTAGTTTTATAAATTTAAAACTTATTTGCACACACCTTTAGGGGCGAACAGATCTCAAATAGGGAGATCAAAGGAATTCTGGAGAAGACGGTTTCAAGGACTAGGAAGGATTGGTCCTTGAAGCTTGACGATGCATTATGGGCGTACCGGACTGCGTACAAGACACCCATAGGAACCACACCATACAACCTTGTGTATGGGAAGTCTTGTCACTTGCCGGTGGAGTTGGAGCACAAGGCGTTTTGGGCTATCAAGTGGCTAAACTTCAGCATGAAGGAAGCGGGAGAGAAGCGTCTCCTAGACCTTAACGAGCTGGACGAACTCTGCTTGAACGCTTATGAGAACGCTAAGATCTATAAGGAGAGAGCAAAGCGTTGGCATGATAAGCATATCATTCCAAAGGACTTCAAAGAAGGAGATCAAGTTCTCCTCTTCAATTCAAGGCTTTGTCTCTTTCCAGGTAAGCTTAAATCCCGTTGGACCGGACCTTTTCTAATTAAGCGTATTTTTCCCCATGGTGCAGTTGAAGTATGGGGTGAAACGGGCGGAAGCTTTAAGGTGAACGGCCAACGACTCAAGAAGTATACGCCGGAACTCCAAGCTGAAGAGTTCGCGCCCACCGCACTTGAATAAGTGCGAGTTTGGTCTAGCTACGGACCTTAAACAAAGAGCTTCTTGGGAGGCAACCCAAGGTATTGCATTTTTGTTTTTGTTTTCGATTCATAGTTTAGCTTAGTTTAGACGTTTTTTCGCTTTATTTTGCCTCGATTTCTTCCGGTATGTTCGTGTTTTTGGATGTAGGAACGATGAAAAAGGAAAAGGGAAGGATAATGTTGAAGAAAAGTGACGAAATTTGGACTTTGGAGCTTTACAGAGAGTTCCACGGCCTAAACCACGGTCGTGACAGCTACAGTTCCCGTAATTTCCAAAAGCCTTTGAAAAATCACCAGAACCACGGTTCCGTACAAAACCACGGCCGTGGAACACCCCGACAGACCGTGATTTTCAAAAATTTTGCCTGTGACTATATAAGCCACGTTCTTCACAAAAATCACCCACAAAACCCCTCTTCCACGACCTAATAGCCGAAATCCACGACCCTCTCTCAAATCCTCGTTTCTTAATCGTTTTTAACGATTCTTCTTCCTAAACTGAAGCAAATTCAACCACCAACAAGATCCAAGCGACAAATCGAGCGGAAATTCACCAAGGAACGCGCAATCCGGATTTTTCAATCCGAAAAATAGGTTTTTTTTCACTCCTCTTGATTCTTGTCGATTTGGTTCGTTTTTGTTAGAGATTTTAGGAAGAACTGATTGAGATTGGAAGAAATTAGATTAGGACTGCCTGTTTGTGGAGATTGAGTGTTGATTTGTTGAGAATTGCGAATTTCTTAGACGAACCACGGTCACTAGAGGAATTACGGCTGTGGTTTCTATAGAACAACCCGTAATTTTGAACAGAATGGACTTTGTGAGGAGAGTTTCGGGGAGGATAAAAGAGAAGAAGAATGATCAAAACAAGAAGAGGAAGGGTAATCCCTCTTCTTCCTCATCCTCTAGAGCACCACCACCCACTTCCCCTTCACCTCCATCTTCACCTTCATCACCCTAACCCCCTAGCCCTAGAGTCCCGACCATACATGAGGATCACCTCGATGCACTCGAGAGGATCCATAAGAGGGATGTGATTGGTCCTAGGTACCTATTGTTGGAGGGTCTAGCCCCTCTCAACATTGTAGATGACCTTACTTGGCTCTTGGATAGAGCCGGACTAGTTGTCTTCTCGGCTATCCGAGAAGACGCTTATGAGGAGATTACACGGGAGGTTGTGACGTCTTTCGAGCACAGCCATGTAGACAGGACCGTCTCTTTCCGTCTTATGGAGAGAGACTATCATTTTAGCATCCGTGAGTTCGGGACCTTTTTCGGGTTCCATGAGACCTTTAACGGTCGATTTCCTAGTGGCGTTTACGCCAAGGACTTTTGGGAGGAGGTAGCGATGATTTACGCCGACGAGGACCGTTGGCAACCTGCTGATACCAAGGCTATATTGATGTACCATCTAGCCTTGAAGATTGCTCACCGCGTTCTTTCGGAGTGTCTCTTTCCTAGGACGGAGACGCCCCAAAAGATCAAGACGGATGAGCTCTTTTTGCTATACTCCATGCTGTATGGACGCCGGGCTGATTGTGCCACTCTCTTGGCTGCTACGATGAGCAAGCTCAAGAACAAGAAGAAGGGCAACATCGGATATGGTGGGATAGTTACCCACATTGCTAGGAGCTTAGGAGTTGATTTTTCTGCTTGCACCCGCATTCCAGCTGTACCTCTAGGACTACATGCTTTCATGACTAGGGGTCTCATTTTCCCCACACATAGAGGTCCGCCTTATACGGGCATGCCTTGGGAGAGCAGGACAGGTAGGGGTATAGAGTGGCTACCGGAGTACTCCATTATGGCGGGACGCCATAATTGGAAGGAGACGTTCGCTACTATGCATGCGAACAGGATTGTAGCTCCCCCATATGTCCCACCACCAGTTGTTGAGGAGGAGGATATGAGAGATCAGTTTGAGAGTGGAGGAGGAGCAGAGCAGGACTTTGGCACGTTTCCGGATCAGCCGGAGGCGGCCCCCGCTGCACCTAGACGTTCTCCACGTCCAGCTAGAGCTTCAGGCTCGTCTTCTCGCCGCGCTAGCATGAGTGAGAGACCTACATGGATGACCACACCTCCTGCATGGTATGGAGTTCCATCTCCTTGGTCCACAAAGCAGACAGCAACACCAGCACCAGCACCAGCTCCATCCGACGCTCCAGCATGGTATAGTCACGCTCCGGGATGGTATGAGCAGATGCCGGATTGGGCTACTGGCCTTTCGGAGAGAGTAGGAGCATTGGAGATCCGAGCCGATGCTAGAGACGGACGCATGGATGATCTTGATCACATGATGAGGGACGTCTACCGCCAGCAGTTTGGGCGGCCCTACGACTCCAGCTTCTCTCCATTCCCGCCTCCACCAGCGCCGCAGTGATGATGATGCACGACCATTGCTTTAGCCATTCCACCACCACTTTGTGAGTTTCTTTTCTTTCTTTTCTTTCTTTCTTTTGAATATTAGGGACAATGTTCGTCCTAAGTATGGGGTGGGATGTACTAAAAGTTTGTAATAACTTCTACTCACTATGTTTGCTTTATTCGAGACTATCTTGCATTTCATTTTATTGTTGCACGTTTCCTTATTGCTTTGCATGAAAAAGAACTTGAAAACCCCATAAAAATTGAAAAATTTTGAAAATTTTGTGCTTCTAATGAATTGAGATGATTTCCATGATAATCACTACTTGTGAATTGAGTTTGATGACAATTGCATGCTTAAACGATTAGTGAATTGAAAAGGATTTGAATGTGTTGATTATACCTCTTTTGCAAGTTTCATAATGTGATGAATATTACCTAAATCATGTTGAGAAATTGAAATTGAAATCACATTATAAGTTCCTATGCTTCTTATTGAGATGATTAAGGCAATTCGATTTTTCTTTCTTCTTTCTTTGACCATTTAGCTCCTCATTGAAATATTGACCTCCTTTACCTATCCGGGAATTTTGGAGAAGTGAATGAAAAAGGCATGTTTGATGTGGGAGGGCCATGAGAGCAATTATTTGCAATCAAATGAATAGAAAGAAATTGTAGGTTTGGGGAAGTCAACCATGACGATGAGTAACTCGGCACCATTCACATAGCCGGGTGTTTGTGTCTTGCCAAAGTCGGATTGAGCGATATTCCTAGCGGATTATGGTATGTGCGCTAAGGGTTTGAGGCATCTCATGAAAATTGAGAAACGCCAATCTCCTAGGCTTCGGTTTTTGTGCACCTCTATCCATAACTCCAAAAGTAAAGTCGAAAAAAATGAAAGGAAGAGAGCGAAGCTCTAAGTTGAAAGTGTGCGGAAACCGCAAGAGAAGAAGAAGTGAGTAGTTGTCTATTTTCCCGGATTCATGCACCACATTCCCTAAAAGCTTCCTTTCCTTCCACATTCTAGACCTTTTCTTTGAAAGTCCTTAAGATCAAAAGAATGTTATATGACTTTGTGATCTAAATTGAAGTTTCTTATGATTGATTTTGATAATGTTTGAAGGTTATGATGCTTGTTTAGAAGTTTAATTGATTCATGAGTTTTTTTCCCTTTTTACTCTTTGATTAAGTGTATGAAAGTCTTATAAACGATTGAAGCAAGGTTTGAGAATGATCTATTCTTTAGAAGGCACATTCATCCAAAAGAAGTATTGCTTTGAGAAGGTACACATATTTCATCCTAACTCTTGTTCTAAAAGCTTTTTGAGAGACCTTGCTTAGGGACAAGCAAGTTGCAAGTATGGGGTTATTTGTTAGCATGAAATATTGTGATACTTTAGACACGTTTTCTAAGCATATTTGATTCATATTTATAGTCTTTGATTGAGCATTGTTGCATAAGTGAGCTAGTTTGCCTATATTGTCGATATGGATGTCTACACTAGTTCTATGTTGATTATAGGTGATTGGGAGCCATTTCCGAACGGAATTTAGCAAAGAAGAGTTGATTGAGTATGTCCATGGATTGAGGGCATTCTTAGGAGCAAAAATGGAGTTCAACTTGAGGAATGCACGAGTCTAGGGAAGAATCACGTTCTTGCCCTAAACCACGCTCTAAAATACGGCCATATTACAAACCACGTTCAGAATCACGGCCGTGGAACCCTGCAAGAGAGGCGTGATGCATTCTAGTAACTATTACGGTCGTGGAATCCATGGTTCAAACCGTGACACTTTCCACGCTCTAAATTACGGTCGTGGAATCTTCCACGACCGTGATCTTGGCGATCTTTTTCGCCACATTTCGAAGCCACGATCTTTTGAAGATTGGGCCGGGCCGATATTTTATCTTGCCCTATAAAAAGACGGACGAAGAGAGATTCCGTCATTGACGCTTACGCCCGCTTTACATCCTTGCTTAGACGCATTTTACACGACCGTTTAGAGAGATTTTCGCGGCATTTGCTTGGAGGCATTTACATCTCGTTGGAGATCGACGTTCGCGCTTGGATTTACCCTAATCTCGCACTTTGGTGGAGATTATCGTTGGGATTTCCAGATTTCCCGGATTGACGGAAGATTCGGAAGATTGTGCAAGAAGACTTCTCTTCTTGTTTAGGTTTGATTTAGAAGACGGATTGACATCCCGTTCTTCCTTCTTATCTAAGATTGTGTTGATTGTTCTATCCTGGAATTAGTGACACTATTTGTTCTTGATTGTGACTTTGAGATTAGTTTGGAGTTTATTGGAAGTTTTCGAAAGTTCTCATCTTTCAATCTTATAATTCTTGAATTTGATATCAACATGACTGTTATTGGCTAAAAACCCTTAACAATTCTAAGGTGAAGGGTTGATAGTTGTGGCTTAGATGATGATAGATCGATCGTAAATAGATTAGACCCTGAGAGTTAGAGAGAATCGTCGACGAACCGTAAATCACGGTTTGTTCTTGAGTTCCACGACCGTGGAATCTCAAGATCCACCCGTAATTTCCCTTAAGTTTACGAACCTGCTTTTACTTTAATTCAAAGTTAAAGATTTGCTTTAACTTAGTTTAGGCTTGCCTTTTCTAGGTGGTAGTGAAGCCTCAACAACCTCTACCTCGATTATGAGTGTCAGAACCTTAATCGGTTAAGTTAGTTTTGACCTTTGGATTATAAGTTTGGGTATTTGACATTAATTCTTATCTTTAGAACCTTTCTATATTGAAGCCTCAACAACCTGTATAGAGAGTGTCTTGTAGGTGAGTCATATAAGGTTTTTGGAACTTCACCGTACGATTACCTTACATTAGCATACCTTTGCATATCTCAATTCTGTCTTTATAGCATTAAGTATATCTTGAATCGATTGCCACAGCTGGATACTTGGATCTTTAGGATTGTTGTTTTTCCAATATTTGCAAAACCTCTCATACTTACTCGCTTGATAATCTGCAATTGAATTTGTTCTCACCCAAATCCCTGTGTTCGATACTCTGGAATTCTTGCTTAACTATATCGATCCGTACACTGCGGGTTCGCTTGCTTGATTCTAGTTTTATAAATTTAAAGCTTATTTGCACACACGTTTAGGGGCGAACATGTGTGCAAGCTTTAAACTTATAACCCTAGATGTAAGCTTAAAACAAGGATGCGAACCCGCAGTGTACGGGTCAATCGTAGTAAAAGCAAGAAATTTCGGGGTGTCGATCTTAGGGACTTAGTGAAACAAAGCAAGTAATGGTGAGCTATGTAATTACTAACCACAAAAGTAATTAAAGCAATCAAAGATGATAAAAAGTCAATTAAGGAAATATGCAATTCTAGGGATTAAAGCGTCTAGTTGTGGTTCCAACTCAAGATCTAAAGATAAAGCGGACAAAGCTGAGATTTTACATAAGGAAGGTGTTACTAAAGTGGAATAGATTACCGGGTAAATCTCACTACTCACTAATCCCAAACCGTAACTCCTATTACCGGGTAAGTTTCAAGGAATTAAGATAAAGAACTATAACCTCAAACCAACACACCACCTAAGGGAATAGAATCAACCTTTACCGGGTAAGTCTCAAGCTAACTCACAAAGATGGGATGAAAGCACACTCAAACCCCAATAAAGGATAAACCTTTATTACCTATTGCTTATGATCTTAGGTAAACAAACAAAGGAATCACCGGGTAAGTCTCATCCTAGGCTTGCATTGAACAAGGAAAGGTGTAATAAGAATAGGATTTGGCAAACTCTAACACTTAACTCTCAGTTTTGGATCAGATAAGTCACCTCGGTCAAACGAATTCTACCCCGGCCGAGATGTTCATCGACTGAGCGAGATGCTTTAGGGTTAAGGATAAAGACTCGAGCTTTCAGGGTCCTACTGTGATTAAGTTTATTCTATCATTGTTTTTCCCACAACCTTCAGCCAATCACCCTAGAATCACACAAAGAAATTAGCCACTCATCATCATGAAAGCAATAATCAAGTGTATGGGAAGAAAGTGAATAATTGAACAAGAAGAACTTAATGAAAAGACTTCAATAACTGAATCAATTATCAAACAAACAAGCGTTCCTTGGATCACAATCCAACAAGACAATCAACAAAGAAGGGAATCTAAGGGAATCTTACAAAACCCTTCACAAAGCTATAAAAGCTATCAACTTCCTTCCTTCAATCTTCCTTCAACCTTCAAAAAGGTTCTTCAAATCTCCCAACTGGAGTGTATACGGTTGTATGCGGTTAGCGGATCTTCTCCCCCTAAGCGCTCTGTTCGTAGGTATGCGGGGTGTTGAATTTGTGGGAAATCCAACCCTTTTTATAGAAAAACTACCCTCCAAAGATAAGATATCTTAGAAAGATCTTTTCCCATAAAAATAGGTAAAATATATGGGCTAAATTATCTTCTTCCTTCCAGGAATCCAGCCTAAAAATATAAGATCTCCCTTCCAAAAATAAAAGATCTCAGCCAAGAATAAAATATCTTTTGCCGCGTCCAAGGTGTTCGCCTCGGTCGAGTCGGCTCCTCTGGATCACCTCGGTCGAGACTGTATTGTAGCTGACCGAGGTGCTTCAACTGAAAGTGAAATCTCTCAAATCTAGTCCAAAGTGAATCTTCAATCCATTTTCATGATTCCTGGATTCTTCCTTAAGCTCCTGAATGTAGCTCCAATGACTCCCTTGCTCCTTTTGCTCCATTTTGATGCAAAACGTGCCATTTTACCTACGATTACAACAAAACTTGGTGTAGACCTCGATTCTCGCAAAGGTAGATGAAACGACAATATAATCACATAATATACATCCAAACATGCAGATTATTGAAGATAAAACGTCTAAACAGGCCCCAAAATATAGACAATAATTCATGTTATCAGGATGCATCGTTGTAAACCACAAAATCCTCAATGCCCTTTGGCTGAGTTAAGATAGGAGCAGAGGTCAACCTCTTCTTCAGCTCTTCGAAGCTCCGCTGACATGACTCGGACCATACGAACCTCGTAGACTTCCGCAGCAAGGAAGTGAGCAGTCGGGCTATAACTGAAAAGCCCTCAACAAAACGCCTATAGTATCTTGCCAATCCTAAGAAGCTGCGAACCTCCTTGACGTTCTTAGGTGGCGGCCAGGAAGCTACTGACTCAATCTTTGCCGGATCCACCTTGATTCCTTCAGCTGAAACAATGTGACCAAGGAATGCTACCTCGGACATCCAAAACTCGCACTTAGAGAGCTTGGCGTAGAGCTCTCTATCCTGTAAGACCTGAATAACGATCCTCAAGTGTTCTGCATGCTCCTCTCTACTACAGGAGTAAACTAGAATGTCGTCGATGAAGACAACTACAAACTGGTCTAGAAAATCGATGAAGATATTGTTCATTAACTCCATGAAGACTGCAGGCGCATTCGTGAGCCCAAATGGCATCACTACATACTCGTAGTGTCCATATCTGGTTCGAAACGCTGTCTTGGCTACGTCCTGCTCTCTCACCCTCAGCTGGTGATATCCAGATCTCAGATCGATCCTCGAAAACACTGAAGCTCCATGTAGCCGATCCAAAAGATCATCGATTCGGGGCAATGGGTACTTGTTCTTGATCGTCACCTTGTTCAGTTCTCGGTAGTCGATACATAACCTCATTGACCCATCCTTCTTCCTGACGCAGAGAACTGGTGCACCCCAAGAAGATACACTAGGGCGGATGAAGCCCTTCTCTACTAACTCCTCGAGCTACTTCTCAAGCATCTCGATAGGCGCCATATGATAAGGAGCCTTAGAGATCGGTCTCGTACCGGGCTCTAGATCAATGCCAAAGTCTACACTCCGTTGTGGAGGTAAATCTGATGGCTCTCCAAAGACGTCAGCAAACTCGTAAGCTACTGGAATCTCCTCCAAAGTTGGACTAGTACTATCCTTCATGGCATAGCACCACAAAGCCTCGCATCTCTGACTGATAAGTCTCGCAGCTCGTACTGCACTGATGACTGTACCAGTCTTTCCGAAATCCCATCCTTTGAAGATCTCAACATGGCCTGCATCTGTAGTTACTGTCACTGTCCTTTTGCCGATGTCCAGAACTGCTCGATGTCGATCCATCCAATCCATGCCCAGAATAACTTCTTCATGTACTAAGTACATGACGAAGAAGTTAGCTAGCCAATCGCGACCTCCCAATCTAATAGGGCAATCGCGAACCTCTCGCTTACCTCGTATCTTACCCCCATCGGGTAATCCTATAAAGAAGGTTCTACCCTCTACAGTAACTAAGGCCAATCTATCTACGCAAGCATCAGATATAAAAGAATGCGTAGTACCAGTATCGAAAAGAACTTTGACAGGAAAACCATTAATATGAATGGTACCTGTAGCTGCTGGAGCTATCGGCTCTACAACACTCCTTAACTCATATACTCTAGTTGGCGCATCTCTGGTGTTTGCGGATCCACCAACACGTCCTGTACCTCTCCTCTGCCCCAGAGTGGAACCTTGAGGAGCGGTAGAACCAGAAACTCGTTGTTGTTGTTGTTGTTGGTACTGCGATCTCTGTCCTCCTCCAGCAACACTAGCAGGTGAAGAATCCTTCTGAGATAGTGCCTTACCCTGACGGCAAAACGCAGCTCTATGTCCGGGCTTGCCGCAAGAAAAGCAAGTCACTGTTGGCTTCTTGCAATCAGCTCGGATGTGTACAACTACTCTGCAGTTATGACACTGTCGTGCTTTGTCAAAACTCTGCTGAAAACCAGAACGTCCCGGCGTCTAACTACGCCCAAACCTAGCTGTTCCAGCTCCAGCACTGGTTGATCCAGTCTTTTGTCTCTTCGTAAGGCCTTCTGCTTGAAGATTTCTTTTGAAATCCAGTCGCTTCCTGAGCATACTTCTTATTGACTCCAACGCTGAATCCATGTGGTCTAACCAAAGCTCAACTTCTGAACTTGCTCCCTCTTGAGCTCTGACGTTCTCAACTACTCTCACAAGTATTGGCGGTGTTGGTGCAGGTCCTCTAGTCTTGATAGCTTCTTCCACTCTCTGCATGTAATCGCGATATGCAGATACTTCGATGGTCATTTGACCGGACTCGATCCTTTGTGCTCTCGGTGCTCCGGACTTCTCAATAGTCATGTTCCCTGCTTCGGGAACACCTCTCTCAACAACCTCTTCAACGAACGCCTCAGCGATAGGCGGATCAGCAATTGGAGCTTGGCCCCGACCTCTAGCTAGTGGAGGTCTTCCTGCACGTCCTCGTCCACGGACGGCAGGTGGAAGTGGTGGTCGACCCCTTCCTTGCCCCATAGCAGATGTAGCTCTAGTACGCGCCATCTGCTATAAGGATATATATATATAAGACTACATATATAGATATAAGGCCACACTACAGCTAAAGCAAAAGTCCAAAAAAAGCACATATAAAGGCCAACACAAAAGAAACTACACTGCTGAGATCCGCGGAGGTAGTGGTGGTTGCCCGTACATCTATCCCAGACCGAAAGGTTAAAACAAAACCCCCTTTTGAAAACGTTAGACCCCTTGCAGGTTCTATTTATTTATCCATCCAACCTGTAGAAGATTTCGAGTGCCATTGTTGCCAACCTAGAGCTCTAATACCATATTGTAACACCCCAAGTTCTGGGAACTTGAAGCGCTACGGGCTAGGACCGCACAATGGGTCCCGACCCTCAGAGAAGCAACAGCAAACGGATCTTACAACAAGGAACAGACGAATGAAAACTAAAACTTAATATAAAAACAAAGGTTCAAACAGAAGAAAACACAAAAGCTCCACAGCCGGGTCAAAACAAAAGGGAAACAACGACGAAACAAAAACTCAATCCCGTCCTATAATGTACAGGAACCCCGGCTGACCACACCATCCGGATCACTCAGCAGCATCCTGAACCTGCGGAACATCTACAACGACGGTATAAACCGTTAGCTAACATTTTAGGTATAAGCAAGAGTGTAAAGGCACAAACACACATAAGGTAAAGAAAACACATAGCATGCTCACACATCAACCGGTTATTATCTTTCATTAAGGTTATCCATTACTAATTCAACTTCTTTTGTCACACAAGAATCTCCCAAAACTCGCCTCCGCTTCCGTCTACCAATAGGAATAGATCAGTACTATCCGTTACCTACGGGCCTGGGTTGCAAGAGCACATTCTAGTCTCCTGTAGAACTAGACAAGTGGTCACCGCCCGGTTATAATACACTTGGGCCAATTAAGGTTAACAAAGGGTGAACCCTTTATCCAATTATCCGTTATAAACATGATAACAACACAAACAAGCCAATATAATCCAACTAATACGCGAAATGAAGCTAAGTAAGTCCAAGGGACTTACCTCACACGAAGGTAACTCAAAGCTCAGGAATAACAACTCAGGAATACTCAAGAGAGCTCAGTTTCTCTCAGGAAAGGAGCAAGGAAAGCATGTACGAACAAGCAACACGGATCTAGAACGAAACGGTTGCTAGAAGTCTATGACTTCTAGTCTCAAAGATCTCTAAGAGATCTACGCATGCTAAGGGCTCAACCCTAGTCTTACAACACTCACAAGAGATCAACAACATCCAAAAGATGTAAGGAAAGGAACGAGGAAAGCAAGGAAGGAAGTAACTCACAAGAACGGGAGTTACTGCAGAGAAAACCGCAGGGGCGGCTGGACTGAGGCGCAGAGGCGGCTGAACAGAGGCGCAGGGGCGGCTCTGTGCAGGCGCAGGGGCGGCGGCGTGACAGAAAGCGCTGTCGGCTTTCTTCTTCGACAAAACTCGCAGCAAGGACAACCAAAGCTCGAACCTTTGGCTCCAACACGCCAAGACTCAACTCCAAAGAACCTGAGAACAACGATACATCAACAACGGGAAGCCAACAAGAATCAAGGTTCAAAATTGATTCTTGGAGAAGAAGAAAAGGAGAGAAGAAGAAGAAAACAAAAGGAAGGAAGCATGTTGCAGTACAAGAACGTAAGGAGGAACAAAGGATGAAGAACTTACACGTTCAACAGGGTCACAAGAGGCGAGGGACGGCTGCAGCTCTCTAGGGTTTGAAGACGATAGCAAGAAACGGAAAAAAGGAGGAAAGGAGGGAATATATAGATAAGGGTTGGAAGGGTAGAAGGAAGGGACGTCTAGGGTTAGGAGAATAGAAGGAAGACGGGCCAAAAGCCCAAGGATGGAATAAAATAGGAGAAGACGAAGATAAAACAGCCCGTAGACGGGCTGGGCCTAGCCGCACCTGCGGGTGGGCCGTGCCGCGACCGCGGCAGCGAGGTTGAGCCGCGCTTGTGGCTCCCCTTCACCGCGGGGGCGGTGAAGGAAAAAACCTAGGATCTTACATATTTGAACACTAAGAGTTCCTAGAATAGATCTTGCAAACAAACCTAAGAGGAAGCTATTATAGGTCTAGCAAGAAGTAACAAAAGGTATTGCTCTCAACAGTCTGTTAGAAGTAACAGACTACAAAAACAACTTTTTGTATCATAAGTTATATCTATTTTCTTAAAGGACATTAGCTCTATTTATACACCTGTCAAGAGCTTTCTTAATGTCTCACTTTGCATGTATTGCTGACACAAGTGATTTTTTTATATGTAATTTTATTTGCCATTATAATTTCTGTTTAATAGTACAATGATCTTTATGGTATTTGGCATAATTCAAACAACAAATGTATGTTACATTATTCTTCTGGTTGATCATGAACCTTGTCATTCATCAAGTTTTAATATGTTAGTTCTAATTTCTTTCAGGAATGGGAAATGATAAATGACCTCCGAGCAGATGTAGCTAGGCTTCAAGAGGATATGAACCACATGATAAGGATGATGGAGGCATGTATGGACATGCAACTAGAGTTGCATCGTTCTGTAGTTGTGTTTGATTACTTCTTTCGGCTAATTTTCTCAATTTTAGAACTTGACCTATTTATGCCTATATGCAAATCGGGGTTGATACATTCTCTTCAACTTGTCTGGATCTAATATCCGATTTATGCCTTTTTTTCTATGCTCAACTTGCCTGTAGGTTGCGATTCCATCCAACGTCTTTAAAGGGTGCCCACTTTCAGTTGCGCTAACTTGGTTTTGTTTTTCCTAGGTTGGTTTCTGATCTCAATATGTGCATCGTTTAGGGATTCGATCCTCTCAAGCCCTACATTGGATTCCCTTCCAAGGTTATACTCTCTTCTGTCTATTTTCCATTCAGTTGTCCTTATCTTTTCACTTGAAATTTGAATCATATTCTCTGTTTGCGAGAAGATTATGAGAATATTATATTCATATTACCATGACCTTCTTTTCTTGATTGCATAATGAATTTGCTTTCTCAATTCTCATCTATACATTGGGAGTGTTTCAGCATTTGATTTCTTGCTTTATATAATTCTTGTTAATGGCATTGAATCCATGAAGGTGGATCTCTATTATGTGACTTCACATCAAGTACTATTTTACAAGAATTGCCTTTTTCTAATAAAAATCATAGACATGGTGTCAACAATATAGCATCCTGCTTGAGTTGGCATGGTTGTCATTAATAGTAGTATACTATTGTATCCATTTAAGACTTTTTTGGATCAGAAAGTTGTGAACCTTGTCCCAACTCTCGATTTTTGAGCAGTTTAAAATATGCACTTGGAGTTTAAGCAAGAAGATCCAAGCATTTGGTTGTTGTGTTGTCTAAAACAATATAATGATTAATGAAGTTAGCCTCGTCTAACCACCTTCTCATAAACTTTCTCTATTTGGCAGCGATTTGTTTGAAGAGCAACCAAGACAACTATTAAATGAGATTGTAATTCCTTTTTCGTTCTTAGTTGTCGTAATTTAAGCGTTAAATTAACGTTTCATTTTAATGTAATATCGGTCTCGTTTCTATGTAACACTTGTTCATCTTGATCATGTAATCTTGATCATGTAATGATAAATTTTCCGATTTGTTTCAATAATATAGTATCTTCTTTCAATTTTCCGATTTCTTGATCATGTAACACTTGTTCAATTTTTCGTTCTTAGTATGGATCAAATGGATTAGTCACTTTAGATATTTGTATCAAACGGATGAATCGGATATTCATATCCGGTTAAAGCCATTTTCAATCCAACGGATTAGGCTATAATCATTCCGATCAAACAAATCACCCGAAGTAACCCGACCCGGAGTGACCCGATAGCCCGGAGTGGCCCGATAGCCCGAAGTGACCCGATAACCCGAAGTAACTCGATAGCCAAAAGTAACCCGGCCCAAAGTAACCCGACCAGAAGTAACCCGATAAGTCTATAATGACATAATTCATACTATAAGTTTATATTATAAGTTTATAATGAAATATTAGATAAAACATATTACATAATTCATACTATAAGTCGGATATACAAATTTGGTTAAAGATCATTTTGGTCAAACAAATCACCAAATATTTGCAGATAATTATCCAATCCGACTAAAGTCGTTTTCACATAAATATATAATTCATACTATAATTTTTAAGAATAAACAATTTTAAAGATAAGTTTTTTATTTACTATATTGGCTATATATACATAATTTACATATTACATACTATAACTTTAAGTCTATAATGACATTCTTCAACTACGACTCGATAAATGTAAGGTACGATGATTTTAACTCATTAAAATAACTTTTGATTTTAACTTATGGTTTACTAATTACTTATTAAAAAAATATTTTCCAAATTTAATTCCGATTTCCTATACAAGTATTGAAGTAAACATAGTACATAATATAATTGTATAAATATATATTGTGTTAGAGATAACATATATGTTAAAGTGTTAAAAATAAGTTTCTTTAAAAAAAGAAAAACAACCCAAAATAATATCAACTATCAACATTCAAATTAAAATAATCCCAACTTTGAAAATTACTAGGAGCGATATAAACTATCAACGTATTTACCAAAATAATATGTCTTATATTTTCTTATATCAAATTAATAACATTTAATATGTTAAAAAAATATAAATAATTTTTTTTATATCAAGTTAATAACTGGTCGCGTTGGGTAAGTAGCACAAAAAGCTTTACATTTATAAACTCGATCTAATCTCCTAAACTACCTAACGAACCCGCAGTGTACGAGTCGTTTCGTAGAAAGGTAAGTATTCAAGTTATCAAAACATGATGCTCGACATCCTAACATGATGCTCGAAAACGATCTAAACCGATTTTTGAAAGTAATCAAGTAATCAAAACTCTAGATTTCAAATTCCTCGTATAGATAGCTAACAATAATTAAGCTTTTGTTTTCTAAAAAAAATAAAGGTGAACACACGTGTCAGCTTCAACGCAATCGGCATGTGTTGAAGGTGAGCTCAACCTATTATTCGCGAGTGAAGAACAAGTTATGTTTTTGCTTCTTTTTTTTTCTTTTCGTTTTTTTTTCCTTTTTTGATTCCAATTCCGATTCCGTTCTACATAGATTTGGAATTCGGTTTCTAAACTAAACTAGCAAGTCCTTAATAAAAACGTTAAAAACGAAGTAAAAAAAACAAAGAAACGCAAAAAAAAAACGCGAAACTAAAAAGAAAACGTACCTTGAGTGCACTCAAAGCGCGTTTTTTAGGTCGTTTTTGTCGTTTGAAATTAGAGCTTTTCAAGGGTGTTTTTTGTGTTCAAAAACTTGAATTGTGATGAAGAGCGGCGACAACATATGTCTTCGCTTTAAGTAGGGTTTCAACTTCTTCAACCTAGTCGGATTGCGTTGAACATGTACAATTATCATTTTTATTGCCGTGCCTTTAGCAACCCGGTTTTTTACTTGTTTTCTTCAAATAGGGTCTCATGTTTTCGTCTTTATATATTTTTCTTTGTTTTTTTTTCCAAAGCAAGACAGCTTGTCCATCTTACACTATATAGTCTTTCATTTTCACAAATTCTGTTTCTTATCCGAATACTAAAATATTCACACCAAATACATATATACAATGCGCGTGAAAGTGTAAGTAAAAAGGGTGAACGTAACGTATTGATTATTGAAAACGTAAGATTAAGTACGTTTATGCGATTTTGACAAGTGATGCAATTACAAGTATTACCTATATGTCAATTGGTTTCGTTTTCTTGCATTCCCAAATGATTTTCTTCCAAGTTTGGTGCACAACGTTTGACTACTCAAAGTTTCTAGAAGCAAAATATGTACTTACTTCTTTCTATATCATTTTTAATCATTTTATATGTTTGGTTAGGACGCAATACTCATTGGCTTTGTATTTCGTATTCAGCTGATCGAGATGTCACTTTATATTCCACCAACGTAGAAAACAAAACAAATTTAGCATTTAAAGTTGGTTAAGTATTTACTTTAGTATTGATTAAGTTTAACACAGTAAGTCTACGCTTGCGTTGCCCATTCAACGTCTTTCATATACTTTCAAACTGAATTGAAATATTTGAACGGCAGCATGACACTACAAAATTTATCATTCCATAAATCCTTTTCATAACGTGCATACACGTACGTTAACTTTTCATCTTTATACAACCATCAAATTTTATAGTCGACATCTATCCTATATTTAATACAACTTAACTACTTAATTAAGTCTATTTCAAATATAATCCCAAGTATAATTCTTCACAAAATTTTGTGAGTTTAAAAATAATGTGACTAGATTCATCCAAAAATACATGCAACAAACTTGTATATGAAAATTGTATTCGATGATACTACTGTGTTCGAAGGGAATTAGGGCCGTTGTTACTAAAAATATATTAAAGATAAAGGTGGTGACCTCTAATTACGGTGAATTTTGTCAACCCAATCATATGATGAAGTTAGTTTTCTATTTTAAACAGAAGTACACCATTTTCAACATAAATCACACCTAAAATAATTTTAAGAAAAACAGTTTCGTATGTCCCTTGAAGTTAACCAAAGAAGTTAGAGTAGGAGCAAATACAATCCAAATTAATCAAGAAAAATGGCATGGAGATTTAACAAATCTTTGACTTTTGGTCACGAGTCACTATTCATTTCAAAGTTCCCAACCACTGCTTCGATTACGTTGCATAACTTAGAAGATAGAAAGAATAACGACTTTGATAAAAGGATACTCTAGCGTGTATTAAGAATCAACCAAACTTTTTGGACCCATTGCTATATATTCATATTGGACAATCTTAGTTGACTTGCAAATTCAAAGTATAAATACAACGCGTCTATACCATTTGCTTCAAATAAATCAAAGTGATATAACTTTTCGAATTAGACCGATAATATGAATAAGCGAAAATAACAATATTTAGAGAGAGAAGAATGTAAAAGCAAATCATGTAACTTGTGAACGTAGCTCTGACCGCCCAACACAAACATGCATGCACACCTTTACCGATTGTTTTCAATATTGCACAATTACGAAAATACCCTGCATAAACCGTGTGCTTCTCTATGAACCCCAAGGGTGTAAATGTAATTACAACACGATATCAAAAATACAAAATAGAATGAAATCCCGGGTTTTAAAAAAGTCAGCTCTCCTTGGCCCGGTAGGTTATGTCTTATCTCTCTCATCTAAGAAAAATGTATCCACGTCTAAGTAACAATTGCCATTGCAGGAATGGGGAATTCACTTCTCTTAACATCGCCATTTTTATCATCCAACTTCACCAACCCCTGAAAATTATCTGATTTCTCCAACAATTCACAAATTGAGCTTCCAATGGTTGCCATGGAGATTTAGACCATAGTTAATGGCCACCATGAAGATGACGACCTTTAAACAAGCTTCTCATGGTTGTTTCCTTCTTTTAATTCTTCTCCTCAATTCCTCTACAATTCTCTCTTCTTCTCGATCAATAAGTTCTCCAGTAAACCTCCAATCCTATTATCCATACACGCATCCTCCACCGCCGGCGAACCCACCACCTCCACCACCATCGGATCCATCAAAGACGTCCAACCATAAGATAATCGCAGCTGTTGGAGCCACCGCGGCGAGCACGCTCGTAGTCACCGGCGTCTTCTTCCTCCTCTGTTCAAGCTGCTTCGGTCGCCGGAAAGAGAGCCTGACCGAAAGCAATCAGACCCACCCGCTTCCTCCGGCGCCTGTCCTCCTTGGAACTGGATCGGAGTTCTCGAGGTTCGGCCAGAATGTCAAGGGATTGATTGTTGACGAGGATGGGTTGGATGTTCTCTACTGGCGGAAGCTCAAAGATCCTAACGGCGGTTTTCGTAAGGAGCCGTTTCATAGAGCTAGTAACGGAACTAGTAACACCAATGGAACGGAAACCGTTACCAGAGGTAGATCATCGTCTTCTCACGGTCAAACTCAACCCGGTCAACAGTCGAAAGACACCCCTCCTCCGCCACCTTCAGCTCCTCCTCCACCACCACCTCCGCCACCACAGAAGAAGATTCCGGTTATACCTCCGCCGCCGCCGATTCCAAAGAAAAAAGCTCCGATGCCACCTCCACCACCTGGTCCACCTCCACGTAAGCCAGGAGGAGGTGAATCGTCGTCATCAAAGCCACGGGCGGTGCCAAAGCCACCGTCTAAGGCGGAGGGTGCTGACAAAGATCAGGTGACGCTTAAGCCGTTGCACTGGGAGAAGCTTAACGTTGATGTCGATACGGATCATTCAATGGTTTGGGATAAAATCCATAAGGGATCTTTCCAGTTAAGTTTCACATATTCACCTCATTCTTTGTTTCTTCATTTCCATAAATTTCCAATTAATACTAGTTTTCCTTACATATTACACACAAAAAAATCCCAAAATCTTTAACAAGAAATTATAAAAAAGGTGTAAAACAACAATATTAGTTATAAAATATTATTTTTTGTAAAAATTCTTCTTTTATAACTAATTTTGATTATTCAGGTACAATGGCGACATGATGGAAGCTCTGTTCGGAGTATTAGCCAATAACCGTAAATCCCCAAAGGAAGATCCGAACCCGACCCCTAAACCCGGACCCGAATCGTCGAAAACCTTCCTTCTCGACCCGCGAAAATCTCACAACACCTCCATCGTCCTCAAATCCCTAGGCATCCCCCGCGCAGAGCTCATCGATTCCCTCCTCCAAGGCAAAGGCCTCTCGCTTGAAACTCTAGAAAAGCTCTCCCGAACAACTCCAACTCCAGAAGAGGAGTCTCTAATTCTATCATTCTCCGGCGACACTTCAACCCTCGCCGACGCCGAAGCCTTCCTCCACACTCTCTTAACTGCCGTTCCCTCCGCTTTCACCCGCGCAAACGCTATGTTATTTAAATTGAACTACGATCATGAGATTCTCGGGGTTAAGGAGTCGTTACAGACTCTTGAGTTAGCCTGTAATGAGCTTCGGAGCCGTGGTGTTTTCCTGAAGCTTCTAGAAGCTATATTGAAGGCCGGAAATCGGCTTAATGCCGGGACGGCCAGAGGAGATGCCAAGGCTTTTAATCTGAATACGCTTTTGAAATTGTCTGATTATAAGAGTAGTGATGGGAAGACGACATTGCTGCATTTTGTTGTTCATGAGGTTGTTAGGAACGAAGGTAGGAGAAGTTTTCTGGCTCGATCTGGTCCTCAATCAGATGATTCCGGACTCAAAGAAGAGAAAGAGAAGGAGTTCTTGAAATTGGGTCTTCCGGTTGTTGGCGGACTCAGCTCCGATTTCTCTAATGTGAAAAAATCTGCGTTTATTGACTATGATTCTTTGAAGAACACTCTAGGGATTCTCGGAACTCGGGCTGATGAGACCAGGAAGTTGGTGGCCAAATGCAAGTCATCCGGTGGAGAATTTCTGAGAGAGATGAAAGACTTTCTGGAATCTACTGAGGCCGAGATAAAGATCATACAAGAAGAGCATGAAAGAGTGATGAGCTTTGTAAAGAAGACAACAAAGTACTATCAAGCTGGTGCTTCAAGCGAGAGTAATCCACTACAGTTGTTTGTGATAGTGAAGGGCTTCTTGGCCATGGTAGATCAGTCTTGTGTGGAGATTGCACGGAGCTTGCAACAGAAGAAGAAGGTTGTCGCTGCTAAAGCCGGTGGTGAGTCTGCATCAGTTGCGTCGCAAGCGGATGTGCTGAGGACTCGAGTGACGTTTCCGAAATTGCCAGAACATTTCTTGTCCGATAAGTCTAGTGGTAGTGATTCTGAGGATGATGATCCTTGAGAGATTGAGAACTAAATAATAATGACAGGATGATTGTATATAGAGAGGATCAACCCCAGGTATATGGATGATTAAAAGAGTACAGATGTGGTAAGTGTTTTTAATTCCTTGATGATTTGTTGTTGCTTTAGTAAGTAAGATGTGATCCTCTTCTTTCCTGTTTCAATGTTGGGGAAGAAGGTGGAGGAGAAGAAAGATGATCATAATTCAGATGTTGCGTGACCACTCATTGTGCTGCTCAAACTGCATGTTCTTTAAACTTCCATTAGAACAAGAACTCATTGTCAATAAGCAAATGACTTTTTTTAAATTTGTCACCTTGGATTTCAAGATTGTTAACTGTTCAACTTAAACGTTGTTGATATCTCTTGAATAGCCTCATCTGTTTAGGCCTTTATTGTGATTCAATCATATACTTGACGTTTAAGTATAATTCGTTTCTTCGGCCTCCAAATGATATAGTTATCACCCGTTTACATGTAATCTGAAATTTCTCAATAAAATCTCTCTAAAAGTGGATGTAACCGTTACTGGGTGAACCACTATAAATAAGTTTACCGTATTTCTTGTTTGTTGAATTAGGTTCTTTCTCATAATTTCGCACAACAAGCGTGTATCAGAGCTTTGGGTTATTTGATTTTATGTAAGCTAGGAGAAAGATGTCTTCTTTCAAGATAAAGACCGACAAGTTCACAAGGAGGAATAACTTTTGTTTGTGGAAAATCAAGATGCGAGCGTTGTTGAAATAACAAGGCTTATGGAGACCGTTGTCAAGAAAGGATTCCGATAAGGAAACATGTGATGTTGTTGAGATGGCCACTTAGGAGGATAAGGTTCATTCGACCATCATGTTGTGTCTCACAAATGATGTCTTATGCGAGGTTTCGGTTCAAAATACCGCAACCAAATTTGTTGTTGAAGTTGGAGAGCCTCTACATGAGGATGTCTCTCACTAACAAGTTGCTTCTAAAGCAACGTCAAATCAGCATGCGAATGTAGAAAGGTACGGAACTTCGTGAGCACTTGGATTAGTTGAACAAAATTCTTTTAGTTGCGTAATATTAAGGTTAAGATTGAGGATGAGGAGGATGTTGCGTTGATTCCGTTGGTATCTTTGATGTCATCTTGTGAAAACTTTCTTTAATCATTTGTTGTTGGAAAATATATTAATACTATGAAAAACGTCATGTATGTCCTTTATACAAGGGAACTACGCCACAAGGTGAATGAATGTCCTAAGAAAGATTTTCTTGGTGGTCACAAGATCACACACACGTCTTAACTTTTGTGATTGTGTCCTTGGGAAGCTACACCGCAATTCTAAGTTTATTCACGATACAAAAGGCACACTTGATTAGATTCATTTGGATTGTTGGGGTCCGGTTAGCGTTGAGTCTCTAGGAGGTAAGAGGTATTTCTTGACTATCATTGATGATTATTCAAGAATGACTTGATTGTTTGACATGAAACACAAATGAAGAAGTCCTTATATGAACTTAAGCAGTCTCTATGGCATTGGTACAAGAGATTTGACAGCTATATGATAGAGATTGGTTACAACAAGAGTGCTTATGATTGTTATGAGTACTACAACAAGTTAAATCCTGATTTTCTCATCTATTTGGTGATGTATGTAGATGATATGATAATAGATACAAATAACAAGTATGACATTCAGAAAATGAAGGTTCTCCTAAGTGTTGAGTTTGAGATGAAGGATTTAGGAGCAACTCGGTAAATTCTAGGGATGGAGATTCTTATAGATAGGGGCCATAAGAAGTTTTTCTTATCACATAAAGGTTACATTGAAAATGTGTTATCAGGGTTCGGGATGTCATCGACCAAACCTATTGATACACCTAGTGTTGTTAATATCCATCTTACCACTCTGTTTTCACCTCAATCGGGTCAGGATAAGGAGTATATGTTGCGAGTTCCTTATACTAGTGTAGTAGGAAGTTTGATGTATGTTATGGTCTACACAAGACCAAATCTGGCACAAGTTGCTAGTGTTGCTAACATGTTCATGGGGCAACCCGGAAAAGAGCATTGACAAGTTGTGAAGATGATACTTCGGTACCTTAGAGGTACATCTGACATTGAACTCAATTTTGGGAATGATATGCAATATTTGGTCTCACGGTACTCTGATTCTTGATTAAACTAGAGGTGTTGATATTAGAAGATCTATGACCGATTATGTTTTCACTCTTGGGGATTCTTTTGTGAGATAAGTTGGAAGGCAACCTTACAACCCACAATTACTTTCTACTATAAATCAGAGTTCATGGCATTGACAGAAGCAACTAATGAGGGAATTTGGTTAAAAAAGATTGGTTAGTGATCTAGATATACATCACGATTAGGCTATTGCATATTGTGACAAATTGAGTGCAATTTTTTTAGCCAAGGATCAAGTTCATTATGAGAGGACTAAACATATTGACGTCAAATATAATTTATTAACAAGTTTAACAAGTGAGAAGAGAATCAGGGTGAATAAAGTAGGTAATGATGATGATTTTGTTAATATGTTCACCAAGTCGGTACCCCGCAACAAGTTTCAACATTGTTTGGACTTGCTAAATGGCAAAAGTTGTTGAGTGCCCAATGGGAACGTCAAGATAGAGAGGAGTTAGCCTAGGTGATGCGGGGATAAGCCGTAGTTCCCGATCTAGATTGAAAGTCCTTAATTGGAATAAAAATAGGGTTGTTCTATAGGAAAATCGGTCAATTTTTATGAAGAGCATGTCGATTTTCTTTGAAACTCAGAAAAACGGATTAGTGAATGATAAGGAAAGATAAGAAGATGAATATGGAATGATAAATGAAAGATATAGGAAGATATGAACTAAGATCGTTCCACAAAAGAACCTTGACCAATGATGTGTCAAAACCCTTAAACGAGAAGATTACCTAATCCGCACTTTTTTAACCTTACACAAGTCTTCTAATTAAGACAAACACAAGGAGGGACTATTATTGACCAACAACACCAACCTTCAATAATATTAACACACACAAGCACATTCTAGCAAGGACTTCACAACAATTCAACCAAAGCTCTCTTTTTTATTGAATAATTAATGAATAAAATACGAACTTCATAAACAAAGTTGTAAGTTCACAAAAGTTGTGGAAAATATATCAAATCTAATATATCAAACAATCTCACCCACTAAGGCTATTTATAAGGGAGATTAATCCTACAAAAACTAGGAAAGATATACTTAAAGATAATCTTACAAAGATATCTTTAAGATATATAAAAATATAAAAACTATAAAGATAAGGTCTAGCTAATAATCCCTCAAGATAGTGTGAGAAATTTTAAGGAATCATAAGAAAAGATAGGATGGCTAAAAGATAGAAGATTATGGCCGGATCTTTACAAAAGCTCGTTCCAGAGAAGGAAATCGGATCATGAAATCGGTCGAATTTTCCTACAGGAAAATCGGTCGATTTTTATCGTAAATCGGTCGATTTTTCCTCTCTGAGGCTCTTTATTGCTCTTATCCTTCTTCTTTGCTTGTTGGATCTTCTTGGTCTTGGCTTGGCTATTCTATAACAGTCAGTAACGTCACCAAGGAACTTTTGAAAGTGAGGAGAGCTTCCTTTAGTGTACATGTCATGAGTATGTCCGCAACTTCATCTTGAATCGCCTTTGCTCTTGACCTTGTGATCTCTCCATCCATGATTGAATCCGAAGAAGGTGAAGGGGTTGTTGGTTTTTCCTTCAATGCTTTAGCCTTTGAGCGTGTAACTGGTCCTTGTGTCAGAGATGGTCTCACATGACTAGGCATTGACTAATGCATATGATATGTATATGAGTATTCAAGTCAATGTGAAATTTTGTTGATATGCCTTGAATGGGCCTCATCTGTTTTGGGTCTTTATTATTTGAGCCAGTCTTATAATTGGTGTCCAAGTATAACCTAGGATTTTATTGCTCTATATATTGTAGTGTTCCCTCCACAATCTGGTTATCACCTGCTCATATGTAATCTGAAACTCCTCTATAAAATCTCTCTAAAAGTGGGTGTAGTCATTATTGGGCGAGTTACAATAAATTTGTACGCCGTCTTTCTTGTTTATTAAATTACGTTATTTCTTATAATTCCGCACAACAAACGTATTTTGAGCATTCCTAATCTCAAGGTCTAAGCTTCCGAACCAATATATAAGAGTCGGTGCGCTTTCTTGATCCCGTTGTAATGATTCGAGCTTTCAGACATTGATGACATGAATTATGACCTTAGTATAGGAATGCATTTAGATAGATTTTCCCTTTGTTTTGTATGCATGGACATATATTCATATCAATTATGCTTGTATTTTCCTACTTTATGAGAATGGAGATCTACACATAATCTTGTTGAAATTGTAGGAAATATGGTGCATTTTGGATCAAAAGGAAGCATGGAAGTACAAGGCGTCAAGATGACAACATACTAGAGCATATTGAAGTATAATAGAAGAGCAAGGATCATAAGAAGAAGGATGCAAGAGGAATGCAAGCAAGGAACAAAAGAAAGTACGTAACATAAGACAAATCTCGGATGAATAAAATATATCTCTGCCGAGATTTTTCTCGGGTTCATCCGAGATATCGTTGAAAAACGGCCCATGGCCCGTACATCATAAACCCTAGTTTTATTATTAAAGAAAGGCGGATGCAACAAAAGAAAGAGAGTCTGACGTCAGAGATTGTTCGGAACACAGAGAAAGACGGTGACAGAGAGTTCGAAGGAAGAATAACAACATCAAGTGTTCGAAGATTCGCATAGTTATTTACATCATTTTGAATATTTGTGAGGATTTCTTGAATGGAGATAATTAGTTGTAGTTTTCGTTGTTTTGACAAGTCGAAACTTTGTTATTGCTTTGTTTCAGTTTGATATGTGAAGACCCTTTGCTAAGTATTCTTTGCCCTTTCCTTGGTTATTTTGGTTTTAATGTCTTGTTTGATATCATATATCTTCATTGATTTGAATATGACTGTTGTTGGCTAGAACTCTTGCGATTCTAGGGTGATTAGTTGATGGTTGTGGAATAGATGATGATAGAATGAGCTTTTAATTTATGTTGGACCCAGAAGGTTGGTTTTAACCTACGCAGTTACGAATCTCGGATTGATCTCAGGAATCTCGGCCGAGATTTGAGCAAGAATAATCCGAGATTTATCCCTGTTGATCCGTTCATGTTAAATCCTTAAGCTTAGGTTATAGATTTCCCAAATCCTAGCCTTGTTGAGCCTTTCAAGCTTATAGGTAAGCATGGGAAGAGACTTACCCGGTGATTCCCTTTTTTAGTTACCAATGATGATGAGTTCGAGGTAATAAATGTTTATCCTTTATTAGGTTTGAGTGTGTCTTCACCTTGCCTTTGTGAGATAGCTTGAGACTTACCCAGCAAAGGTTATTTGTATTCCCTTAGGTTGAGTTGTTGGTATGAGATTATAGTTCTTTTCTCTACATCCTTGAGACTTACCCGGTAATAGGACCTTTGGTTTGGGATTAGTGGATAGTGAGACCTCTCCCGTAATCTATCCTACCTTAGAAACACCTTTTTTTAGCAATCCCAGCCTTTTCCATAGATCTTTAGAAGTCTTGAATCGAAAATCACTACCCGACGCTATGATCTCTAGAATCTGCATTCGCTCTTGATTGATATATCTTCGTTGATTTTGTTGTTTTATTCTTTGATATTTGCAAGTTCTTACCTAGATTTTATATATTGCTTGATTTCACCATAGTCCTTGTGATCGACCCTAGAATATTTGCCTTTATTGCATTTGATCCGTACACTGCGGGTTCACTTATTTGCTTCTATTTCTTGTATAAATTTAAGACTATTTTCGTTCATATGCACACACGTTTTGGAGCAAACAAGTTTTTGGCGCCGTTGTCGGGGATTTGGTTTAGACCAAGCCGGTATTTGGCTGTCTAGGGTAGATACTTGCTTTTGCTACTGATCTTTTGTTTGACTGTTCTTGCAGAAATCTCTCATAGGTTTATGCAAAGATCTCGTGCCGGTAAGGAAGTAGTTCCATACGATCCTAAACCGGAAAAGACTTACAAAAGGAAGTTAAGGGAAGCTAAAATGGCTTTAGCTGAATGAGACATTCAAGCTGAATTGGATAATGCTTTGGATCAAGTAAAGGTTTGAGATGATGATCTAGTTGAAGAAAGATTTGTTGCACATGAGAGGGAAGAAGAGATTAGAGATGAGATTGATGAGATGCAAGCTACTATGAGGGAGTTGCTCCTTGAGAGAAGGAACAATGCTGGATCGAAGTACAACCACCCGTCGCACCACCAATTGTACCTCACCTTCCGGTGGGGAATGTTAGGATTGATCTGTTTATGGGAGAGCCACAAATGCTTGGGCAAAGTATGGATTCAGCTTAGCGAGTCTGTCGTCCGGGCATTAATCTAGGAGATCCAACCGCACATGATTATGAGCTCCGACCTCAAGTTCTTCAGATGATATGCCAAAATTAATTTGGAGGATTATAGGGAGAGACTCCACACCAGCACTTGAAGAATTATGAGATACTTACAGATACATTGATGCCTCCAAGATTAGAGAACAACAATCATAAGTTGAGAGGTTTTTTCTTCTTCTTGAAGGAGAAAGGTCATGATTGATATCAATCACTACCTTTTGGAAGAGTTAGCACTTGGGAGGAGATAACTACTGAATTTCTCACCAAAGTCTTCCCAGCATCTAAGACTATAGAGTTGAGAGGTAAAATAAATGCTTTTGTGATGAAGGACAAAGAAAGTTTGTTCAAGTCATGGGAAATGTTCAAGGACCTTTTGCTAGATTTCCCTCATCACGGGATTCCGAAAATCGAGCATCTAGAGATCTATTTCAAAGGTTTGGATGAAGAAACTCAATTCAAGCTTCAATCCCTTTTTGGAGGGACTTTCATGGAGAAGCCAGTTGATAAAGCATGGGAATTTGTGGAGAAGCAAACATTAGTCATTAAGAAGTATTCCCATCGGAGAGTTAATGAGAGACTCCGGAGACCCTGAGTCTATGAGGTAAGTCCTACTACCACTAATAATGCTCAACTTGATATACTTAACAATGAGGTTAAAGTTGTAGTACTCCGCTAAATAAGGTACAATATTGATAAGTTCCGTTACGAGTCTAAATTATATAGGCTTATTAGTTGTTTTAGATAACTAATTATAATAGTAGTAAATAACTAAGAAGTTATGGGTAAATTGGTAAATTAAAAGAAAAAAATTTTAAATACACTAAAATAGTATACCTATAATGTAAGTTGGAATGAAAGAGTAGGTAATAGGCTTGCTTACTTGCTTTCTTCCCCTTGTCACCACGTGGGAATGAGTAATTCTTGGCAAAATGTGGAAAGCCTACAAGGACACTTGTCCTTAGACAATCATGATATTAAAAAAAAAAAAGGGTAAATATATCACTTAATGATTAAGAAGGTACTTTAGCCATCCTATAAAAGGGGGAGAGGTAAGAACGTAAAAAGGGCACACAAGAATAAAGTAAAACAGTCAAACGTACGAAGAAAAAATATACAACCCGATCAAGGAGTAGTAATTAATTTACGAGTTAAGACCCGACCTAGCAAGAGTCTTCGTACGATAAGGCAAGTGGGTTATAGTTATTTTAAATAACTATTGTAATCGGTAATGCTTATATATTTATATATGTATTAGAGAAGTAATAATTATAGGTATATTAATCGAGATATGTGAAGTTATATACGTATATTTTTGTACTAGACGGACGGATATTTTATTGGTTCAGTAGTTACTGGACGGTAAAGTGATAGTATACGCGTGTCGTTAAAGGATGCGGACATTATGGGTAAATAATAATGACGGCTCGGCAGTATTATTAGAAATGTCCGTTGGGGCTTAGTGGACCCCGGGAATTAGGTCGTCTAATTCCGAGCTCGCTACCGGTAGGCGAATTTAGGAGTCATGGATTTACCAAGAGGTTCTCCAAGGCTTGCCTTTCGGCTAATTAATGACTAAAATCAGACTTGGTATCCACGGTGAAATTGCTAGCGTAACGCTAATGCAATTAAGTGCTCTTCTTTTAAATTAATTAAGGATTGATTGTCTAGTAAGGTTGAAACTGTGAATAGTATTTATTATAGAATTTTAAGTTATTTTAAAAACTAGGTTAAACCAGCTTGCCAGTTTATTCGATAAACTGACCCATGTGTTTATTTTTTTTTTTACTGACAGGTTAAGGTGAGTAGGAGATGAAGTATGGGAAGCACACCGGAGTTACATCTGATCACCTTTCACCTCCCTTGGAAGTTTATATATATCTACACTTAAAATCTACGTTTTAATATATGTAAATAACTCTAAGTTGATGCATAATAAATATGGTATTATATAATTCATTGAAGTCTTGTTAACTAGCCTAAAGCGGATTTCAGTAGTAATAAAGAAACCGCTGGCGTTGTAGCAGACCTAGTAAAAAGTTAGACTGGGGTGTTACAATGGTTGGTATCAGAGCCTAGGTTTTATATATATAATAAAATAGTGATAGTAAAACTAAATAAGTAGTCGGACAAGGGTATGATCAGGTGAACTCCAGGTGCCATCTCTACACCTTAACTGTCTTAGCTTCATTTATTTTATTTTATATAACGGTAACAATTATTATAATATTGTAAAAATTTTCTATGGTTAGATGCCGACTTCTAGCGAACAACGAAGAATCTTAAAGGGAAAAGCCATAAAGGTCGAACCCGATAGTCCACCTCCAGCTCAGTGGTGTGAAAATGAAGGAGATATAAACCCAATATCTTCATTTTGGGAATTACCATGCCCAACCCCAATTCAGTATGCCCCACCACAAGAGTTTCAGTATGACCCAACGGGAAACCCTTGTAGTATATATCCTGGAGGGGCTCAAGGTTATCCCCAAGAGATGTACTATCCCGGATCTCTAATGCCCATATACGCTCCTCAGGAGCCAAGATATGATTATATAGACTACTGTGAAATCCTTAGGGATGAAGGTTCAATTCAAGGATCAACACATGGAAGTACCCTCTCAGAAGAAGAAGTAACATCAAAACCAAAGTCTATAACTAAAAGACGTCAAGAACTGCAAGAGGAAAGGAGGGAACTTAGAGCTCGTCTGCAGGACGTGGAAAACGAACTTTGGAAGATAGAGGAAACCCAAGTTGAGAAAACGTCTTGTTCAGAGCCAAACACAAAAATGACCGCCAATAAGAAGGGTAACCACATCCTTAGGATCAAAAGCCCTAAAAAGAACTAAGTTAAGTAAAAAGGGACCAAATTTGTAAAATACCCATACAAATAAATGACTAGAAGTGTGGGTGTGTGAATATTATGTAAGTTTAGCTCTAGAGAAGAAAAGTTTGAACCCTGAATTTTCCAGATTGTACACAGGGGAAGGAAAGGATATCGTTGTGTGTATGTAAAATAAAATCTTATATGTATGAAATAAGTATATATTATAAAATGATATGTTTTAGAATGTCACTAACAAGGGTCAAATGTTAACATTCAGATGAACAACCAACCACAACATTCACACACGGCAGAAAACCAACCTGAAATGGCTGCCTATGAGCAATCTCGCGAAGAGATTGAAGGAAATATCAATACACCACAACAATCAGCGGTACGATCTCACCCATCCCAAATTCCACCAATTAACATTCCGGAAAACACAATGGGACCAGAGACCTTGTATAATCTGATCCAAGCTGCGGTAGATAGAGCGATGCATCATGCATCCTCTAGTTTGGCCAGAGTAGCCGAATCATCACCGCCACCAATTTTGCAACCATTGGTGCAGAACGAAGAATGGAGTTATGACCGCGCCTATCAGGTGATACGGGCTATGAAACCAGATAAGTATGACGGAACCGGCGAACCAATGAGACTACAACATTGGTTTAGTCACATAGAACAAAGGTTCAGAGGAGTCAACTGTTCAGAGGCAACCAAAGTTCACATTACTGTGTTGTACCTTCGAGACAGCGCCCATTTCTGGTGGGAAACAACCAAACCCGCAGATGATAATTCCATAAGTTGGGAGTTATTTAAGACCAAGCTGATGGATCGTTTCTTTCCATCAGCTAGACGAGAGGAAAAGAGACGGGAGTTCTTATTTCCACAAAATGACGGACTCAAAATACCCCAGCTGGCAGAAAAGTTTCAACAGTTATTACCTTATGCCGGATCAATAATTAGGAATGAGGAAGATAAGATCCGACAATTTTACGAATGGTTACCTCCTGAGATTGCACCGTCCATGATACGACACAATTGTGTTACCTTGGAACAATTTATGGACGAAGCTTTACGTATGGAAGCTGCAATAGACAATGCGAATAAGCAGATGGAAAACGAGAATCGGAAGAAAGGAGGACAATCGAGAGTGGGATTTAAAAGACCGGCACCACCTTTGGAATCAGAAAGAAGGGGATCGACTCAATTTAGCCGACAAACGACCTTTCAAAATCCCAAGGCATCAGGAGAAGAGCGTAGATGCTATAATTGTGGAAATCCAAATCACCTCCGACGAGATTGTGACAAAGAAGCTCGTGAGTGTAGAGGTTGTGGAAAGATTGGACACATGGTAAGATTTTGCAGAAATACTATACAGAAGCCAACAATGTCTTATCAACCATCCACCAATAATCCAAGAGCTAATCCATCTCAACAAGTTCGATCAGCTGCTCCATCAATGTCACACCAGACAATACAAAACAAGGAGAGGCAAGCAACCGGGACTTCCAAGACAGGCCCCCGTCTGTACGAAATGCGGCAAATAGGAGAGACTAATACACCTATTACCCAAGGTACCCTTCATAGCTATTCAAAGCCAGTAAAAATTCTTTTTGACTCTGGGGCAACACACTCTTTTATTTCGAAGGAATGTGCTAACCAACTTGGGGTAAAAAGTGAGAACTCATGTGAACCATATGTTGTTATCTTACCAAATGGAAATAAGTTGATAGGTACCACAGAACTTGTGGATTTTCCAATCTTGATTGAAGGTCGAAAATTCTCTGCCAACCTAATAGTTATTCAGATAAGCCCCCACGATATTATATTAGGAGTCGATTGGCTAGCCTACCACGGTGCCAAGATCGACTTTGAGTCTAATACAGTTACCATCAAGGGGAATGGAAACTTTAGGTGTAAGTTCAAAGGTAGGAATCCATCTGAAGAGGGTAGGATAATAACTGCAATGACGGCAGTAAAGTTACTCAGACGAGGATGTATTGGGTATTTATGTCATTTAGTGGGGGAAGAAACAAAGGGGGTAGATATAACAAAGATACCTGTAATACAAGAATTTCCAGATATATTCCCAGAGGAAATTACAGGAATGCCACCTAAGCGGGAGGTCGAGTTCACCATCGATCTAGAACCAGGAACCTCCCCAATTTCTAAACCACCATATCGAATGGCCCCACAAGAAATGCAAGAATTGAAGAAGCAGTTGACAGAGCTATTGGACAAAGGATACATTCGCCCTAGTGTATCGCCAGGGGGAGCACCTGTGTTGTTTGTTAAAAAGAAAGATGGATCATTACGACTTTGTATTGATTATCGGGAACTGAATAGGGTTACAATCAAGAACAAGTACCCAATCCCTCGGATTGATGATCTATTAGATCAGCTTCAAGGCGCAAAGGTATTCACTAAAATCGATCTTAGATCTGGATATCATCAACTTCGAGTTTGCGAAAAGGATATTTTGAAGACAGCATTTAGAAGTAGGTATGGACACTATGAGTTTATAGTGTTGCCTTTTGGATTAACCAATGCTCCATCCGTATTCATGGATTTTATGAATCGGTGCTTCCAAGACTATCTAGACCAATTCATAATTGTTTTCATCGATGATATATTGGTTTACTCGCCAAACCATGAGGCCCATGCTCAGCATTTACGGACCACTTTTAGCTTATTAAGACAACATCAACTGTATGCCAAGCTCTCTAAATGTGATTTTTGGATGACCAAAGTCACCTTTCTCGGGCATGTGATTTCGGAAGAAGGAGTCATGGTGGATCCCCAAAAAGTAGAGGCTGTTGCAAGTTGGCCACAACGACACACTATCAAAGATATACGTAGTTTTCTAGGACTTGCTGGATACTACAGGCGGTTCGTGGAAGGATTTTCCAAATTAGCTAGACCTCTTACTTGTCTTCTACGTAAGTCCCACAAGTTCGAGTGGAGTCAACAGTGTGAAACTAGTTTCCAAGAGCTAAAAAGACAATTGACTAGTGCCCCGATCCTAACCCTACCCATAGGAGGAAAAGAATACGTGATTTACAGTGACGCCTCAAAACACGGCCTAGGATGTGTATTGATGCAACATGATAAGGTTATTGCTTACGCATCCCGGCAACTGAAATCATATGAGGAAAACTACCCAACCCATGACTTGGAACTAGCTGCGGTAGTTTTTGCTCTTAAGATATGGCGTCATTATCTTTATGGAGTACACTGTCAACTTTTCACTGATCATAAGAGCTTAAAGTATGTATTTACTCAAAAAGATTTGAACATGAGACAAAGAAGGTGGTTGGATCTTTTAAAGGACTACGATCTTGAGATTAAATATCATCCTGGAAAAGCCAACGTGATAGCTGATGCTTTAAGTCGAAAAAGGATCCAAGAAGAATACATGTCATGTCTCACAAATGAAATTCAATACAATGATTCAGCAAGGATAGAGGTTTTATATCCACAACAAGGGCAATTGAGTATGATTCAAATCATGGCAACCTTGGTAGAAGAGATCAAACGGAAACAAGTGGATGACCTTTATTTGATAAAGATATGCACTGATGTAAGTTCTGGCAAAGCTCCTGGATTCATAATACAAGATGATGGGTCCTTATGGTTCCAAGATCGGATATGTGTGCCAACTGATGAGAAACCGAAGGAAATAATTCTTCGAGAAGCACACAACTCTGCGTACTCTATACACCCGGGTTCGAGCAAAATGTACAAAGATTTAAAAAGGAGTTTTTGGTGGGCGAACATGAAAAATGAGATCGCCGAATATGTGGCCAAGTGCTTAACCTGTCAACAAGTTAAAATTGAGCACAGGAAACCCGGAGGGGAACTTCAACCTCTACTAGTACCAGAATGGAAATGGGAAGATATTGCCATGGACTTTGTGATGGGCTTACCAAAAACCACTGGAGGAAAGGATTCTGTATGGGTGATAATCGATCGATTAACAAAGACATCTCATTTCTTGGCTATCCGATCAACTTGGGGACCAACGGAGCTGGCAGATGTGTACTTACGAGAAGTAGTTCGTCTCCATGGGATTCCACGATCAATAATTTCGGACCGTGATGGTCGTTTCATGTCCACATTTTGGAAAAGCCTCCATAAGGGATTAGGAACGAATATGCAGTTTAGTACAGCATATCATCCCCAAACAGATGGGCAGTCAGAAAGAACCATCCAAACCCTAGAAGATCTATTAAGGTCTTGTGTACTGGATAGACCTCAAGGATGGGTTCAATGTTTACCTCTCATAGAATTTACTTATAACAATAGTTGGCACAATTCGATAAAGATGGCTCCATTTGAAGCATTGTATGGAAGACAATGTAAGTCCCCAATATGTTGGAACGATCGAGCTGACACGATTTTAAATGGACCAGAACTACTAACAGAGACAACCCAACAAGTAGCTATGATCAAAAAACGACTACTTGCAGCACAAAGTCGACAAAAGTCCTATGCAGACCTCAAGCGACGAGAAATAAATTTCGAAGCAGGAGACAAAGTCTTTGTAAAGATTTCACCTTGGAAGGGAGTATTCAGGTTTGGACAACGGGGAAAACTTAAACCAAGGTATATAGGACCCTTTGAGATCCTAGATAAAATAGGCCCAGTAGCATACCGTTTGGCCTTACCACCTACCTACCAAGTACATAATGTTTTCCATGTGTCACTACTTCGAAAATACATCCCTGATCCGTCCCATATAATCAACTATGCTGACATTGAAATACAAGAAGACGTCACAAATTGGAGGAACCCGTCCAAATTTGGAGCATCGAGAGAAGTATTTGCGGAATAAGATAATTCTCTTAGTAAAAGTTCTTTGGTCAAAACAAGGAATCGATGTGATAACGTGGGAAACCGAAAACGATATGAAAAATCAATATCCTCACCTCTTTGAAATATGATACTTCGGGGACGAAGTATAATTTTAGAAGGGGAGGTTGTAGTACTCCGCTAAATAAGGTACAATATTGATAAGTTCCGTTACGAGTCTAAATTATATAGGCTTATTAGTTGTTTTAGATAACTAATTATAATAGTAGTAAATAACTAAGAAGTTATGGGTAAATTGGTAAATTAAAAGAAAAAAATTTTAAATACACTAAAGTAGTATACCTATAATGTAAATTGGAATGAAAGAGTAGGTAATAGGCTTGCTTACTTGCTTTCTTCCCCTTGTCACCACGTGGGAATGAGTAATTCTTGGCAAAATGTGGAAAGCCTACAAGGACACTTGTCCTTAGACAATCATGATATTAAAAAAAAAAAAAAAAGGTAAATATATCACTTAATGATTAAGAAGGTACTTTAGCCATCCTATAAAAGGGGGAGAGGTAAGAACGTAAAAAGGGCACACAAGAATAAAGTAAAACAGTCAAACGTACGAAGAAAAAATATACAACCCGATCAAGGAGTAGTAATTAATTTACGTGTTAAGACCCGACCTAGCAAGAGTCTTCGTACGACAAGGCAAGTGGGTTATAGTTATTTTAAATAACTATTGTAATCGGTAATGCTTATATATTTATATATGTATTAGAGAAGTAATAATTATAGGTATATTAATCGAGATATGTGAAGTTATATACGTATATTTTTGTACTAGACGGACGGATATTTTATTGGTTCAGTAGTTACTGTCCGTTGGGGCTTAGTGGACCCCGGGAATTAGGTCGTCTAATTCCGAGCTCGCTACCGGTAGGCGAATTTAGGAGTCATGGATTTACCAAGAGGTTCTCCAAGGCTTGCCTTTCGGCTGATTAATGACTAAAATCAGACCTGGTATCCACGGTGAAATTGCTAGCGTAACGCTAATGCAATTAAGTGCTCTTCTTTTAAATTAATTAAGGATTGATTGTCTAGTAAGGTTGAAACTGTGAATAGTATTTATTATAGAATTTTAAGTTATTTTAAAAACTAGGTTAAACCAGCTTGCCAGTTTATTCGATAAACTGACCCATGTGTTTTTTTTTTTTTTACTGACAGGTTAAGGTGAGTAGGAGATGAAGTATGGGAAGCACACCGGAGTTACATCTGATCACCTTTCACCTCCCTTGGAAGTTTATATATATCTACACTTAAATCTACGTTTTAATATATGTAAATAACTCTAAGTTGATGCATAATAAATATGGTATTATATAATTCATTGAAGTCTTGTTAACTAGCCTAAAGCGGATTTCAGTAGTAATAAAGAAACCGTTGGCGTTGTAGCAAACCTAGTAAAAAGTTAGACTGGGGTGTTACAAAAGCTTTGAAGGAGTTGTTGAATTCACAAACGCAAGCACTGACACAGGCTAGGTTGCCACCAAAGGAACAAGACGTTAACTACATGGGAAGAGGAAACTATCAAGGGACAAATTTTCAACAACAATAGTAATTTTCATGGAGGAAACAATTGGCGCCCTAATCATAGTCTTCCCGGATTTTCCTACTCAAATCTAGATGACACACTAAATCCACCCGCATGCTCAAGTCAAGCTCCACCACCGAAGAATCAAGAACATCCACCGGGATTCAATCAACCTCCAAAGGATCGTACTACGGAAATGTTTGAGCAATTAATGTGGAGGTCGAGTGTATTGGAAAGAACCATTACTTCTATTTCTAAGGCTCAAAAAGCCTTGGAAAATCAAGTGTTCAGCAAGGCGGGAGAAGCTCCTAGAGATCTAGGAAAGCTTCCTGTTCGCCACTTAGAGTGCGTGCAAATAAGCTTTAAATTTATAAAACTAGAATCAAGCAAGCGAACCCGCAGTGTACAGATCGATATAGTTAAGCAAGAATTCCAGAGTATCGAACACAGGGATTTGGGGGGAACAAATTCAATTGTAGATTATCAAGCGAGTAAATGTAAGAAGCTTTTCAAATATTGGGAAAACAACAATCCTAAAGATCCAGGAATCCAGCTGCGGCAATCGATTCAAGATATACTAAAGATATAAGGACAGATTTAAGGTATGCAAAGGTATGCAAATGTAAGGTAATCGTACGGTGAAGTTTCAAAAACCCTATATGACTCACCTACAAGACATTCTCTATAAAGGTTGTTGAGGCTTCAATATAGAAATGTTCTAAAGGTAAGAATTAACGTCAAATACCCAAACTTGTAATCCAAGGATCAAGACTAACCTAACCGATTAAGGTTGTTACACACACAATCGAGGTAGAGGTTGTTGAGGCTTCACTACCACCTAGAAAAGGCAAGCCAAGACTAAGTTAAAGCAAATCTTTAATTTTGGATTAAAGTAAAAGCACGTTCGTAAACTAACACAAAATTACGGGTAGTTCTTGAGTTCCACGGCCGTGGAAGCTCAAGAACAGACCGTGGTTTAAGGTTGTCAGCGATTCTTTCTAACTCTCAGGATCCAATCTGTTCACGATCGATCTATCATCATCTAAGCCACAACTATCAACCCTTCACCTTAGAATTGCTAAAGGGTTTTAGCCAACAATAGTCATATTGATATCAAATTCAAGGTTTAAAAGAAGGAAAGATGAAAACTTCCGAAAACCTTCAATAACTTTCAAATCAATCTCAAGTTCACAATTCAAGAACAATAACGTCAATAGATTTGGAATAATGCAAACAATCACAAATCTTAGATAAGAAGGAAGAACGGGATGTCAATCCGTTTCCTAATTCAAACCTAGACGAGAAGCGAAATCTTCTCACAAACAATCTTCCAAATCTTCAACTCTTCCGTCAATCCGGAAATCTCAATGGTAGAACGCAAATCTCCCAATCACAATCTCCGCAAGATGCGAAATTAGGGCAATTCCAAGCGCAAGCGGGAAATGCGTCTAAGCGTAAGCGAAGGTGACGGAATCTCTCCTTGTCCGTCCTTTTATAGTGAAGGATAAAATATCGGCCCGGCCCAATCTCGTAGAAGATCGTGGCTTAAAGTGTGGCAAAAAAGATCGCCAAGATCACGCTCGTGGAAGGGTTCCACGGCCGTAATTTAGAGCGTGGAAATCAACACGGTTTGACACAACTTCTCCACGGCCGTAGAAGTTACTGGAATGAACCACGCTTCCCTTGCCATGGTTCCACGGCCGTGGACTTGAACGTGGAATGTAGTACGGCCGTATTTTAGAGCGTGGTTTAGGGCTAGAACGTGATTCTTCCTTAGTCTCGTGCATTCTTCAAGTTGGCACTTCCTTAGCTCCTAGGAATGTCCTCAATTCATGGACATGCTCAATCAACTCCATCCTTGCTCAATTCCGTCCGGAAATAGCTCTTAATTACCTATAATCAACATAAAGCTTGTCAAAAACTTGTTCGCCACTTAGCGTGCGTGCAAATAAGCTTTAAATTTATAAAACTAGAATCAAGCAAGCGAACCCGCAGTGTACGGATCGATATAGTTAAACAAGAATTCCAGAGTATCGAACACAGGGATTTTGGGGGAACAAATTCAATTGTAGATTATCAAGCGAGTAAATGTAAGAAGCTTTTCAAATATTGGGAAAACAACAATCCTAAAGATCCAGGAATCCAGCTGTGGCAATCGATTCAAGATATACTAAAGATATAAGGACAGAGTTAAGGTATGCAAAGGTATGCAAATGTAAGGTAATCGTACGGTGAAGTTCCAAAAACCCTATATGACTCACCTACAAGACATTCTCTATAAAGGTTGTTGAGGCTTCAATATAGAAATGTTCTAAAGGTAATAATTAACGTCAAATACCCAAACTTGTAATCCAAGGATCAAGACTAACCTAACCGATTAAGGTTGTGACACACACAATCGAGGTAGAGGTTGTTGAGGCTTCACTACCACCTAGAAAAGGCAAGTCAAGACTAAGTTAAAGGAAATCTTTAACTTTGGATTAAAGTAAAAGCAGGTTCGTAAACTAACACAAAATTACGGGTAGTTCTTGAGTTCCACGGCCGTGGAAGCTCAAGAACAGACCGTGGTTTAAGGTTGTCGGCGATTCTTTCTAACTCTCAGGATCCAATCTGTTCACGATCGATCTATCATCATCTAAGCCACAACTATCAACCCTTCACCTTAGAATTGCTAAAGGGTTTTAGCCAACAATAGTCATATTGATATCAAATTCAAGGTTTAAAAGAAGGAAAGATGAAAACTTCCGAAAACCTTCAATAACTTTCAAATCAATCTCAAGTTCACAATTCAAGAACAATAACGTCAATAGATTTGGAATAATGCAAACAATCACAAATCTTAGATAAGAAGGAAGAACGGGATGTCAATCCGTTTCCTAATTCAAACCTAGACGAGAAGCGAAATCTTCTCACAAACAATCTTCCAAATCTTCAACTCTTCCGTCAATCCGGAAATCTCAATGGTAGAACGCAAATCTCCCAATCACAATCTCCGCAAGATGCGAAATTAGGGCAATTCCAAGCGCAAGCGGGAAATGCGTCTAAGCGTAAGCGAAGGTGACGGAATCTCTCCTTGTCCGTCCTTTTATAGTGAAGGATAAAATATCGGCCCGGCCCAATCTCGTAGAAGATCGTGACTTAAAGTGTGGCAAAAAAGATCGCCAAGATCACGCTCGTGGAAGGGTTCCACGGCCGTAATTTAGAGCGTGGAAATCAACACGGTTTGACACAACTCCTCCACGGCCGTAGAAGTTACTGGAATGAACCACGCTTCCCTTGCCATGGTTCCACGGCCGTGGACTTGAACGTGGAATGTAGTACGGCCGTATTTTAGAGCGTGGTTTAGGGCTAGAACGTGATTCTTCCTTAGTCTCGTGCATTCTTCAAGTTGGCACTTCCTTAGCTCCTAGGAATGTCCTCAATTCATGGACATGCTCAATCAACTCCATCCTTGCTCAATTCCGTCCGGAAATAGCTCTTAATTACCTATAATCAACATAAAGCTTGTGTAGATCTCTATATCAACATTATAGACAAACTTGCTCACAAATGCATCAATGCTCAGTCAATGACTATCAATATGGATCAAAAACATTAGGAAACGTGCCTAAAATATCACAATATTTCATGCTAACACTTCCTAGAAAAACAAAAAATAATCCTAAGGGGCAAGTAATGGCTATCGCCATTAGAAGCGGTTTGAAGATCAATGAGCCATTGCTCAAGACTGTTGACAAGGGGAAGCAAGTTATGGTTGAGGAAGATCCACAACCATTAGAGAAGGAGAAGGAGAAGGAACCAGTTTATGTACCTCCTCCAGCTTACAAGCCTCAACTTCCATTCCCTCAATCAAGAGCTAGAGCGCGTTTAGACAAACACTTTGGTAAGTTCCTTGAACTCATGAGTAAACTACATATCGATATTCCGTTCATGGATGTCAATTTAGGTATTCCCACTTACGGGAAGTTTCTAAAGAAGATCCTCCCTAACAAGTAAGGATGACTAAAAGGTCATCCGAACTTATCCAAATCATGAAGGAAGAGATTGCTCCGAAGCTAAGGGATCCGGAATCTTTTTGTGTCCCTATTGGTGTTGGAGAAGTCACTAATGAAGCTTTGTGTGATCTAGGAGCAAGTGTGAGCATCATACCACTTGCATTGTTCAAGAAGATTGGACTTGGAGATCCAAGACCCGTCAAGATGACTTTGTATATGGCAAATAGATCAATAACGCATCCAGTAGGAATCCTTAAAAAAATTCCCGTGCAGCTTGGTAAATTCTATATTCCAATTGATTTTGTGGTGCTAGACATTCTTGCAGATTATCCAGTTCCGATAATCCTTGGACGACCATTCCTTGCAACTTCGGGATGTATGGTTGATTGCAAGAACGCCACACTCTCCTTCAACATTGGTGAGGAGAACATTGAGTTCACACTGTCCGCTATGGTGAGAGGGTCAGTTCTTGGTGATGATGTTTTCAACGTTTGTGAGGAAGAAGAGTCAAGGGAACTAGTGAGTTCAATTTTGATCAAAGATCCTCTTGAAAAGGTCTTGAGCTTGAGCATTATGGAGGAAGAAATGGACGCATAATGTGATGCGGAAGTACGAGTTTTAGAAGCCTTGGAAAGGGATCCAAAGGCTACATTTGAGGAATTTGAAGAGTGCATGAAAATCAGCAAAATCTCGAGTCACTCTCAGGAATCTCGGTCAACGCTCTTATGGTGTCATTCGAGATTTGCATTCCAGCAACCAATATCGACCAAAATCTCGGTCGAGATTTTCAAAGGGGGGTCGAAATTCTTGAGTCTCCGGAGTCACTACAAACGTTGAATGTGAGCGTCCTAAGATGCGACCAAGCCTCTCCCGAAGCTACAGAAGCATCGCAAGATGTCTTAAGAGGTCCAGAACCTTCACTTAAGGAGCCTCCAATATTGGAGCTAAAACCTCTTCCATATCACTTAAGGCATGCGTTTCTTGGACCAAACTTTACTTATTCGGTCATAGTAAGTGTTGCTCTTAATGATGATGATGAACTCTGCAAGCTGATGCATGAGTTGAAACTGCATAGAAAAGCTTTAGGTTATACTATTGATGATCTTGTTGGTATTAAGCCTTCTTTATGCATGCATAAAATTCTTAAGGAAGATAATCATAAACCTTCACAAGAACATCAATAACGGTTAAATCCAATCATGAAAGAGGTTGTGAAGAAGGAAGTGCTTAAGGTGCTTGATGCAAGTATAATATTTCCAATATCGGATAGCAAGTAGGTGAGTCCCGTTCATGTGGTTCCAAAGAAAGAAGGAATGATTGTTTTCACTAACAAAAACAACGAGTTGATTCCCACAAGGACTGTAACGGGATGGCGAATGAACGTTGACTACAGGAGATTGAACATAGCAACAAGGAAGGATCACTTTCCCCTTCCTTTCATTGATCAAATGCTTGAAAGACTAGCACAACATTCCCATTTTTGCTACTTAGATGGATACAGTGGATTCTTCTAAATCCCTATCCATCCATATGATCAAGACCACTTTCACGTGCCCATGGGGTACACTCACTTATAGGAGTATGTCCTTTAGATTATGCAACACACCTGCTACATTCCAATGATGCACGATGGTTATATTCTCCGAGTAGATTGAAGAGATTATGGAGGTATTCATTGATGATATTTTTGTATATGGTTCATACTTTGATAATTGTTTGGCCAATCTTTCTCTAGTGTTACAAATATGTGAGGACACTAATCTCGTCCTAAATTGGGAGAAGTGTCACTTTATGGTTAGTGAAGGAACTGTTTTAGGTCATTTAATATCCAATCGCGGGATTGAGGTGGATAGAGCAAAGATTAAGACTATTGATAATCTACCTCCACCTTCATCCGTAAAAGGGGCAAGAAACTTCCTAGGACATGCAGGTTTCTATAGAAGGTTCCTAAAAGATTGTTCTAAGGTTTCTAAACCATTGACTAACCTACTGATGAAGGATGTGGTTTTTGAGTTTTTGAAGGAATGTCTAGATGCTTTCTATAGGTTAAAGGAGGCATTGATATTCGCCCCATCATTCAACCCTCGGATTGAATTCTCACATTCGAGATCATGTGTGATGGTAGTGATGTAGCCGTAGGAGCCGTACTTGGACAAAAGAATGATGGACGCACTCATGCCATCTACTATGCTAGCAAGACGCTAGATGAGGCTCAACTGAACTACGCTACCATGGAAAAGGACCTTTTAGCGGTGGTCTACGCTTTTGAGAAGTTTCGTTCCTACCTTCTGAGAGCAAATGTCATTGTCTACACCGACCACACAACAATTAGGTATTTGCTTAACAAGAAAGATGCAAAGTTGCGGCTGATTAGATGGATCCTCCTTCTACAAGAGTTCGATCTAGAGATCCGGGACAAGAAAGGATCCAATAACTCAGTGACGGATCTTCTTAGCCGCCTACCTCTCATCGCAATAGAGAAGGACGACATGCCCATAGATGACTCATTTCCGGATGAGTAGTTGCATTTGATAGAGGATTGTCTTCTCTAGATCTCTGAAGGTAACGAACCATGGTATGCTGATATTGTTACCTATCTAGTATGTCAGGAAATACCTCCACTACCCTACGTACAATAGAAAAAATTCTGTAAGGATGTGCATCATTACTACTGGAATGAGCCACTACTTTTCAAGAGAGGTCTGTATGGGGTGCTAAGGAGATGCATTCCGGAAAATGAAGTAAAGAGCGTTATAAGGCTTTGTCATTCATTGCCTTGTGGTGGACATGATAGTTCCCACAAAACATGTGCTAAGTTACTTCAATCTGGTTTCTTTTGGCCTAACTTATTTCAAAGATGTGCAAAAGTTTGAGGCTTCTTGTGATGCTTGTCAAAGAACAGGAAACATATCAAGGAGTAACGAGATGGCTCTAAACAACATCCAAGAAGTGGAAATTTTTTATGTATGGGTAGTTGATTTCATGGGACCATTTTCATCATCTTGTGGGAACTTATACATACTCTTGGCGGTAGACTACGTTTCGAGATGGGTAGAAGCCATTGCTTCTCCTACTAATGACGCCACGGTGGTAGTGAAAATTTTTATCAGGACAATTTTTCCAAGATTTGGGACGCCTCGAGTCATTACTAGTGACGGAGGGACACACTTCACCGCCCGGAAGTTTGAAGCACTTCTATCAAAGTATGGGGTCACTCACAAGGTATCTACTCCTTAACATCCTTAAACTAGTGGACATATTGAGATATCAAATAGAGAGATTAAGGGAATCCTAGAGAAAATTGTCTCTAGAACGAGGAAGGCTTAGTTCATGAAGTTGGATGATGCACTTTGGGCTTACAGATTTGCTTTCAAGACTCCCATACGTACCACACCTTACAATTTGGTATATGGGAAGTCTTGTCATCTTGCGGTGGAATTAGAGCTCAAAGCGTATTGGGCAATAAAGTGGCTGAATTTTGACATGAAAGAAGTTGGAGAAAAACAACTCTTCGACATCAATGAGCTAGAGGAAACCCGCTTGAACGCCTATGAGAATGCAAAGATTTACAAAGAACGGACTAAGAAGTGGCATGACAAGCATATCATTCAAAATGAGTTGAATGAAGGAGACCTTGTCCTTCTATTCAACTCTAGACTCCTCTTTCCACGTAAGCTCAAATCTAAATGGACACGACCTTACATTGTGAAAAATGGTTTTCCTCATAGTGCAGTTGAAGTATGGGGTGAGAATAGCGGAAGCTTTAAGGTAAATGGACATAGGTTGAAGAAATATACACCGGAAGCTCCGCTTGAGAGGATTGCTCCCCTTCACCTTACGTGATCATGAGGATTACGGTCAAGTTAGTGACCCTAAATCAAGCGCTTCTTGGGAGGCAACCCAAGGTAATTCCTAGTTTTTGTTTTCTTAGATAGATAGTTAGTTGTTTTTTGTCTGTTTTGTTTTTGTTTTTTGATTGCAGAAATTACGTATCTTCGGACAAGAATAAACAAATAAGATGCGTTGAGATTGCTTTAAGTTCGAGACTTTGAGGTAAAAGGGACGTTGTGGCAATAGAGAGAGGACGTAGGAAAGATCTAGACCGAGACATAAAATTTCGGACCAAGAGTATTCGTCTCACACGCTGATTCAACCGAGATGAGCAAAATATGGGGCAATTTCGGTTGAAAATTTCGGATGGCTCAAGAATCTCGGCCGAGATTTTTTAAAATTTTCTGCGGGGTATAAAAGCTGAAACCGATTGCACCCTCTTCCCCAACCCTATTCTCCTTCACAATTTCGGATGACCTCATCCCCAAATCCACAAAAACCTCGTTTCTTAACCGATTTACCTCATTCTTGCTCCCAAATTGAAGACAAAGACACAACAAGCAAGTTTTTGGAGTTATCTCGACCGAGATTTTCGGAAGAACTGCCCGAGATTTTCTACTGCAATGGAACCTCTTCGTCGATCTTCAACGGCTATTGTTCTAAGGAAGGGTCCTGGTTCCCAACAAGCTCCTCCACCATCTCGCACGCACCTCAGCGTGGATCTCGAGGTAGAGCAGGTACATTTGAACACCCTTACATGATAGCGAGTCTTGATACCAGGATGGGAGCATTGGAGGTTTCAGTCCGAGTTATACGGGACGATATGCACATCCTTCAGGAGGATCATATCCGATCCGCACGTATGATGGAGGACATGTGCCGCCAACAGTTCAGGCGGGCATTTGATCCTTCTTATTATTTATTCCCTCCTCCACCGGACATATGATCAACTACTCTTGGACTTATTATTATTATTATTATTATTATTATTATTATTATTGTTATTATTATTCTTTTGACAGACATTGTGAGTTCTCTTTCTCTTTTCTTTTATTCACATTTGGGAAAATGCGTAATTTAAATATGGGGTGGAGAATGCCTGTAATAATTGCTACCTATGATACTTTGCTTCTATGTCTTTGCTTCTATGTCTTTGCTTCGCATTTTGGATTTCATGTCACACGTTTTTTTTATACATTGCATCATGTTTTGGAAAAATACAAAACAAATCGAAAATTTTGAAAAATTTTGTGCTTCTAGGATGGATGTGATCCCAATGATGATAAATGTTTGTTGAATAGCTATAATGATCTTTATGTGTTTAAAATGATTTATGAGATATGTAGGATTTGAATTTTGGATACCTTGTTTGAAATTTATGCATGATAGTAACTTGTTTTTATCTAAATCATGTTGAGATTTGAAGGCTGAAACCGCATGATAAGTTCTTACACATCTTTTGGAATGATCAAGACAATTCGATTTTCTTTTTTTCTTCTTATTGATCATGCTTAACACCTCATATATATTTTCCTCTCTTTACCTATCCGGAAATTAGGAAACATGTTAGTAAAAAGCAAAGTGAAAGTTGAAGTTGAAAGTGGAGTTTGTGTTAGAAAAATTGGGTTTGGGACGTTAATCATGATGATGAGTAACTATGCACCATTCGCATAGCCGGATGTTTGTGTCTTGTCAAAGTCTGATTGATTGATAGTCCTAACGGATCATGGTATGTGCATCCAGTTTGAGTCACCTCGTAAAATTGAGGCTAGCTAATTTTCAAGGCTTCGGTTTTTGTGCACCTCTATCCATGTTCTCAAGTGAAAAGTAAAAATGAAATAAAAAGAAGGGAAGAAGTGCTTGTTTTGTGGATGTTGAGTTCTATTTGCAGTTGTGGAGTTATTATCCTTTTCCCGGATTTGCACCACATATCCTATATGCATCTTACCCCTAACCCTTTTCCTTGACCTCTATTCGAAAGTCCTTAAGACCTTTGAGAATGTGATTTGACTTGGTGGTTTAAATTGGATCTTTCATGATTGATTTTGATAAGTCTATTTTGCTATGCATGTTATGATTTCATGTAAAGTGTGATTATCCTTTCCATGCCTATATTTCTTTTTGATCATGTGACGATTGTTATTTGCTATAAAACATTCCCTAAGGGTGGTCTATTAATAGAAGGATAACAACAAAAAATATTGTAAGTTTTCATTGTTTGCATATTCATAATCCATATCATCTTGTATCCTAGTTTGAACCTTGCTTGGGGACAAGTAAGAGGCGAGTATGGGGTATTTTGATGACATGAATTATGAATTTAGTATAGGCATATATTTAAATAGGTTTTCCCTTTGTTTTGCATGCATGGACATATATTCATATCAATTATGCTTGTATTTGCCTACTTTATGAGAATGGAGGTCTACACATAGTCTTGTTGCAATTGTAGGAATATGGTGCATTTTGGATCAAAAGGAAGCATGGAAGTACAAGTCATCAAGAGGACATCATACTCGAGCTTATTAAGGTATAAAAGAAGAGCAAGGATCATAAGAAGAAGGATGCAAGAGGAATGCAAGCAATGAACAGAAGAAAGTACGTACCAGAAGACAAACCTCGGATGAATAAAATATATCTCGGCTGATATTTTTCTCGGGTTCATCCGAGATATCGCTGAAAAACGGCCCATGACCCGTACATCATAAACCCTAGTTTTTTATTAATAAATAAAAGTGGCTGCAGCGAAAGAAAGAGAATCCGAAGTCAAAGATTGTTCGGAACACAGAGAAAGACGGTGATAGAGAGTCAGAAGGAAGAATAACAACATCAAGTGATCGAAGATTTGCATAGTTAGTTACAATACTTTAAAGATTTGTGCGGATTTCTGGAAAGGAGATACTTAGTTGTAGTTTTCGTTGTTTTAAACACAAGGTTGAACCTTTGTTATTGCTTAGTTTCAATTTGATATTTGAAGACCCTTTGCTAAGTATTATTTGCCCTTTCCTTGGGTATTTTGGTTTTATGTCTTGCTTGATATCATATATCTTCATTGATTTGAATATCACTGTTGTTGGCTAGAACTCTTGCGATTGTAGGGTGATTAGTTGATGGTTGTGGTATAGGTGATGATAGAATGACCCTTTAAGTTAGATTGGATCCTAAAGGTTGGTCTTAACCTACGCAATTACCAATCTCGGATTGATCTCACGAATCTCGGCCGAGATTTGAGCAAGAACAATCCGAGATTTATCCATGTTGATCCGTTCATGTTATATCCTTAAGCTTAGGTTATAGATTGCCCAAATACTACCCTTATTGAGCCTTTCAAGCTTATATCTAAGCTTGAGAAGAGACTTACCCAGTGATTCCCTTTCTTAGTTGCCAACGATGATGAGTTCTACGTAATAAAGGTTTATCCTTTATTAGGTTTGAGTGTGTCTTCACCTTCTTGCCTTTGTGAGCTAGCCTGAGACTTACCCGGTACATGTTAGTTCTATTCCCTTAGGTTGAGTTGTTGGTTTGAGATTATAGTTCTTTCCCTAGATCCTTGAGACTTACCCGGTAATAGGACATTTGGTTTGGGATTAGTGGATAGTGAGAACTCTTGCGTAATCTATTCCACCTTAGAAACACCTTTCCTTAGCAACCCCAGCCTTGCCCATAGATCTTTAGAAGTCTTGAATCGAAAACCACAACCTGACGCTATGATCTCTAGAATTTGCATTCTCTCTTGATTGATACATATTTGTTGATTTCGTCGTTTTGTTCTTTGATATTTGCAAGTTCTTACCTAGATTTGATTTACTGTTTGATTTCATCATACTCCTTGTGATCGACCCTGAATATTTGCCTTTATTGCGATTGACCCGTACACCGCGGGTTCGCTTATTTGCTTTTATTTTTGGTATAAATGTAAGAATATTTTCGTTCACATGCACACACACTTTGGAACGAACAGACTTCTATGATATATCTTATATATGTGTTGATGTTCGAGACTCGTTATACCACATAAATATTAAAATCAATTGTAACTACTATATTCAAAATAAACCAAAAGAAACAAACATATGCATGAACGAACAAAAGTACAAAAGAGTTATTTATGGGTTCGAATCTAGTCCTATGTCCTAGGGTTTTAAGATGGAAAGTTACAAAGGACATTTGCGGTTGAGCTAAGGCATATGACAATAATGGATTGTAATCATAACAAAATGTACAATAAGATCAAGGAACCAATGAACTCCTTGAAGAGGACATCTCTTCATAATTTCTTTCATTCAAACCACCTTCTACATCTTTCAACAAACAACAAGCTAAGGAGCATGAGAGATAAACACCAATGGTGGAACAAGAACCCTAACAAAGCTCTCTCTTTATATATTTTTTCTTTCATATAAATGAATACTATATCTTACTGTTCAGGATAAAAACCTTTTATACACATGGCATATAACAAGGTCATACTTTTTGTTTCATTTAATGACTCCAACCAATTTATCCAAGTGCAAATATCCGATTTAGTTAAACAACGACAACTCAAGGATCACAAGGTTGGCATTTGCGGTCCCTCCAACTATGTCATACTAAATAATGGGTTACAACTAGGGATCTCAATCTCACATCCATCCGACAGACGTCCGAAAACCCAACACATAAAAATAGGTGAAAACATGTAAGCATGCAAGTGAAACTCGGGTGACGGTACAATTGACAATGATTCAGGTCAAATACGAGTTAGTAGCTCGTGACTCATCACCTACACCCGTCACTCCACTCATCGCCCATTTTTTTTAAAAAAATTTGTACAGATTAATAGTATATAAGCTTATCTTAAAATATTTTAAAAAGAAATATTTAATTAACAAATAAGTTTACTTTAAAATTTCAAGTACTCTAGAAGTTCTTCTTTGTTTTTGGCTTATTTGTCTTTTGTGACCTTATCAACGCTAATGATTTTCAACTTCGCTAAACTTTTTAAGCATAAGTATATTTTTGTTACATACAATTTTTTCACGTTTAAGATTTGAATGAATAACTTCGGTTTTTATCATAAGAACTTATCATTTATTAAAAAGGACGAGTTCAAGAGAACATGTCAACTTGGGGATTATGATGAGAGTTGAAGACAACTATGTATAATCCTAATTTATTTTTAATTTTTCACTTTTGTATTTTCTTATATTTTGGAACTATGTAAGCTATTTCTGGTTTATGTTTTTTGTTCCCACAATGGTAGGAGTTACGACTTAAAACGGATTGAATCGTTTATTTAATTTTAGCTTGCACAATTTTACTCTCTTTAAGTTTTGGTTGAATATTAGCTTAATAACTAGGTTATATTTCATCCAAAAACCTTGATCTACCATCGGGGTGACAAAAACTTTAGGTCGGGTGAAGATTTTAGATGACGGCTCGGGAGTTGTAAATGGTCCAATAATTCATCACCCGACCGCCCGATATCGCATGGATCATTCTTCTATTCTTTATAGGGCCGGCATCGATCATTCTTTGATTCATGCATTTGTAGAGTGATGGCAACCCGAGGCAAGTAGTTTTCACCTTCCATGGGGTGAGATGATCGTCGATCACATTGTACGATATCGCAATTATCTTGGGCCTTAGAGTCGTCACTCGCCCCGCCTCCAAGTTGTCGTGGTTGGTAAATACATTTAGGATCTTCGAGGCTGAGGTGCTTACTCATCATGGTGCCCTGTTTGTGGAGGGTTTTAAGACGGCGTTCACCCCATTGTGTCTCTATCCTCAGACCCCACCCCCAGATATCGAATTAGTATATCTTCTAATTTTTTTAGAGCCGGCGTCAGTGGTCCACAAGTCGAACAACCAAATTCGTCATAGTTGATCAACTTGACTAGAGATCATGAGAGGACAAGGTCCTACATATGGGGTACGAGTGTATTGTCTTATCTATACAAGTTGATTTCTAAAACTCTAAGTTCTTTGTTCTTTTATGTTTTAGTATGTAAACTCAAAATTCATTCTAATTATTTACAACTGACGTCGTGTATCCTTCTTTCTAAATATAATATTAGAGCTACGCACATTTATCATCTCTAGGGTGTGCAGTGACAGATGATCCCGGATTACATGGATTTGTTCTTTAGGCTTCGAGATTGTTTATCTCGAAGACGCCGACATTGAGCTTGAAGAGGTTGAGACTCCTACATGCGTAGATCATTGAGATGAAAGTCGAGGATGTCAAGTTCATGTCATATGAGGAACGGCAGTTGGACTTTGAGGGCAAGTTTAGAGTGTCCGGATAAAAAGAAATGATCCAAGTATCCGATATTGGTGAGCCCTACATGTCTAATAGGGTTCTTTGACAATTTGGATTGTGCAGTCAATCCTTCGGCCTCGAATCACTGCGTTATTTTATAGACATGTGCATCTAATGGCGGTCGGGGTTACAAGATCCGGTTCCTTTACAACGATGATAGATTGAGGACTCAGACACCAAGACACAAGCATGATTCACTAGCAGGTTGATCCCGGCTATTGTTATGTAACATGTATCAAATAACTACAAGCCATGGTTCAGTGAACGGAGGCGCCTATTAATTTTGCCAGCCAACTCTGTCTTTTTTTTTTTGTCCTTATTATGCGGAGGCACTTTGTATCGTGTTTGGGCACAATCATCACCACCGATATGGTATTTTGATTACATTCGGGTAATACTAAAGCAATCATCTTTAAATGGGCCGGCCCACTCTGTCTTGGCCTAACCCTATAAATGACGGGTGACCCGATTCATGTGACTTACAAATCGGTAATGTAATAAAAACCATATTATCATAATTGAATGCAAAAAGGGTTGGTTTGGACCTACCAAAAAATAAATAAAAACCATACCCTTCCTTAAATGGCACATGCCTATTTATAATTTCACTTAATGCTTATTCCCTCTCTGTCTAGCACAACTACTTGCCCCATTCAAACACTCTGCAACTTGCTTACAGCTCAATTACTTTATTGGGCCTTTATGGCCCAATCAACTTTCTTTAATGCTGCCAAATGGGGCCCATTAACAGGACATTGTCTCTATTGTTTCTATTAAATATTGCAACTTACCCTTTCTGGATCACTGTAATCTTCCATTTTTTAAGCTAATTAATTCATGTCCGGTGCATCATAGATTCGCTGCCCTTATTCATTTATTTTAGTAATATTTATTAAAATTAGATCTATATGTTAGAGAATCATTATTAACGAATATTGATTAATAGAATAGTGTTTCCATAACAATGATAAAAATAAATATATGTCATAACAAAGTAGAAATAGAAATATATTGAACGCATTATCAAAATTGATTCCCATGGCCAAACAATAATGAAACACAAATTTAATTACTCTACTAAATTTGAAACAAATAATCCAACCCTCCTCTCAAGAATAGATCTGTACACAACTAGCAACCAATTTAAATGCTCAATTAAACGAACGATATTGGGTTAAAGAAAACCCTAGTTCTCTGGCGGCGCACTAGGCGACAAGTATGGCGACTCCCGATGCAATTTCAACCCCTCCCCCACCTGCTGCGCCTGATCCGAATGGATCGGTGCAGGATACTGAAAACATGGTAACTGCCGATCATGTTACTAAAGAAAACCTTGATAATGGTGGCTCACAAAAAACCGTTCCCTCTTGGAGTAGTATGCTGTTTGGCGATGAAGCGTGGAAGCAAATGCCTAGATTACCTGATAATTTGGTTGATACGGGCAAGATTTGCATTGATTATCCACAGGGTCCCGATTCGACCCCTGTCATCAATGTAGCGTCCGAGGTAATCCAACTATTAAATGCTCCCTGGAGAAACTCATTGGTTACGAAGCTACTAGGACGAATGATTTCGTATGCCTCGTTTGAACGAACAATCCGAAGAATGTGGAATCCAGAAGGGGCCTGGACTGTCATAGATCTCCCAAATGACTTTTTCTTGATTCGGTTTGAGAAAGAAAAAGATATGCTTGATATCCTTACGGGAGGACCGTGGAAGATGTTCGGGCACTATCTTATGATGCAGCAATGGGACGAATCTTTCGACCCAATGACATCCTCGATCTCGTCCACAGGAGTATGGATCAGAATTACGGGCTTACCGTTTGCTTTATATAATATCTCAGTGCTGAGGGCGATCGCTTCTGCAATTGGGACTCCTTTGAGGATAGATGCGCATACCCTGGGTATTATGAGAGGAAGATATGCAAGAGTCTGTGTCTCTGTCAACCTTACACGTCCTTTGAAAGGTGATGTCATCCTAAATGGGAAGAGACTTCTCATTGAATACGAAAACCTCCATACTATTTGCTTTGGATGTGGATGCTACGGACATATGGTAGAAAACTGTATCTATGCTAAAAAGGTGGATACTCCGGAACATGTAGTAGTGGAGCATGTTCATCCTGCTGAGAATGGGCAAGACGAAACAGTAGGGAGATTGACAAAGGAACCAATGGCAAACAACAACGACCCTGAGGAAGCAGGACATGGTCCTTGGATGGTAGTTCCGAGAAGACGGCCTATGCGAATGGGAAAAAAAAGGGAGGACGGGATGATAGAGAATGATACCCGAATGCGTCAGGAGGATCAACCTGGGTGGAAGAGCGCAAAACAGGAAACCCAGTCGAATGCCAAAGGCCAAGGGAAGCAATTGAATCCGAATAGAAAATTTCTGTCAATGGAGCATACAACAAGGGATCAAAACAGGAAAAGATATCGCCCAAGTGATACTCCCAGGGTGATGATGGTGGGGGAACACTCTGGAGTTCAAAAAGAGATAAGGTCTGTCAACACGGAATCTCCTAATCAAAAAGTTGACAGCATATCACAACAAGTCCAACAAGTTAAAATTCTTCATAGAGCCTCCCCTAGGGAGTTCTCTTTCAATGCTCAATCCAAGGGATATAAGGATGTGCAGGATGATGCTTTGATGCCTTCTAAGGAAGATGTTGATCCAATCCTTGCAAAGACAGTGCAACAGATGGCTCAGGATGCACATATGCTTGATAGTGAGACAGTGGATAGAGGACGTATTAATATGGTGGGGGATTCTCAAATCTCTATTGTTCCTGATTCTCAGGCTTGAGAGCCTGGAAATGTGCACATCATCTATGTTTATAATGATAGGTATCCTTTGGAATAGCTTCGGAACTATGAAATCAAGTTTCCGAAGATCCATGCGATACATGATGAGAAAATACAAGCCCAATTTTCTTGCTCTTTTCGAAACCCACTGTTCCGGATCTGCAGCGGACAGTATTTGTGAAAAAATAGGTCTAAACTCTATGGAAAGAGTAGAGGCGGAAGGACAGAAAGGAGGCATATGGTTGCTATGGGACTCAGTGTCTTGCCCTATGCAGGTGATCGAAAAGGATAAGCAGTACATCCATGCAGAGGTGGGACAAGGAGATGAGGCCTTTTGTCTTATCGTAATGTATATAGCACCAGAGCCTAACCGTCGGGGGGACGTATGGGAACGTATTGGACACATCGCTAGAAATTCCAACCTTCCGGTGGTTCTAGGAGGTGATATGAATGTGATTAAAAGCATAGAGGAAAGTGACGGAGGAGCAAACCAACTATCGAGGCAAGCGGTGAACTTTGGACACTGGATCAGTGATAATGAACTTATTGATATTGGATATGTGGACAGTCCATACACTTGGGTTAGAGGGAGATCTATACAGACCAGAATTGCTAAGAGACTTGATAGAGTGCTACTGAACCCATCCGGTAGACTTAAATGGCCTGAGGCAACGGTCAGGCATTTACCAAAACTATGCTCAGACCATAATCCTCTCCTGTTGATGTTTGAAAAGACTACCTCGGGTGACCCGAAGAGACGCCCATTCCGGTTTCAGGCAGCTTGGTTAACACACCCGGATTTTAACCAACTAATTGATAGTGCCTGGGCTAAGGCTTCAGTTCTCCCTGAAGCTCTCCGAATGCTGCAGAAGGTTTTGAGAACCTGGAATAAACAATGTTTTGGATCCATCCACCAGAGAAAGGAAGCTTTAATGAAAGAACTGGAAGCTGTAGCCAGTATTTTAGGGCAAGGGGTTACTGAAGAGAATATCAGAAGAGAGAAAACAGCTGAAATAGAGCTTGAAAAGGTCCTGGAACAAGAGGAATTGTTGTGGTGCCAAAAATCGAGACAACAATGGTTAGTGTGCGGAGATAGAAATACGTCTTTCTTCCACCTTTCTACCATCATCCGACGTCAAATGAATAGAATTGAGGCCCTAAAACTGGAGAATGGGGAGTGGTGTATTGATCAAGTTAGCCTTGAGAATCATGCTGTCTCACATTTCAAGAAGATTTATGGACCCGACAATCTGGTACCTCTTACAACGATCCCGAGAGGGGGTTTCCCAGCACTTTCTGAGAGTAGTCTGACGAAGCTATCTGCGGTGATTGAAGAAGGCGAGATTGAAACTGCTGTTAGAAGTATGGGACCCCTCAAAGCCCCGGGACCAGACGGTTTTCAACCTATCTTCTACCAGAGACTGTGGGATTCGGTGGGTCCTTCGGTAATTAGGTTTGTGAAGGAGTTTGTCCAGAATGGACGTCTTGACAACTCTACAAATGATACACTCCTGGTCCTGATTGGAAAGGTGAACAAGCCCGAGAAGATACAGCAATATCGTCCAATCAGTCTTTGTAATGTCTCCTATAAGGTAATTACAAAACTTTTTGCGAATAGACTTAAACCTCTCATGGAGTTTCTTGTATGCCCCATGCAGACTAGTTTTGTTCCTGGGCGTGCCATTACCGATAATGTGGTCCTAGTCCAAGAAGCCATTCACTCTATGAAGAAAAAGAAGGGAAAGAAAGGATGGATGCTCCTCAGTTTGGATCTCGAAAAAGCATATGACATGCTCCGGTGGGAATTTGTTTATGATACGCTTAATGATTTAAACCTTCCTGAAATGTGGGTGGAGAGGGTGATGAAGTGTATAACGTCCAGCTCTATGAGTGTACTGTGGAACGGGGAAGTAACAGAGAAATTCAAAATGAAGAGGGGGCTAAGGCAAGGAGATCCTCTTTCACCTTACATCTTTGTACTTTGCCTTGAACGTTTGGGTCATCTTATTAAGAGAGCTATCACTGAAGGTAAATGGAAACCGATGAGCCTGTCTAGAGGTGGTCCTCCCATCTCCCATCTCTTTTTCGCGGATGATATCATACTCTTTGCCGAAGCCACAAGATCCCAAATAAGAATGATTAAGCAAATACTGGATGAATTTTGTTCGGCTTCGGGGCAACGGGTCAGTCTCGAGAAGTCACGCATTTTTGTCTCACACAACAAAAGAGGTGAGTTAGAGACTCAGTTGAGTGCTATTAGTGGCATTCCTTGCACTCGATACTTGGGAAAATACTTGGGCGTCCCGATTATTCATGATGTTGCTACGAAGGAAACATTTCATCCATTGATTGAACGTGTAATGCAGAAACTGTCAGGATGGAAAGCCAAACACATGAGTATTGCTGGGCGGACTACTTTAGTCAAGTCGGTACTAGCAGCTGCTCCCCTCTATCAGATGAATACGATGCTGATGCCATCAGCTGTTACCCAGGAGCTGGATAGAATTAGTAGGAATTTTATATGGGGAAGTATTGAAGGCCGAAAGAGAATCCATCTCATTCATTGGGATAAAGTTTGCCAGTCCCAGGAAGACGGTGGATTGGGAATAAGGAAAACTGCTGAGGTTAATCTAGCAACGATCAGTAAGCTAGGGTGGAGGATTTACAAGTTGCAAGATCAGCTGTGGGCTAAAGCAATCTTACACAAGTATGCCAAAGGGGGAACAGAATGGCCAGCAACACTGGAATACAAGGGGGGTAGTTCTTGTGTATGGAAGGGTATCGTTAAAGGGTACAATATGATAATTGCCCCAAATTTGGGATGGAGTGTGAAGGATGGTCGGAAAGCTCGTTTTTGGAGCGATAGATGGATTACGGATGAACCCCTTGCAAATGCATGTCAATTACCACTATCCATTGTTGATAGTGAGTTGAAAGTTAGAGATGTTTGGAGAGAAGAGGGAGAATGGGACTGGAACTACCTTTCATGCCGATTAAATAATGCGAATCTTCTCTGGGTTATTGCAACAGGCCTATGGGACTGTAACAACATGTCAGATGAGATCAGATGGCTACCTACCAAAGATGGATGTTTCTCAATCTCATCAGCGTACAAATCTATTCATGATAATAGGAGAAGTTTTGAAGTGAGACAGAACCTCTTCAAACAAGTATGGAAGATCTGTGTACCGGAGAGGATCCGTTTCTTCATCTGGCAACTGTGTTGGGAAGTGCCATTGACAAATCTTGAACGAACACGCAGGCATCTGTCGGATTCGCCCTACTGTGCGGCTTGTCCAAATGAGAATGAGTCCCTCCTACATCTTCTCCGTGATTGTCCTTTAGCGCGGGAGGTCTGGAATGAAATTGTCCCAAATGCGACGAGAGCTGCCTTTTTTGAGCTTAATTGGGATGAATGGATCTTTGAGAATATCAGCAGAGGTAGAATTTCCAGCATGGATCTAACTTGGAATGCTATCTTTGGTGTGACAGTCTGGTGGCTTTGGCGGTGGCGAAACTCCAGGAGCTTTGGTGATGGTCGTATTGTGGGAGATAGGGTTGGCTTCATTCGGGAGTACTATAAGGAATATCAGATAGCCTGGAGTCGCAGACTTTCTGGTATAACAGCTATAAAGAAAGAGAGATTGGTGATGTGGAAGAAACCAAAGGTGGGCTGGATTAAAGTAAACACAGATGGGGCTTCTAGAGGTGAACAGGAGCATGCAACGGCTGGGGTGGTTTTACGTGATGAACATGGTGACTGGATCCAAGGAATGGCCATAAATCTTGGTACCTGTTCAGCGCCGGTTGCAGAATTATGGGGGGCAATACACGGAATGGAACTTGCTTGGGATTTGGGTTATAAGAAAGTGGAGATCGAGCTTGATTCGCTGCTGGTGGTGGGTTTTATCGAGAAGGGCGTTTGTTCTTCACATCCGCTTTCTAGCCTGGTACTACGGTGCCAAGGCTTCTTCTTACGAGACTGGTCTATTAGTCTCATTCATGTTTTCCGGGAAGGCAATCGAGTTGCTGATTCTATTGCAAATTGGGCTTATGGTTTAGGCTTTGGTAAGCATTATTTAATTGAGCCACCGGTTTGTGCTCGAGTTTTAATTACTGATGACTTTCGAGGGGTTGCTCTCCCTCGTTTTTCTCGTATGTAATCTTGCTTTATGTTTAATAAAAGCGCTTCTGCGCGGAGACATTGATCTCCTTTCCACCAAAAAAAAAAAAAGCAACCAATTTAAATCCATGAATTTCCTAATTAAAACAAAAGAATTGAAATTAAATAATCCCCTGCTCTTCACCTAGAACCACCCAATTAATGAACCAGAATCGGCACCGGCACCAGCACCGCCGGGAAACCCAAATTGAAGTCGATTCTGATGATAATCGTCTTTCTTGTACAAATCATATGGCTCCCATAGATAATCCAATGGACATGGATTCTTTCCATCCAATCTCACCCATGGCTTCCCCTTGCCGGACCAATGAAGCAAGCTCACCGGCCCTCGATGCAACGCCCGGCAACTCCCCTTCACATTATCCCCTCCCAGCCCGTGTTGATTCCACCGGTGATCAATCGGCTCCACATTTCCGCCAAATACCAACAGATATGGCGGCAATGATCCTAGATCGTAGATCCTCTTCTTCTTCTGAATCTCCATCCATCTTTCAATCTTCCTCCTGTAATCCCCTGCTCTCCATTTCCCTAAATCCATTACCATCACTCCTGTGTTAAAATAGCATGGATTCCGACCTGAGAAAGCCCGGCTCGTCAATTCCAGGTCGGACCAGAATGAGCCGGTGAAGTATCTAGTGAAATTGGCCTGGCAGTATTCCGGAGCTCCGATTACCCGGGAATGACTCAACTGAGTGCTCCAGAGCTTGTACACGTCATCGACTAAGACCACATCTGAGTCTAAATAGATGACCCGGTTGACACACGGGTCGACTATGTCACCGAGGTAGTTGCGGGCGTAGTTGAGCGGGTTTTCGAGAGCTGTGCGAATTGAAGATGATATTAGGTTAATGACAATGTCTTCTCTGAAGATGTGGAGCTTGAAATTGAGTGAAGGGAAAGTGGTTCGGACAAGCTGACTCAATTGACGCGGGGTGACCGAGTCGAACTCCGCGGAGACAAAGTGGAAAAAGACGCTTTCTGGGCAGGAGGCGTGCTTGAGGACCGAATGGACGGCGGCGATGGAGCCACGCAGGTATTCAGAGTCCAAAGTCATGGCGATGTGAACTAATGACGGGTTGCAGACGGATGCGGAGTCCATTACCGGGCAGGCGACGCCGTTCCGGTAGTCCGGTGACTCGGAGAATCGAAGATAGTTGAGGCCGGCTTTGGAGAGTGACCGGATTCCGACGCAGAGGGCCGGTGAATAGAGAATCAGTAGAGTGAAGATGAGCAGTACGGCGCCGTTTGGTCGCCATTGACGATTCATCTCGAAGAATGTGAGTAACAGATTAATGTTGGGTAATTCGTTAGGGTTGGATTTGAAGTGTTTTCCCTCTTCGATCTCGCATCTGGGAACGGAAAGGAGATCGAAGAGAAGAAGAATTTGGGGAAGAAAGGGGAGTGTCTCCCAGGCGTAGTTAAATAGAACTTGTACGTATTCTGTAAAACAAGAAATAATATGTTAATTTATTCAGCAATAAGAATTATTTTGAGGTTAAATACACATATTACTGACGGGAAAAAAAAACATATATTACGTATATACTAGATAAAGGATAATTGAAAGAAAAACAGCGGCCACATATATCCTACTATTTAGTGGTCACATGCATTAATGAAATGTAAATATTTGTTATTAATTTTGCAAATAATGAAGAGGTTGATTTTTTTCTATTAGAATGCAAATATAAAATTTTAATTGGAAATATTGTTATTTTTAACATTTCAATAATCTATTTAGTGGGGTAGATATAAGAAAGTGACTACAAAAATTAGTCTATACTAATAACAATGCATTTTTTGTATTAAAGTAAAAATATATATTTTAGTTCGTATTTTATCATATAATAATTTTGAATTATAAAATATTAATTGATGATGGAAATTATTGATACTTGACAATATAATTGAATTGTTTTGGTAGTGAATATTGTTGTAAAATTGGCCCCCAAGCAAGGGAAAAGAATGAAGGCGCTTTTAGTTTTAGTGGGTGGATGAGAGAAGCAAAGCAAACGCCAAATTCTTTGCTTTGGAATATGGAAATCCATTATGCTTTTATTTCCGATGGAATCATAGTCGAACACCATTCAATAACGATTCTATAGGATCGGATCATGATATCGTAAACTTCATCAAAAATCAACTCCATAATTGGAAATCTCGTTTTACGGATGAGGATGAATATGACTTGAAACACATCCCAAAAAACAACAAATCCTCTACAAGAAAAAAAAA
>BSUD01000007.1:38205497-38223165 GCA_033239045.1 Fagopyrum esculentum
ATTAAAAGATTATTATTATGAATGTTTGTTTATTCAAACGAGACTAACTTCTAAAAACTAATTTAAGATTATTATTGAGACGATCTTATAATCTTATCTATAAAAGTTTATATCTTAAAATGAGATCAACATATATTAAAAGATTATTATGAACGTTTGTTCATTTAATCAAGACTCACTTCTAAGCTCTAATATAAGATTATTATTGTGACCATCTTATAACTACATCTATAAAAATATATATCTTAAAATGAGATCAACTTATATTAAAAGATTATAATGAATGTTTGTTCATATAAAAGAGATCAACTTATAATAAATAATTATTATTATCAAAGTCAACTTATAATCATATTTATAAAAACATATATCTTAAAATGAGATCAACTTATATGAAAAGATTATTATGAACATTTGCTCATTTAAATAAGATTAACGTAACTTATGATAAAAGATTATTATTATTAATTTATTATTGAGTCCAACTTATACATGTATAAGTTGTAAACAAATAATCATAAATAGTTACTATAATAAAAATATATATTTATTTATTTTAAACAAAATAACAAATAAATTTGATTCTTTCAAATTTTTTATGTTATACATTTATATTACATAAGTAGTTAAGTATATACTATTATACAAATATACTATGTATATTGTATAAGTTGTAAATTGAACATTATCAATTCATTATTTTGTGTAACTCAAAGATTTTAACAACGTAATGTATTTTCAAATACAAATATTCTTGTAAAATTATAATATACAACCTTTTTAGTAAAAATTTATTGTTTATTTTATTCAATGTTGTCAAATATAATATTAGTAAAAATTTACTATATGTACTATGTAGTATATACAACTATATATATATATATATATATATTTATTTATTTAAATCGGATATCCCGGATATCCAGTAATTCGCCGATCTGCGGATACCCGGAAATCCGACGATCCGTGAATATCTAAAAATATCAGGATATCCACGACTATCCGTATTTACCCGGATATCCGAATGTCTAAAACCCCGATACGTATCCAATACGGTGATCCGAGAAAATCTCCTCGGACCAGATCAAAACGAAAATAAAATAGTCGGATCAGACCGGACCGACGGGTTTTCGGATCGGATCAGATTCAAACCAGACCGACGGGGTTTTCGGATTGGGATCGGATTTCTTTTGCCGGCCCCTACTTTTGAGCCGTTTGAGGGCATTGAAGCAGTTTGTCGGCAACCAAGCATGTGTGATTAAATTTGCTTCGACTCTCCTATTTGTCTTGTTGGCTTTTTGCTCCAAAATCATACACATATATTATTATCACATCATCTCTCCAAAATCACATATATCAAAGTCAATGCCCTCGTGAATTGTACGCTCTTTAATCGTCCGCTTCCTCAGCTTCGTTCGTTCGCTCGCTTCGTCCTCCACTTCACTCGTTCACTTTCGCTCAACTCATTCTTCATCAAATAAAGTTTCTATTTTGCTCAAATATAGCACAAACTTTCATTTATAAAGTGTATATATTTACGATGGTTCACTTAGAATCCTAGATCCTTATTTGAAAAATTCATTCCAATCCCAATGTTCATTTTTTTCGTCTCTAGGAATTCATAATTTGGAAATGTTGTCTTTGGAAGTGCAGTTTGAATGATATTACCATGCAAGTATGAATGAAATGAGTATGTACAAAATGAAGACAAGCGTTCCACTGCATTCTTGTTCAACACATCCATCACATCAAGACCATGGTCACCATATAAACAAGTTTTAATATGAAGCTTAAAGATAAGAGGAGATATTGAGGACAGGTATACAGTGACTGCACCAGTCATCATTCTCTCTTGATTATTCAATACCTGAGTACCAGTGATCATTCTTTCTTCATCTTGTTGTTTATCTCCTCTGTCAGCCTTCATAGGTCTTGCTAGCTGCCCATTCTTCTTGTTTCCTGAAAAGTGTAAACAAATTTCTCGAAACTTTCAACTCTAAATAAGCGTATAGGCTACAAATTTCATACACAAGTTTTATTATTCAAACAAGATTATTATGAACATTTCGCTTGCTTGTGTTGTTAATTTTTGTAAAACAGATGATAATTGTTTCAAAGGCTAAATGAGTCATGCAATTGCCAGCACTATACTCAATATGTTTATCTGGGAACGAAAGGTGCGAGTAAACAACACAAATAAACATGATTATTTTGCACTTTTGTTTGCATTTGGTCTAATTTTCTCATTGGAACTGAAAACAAACACTAGTACAACCTGCAGCTGCAGCATTCTAAGTTCAAACAAACATACATCTATTATGGTATCACAGCCATAATGATTGGGCTAGAATAATCGTCTTTTCTTTCAAGGAAACATTATATACAGAACAATTTTTTATCAAAGGTTTGACTCTCTCTTTCATGTTCAACCTTGCCTTTGTCTCTATCAACACATCTTCGCAGCTCCTTGTCGGATGCCATTAGTGATTTATGATGTTCAGGATTTAGAAGTTCTTCTGGAGTGACAACGGTAAAAAGTGTAATTACACCAGGAACCAGATACATCTTTAACTGATACCATGATGGAGGCATTGCAGAACCCTAATCTGGAAGAAAATTTCTGAACTCGTTGAGCAAGTCAGGATGGTATCTGAAGAGTGCAGCAACCTGTAGATAACTAACTTAGGTGAGATGGTATGGTAGAAGAACCAACATCACAAGAGATACCCCATCTAGAGAATAAAGTCTAGAAAATAATTCAAGATAGGACAAAGTTCAAACAGACACCATCTAGAAGTCACAAAATAAAGTCTAGCAATGATTTAGGACAGAAGCCATAGAACAAACTTCAAACAAACCTCTTCATAGGGACCCATCTAGAAGTCAGAGAATAAATTCTAGAAAATGATGTAGGATAGAACAAAGTTCAAACAAACCTCGTTATAGACAACTGCAATGGGTGTCCGTTCTCTCTTATGCATTTTCAAAATGTCCAAAAATGACCTGTATACATGATCATTGCCTTGAAATCGTTCCTGCATGACAATATGCGGTATTAAACAATCATCTATATAGAAACTTGCTCTCAAATTATCAAATTATCAGTCACCTTAACTTTGACAACAAAAGCACATGCATCTTCAAATTCAACTTTCTTCTTCATAGTAGAGTCTTCTGGAAGGACAATTTTACACCTTTTGGCAAAAAGTATTGAAACCCAAGATTAAATTTTGGTGACCTTTAACCGATTGCCTCTTCAAAAATGACTTGTAGTCTTAATTCTACAAGAAGAAAAAGAGTCGTCAGTTGATCAACACTCTCCAGAACAGGATTATTTTATCAGATTTACAAGAAAGCACTCACTAAATACCTTTCAGCTTTGAAATCCTGCATCACTACAAATAAACCCATCATACTTTTCCTATCTACAAATGAACAACTTCTCAATCACACGGTCATATCCTATTGTAGTTGTAACACCCCAAATTTTCCAACTTGGGGAGTTACTGGTGAGGACCGCACAGTGGGTACCGACCTTAGTTTGACAACAACTTAACATGATCTTACAACAAGGCACAGATAAGGAAAACCAGAAATCATAAAATAATTCTTAACAATGTATGAATGTGACCAGAACAACTAACAACTGGAAAACGTAATATAACAAAGTACGGAAAGAACGACACGAAACAAAGTCCAACTGAAAACCCACAATATGAGAAACTGTAAAACGTCCTAAAGTACGACACCCCGGCTGACCACTACCGTCCGGATCACTCGGCATCTGCTCTAACCTGTGGCAATCTACACGACATATCAACAGTTAGCTAACTATCCAAATATAAGTAGAATGACAACAGCACAAACACAAGCAGAAATAAAATAAACAAACATCATGCTGGCACTCAACCGTTTATTATCTATTATTTAAGTGATTCACATTATTCAATTTAAGTTGTGGCACGAGAGCTATTAACAGCTCTCGCCTCCGTTCCTTATTTAACTGGGTGTAGGTCTAGCTGACCTCCGCCGGTAGCATCACTACAAACCGAGTATGGACTAGTCCCTAAAGAAACCCCCAACGCTCGCAAGCTAACTGAGCAGAATGCCACCGCCCGTTACTCTTAGGCCAAGTATAGGTCGGTAAATATATATCACAACCTATCTCTCTAAACATTTCAATCACACGCCACTATCATCATTCATGCTCATATTTAGAAGTCAGCTAAGTAAGCCCAAAGGACTTACCTGGTATAAAGCTCGACTCTTTGTAAACCAGACTCGCTCTGTAAAGTGTAGCAACTCAGTTACCTGTCAAAGGGGATAAGTGCATTAGCACACTCCCAAGTAATTAGAAGTCTAAGACTTCTAAGATAGAAGAACGTAGTAAGACATAACTAGTTACAGTACTAATTTAGGGTAAAATGACCATTTTACCCTTGGTCCCGGATCTTTCAAATTTTCCGAATTTCATGTCTAAACTCCTATTCGAGACCCTAAAGTCATATTCTAACTCCTAAAGTTTAGTTTGGTTACAAACTGTCACTTTTCTTATTTCCTATTTTCGAAAGATCGTAAAGGTCTAACTTCGATTCCAAATATAAAATTCGTAACCGCTTATAAAAATTCCGACTTAAATCCCTAGATTATCTATGATGTCCTATCTAACTTTAGGAGAAAGAATTTCTCCAAACTGTTCATTCAACAGTTTTATAAAAATTCCCAAAGTTGACTACTCCCTTTACAAATTCTATACTTAGCCAAAATTCTAAGGTTTACAAAACTGCGTAACTACCCTACTTTGGAAGCTTATAACTTCTAATCCGACCGTTCATTTCTTCTCAAATTTTAATATACCAAACTACATATATCCATCTATCATCTATTAAAATTTCAACGGTGGATCTTCATTCAAACTCTCAAACATTGATCGACAACTTGGAAGTTTCTAACTTAAAAAGCTGAAGGAAAAAGGGTTATAATTACAGCAGTCTTTTGTTCCTACCATTATGTCTATACACTCAGCAGCTACCCAATGCCAACCTAACCCATGTTCAAGGCCGAACTACAACAACACAACAGTCCAATCCTAAAGAATCGGTACACAAACACATTCTAGGTTCTAATCTCATGGAGGTCACAATGTACATATACATAAGTTGCACTTATGTCATAAACAGGAGCAGCAAGAAGTGGATTCCTTACCAGACTGGAATTAGGCTGGAATCGGTTTCACTGCTGTCCCAAGGAGGACTCGAGTTTGTCTCGCTGCTACATCAATGGGGAATCAGTCCGGCACAAAGAAGGAGGTGTGAGAGTGCAGTTCGATGGGAAACAAGGGCTGCGGCTCTTGCACAATTTATACATTCCACACAGTTACAGGGGAAGATCCTACTATTGGGTTCACCTGTCAGCTGTAAGATCATTGCCTATCCACAGAAGGAATCCGATCGAAGACGATGTGCTTCCAACTCGAAAGAGCCTTGCTGCGCTGAGAAACTTCGGATTAGAGATGCATAACTACGTAGCACCGATTAACAGAATGAGAAGGTTGAGGCTCTATACTGTCCGCATACCTGCTGTGCAGAAGGGAGGAAGGGTAGGGTGCGCTGCTACGGCTCCCAGACTCAGCGTCGGTATCTGCTTCGTTGGAGGGCTGGAAGTGTGCAGAAGGCGGGTGTGGTTCGTTGCTGCTTCGTCTGGCGATTGGGGAGTCGGGAGAGAAGGAAACGTGCGACCTGTTGCTAGCGAATGGAAAGAGGTGACGATGCTGTGAATCTGGACAGATTACAACGGCTGCAAATGGAAAGAGATCCCGCAAATCTCGGCTGTTACATTTCTTTGTAACGTTCAGCCATTGAACGTGTAAAGCTACTGGGCTGGCGTGCTCCTGGGCTGGGCGCTGGGCTGAGATGTTGTGCCTGCTGCGGGACTGTTGGAAGCTGGGCGTGCTGGCCTGTTGGAAGCTACTGGGCTGGCGCTGCGGACAAGGTAAGGCAGTGGGCTGTTGGGCTGCAGAAGCTGGCTGAAGAGAGGTAGACAGCAGGCTGCTCGCTGGGCTGCAAAAGCTGAAGATGCGCTGGGCTGAACGTGCTGCTGGGCGTTGCTGGCGCTGGGCTGTCAACAGCCTGTCTGGGCTTGTCACAGACTTGTCACAGCCTTGTCTGGCCTTGTCACAGACTCGTCACAGCCTTGTCTGGCCTTGTCACAGCTTCGTCACAGCCTTGTCTGGCCTTGTCACAGCTTCGTCACAGACTTGTCTAGACCTTGTCACAGCTTCGTCACAGACTTGTCCGGGCCTTGTCATATTCTAAATTAGGGCTAAACTTATTATTTTATGTGAAGGTAAGCTACCTAAAATGATACATTTTATAAAGATCCTATCATATTATGTGAAGGGGAAGCTACATAAAATGATAAACTTTTAAAGGATTCTATCATTTTATGTGAAGGAAATCTACATAAAATGATAAATTTTATAATAATGTGTCTAACTAAGTAGACGGATATAGATCAACTGATCGAGATCGGGTTTATTACAGAATAAACGGAATAAAAATTCCGGATATTACATCAGTACCCCCTTAAAAATAAGTTTCGTCCCGAAACTTAGAATAAGGTATCTACCCCAAAATATTTCTCCTCAAGAGTTATATTCTAGCATGCAAACTACTCATGTCATCAAGCACATAAACATAAAAAAATCTTTTAAACATATAATCACAGAAGTCATATAAGGTATCGTCTCAGTACTAACCCGTCGGTACTGAGGTAGCGGCTAACTCCGCAAGGAACTCAGGGTAGTTACGTCTAATACTCTCCTCTGTCTCCCAGGTAGCCTCATCAGCGCCTCGTCTAGACCACTGGATCCTCAACATCGGTATCTCCTTAGAACGTAGGCGCCTAATACTACGCTCTAGGACGGCTACTGGATACTCCACAAAAGTGTGGTCTGGCTCGACTATCAGATCCTCATGACTGATGACGTGTCTAGGATCCGGTATGTACTCTCGCAGCTGAGATACATGAAAAACTGGGTGTACTCCCTCTAATCTCGGTGGCAGTGCTAGTCGGTAGGCAACCTCTCCGACTCTCTCTAAGATCTCAAATGGACCGACATATCGGGGACTCAGCTTCCCCTTAATGCCGAAACGTCTAACTCCTCTCGTAGGTGACACTCTCAACCACACCTGTGCACCTACTCTAAACTCCAAAGGTCGACGCCTTTTGTCGGCGTAGGACTTCTGACGACTCTGAGCTGCTAACATCCTCTCCCGGACTAAGGCAATCCAGGTGATGTCATCCTGTATCTGGTCTGGTACTACTCCATCAGCCTTGCTAGGCTCATCCCAACACAACGGTGTACGACATCTCCGTCCGTACAAAGCCTCATAAGGTGCCATCCCAATAGACGCATGCCAGCTGTTATTATATGAAAACTCTACCAGTGGGAGATGATTTGACCATACCTGTCCCCAATCTAGCACACATGCCCGCAACATATCCTCTAAGGTCTGAATGGTCCTCTCGGACTGACCGTCTGTCTGTGGGTGGTAGGCAGTGGTAAAGTGGAGACTCGTCCCCAGAGCAGTATGTACCTACTGCCAAAACCTCGAGGTAAAACGTCCATCCCTGTCGGAGACGATAGTCCTCGGTACTCCATGGAGTCTCACAATGTGTCTGGTGAACTCCTCTGCTAGACGATTCACCGGCCACGTTTCCTTAATCGGAATGAAGCGTGCGGTCTTCGTCAGACGGTCTACCACCACCCAAATGGCATCAAAACCTCTGCCGAGCCTCAATCCTGTAACAAAATCCATAGATATATCTTCCCACTTCCAATGTGGTACTGGAAGTGGGTGGAGCTCTCCTCCGGATCTACGATGCTCAATCTTGACCTGTTGACAGGTCGCACACTGGGCTACATATCGGACCACATCAGGCTTCAAACCACCCCACCAGAAGGAACGCCTCACGTCCTTATACATCTTACTCGCTCCTGGATGTACGGAGTAAGGGGTAGCATGAGCCTCACCTAGTATCCTCTGTCTCAACTCAATGTCTGATGGCACACAGATACGATCCTGCCGTCTCATCACTCCATCGGCACCAATAGTGAACTGAGGTGCCTCATCTCGTGACATCCGGTCTCGGATCCGGGTCAAAGTCGGACAGGTCTCCTGCTTCTGTCGGATCTCACCCAACAGGTCAGGAAGTAACTCTAAGGTGGCTAACTGATGAGCTGTATCGGGGAACTGGATCTCTACCTCCAACCAAGCTAAGTCTCTCTGCAACTGTGGCTGTACTGTCAACCGAGCTATCGCCTTCTCCCGAGGCGTCTTCCGACTCAAAGCGTCAGCGACTACATTCGCCTTTCCGGGGTGGTAGAGAATCTCAAGGTCAAAATCCTTGATCAACTCTAGCCACCGCCGCTGGCGGTTATTCAACTCCCGCTGAGTGAATATGTACTTCAGACTCTTATGGTCTGTGAAGATCTGACAGGTCGCTCCATAGAGATAATGACGCCAGATCTTAAGAGCATGTACTACCGCAGCTAACTCCAGGTCATGGGTGGGGTAGTTCTCCTCATACGTCTTCAGGTGTCGAGACGCATACGCTATGACCTTACCCCTCTGCATCAAGACACACCCCAAGCCCAGCTTGGATGCGTCACTGTACACTACAAAGTCCTCTGTACCCTCAGGCTGTGCTAAGATCGGAGCAGACGTCAATCTCCTCTTCAACTCCTCAAAACTCTGCTGACACGGCTCAGACTAGACGAACCGAGTAGTCTTCCTTAGGAGAGAAGTAAGTGGTCGGGCGATCAGGGAAAACCCTTCTACAAACCGACGGTAATAACCTGCCAATCCAAGGAAGCTGCGAACCTCCTTAACATTCTTCGGAGGTTGCCAAGAGGACACTGACTCAATCTTCGCCGGGTCGACCTTAATCCCCTCAGCAGTCACTACATGGCCTAGGAAAGCCACCTCCGACATCCAGAACTCACACTTGGATAGCTTAGCATATAGCTGACTATCCTGTAGAATCTGTAGCACTGTCCTCAAGTGTCCGGCATGCTCCTCTCGACTTCTAGAGTAAACTAGAATGTCGTCAATGAAGACCACTACAAACTGGTCTAAGAAGTCGATGAAAATTCCTTTCATCAACTCCATAAATACTGCAGGCGCATTAGTGAGCCCGAAGGGCATCACTACAAACTTATAGTGACCATATCTAGTCCGAAATGCCATCTTAGGTATGTCCTGATCTCTCACCCTCAGCTGGTGATAACCTGATCTCAAGTCTGTCCTCGAAAACATAGATGCTCCATGAAACTAGTCCAATAGATCATCTATGCGAGACAGTGGATACTTGTTCTTGATGGTGACCTTGTTCAACTCTCTTTAATCGATGCATAGCCTCATCGATCCATCCTTCTTCTTACTCCTCTAGTTCTTCTAATACGACTTCATCTGTACTAACTATGATTTATACACTTTTCTTAGCCCGTAAGTAAACAATTGCTCACAACCATTCTCTTTATATCATTAATGATATAAGGGGTCATTTCTGACCGTCAACTCTTCCTTTACAATTTTAACTAGATTTACTAACTTGACTCATTCGTGCTACTTGCACTCGTACCGATTTGACTTTACAATTGTCGTAGTTGATCTCTTTAAGGACTTCTCCACATGTCAATAAAATTCATTTCTAACCATGTGGTTATTCTTCTTATATGTCAACCAGTCACTACTAGTTCACCCGCACATGTAAAGGCTCCGTTGTTACCATTTAGTCTATAGTTGACCTTCTACAATATCATAGACTTACTTTTCTTCTATCTCTTTGAAGTTTGATTTACTTGGTGGAATCTATCTCTTCCAGTTTCTACGTTTATACTCCTTTAGCTTCTTCTATAATCTACACTTCTATTTCTCACTATAAGGCCACTATACTCTTTCCTAGTTTAGCTGCATCATTCATCTGCCGTCAATGGACTCATCAGATTTTCCATGATAGCTCGTAATTACATCTTCGCGATTCCTTTTACCTCGGTCATCAGCTACTTGTGAGGTTCCGGTGTGAATTGTTGGTGTTGGTAACTTAAGTCCCTTTGAGAGAGGGAAGTTATTACGGCCCTTGGGTACGCCAAGATCATTTTCACACACTCTTGTTCCTTAGTTGGTGTTAAATTATAATGTTGTCTCTATAGTGATCCTTTGACCCCGCTTTCAGGATTATATCATTTGGATATCTGTATCACCATCTTTCTTGTAGCTCATTTGTCTTATAGAAAGTCACTCTGCCTCCATGCTTATGAAATCCACCCTCCACTTTCTGGCTAACCATAAGCTTCAGTGGTGCGGCACTTTAAGTCTTCATAGTTGGTTCGACGACATATCTCTTCTTAATTCTTAGGTTATGAGTGTCTAGGTGGGACCCGCTTGATTAGGATGCCGACTTACTTTGCCAATAGTGGCCATATTCCGCCCTACTTTTAACAACAACCTTCATATTTTGGTCCGTCGGTAAGCGTAAATTTAATGTCTTTTGTCTGGATTGGTTCCATATCTTACTTTTACTTTCATTACTATGACTGTTTCTGACGGGATCCACGTTATTCATATCGTCACCACACTTGAAAGAATCTATGTGATGTTGCTCCCCAATTGCATAATTGTCGATTATCCAATGCTTTTCTGGAACTACTCTCATGTATAATCTTCATTTGATCCTGTTAACTTGACTCGGGATCCCCTTCTTGCCATGCTCGTTGGTGTTATCCTTCAGTCTTCACTTTCCGTTTTGACGCTTTTCAACACGCTCGAAGGAGTTGTCCGCCGTTTGCCTACCCTAATGCACATAAGACGTGCATACTAATCCTCATGTTGACACGCTTCAAAATCTACTTAGATGTGTCAACGGAGTGAGAACCTCATTATGTTATCTCCGTTAAGGACATAATATAATTATTATGCTACTAACCTTCGGCATAAACTTATTTATTGTACATATCTTTATAAGCAGCTACTAAGTCAACATAACATTTCTAAAGTACTAAGCTGCCGAGATCTGCGGAGGTAGTGGTGGTCATCCGTACTTTCTATCCCTACCCGACTATGCATGCATTTTGAAAACCAAAATCTCTTTGAAAAACTCAGACCCCTTTCGGGTTCTACTTATTTACTTATTTGACCTTTTTAGAAGATTTCAAGTGCCATTGTTGCCAACCTAGAGCTCTGATACCATGTTGTAACACTCCAAATTTTACAACTTGGGGAGTTACTGGTGAGGACCGCACAGTGGGTCCCGACCTTAGTTTGACAACAACTTAACATGATCTTACAACAAGGCACAGATAAGGAAAACCAGAAATCATAAAATAATTCTTAACAATGTATGAATGTGACCAGAACAACTAACAGCCGGAAAACGTAATATAACAAAGTACGGAAAGAACGACACGAAACAAAGTCCAACTGAAAACCCACAATATGAGAAACTGTAAAACGTCCTAAAGTACGACACCCCGGCTGACCACTACCGTCCGGATCACTCGGCATCTGCTCTAACCTGTGGCAATCTACACGACATATCAACAGTTAGCTAACTATCCAAATATAAGTAGAATGACAACAGCACAAACACAAACACAATAAAATAAACAAACATCATGCAGGCACTCAACCGTTTATTATCTATTATTTAAGTGATTCACATTATTCAATTTAAGTTGTGGCACGAGAGCTATTAACAGCTCTCGCCTCCGTTCCTTATCCAACTGGGTGTAGGTCTAGCTGACCTCCGCCGGTAGCATCACTACAAACCGAGTATGGACTAGTCCCTAAAGAAACCCCCAGCGCTCGCAAGCTAACTGAGCAGAATGCCACCGCCCGTTACTCTTAGGCCAAGTATAGGTCGGTAAATATATATCACAACCTATCTCTCTAAACATTTCAATCACACGCCACTATCATCATTCATGCTCATATTTAGAAGTCAGCTAAGTAAGCCCAAAGGACTTACCTGATATAAAGCTCGACTCTTTGTAAACCAACTCGCTCTGTAAACTGTAGCAACTCAGTTGCCTGCCAAAGGAGATAAGTGCATTAGCACACTCCCACGTAGTTAGAAGTCTAAGACTTCTAAGATAGAATAATGTATTAAGACATAACTAGTTGTAGTATTAATTTAGGGTAAAATGACCATTTTACCCTTGGTCCCGAAATTCCCAAAAATTCTAAAATTCATGTCTAAACTCCTATTTGAGATTCTAAATTCATATTCTAACTCCTAAAGTTTTGTTTGGTTCCAAACTGACATTTTTCCTATATTTCTATTTTCCGGAAGATCGTAAAGGTCTAACTTCGATTCCAAATATAAAATTCGTAACCGCTCATAACAATTCCGACTTAAATCCCTAGACTCTCTATGATGTTCTATCTAAAAATTCTGGATATTACATCAGTACCCCCTTAAAAATAAGTTTCGTCCCGAAACTTAGAATAAGGTATCTACCCCAAAATATTTCTCCTCAAGAGTTATATTCTAGCATGCAAACTACTCATGTCATCAATCACATAAACATAAAAAAATCTTTTAAACATATAATCACAGAAGTCATATAAGGTATCGTCTCAGTACTAACCCGTCGGTACTGAGGTAGCGGCTAACTCCGCAAGGAACTCAGGGTAGTTACGTCTAATACTCTCCTCTGTCTCCCAGGTAGCCTCATCAGCGCCTCGTCTAGACCACTGGATCCTCAACATCGGTATCTCCTTAGAACGTAGGCGCCTAATACTACGCTCTAGGACGGCTACTGGATACTCCACAAAAGTGTGGTCTGGCTCGACTATCAGATCCTCATGACTGATGACGTGTCTAGGATCCGGTATGTACTCTCGCAGCTGAGATACATGAAAAACTGGGTGTACTCCCTCTAATCTCGGTGGCAGTGCTAGTCGGTAGGCAACCTCTCCGACTCTCTCTAAGATCTCAAATGGACCGACATATCGGGGACTCAGCTTCCCCTTAATGCCGAAACGTCTAACTCCTCTCGTAGGTGACACTCTCAACCACACCTGTGCACCTACTCTAAACTCCAAAGGTCGACGCCTTTTGTCGGCGTAGGACTTCTGACGACTCTGAGCTGCTAACATCCTCTCCCGGACTAAGGCAATCCAGGTGATGTCATCCTGTATCTGGTCTGGTACTACTCCATCAGCCTTGCTAGGCTCATCCCAACACAACGGTGTACGACATCTCCGTCCGTACAAAGCCTCATAAGGTGCCATCCCAATAGACGCATGCCAGCTGTTATTATATGAAAACTCTACCAGTGGGAGATGATCTGACCATACCTGTCCCCAATCTAGCACACATGCCCGCAACATATCCTCTAAGGTCTGAATGGTCCTCTCGGACTGACCGTCTGTCTGTGGGTGGTAGGCAGTGGTAAAGTGGAGACTCATCCCCAGAGCAGTATGTACCTACTGCCAAAACCTCGAGGTAAAACGTCCATCCCTGTCGGAGACGATAGTCCTCGGTACTCCATGGAGTCTCACAATGTGTCTGGTGAACTCCTCTGCTAGACGATTCACCGGCCACGTTTCCTTAATCGGAATGAAGCGTGCGGTCTTCGTCAGACGGTCTACCACCACCCAAATGGCATCAAAACCTCTGCCGAGCCTCAATCCTGTAACAAAATCCATAGATATATCTTCCCACTTCCAATGTGGTACTGGAAGTGGGTGGAGCTCTCCTCCGGATCTACGATGCTCAATCTTGACCTGTTGACAGGTCGCACACTGGGCTACATATCGGACCACATCAGGCTTCAAACCACCCCACCAGAAGGAACGCCTCACGTCCTTATACATCTTACTCGCTCCTGGATGTACGGAGTAAGGGGTAGCATGAGCCTCACCTAGTATCCTCTGTCTCAACTCAATGTCTGATGGCACACAGATACGATCCTGCCGTCTCATCACTCCATCGGCACCAATAGTGAACTGAGGTGCCTCATCTCGTGACATCCGGTCTCGGATCCGGGTCAAAGTCGGACAGGTCTCCTGCTTCTGTCGGATCTCACCCAACAGGTCAGGAAGTAACTCTAAGGTGGCTAACTGATGAGCTGTATCGGGGAACTGGATCTCTACCTCCAACCAAGCTAAGTCTCTCTGCAACTGTGGCTGTACTGTCAACCGAGCTATCGCCTTCTCCCGAGGCGTCTTCCGACTCAAAGCGTCAGCGACTACATTCGCCTTTCCGGGGTGGTAGAGAATCTCAAGGTCAAAATCCTTGATCAACTCTAGCCACCGCCGCTGGCGGTTATTCAACTCCCGCTGAGTGAATATGTACTTCAGACTCTTATGGTCTGTGAAGATCTGACAGGTCGCTCCATAGAGATAATGACGCCAGATCTTAAGAGCATGTACTACCGCAGCTAACTCCAGGTCATGGGTGGGGTAGTTCTCCTCATACGTCTTCAGCTGTCGAGACGCATACGCTATGACCTTACCCCTCTGCATCAAGACACACCCCAAGCCCAGCTTGGATGCGTCACTGTACACTACAAAGTCCTCTGTACCCTCAGGCTGTGCTAAGATCGGAGCAGACGTCAATCTCCTCTTCAACTCCTCAAAACTCTGCTGACACGGCTCAGACTAGACGAACCGAGTAGTCTTCCTTAGGAGAGAAGTAAGTGGTCGGGCGATCAGGGAAAACCCTTCTACAAACCGACGGTAATAACCTGCCAATCCAAGGAAGCTGCGAACCTCCTTAACATTCTTCGGAGGTTGCCAAGAGGACACTGACTCAATCTTCGCCGGGTCGACCTTAATCCCCTCAGCAGTCACTACATGGCCTAGGAAAGCCACCTCTGACATCCAGAACTCACACTTGGATAGCTTAGCATATAGCTGACTATCCTGTAGAATCTGTAGCACTGTCCTCAAGTGTCCGGCATGCTCCTCTCGACTTCTAGAGTAAACTAGAATGTCGTCAATGAAGACCACTACAAACTGGTCTAAGAAGTCGATGAAAATTCCTTTCATCAACTCCATAAATACTGCAGGCGCATTAGTGAGCCCGAAGGGCATCACTACAAACTTATAGTGACCATATCTAGTCCGAAATGCCATCTTAGGTATGTCCTGATCTCTCACCCTCAGCTGGTGATAACCTGATCTCAAGTCTGTCCTCGAAAACATAGATGCTCCATGAAACTAGTCCAATAGATCATCTATGCGAGACAGTGGATACTTGTTCTTGATGGTGACCTTGTTCAACTCTCTTTAATCGATGCATAGCCTCATCGATCCATCCTTCTTCCTCACAAACAGCACTGGTGCGCCCCAGGGAGAAACACTAGGGCGTATGAAGCCCTTCTCTGCTAACTCCTCTAACTGCTTCTTCAGCTCAAGCAGCTCTATCGGGGCCATGCGGTACGGGGCCTTCGAGATCGGTCTCGTGCCCGGCTCTAACTCGATGCTAAAATCCACACTCCTCTGTGGGGGTAGCCCTGGTAAGTCGTCCCTGAAGACCTCTGCAAACTCACATGCGACTGGTATCTCCTCTACTGTCAGGCTCTTGCGCTCCTTCATGGCATAACACCAGAAGGCCTCGCAACCCTGTGCTATCAATCTGGCTGCCCTCACTGCACTGATGACTGTGCCGGACTTCCCGAGGTCCCAACCTCGGAATATAACTCTGTGGCCCTCCTCCGTGGCAACAGTCACAGTCCTCCTCTAGTATCAGTGGTACTACCACGTCCTCTGCCACGACCTGACTCCGGTGCAGCACTGTATGAAGCAGGATGTCCTGGAGCCCGGTACTGCTGCTGCTGCTGGCTCGGAGCTCGGTACTGAGGGGGTCTCTGTACACTCTTCTCAGCACCTGCAGGCGAAGATCCCTGCTGAGAAGAAGCCTTGCCCTGACGGCAGAAGGTAGCCCTGTGTCCCGGCTTCCCACAAGTAAAGCAAGTGACCAGTGGTTTCGGGCAGTCTGGCTTAATGTGATCACGGCCACCACAGTTAAAGCACTGTCGATCTCCACTGGGTGTCCGGACTGTAGAGTGATAGCTGGACCTCCCCTGAGTCTGTCCTCTACTATGGCCTGCTACTGCCCCACTGCTACCAGCATGCCCTGTCCTCTGTCGCTTATCCGGCCCACCAGACTGTGCTGCTTTCCTAGAAGCTGGCCTATCTCTCTCATAAGCAGAAGCCCTATCCTGATAATCAGACAAGGTCTCACAGCGGAATCCAGCCAGGTAGGATCGGGTACTCTCTCTCAACCTCCTGGAGAAAAGATAAACATGCTGCTCTTCTGGAGGTGCAGATGGTCCAAGCAAAGTCAACTCCTTCTGAAACTTCTTAATGGCTGCAGCAATCGGGATATCCTCGAATCCCGCCTCAATGAAATCCTGGAATCTCTCCCTCCTCAGCGAAACTGGGCAGTACCTGTCTCTGACAATGGTCTTCATCTGCTCCCAGCTGGTGACTCGGCTGCGAATGGTACGCCACCATGAATGAGCATCATCTGTGAAGCAGGTCTGTATCAAATCCACCTGTCGGTCCACGGGGCAACGTATGGCCTCCAAAGCAGTCTCAATCTTCCCTATCCAGTGCTCCACCTCTAGCCCTATCTCTCCGCTGAATGAGGGGACCTTCTGAGAGTTGAAAGCCTTCAACCACTCATCCGGTCTCGGTGCTCTGGCCCCAGTAGGTGCTCTATCAACATCAGCCCTCCTCTCAGATACAGCCGGCACCTGAGACACTCCCTGTGTCACCTGAGCTGACCTAGCCGGTACCACTGGTGGTACCTGAGTAAGCCTCTCCACTCTGGCAGCTTCTTCCCTGCGCTCAACATAGGCTCTGTACTCCCTATACTCCGATGCTCCAATAGAAACACGTCCTGACTCAGTAGAACGTGCTCCTTGCGCTCCAGACCTAGCGGCGGTCTCAAGCTTGACCTCGGGGCCTACACTCTCAGCTACTTCTTCTACAGCAACCTCTGGTATGCTTGCTGCAGGTGGGTCATCTCGAGGAACTCGTCCTCGACCTCTCCCTAGTGGAGGTCTACCCCCACGACCACGCCCTCTAACAGTAGGGGTGCTATCAGCTCGATCCTGTCTGACTGGGGGAAGGGGGGACGACCCCTACCTCGGCCAGTCACTTGTGCAGCCCTAGTACGTGCCATCTGCACGAATAGTAACAACTACAGTTATAAACTAGCTAATCTATCATAACAGTAAAAGTCTATAATTATTCTAAGAATACCGAGATCCGCAGAGGTAGTGGTGGTCATCCGTACTTTCTATCCCTACCCGACTATGCATGCATTTTGAAAACCAAAATCTCTTTGAAAAACTCAGACCCCTTTCGGGTTCTACTTATTTACTTATTTGACCTTTTTAGAAGATTTCAAGTGCCATTGTTGCCAACCTAGAGCTCTGATACCATGTTGTAACACTCCAAATTTTACAACTTGGGGAGTTACTGGTGAGGACCGCACAGTGGGTCCCGACCTTAGTTTGACAACAACTTAACATGATCTTACAACAAGGCACAGATAAGGAAAACCAGAAATCATAAAATAATTCTTAACAATGTATGAATGTGACCAGAACAACTAACAGCCGGAAAACGTAATATAACCAAGTACG
>BSUD01000007.1:38223175-38321297 GCA_033239045.1 Fagopyrum esculentum
AGCTCTCGCCTCCGTTCCTTATCCAACTGGGTGTAGGTCTAGCTGACCTCCGCCGGTAGCATCACTACAAACCGAGTATGGACTAGTCCCTAAAGAAACCCCCAGCGCTCGCAAGCTAACTGAGCAGAATGCCACCGCCCGTTACTCTTAGGCCAAGTATAGGTCGGTAAATATATATCACAACCTATCTCTCTAAACATTTCAATCACACGCCACTATCATCATTCATGCTCATATTTAGAAGTCAGCTAAGTAAGCCCAAAGGACTTACCTGGTATAAAGCTCGACTCTTTGTAAACCAGACTCGCTCTGTAAAGTGTAGCAACTCAGTTGCCTGTCAAAGGGGATAAGTGCATTAGCACACTCCCAAGTAATTAGAAGTCTAAGACTTCTAAGATAGAAGAACGTAGTAAGACATAACTAGTTACAATACTAATTTAGGGTAAAATGACCATTTTACCCTTGGTCCCGGATCTTTCAAATTTTCCGAATTTCATGTCTAAACTCCTATTCGAGACCCTAAAGTCATATTCTAACTCCTAAAGTTTAGTTTGGTTACAAACTGTCACTTTTCTTATTTCCTATTTTCCGAAAGATCGTAAAGGTCTAACTTCGATTCCAAATATAAAATTCGTAACCGCTTATAAAAATTCCGACTTAAATCCCTAGATTATCTATGATGTCCTATCTAACTTTAGGAGAAAGAATTTCTCCAAACTGTTCATTCAACAGTTTTATAAAAATTCCCAAAGTTGACTACTCCCTTTACAAATTCTATACTTAGCCAAAATTCTAAGGTTTACAAAACTGCGTAACTACCCTACTTTGGAAGCTTATAACTTCTAATCCGACCGTTCATTTCTTCTCAAATTTTAATATACCAAACTACATATATCCATCTATCATCTATTAAAATTTCAACGGTGGATCTTCATTCAAACTCTCAAACATTGATCGACAACTTGGAAGTTTCTAACTTAAAAAGCTGAAGGAAAAAGGGTTATAATTACAGCAGTCTTTTGTTCCTACCATTATGTCTATACACTCAGCAGCTACCCAATGCCAACCTAACCCATGTTCAAGGCCGAACTACAACAACACAACAGTCCAATCCTAAAGAATCGGTACACAAACACATTCTAGGTTCTAATCTCATGGAGGTCACAATGTACATATACATAAGTTGCACTTATGTCATAAACAGGAGCAGCAAGAAGTGGATTCCTTACCAGACTGGAATTAGGCTGGAATCGGTTTCACTGCTGTCCCAAGGAGGACTCGAGTTTGTCTCGCTGCTACATCAATGGGGAATCAGTCCGGCACAAAGAAGGAGGTGTGAGAGTGCAGTTCGATGGGAAACAAGGGCTGCGGCTCTTGCACAATTTATACATTCCACACAGTTACAGGGGAAGATCCTACTATTGGGTTCACTTGTCAGCTGTAAGATCATTGCCTATCCACATAAGGAATCCGATCGAAGACGATGTGCTTCCAACTCGAAAGAGCCTTGCTGCGCTGAGAAACTTCGGATTAGAGATGCATAACTACGTAGCACCGATTAACAGAATGAGAAGGTTGAGGCTCTATACTGTCCGCATACCTGCTGTGCAGAAGGGAGGAAGGGTAGGGTGCGCTGCTACGGCTCCCAGACTCAGCGTCGGTATCTGCTTCGTTGGAGGGCTGGAAGTGTGCAGAAGGCGGGTGTGGTTCGTTGCTGCTTCGTCTGGCGATTGGGGAGTCGGGAGAGAAGGAAACGTGCGACCTGTTGCTAGCGAATGGAAAGAGATGACGATGCTGTGAATCTGGACAGATTACAACGGCTGCAAATGGAAAGAGATCCCGCAAATCTCGGCTGTTACATTTCTTTGTAACGTTCAGCCATTGAACGTGTAAAGCTACTGGGCTGGCGTGCTCCTGGGCTGGGCGCTGGGCTGAGATGTTGTGCCTGCTGCGGGACTGTTGGAAGCTGGGCGTGCTGGGCTGTTGGAAGCTACTGGGCTGGCGCTGCGGACAAGGTAAGGCAGTGGGCTGCTGGGCTGCACAAGCTGGCTGAAGAGAGGTAGATAGCAGGCTGCTCGCTGGGCTGCAAAAGCTGAAGATGCGCTGGGCTGAACGTGCTGCTGGGCGTTGCTGGCGCTGGGCTGTCAACAGCCTGTCTGGGCTTGTCACAGACTTGTCACAGCCTTGTCTGGCCTTGTCACAGACTCGTCACAGCCTTGTCTGGCCTTGTCACAGCTTCGTCACAGCCTTGTCTGGCCTTGTCACAGCTTCGTCACAGACTTGTCTAGACCTTGTCACAGCTTCGTCACAGACTTGTCCGGGCCTTGTCATATTCTAAATTAGGGCTAAACTTATTATTTTATGTGAAGGTAAGCTACCTAAAATGATACATTTTATAAAGATCCTATCATTTTATGTGAAGGGGAAGCTACATAAAATGATAAACTTTTAAAGGATTCTATCATTTTATGTGAAGGAAATCTACATAAAATGATAAATTTTATAATAATGTGTCTAACTAAGTAGACGGATATAGATCAACTGATCGAGATCGGGTTTATTACAGAATAAACGGAATAAAAATTCTGGATATTACATCAGTACCCCCTTAAAAATAAGTTTCGTCCCGAAACTTAGAATAAGGTATCTACCCCAAAATATTTCTCCTCAAGAGTTATATTCTAGCATGCAAACTACTCATGTCATCAATCACATAAACATAAAAAAATCTTTTAAACATATAATCACAGAAGTCATATAAGGTATCGTCTCAGTACTAACCCGTCGGTACTGAGGTAGCGGCTAACTCCGCAAGGAACTCAGGGTAGTTACGTCTAATACTCTCCTCTGTCTCCCAGGTAGCCTCATCAGCGCCTCGTCTAGACCACTGGATCCTCAACATCGGTATCTCCTTAGAACGTAGGCGCCTAATACTACGCTCTAGGACGGCTACTGGATACTCCACAAAAGTGTGGTCTGGCTCGACTATCAGATCCTCATGACTGATGACGTGTCTAGGATCCGGTATGTACTCTCGCAGCTGAGATACATGAAAAACTGGGTGTACTCCCTCTAATCTCGGTGGCAGTGCTAGTCGGTAGGCAACCTCTCCGACTCTCTCTAAGATCTCAAATGGACCGACATATCGGGGACTCAGCTTCCCCTTAATGCCGAAACGTCTAACTCCTCTCGTAGGTGACACTCTCAACCACACCTGTGCACCTACTCTAAACTCCAAAGGTCGACGCCTTTTGTCGGCGTAGGACTTCTGACGACTCTGAGCTGCTAACATCCTCTCCCGGACTAAGGCAATCCAGGTGATGTCATCCTGTATCTGGTCTGGTACTACTCCATCAGCCTTGCTAGGCTCATCCCAACACAACGGTGTACGACATCTCCGTCCGTACAAAGCCTCATAAGGTGCCATCCCAATAGACGCATGCCAGCTGTTATTATATGAAAACTCTACCAGTGGGAGATGATCTGACCATACCTGTCCCCAATCTAGCACACATGCCCGCAACATATCCTCTAAGGTCTGAATGGTCCTCTCGGACTGACCGTCTGTCTGTGGGTGGTAGGCAGTGGTAAAGTGGAGACTCATCCCCAGAGCAGTATGTACCTACTGCCAAAACCTCGAGGTAAAACGTCCATCCCTGTCGGAGACGATAGTCCTCGGTACTCCATGGAGTCTCACAATGTGTCTGGTGAACTCCTCTGCTAGACGATTCACCGGCCACGTTTCCTTAATCGGAATGAAGCGTGCGGTCTTCGTCAGACGGTCTACCACCACCCAAATGGCATCAAAACCTCTGCCGAGCCTCAATCCTGTAACAAAATCCATAGATATATCTTCCCACTTCCAATGTGGTACTGGAAGTGGGTGGAGCTCTCCTCCGGATCTACGATGCTCAATCTTGACCTGTTGACAGGTCGCACACTGGGCTACATATCGGACCACATCAGGCTTCAAACCACCCCACCAGAAGGAACGCCTCACGTCCTTATACATCTTACTCGCTCCTGGATGTACGGAGTAAGGGGTAGCATGAGCCTCACCTAGTATCCTCTGTCTCAACTCAATGTCTGATGGCACACAGATACGATCCTGCCGTCTCATCACTCCATCGGCACCAATAGTGAACTGAGGTGCCTCATCTCGTGACATCCGGTCTCGGATCCGGGTCAAAGTCGGACATGTCTCCTGCTTCTGTCGGATCTCACCCAACAGGTCAGGAAGTAACTCTAAGGTGGCTAACTGATGAGCTGTATCGGGGAATTGGATCTCTACCTCCAACCAAGCTAAGTCTCTCTGCAACTGTGGCTGTACTGTCAACCGAGCTATCGCCTTCTCCCGAGGCGTCTTCCGACTCAAAGCGTCAGCGACTACATTCGCCTTTCCGGGGTGGTAGAGAATCTCAAGGTCGAAATCCTTGATCAACTCTAGCCACCGCCGCTGGCGGTTATTCAACTCCCGCTGAGTGAATATGTACTTCAGACTCTTATGGTCTGTGAAGATCTGACAGGTCGCTCCATAGAGATAATGACGCCAGATCTTAAGAGCATGTACTACCGCAGCTAACTCCAGGTCATGGGTGGGGTAGTTCTCCTCATACATCTTCAGCTGTCGAGACGCATACGCTATGACCTTACCCCTCTGCATCAAGACACACCCCAAGCCCAGCTTGGATGCGTCACTGTACACTACAAAGTCCTCTGTACCCTCAGGCTGTGCTAAGATCGGAGCAGACGTCAATCTCCTCTTCAACTCCTCAAAACTCTGCTGACACGGCTCAGACTAGACGAACCGAGTAGTCTTCCTTAGGAGAGAAGTAAGTGGTCGGGCGATAAGGGAAAACCCTTCTACAAACCGACGGTAATAACCTGCCAATCCAAGGAAGCTGCGAACCTCCTTAACATTCTTCGGAGGTTGCCAAGAGGACACTGACTCAATCTTCGCCGGGTCGACCTTAATCCCCTCAGCAGTCACTACATGGCCTAGGAAAGCCACCTCTGACATCCAGAACTCACACTTGGATAGCTTAGCATATAGCTGACTATCCTGTAGAATCTGTAGCACTGTCCTCAAGTGTCCGGCATGCTCCTCTCGACTTCTAGAGTAAACTAGAATGTCGTCAATGAAGACCACTACAAACTGGTCTAAGAAGTCGATGAAAATTCCTTTCATCAACTCCATAAATACTATAGGCGCATTAGTGAGCCCGAAGGGCATCACTACAAACTTATAGTGACCATATCTAGTCCGAAATGCCATCTTAGGTATGTCCTGATCTCTCACCCTCAGCTGGTGATAACCTGATCTCAAGTCTGTCCTCGAAAACATAGATGCTCCATGAAACTAGTCCAATAGATCATCTATGCGAGACAGTGGATACTTGTTCTTGATGGTGACCTTGTTCAACTCTCTTTAATCGATGCATAGCCTCATCGATCCATCCTTCTTCTTACTCCTCTAGTTCTTCTAATACGACTTCATCTGTACTAACTATGATTTATACACTTTTCTTAGCCCGTAAGTAAACAATTGCTCACAACCATTCTCTTTATATCATTAATGATATAAGGGGTCATTTCTGACCGTCAACTCTTCCTTTACAATTTTAACTAGATTTACTAACTTGACTCATTCGTGCTACTTGCACTCGTACCGATTTGACTTTACAATTGTCGTAGTTGATCTCTTTAAGGACTTCTCCACATGTCAATAAAATTCATTTCTAACCATGTGGTTATTCTTCTTATATGTCAACCAGTCACTACTAGTTCACCTGCACATGTAAAGGCTCCGTTGTTACCATTTAGTCTATAGTTGACCTTCTACAATATCATAGACTTACTTTTCTTCTATCTCTTTGAAGTTTGATTTACTTGGTGGAATCTATCTCTTCCAGTTTCTACGTTTATACTCCTTTAGCTTCTTCTATAATCTACACTTCTATTTCTCACTATAAGGCCACTATACTCTTTCCTAGTTTAGCTGCATCATTCATCTGCCGTCAATAGACTCATCAGATTTTCCATGATAGCTCGTAATTACATCTTCGCGATTCCTTTTACCTCGGTCATCAGCTACTTGTGAGGTTCCGGTGTGAATTGTTGGTGTTGGTAACTTAAGTCCCTTTGAGAGAGGGAAGTTATTACGGCCCTTGGGTACGCCAAGATCATTTTCACACGCTCTTGTTCCTTAGTTGGTGTTAAATTATAATGTTGTCTCTATAGTGATCCTTTGACTCCGCTTTCAGGATTATATCATTTGGATATCTGTATCACCATCTTTCTTGTAGCTCATTTGTCTTATAGAAAGTCACTCTGCCTCCATGCTTATGAAATCCACCCTCCACTTTCTGGCTAACCATAAGCTTCAGTGGTGCGGCACTTTAAGTCTTCATAGTTGGTTCGACGACATATCTCTTCTTAATTCTTAGGTTATGAGTGTCTAGGTGGGACCCGCTTGATTAGGATGCCGACTTACTTTGCCAATAGTGGCCATATTCCGCCCTACTTTTAACAACAACCTTCATATTTTGGTCCGTCGGTAAGCGTAAATTTAATGTCTTTTGTCTGGATTGGTTCCATATCTTACTTTTACTTTCATTACTATGACTGTTTCTGACGGGATCCACGTTATTCATATCGTCACCACACTTGAAAGAATCTATGTGATGTTGCTCCCCAATTGCATAATTGTCGATTATCCAATGCTTTTCCGGAACTACTCTCATGTATAATCTTCATTTGATCCTGTTAACTTGACTCGGGATCCCCTTCTTGCCATGCTCGTTGGTGTTATCCTTCAGTCTTCACTTTCCGTTTTGACGCTTTTCAACACGCTCGAAGGAGTTGTCCGCCGTTTGCCTACCCTAATGCACATAAGACGTGCATACTAATCCTCATGTTGACACGCTTCAAAATCTACTTAGATGTGTCAACGGAGTGAGAACCTCATTATGTTATCTCCGTTAAGGACATAATATAATTATTATGCTACTAACCTTCGGCATAAACTTATTTATTGTACATATCTTTATAAGCAGCTACTAAGTCAACATAACATTTCTAAAGTACTAAGCTGCCGAGATCTGCGGAGGTAGTGGTGGTCATCCGTACTTTCTATCCCTACCCGACTATGCATGCATTTTGAAAACCAAAATCTCTTTGAAAAACTCAGACCCCTTTCGGGTTCTACTTATTTACTTATTTGACCTTTTTAGAAGATTTCAAGTGCCATTGTTGCCAACCTAGAGCTCTGATACCATGTTGTAACACTCCAAATTTTACAACTTGGGGAGTTACTGGTGAGGACCGCACAGTGGGTCCCGACCTTAGTTTGACAACAACTTAACATGATCTTACAACAAGGCACAGATAAGGAAAACCAGAAATCATAAAATAATTCTTAACAATGTATGAATGTGACCAGAACAACTAACAGCCGGAAAACGTAATATAACAAAGTACGGAAAGAACGACACGAAACAAAGTCCAACTGAAAACCCACAATATGAGAAACTGTAAAACGTCCTAAAGTACGACACCCCGGCTGACCACTACCGTCCGGATCACTCGGCATCTGCTCTAACCTGTGGCAATCTACACGACATATCAACAGTTAGCTAACTATCCAAATATAAGTAGAATGACAACAGCACAAACACAAACACAATAAAATAAACAAACATCATGCAGGCACTCAACCGTTTATTATCTATTATTTAAGTGATTCACATTATTCAATTTAAGTTGTGGCACGAGAGCTATTAACAGCTCTCGCCTCCGTTCCTTATCCAACTGGGTGTAGGTCTAGCTGACCTCCGCCGGTAGCATCACTACAAACCGAGTATGGACTAGTCCCTAAAGAAACCCCCAGCGCTCGCAAGCTAACTGAGCAGAATGCCACCGCCCGTTACTCTTAGGCCAAGTATAGGTCGGTAAATATATATCACAACCTATCTCTCTAAACATTTCAATCACACGCCACTATCATCATTCATGCTCATATTTAGAAGTCAGCTAAGTAAGCCCAAAGGACTTACCTGGTATAAAGCTCGACTCTTTGAAAACCAGATTCGCTTTGTAAAGTGTAGCAACTCAGTTGCCTGTCAAAGGGGATAAGTGCATTAGCACACTCCCAAGTAATTAGAAGTCTAAGACTTCTAAGATAGAAGAACGTAGTAAGACATAACTAGTTACAATACTAATTTAGGGTAAAATGACCATTTTACCCTTGGTCCCGGATCTTTCAAATTTTCCGAATTTCATGTCTAAACTCCTATTCGAGACCCTAAAGTCATATTCTAACTCCTAAAGTTTAGTTTGGTTACAAACTGTCACTTTTCTTATTTCCTATTTTCCGAAAGATCGTAAAGGTCTAACTTCGATTCCAAATATAAAATTCGTAACCGCTTATAAAAATTCCGACTTAAATCCCTAGATTATCTATGATGTCCTATCTAACTTTAGGAGAAAGAATTTCTCCAAACTGTTCATTCAACAGTTTTATAAAAATTCCCAAAGTTGACTACTCCCTTTACAAATTCTATACTTAGCCAAAATTCTAAGGTTTACAAAACTGCGTAACTACCCTACTTTGGAAGCTTATAACTTCTAATCCGACCGTTCATTTCTTCTCAAATTTTAATATACCAAACTACATATATCCATCTATCATCTATTAAAATTTCAACGGTGGATCTTCATTCAAACTCTCAAACATTGATCGACAACTTGGAAGTTTCTAACTTAAAAAGCTGAAGGAAAAAGGGTTATAATTACAGCAGTCTTTTGTTCCTACCATTATGTCTATACACTCAGCAGCTACCCAATGCCAACCTAACCCATGTTCAAGGCCGAACTACAACAACACAACAGTCCAATCCTAAAGAATCGGTACACAAACACATTCTAGGTTCTAATCTCATGGAGGTCACAATGTACATATACATAAGTTGCACTTATGTCATAAACAGGAGCAGCAAGAAGTGGATTCCTTACCAGACTGGAATTAGGCTGGAATCGGTTTCACTGCTGTCCCAAGGAGGACTCGAGTTTGTCTCGTTGCTACATCAATGGGGAATCAGTCCGGCACAAAGAAGGAGGTGTGAGAGTGCAGTTCGATGGGAAACAAGGGCTGCGGCTCTTGCACAATTTATACATTCCACACAGTTACAGGGGAAGATCCTACTATTGGGTTCACCTGTCAGCTGTAAGATCATTGCCTATCCACAGAAGGAATCCGATCGAAGACGATGTGCTTCCAACTCGAAAGAGCCTTGCTGCGCTGAGAAACTTCGGATTAGAGATGCATAACTACGTAGCACCGATTAACAGAATGAGAAGGTTGAGGCTCTATACTGTCCGCATACCTGCTGTGCAGAAGGGAGGAAGGGTAGGGTGCGCTGCTACGGCTCCCAGACTCAGCGTCGGTATCTGCTTCGTTGGAGGGCTGGAAGTGTGCAGAAGGCGGGTGTGGTTCGTTGCTGCTTCGTCTGGCGATTGGGGAGTCGGGAGAGAAGGAAACGTGCGACCTGTTGCTAGCGAATGGAAAGAGGTGACGATGCTGTGAATCTGGACAGATTACAACGGCTGCAAATGGAAAGAGATCCCGCAAATCTCGGCTGTTACATTTCTTTGTAACGTTCAGCCATTGAACGTGTAAAGCTACTGGGCTGGCGTGCTCCTGGGCTGGGCGCTGGGCTGAGATGTTGTGCCTGCTGCGGGACTGTTGGAAGCTGGGCGTGCTAGGCTGTTGGAAGCTACTGGGCTGGCGCTGCGGACAAGGTAAGGCAGTGGGCTGCTGGGCTGCAGAAGCTGGCTGAAGAGAGGTAGACAGCAGGCTGCTCGCTGGGCTGCAAAAGCTGAAGATGCGCTGGGCTGAACGTGCTGCTGGGCGTTGCTGGCGCTGGGCTGTCAACAGCCTGTCTGGGCTTGTCACAGACTTGTCACAGCCTTGTCTGGCCTTGTCACAGACTCGTCACAGCCTTGTCTGGCCTTGTCACAGCTTCGTCACAGCCTTGTCTGGCCTTGTCACAGCTTCGTCACAGACTTGTCTGGACCTTGTCACAGCTTCGTCACAGACTTGTCCGGGCCTTGTCATATTCTAAATTAGGGCTAAACTTATTATTTTATGTGAAGGTAAGCTACCTAAAATGATACATTTTATAAAGATCCTATCATTTTATGTGAAGGGGAAGCTACATAAAATGATAAACTTTTAAAGGATTCTATCATTTTATGTGAAGGAAATCTACATAAAATGATAAATTTTATAATAATGTGTCTAACTAAGTAGACGGATATGGATCAACTGATCGAGATCGGGTTTATTACAGAATAAACGGAATAAAAATTCCGGATATTACAGTAGTTGTACAGGGTTAAATCTAGATCGATACAAAACCAATCGACCAAACTAATGCTAATCTTAATTGGAGAGAAAACAGGTTGAGATTTCCCGAGATGAGGACCCATGTAGATATCATCTCGAGCCGTCATCTCTATACGTCTCTATTGTTCATAAAAAAAGGAAATCTTTATCTATCTCAACTCCTCTAGGGCTTCAATATGTTATCAAGAAATATTGCTCTCAAACAAGATACAAATTCCCAAAAGTCTCTCGAAAACTGAAAAAGATAAAATCACATCCGTCCTCAGCACAGCTCAAACACACACCAGCAGATCCAAAGGCTACAATCTAACACCGAAGAACAAAACCAAACCAATCAAACATCCAGAAAAACCAGATCACCTCCCAAACAAGAAACTCCACCCATACAAGAAACCCCCCATCATGTTTCGCAATACTTCGAAATAAAGCAACGTTAATTGTGTATTGGAACAGAATAAATCGTCAAAGGAACATCTTACTTGGCCTCGTCTTCAGAAAACAAAATTATCTTCTTGAAACTTATTTTTTGCCTCGATTCTTTTGCAAAAACGAGCAGTCGAAATTCGGACGTGGCAACAGACAAGACAAATATAGTTGAACAGAGACGAGATACTTGTGATTCTGGTTCCCGGTGTGCAAAAATCAAAGAACACTTTATCGATTTTGTGACGGAGAAGAGTTTTCTCCTCTTAATTTTCCCTCTATTCGAATTTGTTATGGTATTGGTGTTGTGAGTAGTGAAGTGAGTATCGCTTACTCTCTCAAAATTGGCGTTTTATATAACATGACCATGCAACGTTAAAACGCTGCGTTTAGAAAAAGTGTAAAATTGACTAGGATAGACTCTCGAGAGGAGAAGGTCGTTTTGAGAATGTAACTTGTTACCGTTAACCAGGTAGGGTTTTTTTCCTTGATTTGAAGCCATTTTTTTAAATAATTACTGTAGTATCTTTAATTATGTGACAGTTTAGGGTTTTTAATTTTTCAAATCAAAAACAAAAGCTGGTAAAAAAACTAGTCGATTTGCTCTATAAACAGTTTTGTATGACCTTTGATCTCCTTGTCCACTGGCATCACACAACACCAACAAGATTAACGTGAGGGGCTTACCGGCACTAATGTTGTTCCACAGAACCGCTAGAGACCAAGACGGATCCCTTCGACCTAACCATTTCCAAGACAGTAGGTAAGCAAGCTCGGCTGAACTCAAACGTTTTACCAAGGAGAAATTATGATGTGTTTTAACCTCCTACAGGACTCTGGAGAGTAGATATGTAGCTTGTTTGCCTTTAAACAAAGAGTTAAGGGTTGGGAGGATGGAACTTGAGACGTAAGGGCTAGATCTAGCCATCTAGGAAACTAGCAAACCGTTGGTGAGACTCGAACCCCATACCTCTTGCAAAATCTTGGTTATGTTAAATTCCAACAACTGTGTAACCAATCCCCTTTGGTTTGATCGTTCGATATCTTAGAAACATAATTCCCCGGTCAAATTTTAATATGTCATAAAGGGTTATGCAAACTTTGATGTATTAAAAGTTAGGATCGATCCAACGTTCGGATCTACATGTATAAAGTTTCAAAGTTGACTAGTGACGGAGTTTATGAAATTGCAGATTTTGACTAAGTATAGAAATTCTAGGTTGAGGAGTTATCTTCAGAGATTTGTTTAGGAGTTGTTATGGGTTGTATTTGGGACTTATTTGCTCCTATGAGTAGAGTGCACAACATAGAAGACCTGAATGGTTTTCTTAGATTTTTCATATTTTTCTATGAGTACTATATGTTAAGCCAAAGTTAAGTCTAAGTGACTTTTTGAGAAAGTCTAGAAATTGGATAAATCTTCTAATTTTCACAAAAATTCCTCTTGAGAGTTAGATTGTGGATTTTGGTTCCAAAGGATAGTTTGGAACTATGTTATGATTTTTCTAGGGTTTTGAGGCTCAAGGGTAAAATAGCCATTTACCCTTATAAGGGTGAATTGGTAATTTCTCTGATGATAGACTTGAGTAGCTTAGAAGTTGGAGACTTCAAAAAAGTGGAATTATTGATCCACTTGCCTTTTTTTTATCAGGCTATTGAGTTCTTACGGTTGCGGATCGAGTTTGAGATAACGAGATTAAGATTTGATTCGGGTAAGTCCTTTGAGCTTACTTAGCTGATATCTAGATGTTAGTTGAATGATGATAACGGTTTGTATTTATGTGTTTAATAATTATAACATGCATAGGACGACATTTATAATTACGTATAACGGGTGGTGACATCACTACCCAACTCTAATAGGAGTATGAGAGGTTCTCTCAGGCCAAGCCACACAGGTTCACGATGAGGTACATCACATCCATCCTTGTTGGTACACATGAACAGAGGCGAGGTTTGAGAATCTCTCGTGTCACAAAATAAGTTAAAGTGGATGACTTAAATTAAGATAATAAATGAAATTTTGTGAAAGCATGACGAGTGTTTCATTTCTGTTATGATGTCTGTATGTTCTATTATTATTCTTCTAACTTTTGAATAACTAGCTAACAGTTGATCATTTTATTGCTTAGACTTACCACAGGTTAGTGCAACGGCTGACTGATCCAAAATTAGTGGTGAGTCGGGTCTCCGTACTCCATAGGATGGGGTTTGGATTTTATTACATTGATATTTCCTTCTAAGCATGCTGTCCGTAGTGATTGTGACCTTAAGTTCTTTGTTGGCTGATAATATCAATTGTTGCATTCATAACATTAAAATGTTGTTTTACAATTTTTTGTTTCCTTATTTGTGCCTTGTTGTAAGATCTAGTGAAAGCGTTGTCAAACTAGGGTTGAGACCTATTGTGAGGTCCTAACCCGTGACTCCTCGAGTTCTGAGAACTTGGGGTGTTACAACCGCGTCTTGAATTTTTAAAAAGGTTTCCTTATTTGTCCACCACTTCCTCTGGCGGCAAGGGGTAGGGGTAATGGAACGATGTTAGAGGACAAGACCACTGAGGCAGACCTCCACTAGCAAGAGGTCGGGGTCGAGTTCCCCGAGAGGATCCACCAATAACGAGTGGGGAAGATGCTAGAGTGGAAGTGATTGCCGAGAGTATGGTTCCCGAGGTCGGGAATGAGACCCTGCTAGGTTTGGAGCATAGAGAGCGAGATCAACCGAGTCAGGTCGTGTCTCTATAGGAGTATCTGAGTACCGCGAGTATGTCCAGTGAGTAAAAGAGGCTATTAGGACAGAGGGACTTGCCCCAACACCACCAGTACCGGCGATGTCAGTTGAGGTGTCGTAGAGAGTGACTCAGGTGCCAACTGTACTTGAGAGAGGATTTGAGGTTGACAAAACTCAGACTGAGCCTAGAGCACCAAGACCAGACTCGTGGTTGAAGACTTTCAACCACCTGAGAGTACCCCCATTCGAGGGGAAGATAAGGTTAGAGGTGGAGCACTGGATATGACACGTTGAGACTGCATTGGAGTTGATTTGTTGCCTAGAGGATCAACATGTGGAGTTAGTACAAACCTTGTTTAGAGAGTATGTGCATTACTGGTGGAGGACCGCTCGTAGCCGAGTCACTAGCTTTGATCAGACGAGGAGCTTTATTTGAGAGAGATTCTCCCTAGCCATGTTGAGGAGGTAGAAATTTCAGGATTTTATTAAGCTAGGGTTTAAGGACGTTCCTGTTGTAGAGGCAACCAACAAGTTTCAGGAGGAGCTAGCACTACTCGGTCCAACTGCACCTCCTGAAGAGCAGCACACGTATCTATTCTCTCGGAGATTGAGAGAGAGCACTCATTCACATCTAGAAGGAATTGTTCGCTCGAAATTGTGTGTCACTAAGTCTTAAAATTTATAAAACTGAAATCAAAGCAAAGCGAACCCGTAGTGTACGGATCGGCGTAGTACAACAAGAATTCTAGAGTATCGAACTCAGGGATTTGGGGGGAACAAAATCAGTTCACAAGTTGTCGAGCAATAAAAGAGAAAGCTTTTGCAAATAATTGGGAAAACAACTATTCTAAAGATCTGGGTATCCAATTGTGGCAATCGATTTAAGATTCTCTAAAGATATAAGGACAGAGTCGGGATTGCAAAGATATATCTAATGTAGGGTGTTGTATAGTGTTACGCTAAGAACGTGACACGCAAAAGTCTTAAATTTATAACTCGATATATTTTTCCTAACTCCTAGCAAACCCGCAGTGTACGGGACGTTTTGTAGTAAGGATAGTATTCCGAGGTCGAACACAAGGACTGAGGTGAAATCGAGTCAAATAGTGACTAAGGATAGTGTCGATCTAGGCTAAGAAAAGATGATAGAAACAAATAAAAATCTCAATGTTTTTGGGTTTGGTTTTGTGTGGTGATAAATCAAGGATCACAATGATATAAGAATGCAAAACAAACTAACAATCTAACAAATCAACACAAATAAGTAAGACAAACACGAGATATGTGATCAAAGAGAGAAAAGAGGATTCTAGGGGTTGGAAGTTCCGGTCATGGCATTGGACTCAAGCTTCTATTCAACCTTGGATAAACTATAGTATATTGGGAAGGAATGTTTCTCAAATGGGGTCAATTACCGGGTAGGTCTCATGATCCACTAATCTCGCTCCTAAGGTCCTATTACCGGGTAAGTCTCTAGGAGCCTAAGGTAGGGATATCTACACAAACCGGATGGTTATCTAGGGATCTAACCTCTCCTTACCGGGTAAGTCTCGGGAAGGCAAGTCCTAAACACCTATCCTGGCACACTCAGTCCAATAGCGGCTTGTGAGGCTCACTACTACCTAGAGTTCATCATCTTCGGTATCTAAGAGCAAGAATCACCGGATAGGTCTCTTCTAACACTTAGTTGCTAACACTAGGTCACCCTAGGATAGATTTAGCTCAACAAAAACTAGGATTTCAACAATCTAACAACCTAACACTTAGATTTATCAATACAAGCAAGATAGACGAAATCACGGGCAGTTCATCAAGTCCACGGCCGTGGAACCCTTTAGAACAGACCGTGATTTTGAACAGAGGCTAGGTTCGAGCAAAAAATTAATCCAAAGGTACATCTAAGTCCATTCTATCATAGTCCAAGCCATAACCATCAATTTCTTACCCTATATTTAGCCAATAATATGCATATCAACAATCGAATTCATCAAGCATACAATCATAGAGTCCATATCAAGAAGATGAAAATGAAAGAAAGAAGAAACAAGTAGATGAAGCAAGTGAGCTGAATACATGTTAAAAGAGAGAATTACAACCCTTCAAAAGAAGGTTTGAATCGATTCTTACAACCTTAGCAAATATCTTCACAAAACTCACTCAAAACTATGAAAAACTAAGAATGGTGTGTTCTTCTCTTCTTCTCCAATGGAACCTTTTCTTCTCCTCCAAGAGTAGCTCCAATCCAATCTTCCAATGAGAGAATATGTGTTGTTGAGAGTGTGGGAGAGAATGGGAGTGATGGGGTCTGCTCTTCAATAGCCTGCAGGACCACTTTTATACACCATCAAGGGCAAGAGTCGGCCATGAAGATCGTGGGACAGCTGTCACAGCTGTATAGGGAAAACCACGGCCTATTTCCACGGGCGTGGTTCTTCCAGTGACCGTGGTTTTGGTGCCTCAGCATTCTATGGATCATTAAGCCACAATTTCGTGCAAGGAATGCACTAACAAGGTCCCATGTGTCCCCCTTAGCTCCTAGCTTGCTTCCCAATGAGTCCGAAGGTGTGTCATCTCGAGGAACGATCCTCAAATGTATCGATTAAGCTCTAAAATCTCCCAAAATACCTACAAAACATGCAAAGGTCCGTGTAGACGTCTATCTCGACAAAATACATGAATTGAGTGCAAACCGTCACGAACTAGTGCAGACCATGCATGAATGATCGGAAAAACTATCTAAATGAGTGCCTAATCTAACATCATAAATCGTGTTATCAAAAATACCCCATACTTAAGGTTTGCTCGTCCCCGAGCAAGTCCCAACTATAGACTAAGAGATGACATGATTTATGCATGCAGAAAAACGACAAAATCTTTTTGGATTTGTGCTTCTAATATTGGATCACCTTCATAGTCATGTTTCATGGTAATGGACAAGCAATTATATATCAAATAAACGAAGGCATGGAAAGACAATTATACTTAACTCGAAAGCATGCATGAAATGTAAAAATGAAGAAGTCAAGATGATCATGAGCATATCCAATCTAGATCACTAAGTCTTACACACATGCAAATAGGTCACAAGGACTTAGGAAATAAGAGGCTAAGAAACGTTGTGATTAGGTGGGAATTTTTCTAAGGTCATGTGATGCTAATCCGGGAAAGGAACTAAACAACCACAACTTCATATTTTTGATCAACTTCCCACAAGTGTATATTTTTCTCCATTTCTTCTTTCTTTTCTTTTCTTTTTCTTTCACTTATTTTTGAGACAATGACATTGGTGTACAAAAGCCGAAACCTTGGTGATTAGCGATCCTCGGGCTTTTTTATTTTTCGAGGTGCATCCACACCGGGCACACATACCAAAGCTTGTTAGGATTATCAGTTTATTTGACTTTGGCAAGGCACAAACACCCGATTATGTGAATGGTGCCGAGTTACTCGTCATTTAAACCAACGACCCCAAACCTAAATTTTTGTCTACACTTTCACAACAAATTCAGCACTTCATTCATAACATTTATCCATCAACAACTTCACCCCACACTTGCTTTTCACACACTCAACACACTAACATGCTCCTATTCCCGGATGGGTCAAAAGAGGTCAAATTTTTCATCAATTGAGGTGCTCAAGCAACATGATCAAGATGAGAAGTAGAGAAAGATGAATTGCCTTAATCACTCCTAAATGATGCACAAGAACTAGCATGTACTTTCGACTTTCAATACTCAATCCAATCAAGGCAAGCATCATAATCACAAATCATTCATGGGATTCAAGAGAAGTACTTCAAGTCCACATATGTATTCATCAATTCAACACATAAGGCCATCCATAGCCAATCCACAAGACAATTTCATCATAAGGGTCATTCCACAAGCTTAGAAGCACTAAATTTTTTTAAATTTTCTGATTTTTTTGAATTTTTCGAAATATGTATGTACAATGCAAGACATAATGAAGCATGTGACTAAAAGAAACTACCTTAGATGCTAATCATGCAAAAGATCATGCAAACCCCACCTCATACTTAGAAACACATTGTCCCCAATGTGTAAATGAAGTAAAGAAGAGTGAAAGAGGGTTCTCACAATGTAAAAATGGTTTGCTTCGTATTTTGTTCGCTCAAGTGGAGTAATGACGGATGATCCTATCAACGATGGTAGAGAGCTCAAAGTGTTCTTCATGGCATCGGGATCCGCGCTAGGCACCGCTAGCCGTCCAAGTCCCGCGTCCGCTCCACCCACAATTGATGAGGGACTCATCATCATCATCCACATGCCATGCAAGGCTTCTATGCTACCAAGACTCTAGCACACACGCAAAGCACACCAAACACACAAAAACAGAAAAATGAAAAACAAAATAAAAATGAAAAGGGAAAAACGATTACCAATGGGTTGCCTCCCATTAAGCGCTTCTTTAAGGTCATTAGCTTGACCAAATTTAGGGGCGTCTCACTCAAGGTGAAGTGGGGCAATCATATCCACCGGAGCTCCCGGGATATACTTCTTCAAACGATGCCCATTCACCTTAAAGTCTCCACAATGCTCCCCTCCTATCTCAACGCTCCATGGGGAAGGTGTGGCCAAGTGGAGATCTCCCGGTTGGAGATCTCCACTTGGCCACTAGTTTGAGGATGGTAAGGTGTTGCCACCTTATGAGTCACCCCATACTTAGCCAAAAGTGTCCTGAAGTTCCTATTGGTGAAGTGCTTCCCTCCATCACTTATGATCACCCTTGGTGTTCCAAACCTAGGGAAGATCACTCGGTTGAAGAACCGCACCACAACCTTGGCATCATTTGTAGGAGAGGCAATTGCCTCTACCCATCTCGAGACATATTCTACCGCCAATAGGATGTAAAGGTTACCACATGAAGAGGGGAATGGCCCCATGAAGTCCACACCCCAAACATCAAATATCTCCACCTCTTGTATTTTGTTCAAGGGCATCTCATTCCTCCTTGAGATGTTGCCCGTTCTTTGGTAAGCATCACAAGCTACCACAAAATTCTGCACATCATTGAACAAACTTGGCCAAAAGAAACCCGATTGCAACACCTTAGCACATGTCTTGTGTGAGCTAGCATGCCCTCCATATGGCAAGGAGTGACAATGGCGGATCACACTCTCCACCTCATCCTCCGGTATGCATCTCCTAAAGACTCCATCCGGCCCTTTCTTGAACAAGAGAGGCTCGCTCCAATAGTAATGCCTCACATCCTTGAAGAACTTTTTCCGCTGGGCATATAACAAACCGGGAGGCACCTCCTCGCACACAAGATAGTTCATAATATCGGCAAACCATGGATCATTTCCCTTGGACACTTGAAGCAAGCACTCTTCCACCATTTGCAATTGCTCATCCCGGAATGAGTCATCAATCGGGATGTCATCTCTCAATCTCCAACGGTGGGAGTCTACTAAGATGGTCCGCCACAGAATTTTCGGACCCTTTCTTATCCCGGATTTGCAAGTCAAACTCTTGAAGAAGAAGGATCCACCGAATCAAATGAGGCTTGGCATCCTTCTTTGTAAGGAGATAATGGATCGCAGCATGATCCGTATACACAATGACCTTCGCTCCAACAAGATACGAGCGGAACTTCTCAAATGCATACACAACCGCTAGCAACTCCTTCTCGGTGGTAGCATAATTGAGTTGGGCATCATCTAGCGTCTTGCTAGCATAATAGATGGCATGTGTAAGCCCATCTTTCCTTTGTCCCAAAACAGCCCCAACGGCTACATCACTTGCATCACACATGATCACAAACGGTAAACTCCAATCCGGAGGTTGCATGATAGGGGCGGTGATCAAAGCATTCTTCAACCTACAAAAAGCTTCAAGGCAATCCTTGGAGAAAACAAACTCAACATCTTTCATTAGTAGGTTAGTAAGAGTCTTAGAAATCTTAGAGAAATCTTTAATAAATCTCCGGTAAAAACCGGCATGCCCTAAAAAACTCCTTACCCCCTTCACCGAGGTAGGTGGTGGAAATTTCTCTATGGTTTCTATCTTAGCCCTATCAACCTCAATGCCTCGGTTGGACACCAAGTGTCCCAACACAATACCTTCACTTACCATGAAGTGGCATTTCTCCCAATTCAAGACTAGATTAGTCTCCTCACATCTTTTCAGCAATAGAGACAAGTTAGCTAAAAAATCATCAAATGAAGATCCATAAACAGAGAAATCATCCATAAACACTTCCATGATGTTTTCAATATACTCAGAAAAGATAGCCATCATACACCTTTGAAAGGTGGCGGGTGCATTACACAACCCAAATGGCATTCTCCTATATGCAAATGTACCCCAAGGACACGTGAATGTGGTTTTCTCTTGATCATCGGGGTGAATAGGGATTTGGAAGAATCCACTATAGCCATCTAAGTAACAAAAATGGGAATGTTGAGCTAATCTCTCTAACATTTGGTCAATGAAAGGAAGAGGGAAGTGATCTTTCCTAGAGGCAACATTTAGTTTCCTATAGTCTATACACATCCTCCATCCCATAACCGTTCTAGTTGGAATTAGTTCATTATTCTCATTGGTTACTACGGTCATCCCACCCTTCTTAGGAACCACATGCACGGGACTAACCCACTTACTATCCGAAATCGGGAAAATGATTCCCGCATCTAGCAATTTAAGGATCTCTTTCTTGACTACTTCTTTCATGATTGGGTTTAGTCTCCTTTGAGGTTCAATTGAAGGTTTATGATTATCTTCCATTAAGATCTTATGCATGCACAAAGAAGGTTTAATGCCAACTAAATCATCAATGATATAGCCAATGGATTTCCTATGCAATCTCAACTCATGCAACAATCTATTCAACTCATCATCATTCAAGCATGCATTCACAATAACCGGATATGTAGAATTTTCACCAAGAAAAGCATACTTCAAATGAGAGGGGAGGGGTTTGAGTTCAAGTTTAGGAGGACCTTTATCGAGTGGAGACGATGTGTATAATGTTGGTGGAGATGAATCCAAAGCCATGGAAGACTCCTCAAGGCTCCTTGAAGCTTGATCAACAACAAAGGCAGTTTCTGGAGAAACCACGGTCAAAACTACGGGCTCTGGCACAACCACGGCCATGGAACTTGCTAAGCTAGCCCTTCGGAGCACTCCAGTAGGTTCCACGGGCAAAACCACGGGCGTGGTTCTTCCTCCCAGGTCGTGGTTCACACAGAAATTCAGCACACCTTCGTGTGCTTCAAATTCAGCTCTTGTCTCCTTTTCCAATGCATCCAAAGCCTTGATTTCTTCATTGCAAGCCTCCTCAACTCCTTCCTCCATCAAACTCAAGCTAAGAACCTTCTCCAAGGGGTCCTTGATAAAGATCGAGCTCACAACTTCTCTAGACTCCTCTTGCTCGACAATGTTGAACACATCTTCACCAAGGGTAGGCCCCTTCATCATTGTGGATAGTTTGAACTTAATATTTTTCTTATCCAATGTTGAAGGAGAGAATTCCATTTTTACAATCCACCAAGCATCCGGAAGTGGCTAAGAACGGCCTTCCCAAAATGATAGGAACCGGGTAGTCCGCCGGGATGTCCAAAACAACGAAGTCTATGGGCACATAGAACTTCCCGAGCTGCACCGGTATGTCTTCTAAAATTCCTACGGGATGAGTGATTGAATGGTCCGCCATGTAAAAGGTCATCTTGACCGGATTTGGCTCTCCTAGCCCAACCTTGTTGCAAAGTGCAAGCGGAATGATGCTTATACTTGCCCCAAGATCACATAGGGCTTCATACTTCACTTCTCCCACTCCAATTGGCACACAAAAGGATCCCGGATCTCTTAGCTTAGGAGGCATATCCTCCTTCATGGTTTGGATCAATTCCGAGGACCTTTTTGTCATCCTTACTTCCCCATACTCCTCCAACTTCCTTTTGATGGAGAGTATCTCCTTCAAGAATTTTCCATAGGCCGGCATACCTAGAATAGCATCCATGAACGGAATGTTAATATGCAATTTAGACATAAGTTCAAGGAATTTACCGAAGTGTTTGTCCAAATGAGCTCTTGCTCGTGATTATGGGAACGGTAGTGGTGGCTTGTATGGAGGTGGTGCCACATATGTTGGCTCATCTTCCTTGCCCTCGCCTCCATCTTCTTGCAATGGCTCTTCCTCCATCACTACTTGCTTTCCTTTAGCATTCTCTTTAGGCAAGGGATCCTTTATGCTCAACCCACTCCGTGTTATGATAGCCAACACTTGGCCTCTTGGGTTGTCCTCGGTTCTTCCGGGAAGCTTCCCCGGATCTCTATGAGCTTCACCCACCTTTTGGAACACTTGTGCTTCCAACACCTTTTGAGCCTTAGAAATGGAAGTCACCGTGCTCTTAAGACCACTCAACCTTTCAAGCAATTGCTCAAACATCATCTCGGTTCTATCCTTGGGAGGTTGAGTAAATCCGGGTGGAGGTTCTTGTGAAGCCTTTGGTGGTGGAGCTGCACTTGTGGAAGCGGGAGGGTTCAAGGCACCATTCAGGTTAGAGTAGGAAAACCCGGGATGGTTGTGGTTAGGCCGGTAATTGTTGAATTGCCGGTTATTGTTGAAGTTCCTTGGGCCTTGATAGTTGTTGTAGTTGCCCCTTCCCATGTAGTTCACATCTTCCTCCTTGGAAGACAAGTTTGCTTGCACTTGAGGGGTTGCTTGATTCTTCAAATTGGTAGCACACAACTCCCTCAAGGACTTAAGTTCATTGTTGATTGCATCAAGCTTGAAGTTGCTCATGGTGACTTCACTCACCTCATATGCTCCCACTTTCCTCCCATCACTCTTCCTATGGGAGTACTTCTCAATCACCAAAGCTTGTTTCTCTACAAATTCCCAAGCTTCATCCACATTCTTTTTCATGAAAGTCCCACCGGAAAGAGATTGAAGCTTGAACTGGTTATCTTCATCAAGTCCCTTGAAGTAGATCTCCAAAAGCTCTATTTTGGTATACTACGGTGCGGACAATCTAGGAGAAGGTATTTGAACCTCTCCCAAGACTTGAATAAGCTTTCTCTATCCTTCATCACGAAGGCATTGATCTTCCCTCTTAACTCGGTAGTCTTGGATGGCGGGAAGAACTTTGTCAAAAACTCGGTTGTCATCTCCTCCCAAGTACTCACTCGCCCTTGTGGAATAGATTGATACCAAGCCAAGGCTTTATCCTTAAGTGAGAAGGAAAAAGCCCTAAGCTTATGGTTGTTGCTCTCCAATCTAGGCGGCCTTAGAATCTCCATCAAGATCTCATAGTTCATCAAGTGTTGATGAGGAGACTCTCCTTCCATCCCTCCAAATTAGTTATGCCGGATCATTTGTAGAACTTGAGGGCGGAGCTCGTAATCATGGGCTGTGGGATCTCCTAAGTTCACATCCGGACAGTGTGCTCTTTGTGCCGGATCCATACATTGCCCTAACGTTTGTGGCTCTTCAATAGCAATGGGCACAACCCGAATATTCACCGCCGGCTGCGGTTGTGGTGGAGGTGGAGGTTGTTGACGATTAAGCTCTCTTTAGACAAGAGCTTGCCTAATCTCTTCAATCTCCCTCCTAGTTGCTTCTTGCCTCTCATTGGCAAGTCTCCTTTCATTCTCCAAGGCTTCATCACTTAGCCTAATTTGCTCTAAAGCCTCATCCAACTCAGCTTGGAGATCTCTTCCGGCCATCTCTTTTCCTTTTCTAATGCTCTTGGATCTAGATCTAAGGGTTTTCTCCGGTTCGGAACGAATGGAGCTAAATCCTTTCCACGAGATCTTCGCATGCACCTACAGAGTGAGAGATGTCCTGAAAAGCAAAGACACAAACCAAACGAGATCAAAAGCAACAAGAAAGATCTACACTATAAACAATCACAAACTACGACTTAATCTTAACCTAGTCCCCGGCAACGGCGCCAAAAACTTGTTACGCTAAGAACGTGACACGCAAAAGTCTTAAATTTATAACTCGATATATTTTTCCTAACTCCTAGCAAACCCGCAGTGTACGGGACGTTTTGTAGTAAGGATAGTATTCCGAGGTCGAACACAAGGACTGAGGTGAAATCGAGTCAAATAGTGACTAAGGATAGTGTCGATCTAGGCTAAGAAAAGATGATAGAAACAAATAAAAATCTCAATGTTTTTGGGTTTGGTTTTGTGTGGTGATAAATCAAGGATCACAATGATATAAGAATGCAAAACAAACTAACAATCTAACAAATCAACACAAATAAGTAAGACAAACACGAGATATGTGATCAAAGAGAGAAAAGAGGATTCTAGGGGTTGGAAGTTCCGGTCATGGCATTGGACTCAAGCTTCTATTCAACCTTGGATAAACTATAGTATATTGGGAAGGAATGTTTCTCAAATGGGGTCAATTACCGGGTAGGTCTCATGATCCACTAATCTCGCTCCTAAGGTCCTATTACCGGGTAAGTCTCTAGGAGCCTAAGGTAGGGATATCTACACAAACCGGATGGTTATCTAGGGATCTAACCTCTCCTTACCGGGTAAGTCTCGGGAAGGCAAGTCCTAAACACCTATCCTGGCACACTCAGTCCAATAGCGGCTTGTGAGGCTCACTACTACCTAGAGTTCATCATCTTCGGTATCTAAGAGCAAGAATCACCAAATAGGTCTCTTCTAACACTTAGTTGCTAACACTAGGTCACCCTAGGATAGATTTAGCTCAACAAACACTAGGATTTCAACAATCTAACAACCTAACACTTAGATTTATCAATACAAGCAAGATAGACGAAATCACGGGCAGTTCATCAAGTCCACGGCCGTGGAACCCTTTAGAACAGACCGTGATTTTGAACAGAGGCTAGGTTCGAGCAAACAATTAATCCAAAGGTATATCTAAGTCCATTCTATCATAGTCCAAGCCATAACCATCAATTTCTTACCCTATATTTAGCCAATAATATGCATCTCAACAATCGAATTCATCAAGCATACAATCATAGAGTCCATATCAAGAAGATGAAAATGAAAGAAAGAAGAAACAAGTAGATGAAGCAAGTGAGCTGAATACATGTTAAAAGAGAGAATTACAACCCTTCAAAAGAAGGTTTGAATCGATTCTTACAACCTTAGCAAATATCTTCACAAAACTCACTCAAAACTATGAAAAACTAAGAATGGTGTGTTCTTCTCTTCTTCTCCAATAGAACCTATTCTTCTCCTCCAAGAGTAGCTCCAATCCAATCTTCCAATGAGAGAATATGTGTTGTTGAGAGTGTGGGAGAGAATGGAAGTGATGGGGTCTGCTCTTCAATAGCCCGCAGGACCACTTTTATACACCATCAAGGGCAAGAGTCGGCCATGAAGATTGTGGGACAGCTGTCACAGCTGTATAGGGAAAACCACGGCCTATTTCCACGGGCGTGGTTCTTCCAGTGACCGTGGTTTTGGTGCCTCAGCATTCTATGGATCATTAAGCCACAATTTCGTGCAAGGAATGCACCAACAAGGTCCCATGTGTCCCCCTTAGCTCCTAGCTTGCTTCCCATTGAGTCCTTAGGTGTGTCATCTCGAGGAACGATCCTCAAATGTATCGATTAAGCTCTAAAATCTCCCAAAATACCTACAAAACATGCAAAGGTCCGTGTAGACGTCTATCTCGACAAAATACATGAATTGAGTGCAAACCATCACGAACTAGTGCAAACCATGCATGAATGATCGGAAAAACTATCTAAATGAGTGCCTAATCTAACATCATAAATCGTGTTATCATATAGCAAAGTTCCAAACCCATATGTCTCACCCAAAGGTTCTCTCTATAAAGGTTGTTGAGGCTGCACTATAGAAAGGATCAAAGGATAAGAATTATTCTCAAATACCCATGCCCAAACCCAAGGGAGTCAAAGGTAAGCCAAACGGTTAAGGTTGTGGCACTCGAAACCAAAGTAGAGGATGTTGAGTCTCGCTACTACCTAGAAAAGGTAAGCCAAGGCTAGGTTAAAGCGAATATTTAACTTTGGATAAAAGTAAAAGCAAAGAACGTACGACAGAGGAAAACCAGGGTAAGATCTTGAAGAACCACGGCCGTGGAACTCAATAACAGATCGTGGAAAGCCTCGGCGACGAGGTTTCTCGCAACTCGCAAGATCCAATCAGTTTTTGTTCAATCTATCATCATCTATGCCACAACTATCAACCCTTCACCTTAGAATCGCTTAAGGTTATTAGCCAACAATCATCATTATCAAATCAATAATCAAATTTGAAAGGAATAAAGGATAGAACTTTAAACCTCAATAATAAACACCGAATCAATCTCAATAAAACTCAAAATCTGTAAATCGTGTTTAATGTATGCAGAATAGAGTAAGAATCTCTCACAAATCTCAAGAACAAAGGAAGACCGGGATGTCAATTCGCCTTCTATCGAAACACTAAGATCTTTTCCCAAGTACGCAATCTTCAATTGCGTCCTTCTCCAAATCTTCTTCCAACAATCTCGTAAATGCGGCGCAAGATGTGAATGATAACCAATGATCTCCGACTATTGCGTGATATCCATTTTCTCTCCCTCTCAGCCTTCTTATAGGAGGAAAGCAGGGTTACAAAAGCCCAATAACCGCTGCTGACGTGACAAATATGACACGTGGCGATCGTTACAAGAACCACGACCTAGTACAAACTTCCACGCCCGTGAAATACATCGTGGAACCTTTCTATTGCTCTCGACCTTGTTTCCCACGGTTGGAATTAGATTAAATTCCAAAACCACGACCATGGAAACTCATGTATGACCGTGGAATGCTTAAGACGTGCATGAAATCTCTTGTTTTCGAAAGCTTTCCACTCCTATCCTTTCCTTGGCTTCTCTAATGCAGCTCCTTGATGCCTAGAATGATCAATCACTCCTATATATATACTCCATTTATGCCTCAATCCATTCCTTTATTCACCTAAAAACACAACAAAGCTTGTGTAGATCTCTATATTGAAAAAATAGGTAAATATGCTCATAAATGCTTCAAACTTGTATCCACATACATAAAAGAAAGGGAAAAACAACTAAAACATGAGCCTAAAATATCGTCATATTTCATGCTATCAAAATACTCCATACTTGTCTCTTGCTTGTCCCCAAGCAAGGTTTTCAAAAGCTAGAACATAAGGTAGAATGAAATATGAATGCAAAATGTTACGCTAGAAAGGTAGCACAAAAAGCTTTACATTTATAAACTCGAACTAAGATCCTAAATTACCTAGCGAAACCCGCAGTGTACGGATCGTTTTGTCGATATGAAAGTATTCTGAGGTCAAACACAAGGACTGAGGTGAAATCAAATCATTCAATGATCAAGGATAGTGTAAATCTAAGCTAAGATGAGATGAGAAATAAAGAAAGTGCAAAACACAATATTTTTGGATGGTTTTGGGTGATCAAACAAGGATCACAAATATATCAACACAAACAAACGAACAAATACACAAACACAAGATAGGAGATACGAGGTAAGAAATGCGGATTCCAGAGATTCAGAATTCTGATTATGACAATGGACTCATGCTCCTAAAGATCAAAGGAAAGCTTTGGTTGTTCGGAGTTGGGTGTTTCTCTAATGGGAGCAATTACCGGGTAAGTCTCATGCTCCACTAGTCTCGAACCTAAGGTCCTATTACCGGGTAAGTCTCAAGGAACCTATGGACTGGAATTCTACTCAAACGGGCCACTACCTAAGGTCAAACCCCTCCTTACCGGGTAAGTCTCGGAAAAGGTAAGTCTTAGGCAACGATCCTAGCACACTCAATCCAATAGCGGCTTTTTTTGGCTCACTACCACCTAGAGTTTATCATCTTACGTATCTAAGAGAGGAAATTACCGGCCAAGTCTCATTCCTCAAATAGGCCTAACATTAGGTCACCCTAAGCTAGAGTAGGCTCAACAAACACTAGGATTTCAACACATCTACACCCAAACATCCAGATTCATCAATACAAGCACAACAGAGAAAATCACGGGTGGATCATAAAAACCACGGCCGTGAAATCATGAAGAACAGGCCGTGATTCTCCACTGAGTTGGGGTTTCGAACACAAATCGATGCTAAGCTAACATGGAAGCCCATACAATCATAGTCCAAAGCATAAACATCATTCCTTCACCCTAGAATCATAACTATTCAACCAACAATATACATTTCAAGATCAAACTTCACAAATAGAGCATGCTTGCAAATCAAGGCTAGATAATGAAGAATAATCCAAAGAAAAGACATTAAAAGCTAGAATAGAAGTTACCAAATCTTACAAAGGCTCCAAGAGCTGTTCCAACTTGTCAACAATGGAAACCTCACTCAAAACCACTCTAATCTCACTTTAAAATGAAAATCTACACTAATCTCTTCCAAGAACACCCACAATGGGTGCTTCGAAGAGAGGCTACAATGGAGAAGTGTTTAGGGGAAGAAGATAGGTCAAAAATAAGGAGGAGAGAATCCCCTTTACAGCCTGCAAAGATCACTTAAATACCCCACCAAGAGCAAGAGTCGGCCAAAGAGATCGTGGAACACGTGTTAAGGTGGTCAAGACAGAAACCACGGCCAAAACCACGTCCGTGGTTCTGGCCTCTGGACCGTGGTTTTGCTCCAGAAACTCTCCTTGGATCATTAAGCCATGAGTTGGTGCAAGGCTTGCACCAACTAGGTCCTATATGTTCTCCCTTGCTCCTAGCTTGCTCCTTAACGAGTCCGGAAGTGTGCCATCACGAGGGATGATCCTCGAATGTGTCAATTAAGTCCAAAAACTCCCCAAAATATCTACAAAACCGACAAAAGTCCGTGTAGACGTCTATCTCGACAACATGCATGAATTAAGAGCAAACGTCATGAACTAATGCCAAACCATGCATGAATGTTCGCTCCAAACGGTGTGTGCAAGCTTTAAATTTATAACCCTAGACTTAAGCTTAAAACAAGGATGCGAACCTGCAGTGTACGGGTCAATCGTAGTAAAAGCAAGAAAATTTCAGGGGTCGATCACAGGGACTCGGTGAAACAAAGTCAACACGGTATGCTACGTTAGTTCTAACCACAATAGCGATTAACACAATCAAAGATGAATAAGAAGTCAATAAAGCAAACATGCAATTCTAGGGATTAAAGCATCTAGTTGTGGTTCCAACTCAAGATCTATAGATAAACGGACAAAGCTGAGATTTTTGCAAGGGGAAGGCATTACTAAAATGGAGTAGATCACCGGGTAAGTCTCACTACTTACTAATCCTAAACCGTAACTCCTATTACCGGGTAAGTCTCAAGGAATCAAGATAAAGAATTATAACCTCAAACTAACACACCATCTAAGGGAATAGAATCAACCTTTACCGGGTAAGTCTCAGGCTAACTCACAAAGATGGGATGAAAGCACACTCAAACCCCAATAAAGGATGAACCTTTATTACCTACACTTATGATCGTTGGTGCACAAACTAAGGAATTACCGGGTAAGTCTCATCCTAAGCTTGCATTGAACCAGGAAGGTGTAATAAGAATAGAATTTGGCAAACTCTAACACTTAACTCTCAGTTACGGATCAAATAAGTCACCTCGGTCAGAAGAATTCCACCCTGGCCGAGATGTTCATCAACTGAACGAGATGCTTAGGGTTAAGGTTAAAGACTCGAACTTTCAGGATCCTACTGGAATCTAAGACTATTCTATCATTGTTTTTCCCACAACCTTCAGCCAATCACCCTAGAATCACACAAGGAAATTAGCCACTCATCATCATAATGAAAGTATTAAATGTAAGGGAAGAAAGTGAATATTTGAGCAAAGAAGAATTTAATGAAAAGACTTCAATAACTGAATCAAATATCACAACAAAGCGTTCCTTGGATAGCAATCCAAAAAGACAAGACAACAATTGAGGGAATTGAAGACAATCTTACAAAACCCTTCAATAAAGCTATAAAAGCTATGGACTTCAATCTTCCTTTAACCTTCAAAAAGGTTCTTCAACTCTCTCCCAAATTGGAGTATGCTGCTGCTGCGTGATTTCCTACTGTAAGCGGATGTCGGATTTGTGGAAAATCCAACCCTTTTTATAGGAAAATAACCCTCCAAAGATAATAAATCTTAGAAAGATATTTTCCCATAAATATAGGTAAAATATATGATTTTGCATATCTCCTTCCTTCCAGGAGCCAAACCCAAAAATATAAGATCACTTTCCAATTTTAAAAGATCTCTTCCGAGAATAAAATATTCTCGCCGCGTCCTAGGTGTTCGCCTCGGTCGAATCGGCGTCTCTGGATCACCTCGGTCGAGGTGAATCTGTGGTCAACCGAGGTGAGTCATAACTGAATGTGAAATCTCTCAAAACTGGTCCAAAGTAAATCTTTAATCCATGGCTATGCTCCCTGGATGTAGCTCCAAATGACTCATGACTTCTTTTGCTCCTTTTTGATGCAAAACGTACCATTTTACCTGTAATTACAACGAAACTAGGTGTAGACCTCGATTCTCGCAAAGGTAGATGAAATGGTAGCAAAATCACATAATGTACATACAAACATGCAGATTATGAAAGATAAAACGTCCAAACAAACCCCAAAATATAGACTATAATTCATGCTATCAATGAAAAACGGGAAAAACTATCTAAATGAATGCCTAAACTAACGTCATAAATCGTGTCATCAAAATACCCCATACTTAGTACTTGCTCGTCCCCGAGCAAGGTCCAACTATAGGCTACGAGATGGCATGATTTATGAATGCAGAAAAACAGAAAAATATTTTGGAATTGTGCTTCTAAAGTTGGATCACCTTCATAGTCATGTTTTATGGTAATGGACAAGCAATTATGTATTAAATGAATGAAGGCACGGAAAGACAATCATACTTAACTCGAAAGCATGCATGAAAGGTAAAGATGATGAAGTCAAGATGATCATGAGAATATCCAATCTAGATCACTAAGTCATACACATAAGCAAATAGGTCTCAAGGACTTAGGAAAGAAGAGGCCAAGAAACGTGATGATAAGGTGGGAATACTCTAAGGTCATGTGGTGCAAATCCGGGAAAGGAACTAAACAACCACAACTTTTTCATTTAAACATCATCCACCAAAGTAAAATTTTCTCCTTCTTTTCTTTCTTTTTTTTTTTCTTTTTAAATTATTTTTGAGATAATAGCATTGGTGTACAAAAGCCGAAACCTTGGTGATTAGCGGGCCTCGGGCTTTTTTATTTTTTGAGGTGCTTCACACCGGGCACACATACCAAGACTCGTTAGGACTATCGGTTTATCCGACTTTGGCAAGGCACAAACACCCGATTATGTGAATGGTGCCTAGTTACTCGTCATCAAAAACTTGTCAGGCTAGAAAGGTAGCACAAAAAGCTTTACATTTATAAACTCGAACTAAAATCCTAAACTACCTAGCGAAACCCGCAGTGTACGGGTCGTTTTGTAGAAAGGAAAGTATTCCGAGGTCGAACACAATGACTGAGGTGAAATCAAGTCATTCAATGATCAAAGATAGTGCAAATCCAAACTAAGATGAGATGAGGAACAAAGAAAGTGCAAAACACAATATTTTTGGTTGGTTTTGGGTGATCAAACAAGGATCACAAATATATCAACACAAACTAGCAACACAAACACACAAACACAAAGATAGGAGATAAGAGGTAAGAAAGCGGATTCTAGAGATTTGGAATTCCGATTATGACAATGGACTCATGCTTCTAGAGATCAAAGGAAGGTTGTGGTTGTTCGGAGTTGGGTGTTTCTCTAATGGGAGCAATTACCGGGTAAGTCTCATGCTCCACTAGTCTCGCACCTAAGGTCCTATTACCGGGTAAGTCTCAAGGAGCCTAAGGACGGGAATTCTATGCAAACCGGCCACCACCTAAGGGTCAAACCCCTCCTTACCGGGTAAGTCTCAGAAAAGGTAAGTCTTAGGCAACGATCTTAGCACACTCAATCCAATAGTGGCTTTTTTGGCTCACTACTACCTAGAGTTCATCATCTTAGGTATCTAAGGGGGAAATCACCGGGTAGGTCTCATTCCTCAAATAGGTTGCTAACAATAGGTCACCCTAAGCTAGGTTAGGCTCAACAAACACTAGGATTTCAACACATCTACATCCAAACATCCAGATTCATCGACATAAGCACAACAGAACAAAACACGGGTGGATCATTCAAAACCACGGCCATGGAAGCATGAAGAACAGGCCGTGGTTTGGGTCTGAGTTGGGATTTCGAACACAAATCGATCCTAAGCTAACATGGAAGTCCATACAATCATAGTCCAACGCATAAACATCATTCCTTCACCTTAAAATCACAACTATATAGCCAACAACATACATTTCAAGATCAAACTTTACAAATAAAGCATGCTTGCAAGTCATGAATAGATAATGAAGAATAATCCAAAGAAAAGACATTAAAGGCTAAAATAGAAGTTACAAACTCTTACAAAGGCTCCAAGAGCTTTTCCAAGTTGTCAACAATGGAAACCTCACTCAAAACCACTCTAATCTCACTTTAAAATGAAAATCTACACTAACCTCTTCCAAGAACACCCACAATGGGTGCTTGGAAGAGAGGCTACAATGGAGAAGTGTTTTGGGGAAGAAGATAGGTCAAAAAGAAGGAGGAGAGAATCCCAATTACAGCTTGCAAGATCATTTAAATACCCACCAAGAGCAAGAGTCATCAAAGAGATCGTGGGACACGTGTCAATGTGGTCCAGACAGAAACCACGGGTAGATTCCACGGGCGTGGAAATGACCTCTGGGCCGTGGTTTTGCTCCAACAACTCTCCTTGGATCCTCAAGCCATGAGTTGGTGCAAGACATGCACCAAATAGGTCCTATGTGTTCTCCCTTGCTCCTAGCTTGCTCCTTAACGAGTCCGGAAGTGTGCCATCATGAGGGATGATCCTCGAATGTCTCGATTAAGTCCAAAAGCTCCCCAAAATACCTACAAAACTGACAAAAGTCTGTGTAGACGTCTATCTCGACTACATGCATGAATTAAGAGCAAACGTCATGAACTAATGCCAAACCATGCATGAAAAACGGGAAAAACTATCTAAATGAATGCCTAAACTAACGCCATAAATCGTGTCATGAAAATACCCCATACTTAGTACTTGCTCGTCCCCGAGTAGGGTCTAACTATAGGCTACGAGATGGCATGATTTATGAATGCAGAAAAATATTTTGGAATTGTGCTTCTAAAGTTGGATCACCTTCATAGTCATGTTTCATGGTAATGGACAAGCAATTATGTATTAAATGAATGAAGGCACAGAAAGACAATCATACTTAACTCGAAAGCATGCATGAAAGGTAAAGATGATGAAGTCAAGATGATCATGAGAATATCCAATCTAGATCACTAAGTCATACACATAAGCAAATAGGTCTTAAGGACTTAGGAAAGAAGAGGCCAAGAAACGTGATGATAAGGTGGGAATTTTCTAAGGTCATGTGGTGCAAATCCGGGAAATGAACTAAACAACCACAACTTCACATTTATACTTCATCCACCAAAGTGTATTTTTCTCCTTTTCTTTTTCATTTTCTTTCATTTATTTTTGAGACAATGGCATTGGTGTACAAAAGCTGAAACCTTGGCGCTTAGCGGGCCTCGGGCTTTTTTATTTTTCGAGGTGCTCCACACCGGGCACACATACCAAAGCTCGTTAGGACTATCGGTTTATCCGAAATTGGCAAGGTACAAACACCCGATTATGTGAATGGTGCCGAGTTACTCGTCATCAAAACCAACGTCCCCAAACCTATATTTTTTTCTACACTTTTCACAACACATTTTCAACAACTTCATTCACAACATTCATACACCAACTTCACCACCCCATCCTTGGTTTTCACACACATCAACACACTAGCATGCTCCTATTCCCAAATGGGTCAAAAGAGGCTAAATTTTTAATCAAGTGAGGTGCTCAAACAACATGATCAAGATGAGAAGAAGAGAGATGAATTGCCTTAATCATTCGTAGATGATGTGCAAGAACTAGCATGTAATTTCGACTTTCAATCATCAATCCAATCAAGGCAAACATCATAATCACAATTCATACATAGGATTCAAGAGAAGTACATCAAGTCCACAATGCATAAATCCATTCAACACACAAGGCCATCCATAGCCAATCGACAAGACAAGACTCATCATTAGGTTAACTCGTGTGGAGTAGCGGTGTCTAAATCAAGTAAAAACACATTGTCTCAATGTCTAAATCAAGTAAAAAAACACTATCCTAGATGCGAACATGCCATGCTAAGAATCATGAGAACCCCACCCCATACTTAAAAACACATTGTCTCAATGTCTAAATCAAGTAAAAAAAGTGAAAGAAGTCCTCACAATGTAAAAATGTAGTGTCTTCGGTATTTGGGTTAACTCGTGTGGAGTGGCGGTGTGGATGATCGATCAAGCATGGTAGAGAGCTCTTCATAGTCATTCCGGTGTCGAGACCCGCGCCAAGGTGTATGCGAGATGGGAGCTCTTCCATCCAACAAAGACACCTCAAGCCGTCCAAGTCTCACGTCCGCTCCACCCATGGTTGAAAACGGGATCATCATCATCAACTCGCCTTGCAAGGCTTCCTTATTACCTAAAATCTTCCACACAAACACAAAACATAAAAACACACAAAAACAAAAAAAAAGCAAAAACGAAAACAAAAGAGAAAAGGGAAAGAGTTGCACCAATGGGTTGCCTCCCATTAAGCGCTTCTTTTAGGTCATTAGCTTGACCAAACTCCGTGGATGTGTCAATCCACCTCGAATACCATGGTTTGCTTGAGGAGTCCAAGCAACCATCTTTTACCGGCATCCATGATGACAAGCATGGGCCACTTGATGCCCAAATAAGCTTTAGGTTCTCTCTTCACCGGTGAGTAGTAGACTCCTTCATCACCGCTTCCTTGATGATAGTATGGAGTTGCAACCATAGGTGCCACCCCGTACTTAGGCAATTTGTACTCCGCGGTCACACCGGTGAAATGCCTTTCATCCTCATCCTCTATGATCCGAAGAAAGCCGATTCTTGGAAAGAATCCTTCATTGAAGTGCTTCATAACCATCATGGATCCATCATCCTTGCCTCCATCATTCAAAATGGGAGACTACTTAGTAAAGGGACTCCAATCTTCGTGTGTACTCCGGGCAAGCAAGAAAGGATCGGAAGGGGTTGAAATTAGCTTAGGATTTTCTATGACAGAACTTTCCACGTGCGTGGTTTGTCCCCCACGGCCGTGATTCCTTATGTTTTCTTCATTCCACGTGAGCTCTTCAAGTGTGGTTCCGGGGTTGATGGCAAGGATGTTCGGGGTGAGAGTACTTCATTGCACTCCTCCAAAGGTGAAGGAGGTGGAGGTAAATCTTGAAGGATGGTAGGATCTCCTAGCATAAGAGCATTCCTAATCTCTTCAATCTCCCTCCTCATTTGTTCTTCTCTCTCGGAATTCAATCTCCTTTCATCCTTCAGAGCCAAATCCCTTAGCCTCACTTGCTCCCAAGCTTCATCCAACTCTTCTTGAAGTTCCTTAATGATCATGGTTGATTCGGGAAATTCTTGGATCTCCTCATGGTGAACCTCTTCTTGTTGAAATGCTTCTGCTTCAAGCTCCATGTGGGAACTTGAAATGGAAGCAAGGTTGCTTTATAGATCATCCATCTTCCTCAACATATCTTCTAGCATTGATCCTACGCGATCATTATGAGGTTGATGGTGAGGTTCCTCACAAGGCAATGTAGCCATGTGAGCTTGATCATGGGACTCATGATATGCATTCAATTCTTCCCAATACTCAAACTCATCATGGAGAGGTCCTAGATCTTGGCTTTCCATCCATTCTTCATACTCCATGTTGTCAAGGTCGTCTTGGAAGTACAATCCGTCCATGGCAAACATGAAAAAGCAAAGACAAAAACAACACAAGATCAAAAGTAACAAGAAAGATAAACACTAAAAACAATCAAAAGCAAATGACTTAATCTTAGCCTAGTCCCCGGCAACGGCATCAAAAACTTGTTACGCTAGGTTTTGGTTATGCACGCAAAAGTCTTAAATTTATACTCGATATATTTTCTTAACTCCTAGCGAACCCACAGTGTATGATTGTTTTGTAGTAAGGATAATATTCTGAGGTTGAACACAAAGACTAAGGTGAAATCGAATCAAATAGTGACTAAGGATAGTGTAAATCTAGGCTAAGAAAAGAGAAGGAAACAAAGAAATGAAAAGCATAAATGTTTTTGAATGGTTTTTGTGGTGATCAAGCAAGGATCACAAATGAGATAAAGCTATGAATCAAACTAAGAAATCAAGCTAAAACACAAATAAACAAGGCAAACACGAAATATATGATCAAGAGAGAAAAGAGGATTCTAGGGATTAGGAATTCCGGTTATGGCATTGGACTCAAGATTCTATTCAACTTTAGACTAGCTATGGTATGTTGAGAAGGAATGTTTCTCAAATGGAACCAATCACCGGGTAGGTCTCATGATCCACTAATCCCGCAACTAAGAACCTATTACCGGGTAAGTCTCTAGGAACTTAAGGTTTGGAAATCTACACAAACCGGATTGTTACCTAGGGATCTATATAACCTCTCCTTACCGGGTAAGTCTCGGGAAGGCAAGTCCTAAAAATCAATCCTAGTACACTCAATCCAATAGCGGCTTATGAGGCTCACTACTACCTAGAGTTCATCATCTTTGGTACTTAAGGTCGGAAATCACCGGGTAGGTCTCTTTCTACACTTAGATTGCTAGCGTTAGGTCACCCTAGGCTAGATTAAGCTTAACAAACACTAGGATTTCAACAATCTAACATCCTAACATGCAGATTTATCAATACAAGCTTAACAGAGGCAAACCACGGTCAGATCATGAGAACCACGGGCGTGGTTACACATGAACAAACCGTGATTTCTAACAACACTTAAGTACGAGTAAGAAAATCGTCCAAAGATACATTTAAGTCTATTCTATCATAATCCAAGCCATAACCATCATTCTCTTACCCTAGAATCGCATCTATTTACCCAACAACATGCATCATAACAATCAAACTCAACAAGCATACATTCATGGCTTCCATTAGCAAGTATATGAAATGAAACATGTAGGATAAGAAAACCAAACTGAATCAAAGTCAAGAAGGACTTACAACCCTTCAAAAGAAGGTTCGAATCGTTCTTACAAACCCTTGCAAACGTCTCCAACAATGTTCACTAAAAAATCACTCTAAAAGAAACTATGGAAACTATGAAACTAGTGTGCTTCTTCTTCTTCTTCAAATGAGAGTGTTTTTTCTTCTCCAAATGTAGCTCCAATTCAAAAACGATGAGAGAATGTGGGTGAGGATGTGTGTGCTGAGGTCCCCCTCTAGAATCAGCCTGCAGGAGTACTTGTAGCCTTCACCATTTGCAAGAGTCGGTTGTGGAGATCGTGGGACAGCTGTCCAGAGGAGATCGCGGTCCATTCCACGGCCGTGGAAGTGCCAGGGACCGTGGTTCTGGTGTTTCAGCCCTCTTTTGATCGTTGAGCCATGAGTTGGTGCAAGGCATACACCAACAAGGTCCCATGTGCTCTCCTTTGCTCCTAGCTTGCTTCCCAATGAGTCCGGAAATGTGTCATCACGAGGAACGATCCTCGGATGTATCGATTACGCTCCAAAAGCTCCCAAAATACCTACAAAACACACAAAAGTCCGTGTAGACGTCTATCTCGACAACATACATGAATTAAGTGCAAATCGTCACGCATGAATGAGAGGAAAAACTATCTAAATGAGTGCCTAAACTAACGTCATAAATCGTATTATCAATTTATACTCCTAAACTCGAACGTCATGAACTAATGCATGAAAAACTCGAACTAAAATCCTAAACTACCTAGCAAAACCCGCAGTGTACGGGTCGTTTTGTAGAAAGGAAAGTATTCCGAGGTCTAACACAAGGATTGAGGTGAAATTAAGTCATTCAATGATCAAAGATAGTACAAATCTAAACTAAGATGAGATGAGAAATAAAGAAAGTGCAAAACACAATATTTTTTGTTTGTTTTGGGTGATCAAACAAGGATCACAAATATATCAACACAAACTAGCAACACAAACACACAAACACAAAGATAGGAGATAAGAGGTAAGGAAGCGGAATCTAGAGATTCGGAATTCCGATTATGACAATGGACTCATGCTTCTAAAGATCAAAGGAAGGTTGTGGTTGTTCGGAGTTGAGTGTTTCTCTAATGGGAGCAATTACCGGGTAAGTCTCATGCTCCACTAGGCTCGCACCTAAGGTCCTATTACCGGGTAAGTCTCAAGGAGTCTAAGGACGGGAATTCTATGCAAACCGGCCACCACCTAAGGGTCAAACCCCTCCTTACCGGGTAAGTCTCGGAAAAGGTAAGTCTTAGGCAACAATCCTAGCACACTCAATCCAATAGCGGCTTTTTTTGGCTCACTACTACTACCTAGAGTTCATCATCTTAGGTATCTAAGGGGGAAATCACCGGGTAGGTCTCATTCCTCAAATAGGTTGCTAACAATAGGTCACCCTAAGCTAGGTTAGGCTCAACAAACACTAGGATTTCAACACATTGTTCGCCACTTAGCGTGCGTGCAAATAAGCTTTGAGAAGGTACACATATTTCATCCTAACTTGAGTTTTAAATATTTTGAGCTTCGTGTGTTAGTTTTGCTCCTTGCTCCACACGATCCGCTTCTAATTTTCGATGAGAATACTTCTCTATAACTCGCGCTTGCTTCTCAATGAAGTCCCAAGCGTCATCTTCCCTCATGTCCATGAATGTACCACATGAAAGGGATTGGAGCTTGAATTGTGTCTCCACATCCAGCCCCTTATAGTATATCTCCAATAGTGCAAGCTTGGATATGCCATGATGAGGGCAATCCAATAGCAAATCCTGAAATCTTTCCCAAGATTGAAACAAACTTTCGTTAGATCTCATGGAAAATGCATTAATCTTACCTCTTAACTCCGCCGTTTTAGATGGAGGAAAGAACTTAGTGAGGAATTCCGAAGAAAGATCCTCCCATGTTTCAAGCTTCCCACTTGGAAGAGCTTGATACCAAGACAATGCTTTCCCCTTCAAGGAGAAGAAGAAAAGCCTGAGTTTGTAGCTGTTGGTAGTTGCGTTCTTCGGCTTCATTGTCTCCATCATAATCTCAAAATCTTGTAGATGTTGATGTGGAGATTCGGCGCTTGTTCCACCAAATTGGTTTTGGCGGACAATGGTAATAACTTGAGGGTTGAAGCTAAACCCTTGTGCATCATCAACATCAAAGTTCACACCTAAACGGCGTGGTTGCTGCGTTGGATCCATCCTTTGGCCAAGAGTTCTTGGCTCCTCATCTACACGTTCGACCCTCGCACCTCTAGGTGAGATACGGCGATTTGCAGCTGGCCGTAGGATGAATGGGTTTACATTGATCGTAGGATCAATGTCCTCTAACGGTGGCATGGAAGAGTCGCTATCATCGGTGGATGAATGAGCTCTATTCGATCTTGAGGATCTCCTTGAGGATTTCCTGCTCTTCTTTTTCTCCTTAAGGTTGTTTATTTCCAACCTCATTTGGAACATCATGTCCGTTAGATCATCAACCTTCATTTGATGACGATCCGTTTCTTCCCTACGAATCTTCTCATTCCATTGGAGTTGAGCTTCTTTTTCTGCCAACTCCGCTTGGTAATCACGTTCGTTTTCTTCAACCATTTTTCTTTCATTAAGCTTTCTCCTCAGAGTCCTCTCAAGCTCTTGATCAAGAGGTAAGAGGTCTTCGTTATTCCTAGACCTGCGCATACACTCGAAGAGATATCAAATAACGAGGGAAAAGCTCCCAAGCTTGACAACCGATAACCGAATTCGGCCTAGACCAAATCCCCGGCAACGGCGCCAAAAACTTGTTCGCCACTTAGCGTACGTGGAAATAAGCTTTAATTATAAAACTAGAAATCAAGCAAGCGAACCCGCAGTGTACGGATCGATATAGTTAAGCAAGAATTCCAGAGTATCGAAAACAGGGATTTGGGGGGTTAAATCCAAATATAAGTTATCAAGCAAGTAAATGTATGAGCTTTGTAAATTATTAGGAAAACAATAATCCTACAGATCCAGGAATCCAGCTGTGGCAATCGATTCAAGATATACTAAAGATATAAGGACAGAGTTGAGGTATGCAAAGGTATACGAATGTAAGGCAATGTACGGTGAAGTTCCAAGACCTTATATAATTCACCCAAAGACACTCCCTATAAAGGTTGTTGAGGCTTCAATATAGAAAGGTTCTAAAGGTAAACGATAACGTCAAATACCCAAACTTGTAATCCAAGGATCAAGACTAACTAAACCGATTAAGGTTGTGACACTCGAAATCGAGGTAGAGGTTGTTGAGGCTTCACTACCACCTAGAAAAGGCAAGCCAAGACTAAGTTAAAGCAAATCTTTAACTTTGGATTAAAGTAAAAGCAAGGTTCGTAACTGACACAAAATTACGGGTAGTTCTTGAGTTCCACGGCCGTGGAAGCTCAAGAATAGACCGTGGATTAGGTTCGTCGGTGATTCTCTCTAACTTTCAGGGTTCAATCTGTTTACGATCGATCTATCATCATCTAAGCCACAACTATCAACCTTTCACCTTAGAATTGTTAAAGGGTTTTAGCCAACAACGGTCATTATGATATCAAATTCAAGATTTAAAAGAATGAAAGATGAAAACTTCCGAAAACCTTCAATAACCTTCAAACCAATCTCAATTCCACAAATATTAATAATAATGCAACTTAGATTTGGAATGAACACAAACAAGTAACTATTCTAGATAAGAACTAAGAACGGGATGTCAATCCGTCTTCTAATCAAACCTAGGAACAAAGTATGAAATCTTCTTACAAACAATCTTCCAAATCTTCACTCTTCCTCTAACTTTCCGTCAATCCAGAAATCTCAATAGGGCTAGGCGCCAATCTCTCAACGGAGGTCTAAGCGAAGGCGTAGACTAGGGTAAGCAGAGGTAGCGGTAGCGAAGGTGACGGAATCTCTCTCTTTCCGTCCTTATATAGACCCGAATAAAATGCGTCTCATGTGTGTAAAAGATTGTGGCTTAAAATATTGCGTAAAAGATCGTCAAGATCACGGTCGTGGAAGGGTTCCACGCCCGTAATTTAGAGCGTGGAGTTGGATCACGGTTTGTCACAACTCTCCACGGCCGTGTAAGTTGCTGGAATGCACCACGCTCGTCTTGCCAAGGTTCCACGGCCGTGGATTAGAGCGTGGACTCTAATACTGTCGTACTTTAGAGCGTGGAATGTACATAGCTCGTAATTTCCTTTGTTTTTGTGTCATTCTTCATCTTAGCATCATCCTTAGCTCCTAGTGATGTCCTCAATCCTTGGACATGCTCAATCTATCTCCATTCTCTTTCAATCCGTTCGGTTTTAGCTCTTAATTGCCTACAATCAACACAAAGCTTATGTAGACCTCTATATCGACAAAATAGATAAACTAACTCACAAATACTTCAATGCTTTATCAATGACTACCATTATGGATGAAATACACTTAGAAAACGTGCCTAAAATATCACAATATTTCATGCTAACACACATCTACATCCAAACATCCAGATTCATCGACATAAGCACAACAGAACAAAACACGGGTGGATCATGCAAAACCACGGCCGTGGAAGCATGAAGAACAGGCCGTGGTTTGGGTCTGAGTTGGGATTTCAAACACAAATCGATCCTAAGCTAACATGGAAGTCCATACAATCATAGTCAAAAGCATAAACATCATTCCTTCACCTTAGAATCACAACTATATAGCCAACAACATACATTTCAAGATCAAACTTTACAAATAAAGCATGCTTGCAAGTCATGAATAGATAATGAAGAATAATCCAAAGAAAAGACATTAAAGGCTAAAATAGAAGTTACAAACTCTTACAAAGGCTCCAAGAGCTGTTCCAAGTTGTCAACAATGGAAACCTCACTCAAAACCACTCTAATCTCACTTTAAAATGAAAATCTACACTAACCTCTTCCAAGAACACCCACAATGGGTGCTTGGAAGAGAGGCTACAATGGAGAAGTGTTTTGGGGAAGAAAATAGGCCAAAAAGAAGGAGGAGAGAATCCCAATTACCGCCTGCAAGATCATTTAAATACCCACCAAGAGCTAGAGTCATCAAAGAGATCGTGGGACACGTGTCAACGTGGTCCAGATAGAAACCACGGGTAGATTCCACGGGCATGGAAATGACCTTTGGGCCGTGATTTTGCTCCAGCAACTGGATCCTCAAGCCATGAGTTGGTGCAAGACATGCACCAACTAGGTCCTATGTGTTCTCCCTTGCTCCTAGCTTGCTCCTTAACGAGTCTGGAAGTGTGCCATCACGAGAGATGATCCTCAAATGTGTCGATTAAGTCCAAAAGCTCCCCAAAATACCTACAAAATTGACAAAAGTCCGTGTAGACGTCTATCTCGACAACATGCATGAATTAAGAGCAAACATCATGAACTAATGCCAAACCATGCATGAAAAACGGGAAAAACTATCTAAATGAATGCCTAAACTAACGTCATAAATCGTGTCATCACAAAACAAGGAAAAACAAATCTTTTTGGTAATGTGCTTCTAATCAATAGATCACCCTCAAATCTTGCTTCATGAATCCTTGAAAACTTCTATGTACATAAATCAAATCATGTCAAGCAAGAGAAACATCGTATATTGCATAAGCTTCAAGACAAACATCATAACCCAAAGCAATGTCAAAATCAATCATGCGGAAATTCAATTTAGATCACCAAGTCAAGCAACATCCTTATGATCTCAAGGACTTTCAAGTAAAGGTCTAGAAACGTGAATAGGTGAGAACATATAAGGGAATGTGGTGTACAAATCCGAAAAAAAGGAACAACACAAACACTTTTCTTTTTGTAACTTGAACTAACCACCATTGAGAGCTTTGCTCTCCCTTTTCAGCACAAAATTCTTTTCGACTTTACTTTTGGAAATATAGACAGCTGTGCACAAAAACTGAAGCCTAGGAGATTGACGTTTCTCAATTTCGAGATGCCTCAAACCCTTGATGCACATACCATAATCTGTTAGGAATATCGCTCAATCCGACTTTGGCAAGACACAAACACCCGGCTATGTGAATGGTGCCGAGTTACTCATCATCAAGATTGACTTCCCCAAACCTGTTTTTCTATACTTTGAATGCACAATTTTCTTCCATGGCCCTCCCACATCAAACATGCCAAATTCACTACTCTTCCTAATTTTCCGGATAGGTAAAGGAGACAAATATTTTCATTGAGGGGTTGAATGAACAAAGAAGAAGCAAGAAAAATCGAGGTGCCTTAATCATTTCAAAAAGAAGCGCAAGAACCTATAATGTGATTTCAACCTTCATTCCTCAATATGATTTAGATAAAAACCTTCACATTATGAAACTTGCAAGAAGATCAAACAATGCATTCAATTTCTTCACAATTCACAAATAGAATCAAGCACATAAATGCCATCAAGAATTCAATTCACAAGTAGATTCATCATAGAATTCATTTCCAATCCTAGAAGCACAATAATTGTCAAAACTTCATATCAAATTTTTATGGGTTTTTCAAAGCTTAAAAATGCAATGCAATAAAGGAAACGTGTGACAATGCAAATAAAGATGCAAGTGTTCATGGATAGAGAGAAGCAAATGAGTTGAGTTATTACATCAACGAGAGTCAACCCACCTCATATTTAGAAATACACATTGTCCTCAATGTTGCAAGAAAGAGTAATAAAGAAAAGAACTAAGTAAACTCACAAAGGTGGTGGGTAGCTCGAACCATCAATGTCATATCGCTCCGGAGGAGGTGGTGGTGGGTAAGGAAAGAAGTTGGGGTTGAATGGACACCCAAACTGCTAACGGTAGACATCACGGAGGCTCCTAGCATTTTCTTGGCGCTTTTCATCACACTCGTTAAAGCGTGTCTCCAGACTATCCATCCTCTGTGTAAGACCAATCACCCACCCTGGATGCTAGTCCATCCAATCAGGTCGCTGCTGTATCCAATCCGGTGGAGTCGCCGCCCAAGCTAGAGGAGCACCCATCCAAGCCGGCTGCTGCTGCATCCACTCCGGTGGACCCTCCCATCCATGTAGGACGCTCACTCACACTAGCTCGGCAGGAGGATGAAGAAGCGGAAGGCTGCTGATGATAAGTGGACCTCCTAGCTGGCTCTTGAAAGTCTGCTGGCTGCTCCGGAAAGTCTCCAAATTACAGCTCACCACTTCCCATCTCCCATCTCCATATCAGCAGTATCATCATCATCATCAACCTCCTCAGCAGCGGGTACCTCATCGGGGATGTAAGGAGGAGCTCCTAACCTGTTTGCATGCATAGGAACAAACGTGTCCTTCCAGTTTTGCCGGCTGAGCCTAAGAGAATAGTCAGGACTCCATGGGATGCATCGTGCCCCCTTGTCCTCCCAAGGCATGGAGACATGGGGTGGACCTCGGTGGCGGGGAATCAAGAGTCCCCTAGTCATAAGTCCCTGATTTGTTCTTAACCTTGCTAAGGGTGGAGGCAAGCATGGTGGCACAATCCGGAGAGTGACCGGAGGTCATACAGTAGAGGATGAAAAGCTAATCAACTTTGAGCTTCTGCGGGGTCTCGGTCCTCGGGAATAGGCACTCGGAGAGGATCCTATGGGCTATCTTAATGGCAAGGTGGTAGATGAGCTTGGCCTTTGAATCGGCCGGTTGCCAACGGTCCTCATGCCCTACAATCATAGAAATCTCCCCCCAAATTTCCTTAGCCTTGACACCTCTAGGAAACGTTCCATTGAACTTTTCGATAAACCCAAACATTGCCCCAAACTGAGCTATGGAAAAGCTGTAGTTATGCTCCATCAACCGGAAAGACACCGTTCGGTTAATGGCACTATGCTCGAAGGAAGTAGTGAAATCCCTCATAATCTCCTCATATGCATCTTCCCTAATGCTAGCAAACAATTTCAACCCAACTCTATCCAACATCCACCTCAAGTCCTCAACAACATTCAATTCCTCAAGTTCCTCAAGTTCCTCAAGAAAAATGTACCTAGGAGCTATCACTTTGTGTTTATGAATTTTTTCAATAGCTCCAATGTAATTCTCATGGATTGTAGGGACTCTAGGGGTTGGTGGGACAATGGGAGGGGGTTGGGAAGAGGATCCAAGACCCTTATGCTTCTTGTTCCTGTTTGACTTTCTCGTTCCAAACATTTTCTCACAAAATCACAAAAACCACGGCCTGTTCTTCAATTCCACGGCCATGGAATTGTACTTATGCCCGTGGAATCACTCGATTTCACTCAAAAACTCAGCAAATCAACAACAAACTCAGCAAATCAACAACAAACTCAACAACGACAGTCCTAAACTACTTCTAAGTTCAATTTCGTCTAGTTCTCCTAATAATCTTCAAGAAAAACGAATGAAATTGACCAAAGAGAAGATTGAGAGAAAACCTAGGGTTTGGATTTGAGAAAATCCAATATCATGCCCGATCGCTGAGTGTTTGTGCCGTTTGTTGCTATAATCCGTTGTAGGATCTGAATTACTTCAATTTAGACCAAAGAATCGCGCAAAACGGTTGCCGAATGAGGAAGCACAGGATTGAGGGATATTCCGGCGTGGTTTTGGGCGTGAAGGAGTTGTGGTTTGTGAGAAAGTTGTGAAGAAGAGGAACTTATATAGGCCCGTAAAATTCATTAAAACCACGGCCTGTTGGGGTGTTTTATGGCCGTGGAAATGTACGGCCACCCGTGGTTTCTGGTTGTTTTATTTGGTTAGCTACAACCTGCTTTTCCACGGTCTATTTTAGGCAAACCATGACCGTGTTTTTGGACGGACACCCGTGGAACCCTCTATTCTTTGCCAAAATCCAAGTTTCGTCATTCTTTTGGCTTTCTCCACTTCTTTTGCTCGTTTCTTATCCCTGACATCCAAAGGCACACCATACCGGAAGGTATCGACGAAAAACAAAACAAAAACAACTAAACTAATCTAATCTAAGAAATAAAACAAAGACAAAAGCGAGAATGTAATACCTTGGGTTGCCTCCCAAGAAGGGCTTTTTTAGGTCCGTAGCTAAGACCGTTCCTTTGTGTTAAGTGAGGACAATCGGAGCGATTTCCTCAGTTTGGAGCTCCGGTGAGTACTTCTTGAGTCGTTGACCATTCACCTTGAAACTTCCACACTTCTCACCCCATACTTCAACTGCACCATGGGGAAAAACGTGTTTAATTACATAAGGTCCTGTCCAACGAGATTTAAGCTTACCGGTAAAGAGTCGAAGCCTAGAATTGAAAAGAAGAACAAGGTCTCCTTCTTTGAAATCCTTCGGGATGATATTTTTATCATGCCAATGCTTCACTCTTTCTTTGTAGATCTTGGCATTCTCATAGGCGTTCAAGCGGAGTTCCTCTAGCTCATTAAGATCCAAGAGACGCTTCTCTCCCGCTTCCTTCATGCTGAAGTTCAACCACTTAACAACCCAATACGCCTTATGTTCTAGCTCCACCGAAAGATGACAAGACTTCTCATACACAACATTGTATGGTGTTGTGCCGATGGGAGTCTTGTATGCCGTTTGATACGCCCACAATGCGTCATCCAACTTCAATAACCAATCTTTACTTGTCTTTGATACCGTCTTCTCAAGGATTCCTTTGATTTCTCTATTTGAAATCTCCACTTGTCGACTTGTTTGCGGACGGTAGGGTGTGGCGATCTTGTGAGTCACCCCATACTTAGCTAGTAGAGATTCAAATCTATGGGCGATGAAGTGTGAACCTCTGTCACTAATGATGGTTCGTGGCGTCCTAAACTTTGGGAAAATAGTTCGGTTAAAGAACTTAACAAACACCATCACATCGTTAGTTGGAGAGGCAACAACTTCAACCCATCTCGAAACATAATCTACAACGAGAAGTATGTATTGGTTTCCACAAGATGATGGGAATGGTCCCATGAAATCAACTCCCCAAACGTCAAAGATCTCCACCTCTTGGATGTTGTTGAGAGGCATCTCATTCCTCCTAGAAATATTCCTTGTTCTTTGACAAGCATCGTAACAAGCAACAAATGTTTGCACATCCTTAAATAAAGTAGGCCAAAAGAATCCGGATTGCAATACCTTAGCGCTAGTTTTGTGAGAACTAGCATGTTCTCCGCAAGGAAGAGAATGACAATGATGAATGACACTTTGCATTTTGTCTTCTGGTACGCATCTTCTGATGATGTCATCAGGACCTCTCTTAAAGAGTAGAGTTTCATTCCAATAGTATTGACGGACATCCCTAAAGAACTTCTTCCTTTGTGCGTGGGATAGTCCGGGAGGTATTTCCTGACAAACCAAGTAATTCATAAAATCAGCAAACCAAGGTTCGTTACCTCTAGATATATGATCGATGTATTCTTCCATTATATGTAAATGTTTGTCCGGGAAGGAGTCATCGATGGGCAAGTCGTCACTTGTGGTATGTGGTAGACGACATAAGTGATCTGCAACATAATTTTCGGATCCTTTCTTGTCGCGAATCTCAAGATCGAATTTTTTGAAGAAGAAGAATCCACCTAATCAACCTTGGTTTTGCATCTTTCTTGGCGAGCAAATACTGAATTGCTGAATGATCCGTGTATACAATCACCTTCGCTCCTACAAGATAAGAATGAAAATTTTCAAATGCATAAACAATGCAAGTAATTACTTATTTGTTGTAGTGTAGTTAAGCTATGCTTCATCTAGCGTCTTGCTAGCATAATAGATTGCGTGAGTGCGACCGTCTTTCTTTTGTCCAAGCACCGCCCCAATAGCTTCGTCACTTGAATCACACATGACTTCGAACGGGAGATTCTAGTCTGGAGGTTGTATTATTGGGGCTGAGATTAGAGCTTCCCGAATCTTGTAAAAGGCATCCAAACATTCTTTCAAAAATTCAAAAATAACATCCTTCATCATTAGAATCTTGTGCATACATAAAGATGGTTTAATTTCTACAAGATCCTCTATGGTGTAGCCTAAAGATTTCTTATGTTTCTTTAAAACAATCATAAGATTTTCATGTTCATCTTCACTTAAATCGGAACTAACAATAACAGGAAATGTAGAATTAGTTCCAAAAAATGCATACCGAAGATGTGTGGAAGCGGCTTCAATTTCAAAGTTATTGATGCCTTTGAGGTGTCTTGAGGGCTTTCTAGTGTTTCCTTGGAAGTCTCCAAGGGTGTGGGAGTGTTGGAAGAACAATCAAGAATGTTTGTAGAAAGAACAAAATGATTCTCAGCATTTTCCAAAACCACGGTGCCATTGTTACTTCCACGGCCGTGGAAAGTGTCTTGGGGGCCGTGGTTTTGCATGTCAATTAATTCTTTTATATCGACATACATTTTCACGGGTGGAATAAGAGAAACCACGCCCGTGGAAAAGCACGATTGGCCGTTGTTTCTAAAGTTTTCCGAGCTATTGTACAATTTTTCGAAATCTTCCACTTGCTCTTCTTCTAGCTTCTCCAAAACTTCAATCTCAGCGTTGCAATCCTCTTCTTCTCCTTTTTCCATGATGCTCATGGTTATGACCTTTTGCAACAGATCTTTGAACAAGATCGAACTTACTTCTTCTCTAGATACCTCTTCATTATAGATGTTGAACATATCCTCTCCCATTGTTGGTTCTTTCGCCAAAGTTGAGAGAGGAAATTCAACATTTTCTTCTCCAATATCGAAGGCTAATCTAGCGTTCTTGCAATCAACCATACATCCGGAAGTTGCAAAAAAAGGTCTCCCGAGTATGATCGGGACCGGACAATCTTCAGGAATGTCAAGCACAAACAAATCTATAGGGATATAGAACTTACCGAGCTTGACTGGGACGTCTTAAATGATTCCAACGGGTCGAGTTATGGATCGATCCGCCATGTATAACGTCATCTTTACCGGTTTTAGGTTCACTTAAACCGACTTTCCTACACAAAGCAAGCTGAATGATGCTCACACTTGCTCCCAAATCACAAAGTGCATCGTATGTGACTTCTCCCACTCCTGTATGCAAAATGACCCCGGATCTCGTAGCTTTGGAGGAATCTTTTCCGTGATCGTTTTGATGAGCTCCGAAGACTCCGAACTCATCTTGACTTCTCCAAAGTCTTCCAACTTCCTCTTGTTAGAGAGGATCTCTTTTAAGAACTTCCCGAAGGCGGGCATACCTAGAATTGCATCGATAAAAGGTATTTTAATATGCAGTTTGTTCATAAGATCAACAAACTTACCGAATTGCTTGTCTAGACGCGCTCTTGCTCTAGATTGCGGGAACGGAAAAGGAGGTTAATAAGCTGGAGGAGGAACATAGACATCTTCCTTCTCCTTCTCCTTTTCTTTCTCTTTTTCAGCGGGGACTTCAACGAACGTAGGCTGCGGATCGGTGGTTGTTGCACCACTTCTTGTTGTAATCGCCATCGCCTTTCCTTTCGGATTGCCGTCCGTCTTTCCGGGAAGCTTTCCTTGATCTCTAGGAACTTCTCCTACCTTGCTGAATACTTGTTCTCTAAAGATTTTTGTGCTTTATCAACCGATGTAATATGATTCTCCAATCCTTGGAGCTTTTCCAAGATTGTCTCCAGCAAAACATCGTGTTTATCCTTCTCCTGTTTGCTTGAATAATTTGAAGTTTGCCCCTGACTTTTCAATGGAGTAGAGGATGAAGAAGTCGATGTTAGTGCATTTTCAGTATGTGAATAGGGATTACAGGGATTATGTTGATTGGATCTCCAATTGTTGTTGGAGTTCCTGTTGTTGTTGTTCCAATTATTGTTCCGGTAATTGTTCCTATTTCCTTTATTGTTGTTCTCCCTTCCTAGATAGTCAACGTCTTGCTCCTTCGCCTTTTGACGGGTGGATTTTAGGACTTCCTTAAGCTCTTTAATCTCATTGTTGAGGGAGAAAATTTGAGCTTGAGCTGCTGAATTTAATTTCGCTCCTTGATCTCCGGAACTTCGATTTCCATCGTTAGCTTTCCTATGGGAATATCTCTCAATCACTTGGGCTTGCTTCTCAATGAAATCCCAAGCGTCATCTTCTCTCATGTCCATAAATGTTCCACATGAAAGGGATTGAAGTTTGAATTGTGTTTCCACATCCAATCCTTTGTAGTAGATCTCCAATAATTCCAGCTTTGAAATGTCATGATGCGGGCAATCCAATAGAAGATCTTGAAACCTTTCCCAAGAATTAAACAAACTTTCGTTAGGTTTCATATAAAAAGTATTTATCTTACCTCTTAATTCCGCTGTTTTGGATGGCGGAAAGAACTTGGTGAGGAATTCCGAAGTCAAATCCTTCCATGTATTTAGTCTTCCAACTGGAAGAGCTTGATACCAAGCTAAAGCCTTGTCCTTCAAAGAGAAGAAGAACGGTTTTAACTTGTAATTTTTGTTGACAACCCTTTTTGGCTTCATCGTCTCAATAAGAATCTCAAAATTTTACAAATGTTGGTGCGGAGATTCAGCATCCGTTCCACCAAACAGACTTTGGCGGATCATAGTAATTACTTGCGGGCTAAACTCGAAATCATGGGCGTCTTGACCTCCGAGATTCACACAAAAACGGCGTGGTTGCTGAATTGGGTCCATTCTTTGCCCAAGAGTTCGTGGTTCATCCACGACATTAGCATCTCTCGCATCTCTAGCGGGAATGCTAGGATCAACATAGGCTCGAGGATTAATTGGTGGTATGTCCTCCAGCTCCGGCATATCATCATTATCAGATGAATCAGCTCTAGATGATCTAGATGATTTAGCTTTCTTACTCCCACCGCCTTTATTCTCCAATTGTATTTGTAAAACCATTGCCCTAAGCTCCTCAATTTGAGCTTGCCTTCGCTCTCTATCAGCACGAGCAGCAGCTTGCTCCTCAAGAAGTAATCTTTCACTTGTATTGAGTTGAGCTCTAGTCTCATCCAACTCTTGTTGGTTGTTCCTTTCGTTGTGTTCAATCATCTTTTTCTCCCTTAACTTTTTCTTTAAAGTTTTCTCTGGTTCAAGATCAAAAGGAATGAGGTCTTTAGCGGATCTAGACCTTCGCATACACCTAAAAATTCTGCAAAATCACTCGAATAGATGGATTAAATAACAAGAGCAAAGCTCCCAAGCTTGACAACCGAGAGCCGAATTTGGCATAAACCAAATCCCTGGCAACGGCGCCAAAAACTTGTTCGCTCGAAAGTGTGCGTCACTAAGTTTTAAAATTTATAAAACTGAAATCAAAGCAAAGCGAACCGCGGTGTACGGCTCGGCGTAGTAAAGCAAGAATTTCAGAGTATCGAACTCAGGGATTTGGGGAGAACAAAATCAATTCACAAGCTGTCGAGCAATAAAATAGAAAGCTTTTGCAAGTAATTGGGAAAACAATGATTCTAAAAATCTGGGTATCCAATTGTGGCAATCGATTCAAGATACTCTAAAGATTTAAGGACAAAGTCGGGATTGCAAAGCTATATCTAATGTAGGGTGTTGTACGGTGAGGTTTCAAACCCATATGTCTCACCCAAATGTTCTCTCTATAAAGGTTGTTGAGGCTGCAGTATAAAAAGGATCAAAGGATAAGAATTATTCTCAAATACCCATGCCCAAACCCAAGGGAGCCAAAGGTAAGCCAAAATGGTTAAGGTTGTGACACTCAAAACCAAAGTTGAGGATGTTGAGTCTCACTACTACCTAGAAAAGGTAAGCCAAGGCTAGATTAAAGCAAATTTTTAACTTTGGATAAAAGCAAAAGCAAGAACATACGACAGAGGAAAACCACGGCAGATCTTGAAGAACCACGGCCGTGGAACTCAAGAACAGACCGTGGAAAGCCTCGACAACGAGGTTTCTCGCAACTCTCATGGTCCAATCTCTTTTGGTTCAATCTATCATCATCTATGCCACAACTATCAACCCTTCACCTTAGAATCGCTTAAGGTTTTTTGCCAACAATCATCATTATCAAATCAATAATTAAATTTGAAAGGAATAAAGGATAGAACTTTAAAACCTTAATAATAAACACCGAATCAATCTCAATAAAACTCAAAATCTGTAAATCGTGTTCAATGTATGCGAAATAGAGTAAGAATCTCTCACAAATCTTAAGAACAAAGGAAGAACGAGATGTCAATCCGCCTTCTATCGAAACCCTAAGATCTTTTCCCAAGTACGCAATCTTCAATTGCGTCTTTCTCTAAATCTTCTTCCAACAATCTCGTAAATGGGGCGCTAGATATGGATGATAGCCAATGATCTCCGACTATTGTGTGATATCCATTTTCTCTCCCTCTCATCCTTCTTATAGGAGGAAAGTAGGGTTACAAAAGCCCAATAACCGCTGTTGACGTGGCAAATATGACACGTGGAGATTGTTACAAGAACCACGGCCTAATACAAACTTTCACGCCCATGGAATACACCGTGGAACCTTTTTGTTGCTCTCGACATTGTTTCCCATGGTTGGAATTAAACTAAATTACAAAACCATGACCGTGGAAACTCATTTATGACTGTCTTGTTTCCGAAAGCTTTCCACTCCTATCCTTTCCTTGGCTTCTCTAATGCAACTCCTTGATGCCTAGAATGATCAATCACTCCTATATATACTCCATTTATGCCTCAATCCATTCCTTTATTCACCTAAAAACAAAACAAAGCTTGTGTAGATCTCTATATCGACAAAATAGGTGAATATGCTCATAAATGTTTCAAACTTGTATCCACATACATAAAAGAAAGGGAAAAACAACTAAAACATGAGCCTAAAATATCATCATATTTCAAGCTATCAGGACTTTGTTGTGAGTCTCTAATAGACTATCAAGACAAAACTTCTACATACGAGAGGAATAGACCTAGTCCTAGGAGAGTGGTTCAGTCCGGTGGGCCGGATACGAGGTAGAGAACAAGACATGCTAGTAGTGGTACATGAGCATCCAGTTATGGGCGAGGGCAGAATCAGGGATGATAGAGTCATTCAACCACACCTCAGACTTTAGTTAGAGAGCCACAATGTCATAATTGTGCGGTTATGGACACATACGACCGAAGTGTAAGAAGCCGCTAGTAAACATGCTTCTCGTGTGGCAAATCAGGACATCGAGCTATATTCTGCCGTGAGGGAAAGGATCCATCTCAATAGATTTCTTCCCCTGCAGGTATTCTGGGGAGTGGACAAAGACCACCACAGTATCGAGCTCCGATTCAACAATAGTAGTAGTATCGGGCTCCAAGACATCCTCCCTTGTAGAGTTATATGCAGGGATCAGGCCGTGGCAAGGGACGTAGTGGTATGGCTCATACCAGAGGAGCCCCGGTGCGAGTATTTGATCTGAGGAGTGATGATCAGCTAAAGGCACTAACGACCACATGTACAATCTAGATTCATGTTTTACCCATACGGCTTCTGTTTTATACGGGTGATACGCACTCCTTTCTATATGATGCATGCGTAGATAGGTTGTCCTTAGCTACAGTAGAGGAAGTACCATTTGTAGTAGGGTAACTTGATGAGGGTAAGATGAGGGGACACCGAGAGATTCATGACTACCCTATTCGATTGGGAGATAGAGACTAGTTGGTAGAGTTCCTAGTCATGCCTCTAGTTCATGAGGACGTGATCCTAGGGATGGATTGTATAGCTAGACATCGATCAGTGATGGACATTGGCCGTTGAACGGTGACTATTACTACCGAGAAGGGTCACATGGAAATATTCTAAGTTGGGGGCCTCGGAAAGTCCGGCATATTCATCAGCGTAGTGAGAGCAGCGAGATTAATAATAGAGGGTTACGAGGCCTTAGGTGTTATGCCATGAAGGAATGCAAGATTCTGACAATAGAGGAGATACTGGTAGTATGCGAGTTCGCAGAAGTATTCAGTGATGATCTGCCATAATAACCTTCATAGAGGAGTGTCGTCTTTAGCATTGAGCTAGAGCCGGGAACAAGACCGACTTCAAAAGCCCTATACCTCATAACACCGATATAGTTGCTTGAGCTGAAGAAGTAATTAGAGGAACTAGCTGAGAAGGGATTCATACGCCCTTGTGTTTCTCCATGGGGAGAGCCGGTATTGTTTGTGAGGAAGAAGGATGGATATGTGAAGTTGTGCATCGATTACAAACAATTGAACAAGGTGACTATCAAGAACAAATACCTGATGCCCCGCATAGATGATCTACTAGACTAGTTGCATGGAGTGTCAGTGTTTTCTAGGATTGACTTGAGGTTGGGTTATCACTAGCCGAGGGTGAGAGATTAAGACATACCTAAAACGGCATTCCGGATTAGGTATGGCCATTATAAGTTCGTAGAGATGTCAATCATGCTCAGTAATGCACCAACGGTGTTCTTGGAGTTGATGAAAGGGATTTTCTTAAACTTCTTAGATCAGTTTGTAGTGGTCTTCATTGACGATATTGTTGCGCTAAGATTGTGTAGCAAAAAAGTCTTAAATTTATAACTCGATATATTTTTCCTAACTCCTAGCGAACCCACAGTGTATGGGTCGTTTTGTAGTAAGGATAGTATTCCGAGGTCGAACACAAAGACTAAGGTGAAATCAAATCAAGCAAGTGATCATAGATAGTGTTAGGAAAAGGGAAAGAAATAAAGAAATGAAAATCATGATATTTTTGGTTGGTTTTGCGGTAATCAAACAAAGATCACGAGTGATGCAAGAATAACAAATCAAGCTAACAACGCAAATAAGCAACACAAACACAAGATATATGGTCAGGGATGAGAAAAACGGATTCTAGGGGTTAGGACTTCCGGTTATGGCATTGGACTCAAGCTTCTAATCAACCTTGGACTAGATAATGGTATGTTGGGAAAGGGTGTTTCTCGAATCGGATCAATCACCGGGTAGGTCTCATGTTCCACTAATCCCGCACCTAAGGTCCTATCACTGGGTAGATCTCTAGGAGCCTAAGGTTGGGAATTCTACACAAACCGGATTGTTATCTAGGGGTCTAACCTCTCCTTACAGGGTAAGTCTCGGGAAGGCAAGTCCTAAACATCAATCCTAGCACACTCGGTCCAATAGCGGCTTGTGAGACTCACTACTACCTAGACTTCATCATCTTGGGTATCTAAGGTCAAGAATTACCGGGTAGGTCTCTTCTCTAACTTAGTTTGCTAGCATTAGGTTACCCTAGGCTAGATTAAGCTTAACAAACACTAGGATTTCAACAATCTAACATCCTAATATTCAGATTTATCAATACAAACATATCATGATCAAATCACGGAGATCATCAAAACCACGGCCGTTGTTAGGCAAGAATAGACCGTGATTTGTAACAGAGGTTAAGTTCGAGCAAACAATTCATCCAAGGATACATTTAAGTCTATTCTATCATAGTCCAAGCCGTAACCATGATTCCGTTACCCTAGAATCACAACTATTTAGCCAACAACAAGCATTTTAGTATTCAAACTCAACAAGTAAACATTCATGGCTTCCATAGCAAGAAAACAAAATGAAAAAGAAGAGAAAAAGTAAACACAAGTAAACCAAGCTGAATATATGTTTAAGAAAGACTTACAACCCTTCAAAAGAAGTCTAAATCGTTCCTTACAAATCCTTGCAAATGTCTTCAACAAGCTCACTAAAAAACCACTAAGAAGCAATGAAAACTCTAAAACTAATGTTGTTCTTCTTCTTCTTCTTCTGCAAATGAGAGTATTTTCTTCCTCTCCAAGAGTAGCCTCCAATGGAGTGATGTGTTGTGAGGGAGTGTCGGAGAGAATCCCCTAGCATCAGCCTCCAAGGGCAAGAGTCGGTTATGAAGATCGTGGGATAGCTGTCACAACTGTCCAGAGAGAACCACGGCCCAATTCCACGGGCGTGGAAGTGCTAGTGACCATGGTTTTGGTGGTTCAGCTTCCTTTGGATCGTTAAGCCATGAGTTGGTGCAAGGCATGCACCAACAAGGTCCTATATGTTCTCCTTTGCTCCTAGCTTGCTTCCTAATGAGTCTGGAAGTGTGTCATTACAAGGAACGATCCTCAAATGTATCGATTAAGCTCCAAAAGCTCCCAAAATACCTACAAAACCGACAATAGTTCGTGTAGACGTCTATCTCGACAATATGCATTAATTAAGCGTAAAATTCATGAACTAATGCCAAACCATGCATGAATGACAGGAAAAACTATCTATGTGAAAGCCTAAACTAACGTCATAAATCGTGTTATCAGACATCTTAGTTAACTCTAGGAGTCGAGAATAGCATATTGGACAGTTGAGGACAATGTTGTTGATTATGCAGGATAGCAAGATCTACTCTAAGCTATCCAAGTGCGGGTTTTGGATGTCTAAGGTAACCTTCCTTGGCCATTTAGTGATTGTTGAGGGGATTAAGGTCGACCCGGAAAAGATCTACTCAGTTTCTTCTTGGCAACATTCGAGGAATGTCAAGCAGGTTTGCAGCTTCCTAGGCTTGGTGGGATACTACCGCCGATTTGTGGAAGGGTTTTCACTGATCGACCGACCACTTACCTGCCTTTTGAGGAAGACTACTCGGTTTGTTTGTTCTGATCGGTGTCAGTGGAGCTTTGAGGAACTGAAGAGGAGATTGACTTCTTCTCCGAGTTTAGAGCATCTGGAGGGTATAGATGACTTTGTGATATACAGTGACTCGTCCAAGCTAGGCTTAAGATGTTCCTTGATATAGAGGGGTAATGTCATATCATATGCGTCTCGGCAGCTGAAGGCGTATGAAGAGAACTACTCAACTCACAACCTAGAGCTAGAGGTAGTAGTCCTCGCCTTTAAGATTTAGTGTCACTATCTCTATGGGGTGGCGTGTTACATCTTCATATACCGTAACAGTCTGAAGTATATATTTACTCAACGGGAGTTGAATAACAACCACATGAGGTGGCTAAAGTTGATCAAGGATTTCGACCTTGAGATTCTCTACCACCCATGGAAGGCGAATGTAGTTGTTGATGCTTTGAGTCGGAAGACGCCTCGAGAGAAAGAGATAGCCCGGTTGACTATACAACCTTAGTTGCAAAGATATTTGGCTTGGTTAGAGGTTGAGATTCATATTCCAGATACAGACGGTCACCTGACTACCTTAGAGTTACTACTTGATATGTTGGGAGGGATCCGATAGAAGCATGAGATTTGCCCTACTTTGATCAGGATCCAAGACAAGATTTCTCGAGGTGAAGCCCCACTGTTTAGCACTGGTGTTGACTGAGTGATGAGGCACCAAGTCCGTATTTGTGTACCATCAGAAAATGAGTTGAGACAGAGGATATTGGGTGAAGCTCATGCTACCCCATACTCAATGCAACCTAGAGCGAGTAAGATGTATAAGGCCGTGAGATGTTCCTTCTGGTGGGGTGGTTTGAAGCCCAACGTGGCATGGTATATAGCTCAATGTGCGACCAACCAGCAAGTCAATATTGAGCATCGCATATCCGGAGGAGAGATCCACCCACTGCCAATGCCGTAGTGGATGTGGAAGGACATCTCTATGGATTTTGCCACGGGATTGAGACTCATTAGAGGTTTTGATGCTATTTAGGTAGTGGTTGATTGACTGACGAAGACCGCACGTTTCATTCTTATCAAGGAAACGGGGCCGGTGGGTAGTCTAACTGAGGAGTTCACTAGACACATTGATGTGGGACCATCATCGACACCATTCATTTAAGGATCAGTCACAAGATCGAGGGCTAAAAGGATCCGAGAGAAAAAGCCAATGAAGAAGATTGAGAAAGAGTTGCAGAGAAGAAATCACGGATGACCTACAAGAATCTTGGTCGAGATTTCCCACCGAGATTTGGTCCCTGACGCGCGTTCGAAGATCCGGTCAAGATCTTTAATCTTGGCAACTATCTTTATATTTCTTACCTTAAAAGTTCTCAAACATTCTTCAAGGTAGATGTTTTCCTAGATTATCTTGTAAAAATATATTTCCTAAATTATCTTTTAAAAGATATCTTTCTTAGTTTACATAGAAAAATCTCCTTTATAAACAACCTTAGAGGGGGAGATTATTAGATAGCTTAATTGTGATTAATGAATTTCCACATTATTGTGAGATATTTGTGACTTCGCTCACGGTTTTGCATTTTATCATTTCTATTCAATCAAAAGGAGAGTTTTTGAATAAAAAGTTGTGAATTTTTGCTAGATTGTTCTTTGTGTGTGTTAATCTTTTTGAAGTTTTGTGCTACAAGTCAAATTGGTCCCTCTTTGTGCTTGTCTTACTTAGAAGGATGTAAGGTTGAAGAAGGAAGGGTGAAGGTAATTATTTGTTAAGGGTCTTGATCCAATTTAGGTCAAGGTTCTTTGCAAGTCGTAACATAATCCTATCTTCCTATACTTATCATATTTCATTCCATTATTCCTCTTCTTATCTTTCCATATCATTCATTAATCTATTTTTTGAGTTCCTATAAATCTCGGCATGTTCTTGATTAAAACTCGCCCGAGATTTCATTGATCCATTTGAGATTTGCTTCTTTTGAAAACTTTCAATCTAGATCGGGAACTGCGGCTTCAACTGCGTGTCAAAGTGGTATTAGAGTTAAGCGATTGAAGTCCATTTCAGGTTTGAGTCAATTTTGTTTGAGTCTTCTTTGAGTCAATATAAAATTTGAGTCTTTTTTTGTTCGCCATCTTTGCGAGATTTTTTGAGATTAGCGTGCGTTGACTTGTGCAAGTTTTGGAACAGAGAAAAGCCACAACCAAACACAAGCCAACCATTAACCTTGAAAACCTCGCTCAACCCTACAGAAACTACGATCAAAGTTTGTGCTTAAAAGTATAGATATTTTCTAGTAGATGAGACTTTATCCATCCTTGTCAAAACAATGATCAATACGCTTCTCCAGTAGTTAAAAATCACAAGGCAACCAAGGAGTAGCATCCCCCAAAGATGATTACTAAACGCCGACATCAAGAGTCGACTTTTCAGCAATCTCATCCTGTTCATAAGAAATCTCAGCCGAGATTACACCCGAGAAAACTACTGCTGTCCAATTTTCGAGAAATTTTTCTAGGCATAATTTGAAGTTTCAAAGTGCACCATGTGCAAGAGTACATCAACGGAAGAGTTTCTATACCAACCTCGATCCAGTTGAGAGCTTTAGCCATTCCTAAAACCAATCCCTTCTATCTCTCTCTCCAACTGTACAGGTTCAAAAGTACGTTCTTTCTCTCTTGTTAATCTCTTGCGTGCCTTTTCTTGCCTCTCTTCTAATCTAAACACATTGAGTCAATTCTTTTGATGTGTTAGTTAGTATCTATACTTTCTATCATACTAGTTGTGTCATAATTGCAATATTCTTTTTATCCTTGTATCATTGTGTGAAGAGACCTACAAGAGGAATCCTTTCTCTATCTTCCAACACAAGAACCTTCTTCCAAACACAAGTTGACTACTTGAGGCATCCAAGGAAGTTCTAGTGGAATCTAGTGCGTCGATTGGTAAAGAAGCATTAATCCATCCAAGACAATTACATCGAATTAGCTTGTGATTCACAGCAGAGTGTGAGTGCGAGAGAAAACAATTAAGAAACCCTCATTTTCACTTATGTCACACGTTTGTTGTTCCTTTGTGTGATTGTGCAGGATGTCTAACAGCCCAAAAGACTCATAGTGCGGTGACTCCACGAGTCCCCTAAACCTAGACATGATGAAGCAACTGATGGCATCCAATACAACATTAACCAAAAAGGTGGCAAAGCTAGAAAGACGCCCCAAAGAACAAATCCCGACCCAAAATCTCGGACCAAACCGATATTTCACCCGTGATTTTTCCCGGAGATGGGTGAAAGCTCACGAAACCCTCCCATACCTCCAGTCCCAGATCCAAGACACCTACGCACTATCCGAATCTGAATTTCCATATACCTAACATTACAAATGTTGTTTATGAATTTTAGGAAATTCACGAGGAGAATGATGACGGCATGTGTAGAGGTTATTTTAGACGCAATCCTCGTCCTAGGAGAGGCAAGACTTGGAACCCTATAGACCTTACCAAGAAAATGATGTTATGCAAAGTGAAGGTCAAGATTTTGAGTTTTGAGGGCAAAGTAGATCCAAACGTTTACATGGAATAGGAGACTAAAATTGAACAATTTTGGTTTTTACATACTTTTAATGAGCAAAGGAAGTTCCAACTTGCTGCGTTGGAATTCCAAGGATATACCCTAGTTTGATGGGATCACCTCCTCAATGATAGAAGATGAAGACTAGATCCAGAGATCCATACTTGAGAGCGGATGAAGACATTGATGAGAGCAAGATTCATACCTCCATATTATGCTAGGAAGCAAGACAAAGATTGGAGAATTTCAAGCAAGGCACCCGAAGCATGGAAGAGGCCTACACCACCATGCAAATGACAATTATTAAGGCCAATGTCCAAGAGGATGAGGAGTCCACTATGGCTCAACTTTTAAGAATTTTGCATCCATCATTAGCTAATGAAATTGATCTATATCCTTATGATAATACGACTAACTTGTTGCATTTGGCTATTAAGGTAGAAAAGAAGCTCAAAGGACAGAACCAAGAGACAAACGCATGGCAGAAAAACAAATCACGGTCTAGTCAGGAAAATCTCGGCCGAGATTTTGACCGAGATTCTTCCTAGAAAGATCCCCGAAGTAGGAACGACAACCAAGGAGTATTGAAAGATTTATCATCCAATTCCCACATTCTAAACCTTTGAATGATCCTTCAAAGGATCCTAAAGGGAGCACTTCTAACTCTACTTTACATTCTAGAGACATTGTGTGTTTTAAATGTCAAGTTAGAGGTCATTATAAAAAGGATTGTCCTAATGACAAGGTTTTATTCATTAATCAACAAGGGGATTGTGAAAGTGAAGAAGACCTTAAAAGTTCTAGTGAAAGTGATGAAAGTTGTGAATTTGAGCATGAAGAATCTTTAATTGCTAGAAGGAACTTGCATGTCAATATTTCTCTTAGTGAAAATACCCAACAAGAAAATCTCTTTCATACTAGATGTCTTGTTAAGGAAAAGGTGTGCAATATGATCATTGATGGAGGTAGTTGATGTAATATCGCTAGTGTTGAATTGGTTACTAAATTGCAACTTCCTACTTTTTATCACCCTAGGCCCTATAAATTGACATGGATGAATGATTGTGGTACTTTGAAGGCCAACAAGAAAGTTAAGGTGACTCTCACTAGGCCATTATACTAATGAAATTTTGTATGATGTAGTACCTATGCAGGCTTGTCATATTTTGCTAGGTCTCCCATGGAAATATGATCGGAAAGTGGAGCATGATGGTCATACCAACAAGTACATGTTCACATTCAATGGTAAAAGGGTAAAACTAAAAGCCATGGATCCTTTACAGATCATTGAGACCTATGAGAAGCAGAAGACATAAGGCAAGGATCGAGCATTGGACAAAGAAGCGGTTGAAGAACATTCTAGTGAAGTATCTCGGCATGTTCCTGAAAAAAACTCAGCCGAGATTTCTGTAATTCACCCGAGATTTTCTAAATTTTGACGCTGTACAACCACCAATGCATCACCTTCATGAGCCCTTTTGGTTGGCCAAGAACCACTAGAGATTGAGCGTAACCCCATGGATTTTCGGGTTATATAATTCATGTCTTTGAGTGATCATTAAGTGGTGTATGCTTAAGGAGTCTAGGAGTTATCACGCTTATCTATCTTTCGGATGTAATGACTATACAATTAAGTTATTCTCCTTAACTTCTTTTGATCTTATACCGTTGTCTTTCGGGAAGCGAGTAAGTTTTATTGCAGGAAAGTTAATGGACAAGAAAGATCAAATGGACATGACATTGTTGCTTGATCTTGGAGATCTTAAAGAATAACCACCAAGAGAGAAGGGAATTACAGTCTACTCTCACTTAGAATCATCAACAACGGAGTAAGGTTACTTAATAGATATATCGGCCAATCCTGAAACCAAATCTCGCTCGAGATTTATGTATGATGACCGAGATTCCATATTGTTTAGTGATGCACAACTCGTCTTCAAGACACGAGTTTTACAAACTTCAAGGGATCCTCCAAGAGAGTATACACTGCAGTCTCTACCCCAAAAGAATTTGAGTTACGATGTGATTAGTAACGAGCAAGGTGAAGATTCTAGGTTGAATCTTTTCTAAGAAGGGAAGTATGATGTGGGACCATCATTGACATCACTCATACAAGGACCAATCACAAGATCAAGGGCTAAAAGGATTCAAGAGGAAACGCCAACGAAGAAGATCAAGAAAGAGTTCAAAGAAGAAATCGCGGATGAGCTACAGGAATCTCGGCCGAGATTTCCCACCGAGATTTGGTCCTTGACGCGCGTTGCAAGATCTGGTCAAGATCTTTATTCTTGGCAAATATCTTTGTATTTCTTACCTTAAAAGCTCTCAAACATTCTTTAAGGTAGTTATTTTCCTAGATTATCTTTTAAAGATATCTTTCTAAATTATCTTTTAAAAGATATCTTTCTAAATAATCTTTTAAAAGATATCTTTCTTAGTTTACATAGAAAGATCTCCTTTATAAATAGCGTTAGAGGGGGAGATTAGTAGATAGCTTAGTAGTGATTATTGAATTCGACATTATTGTGAGATACTTGTGACTTCGCTCACGGGGTTTGCATTTTAATATTTCTGTTCAATTAAAAGGAGAGTTTTTGATTGAAAATTTGTGAATCTTTGCTAGGTTGTTCTTATGTGTTAATCTTTTTTAAGGTTGGTGCTACAAGTCAAATTGGTCCCTTATTGTTCTTGTGTTACTTAGAAGGCTTGTGTAAGGTTGAAGAAAGAAGGATGAATGTAATTCTTTGTTAAGGGTTTTGATCCAATTTAGGTCAAGGTACTTTTCATGTCTTATTATAGTCCTATCTTCTTATACTTATCATATTTCATTCCATTATTCATCTTCTTGTCTTTCCATATCATTCATTATTCCGTTTTCTAAGTTTTAATAATTCTCGGCCTGTTCTTCATTAAATCTTGCCCGAGATTTCATTGATCCATCCGAGATTTGCCTCTGTTGAGAACTTTCAATCAAGATCAGGAACTACGGCTTCAACCCCGCATCAAACATTGTGAGAATCCATGGAGTACCGATGACCATCGTCTCCGATAGAGACGGACGGTTTACCTCGAGGTTTTGGTAACAGGTGAATACGACTTTGGGAACGAGTCTCCACTTTACCACTACTTATCACCCTCAGACCGACAGTCAGTCTGAGAGGACCATCTAGACTCTAGAGGACATGTTACGAGCTTGTGTGCTAGATTGAGGGCAGGTAAGGCCAGATCACCTTCCCCTTGTAAAGTTTTCATATAATAATAGTTGGCACGCGTCTATTGGGGTGGCTCCATACGAGGATTTATACGGACGGAGATGAGATGTCGTACACCATTTTTTTAGGATGAGCCTAGTTGAGCTGATGGAGTAGCTCCAGAGTAGATACAGGACGACGTCGTTCGAGTCGCTGTGGTCCGAGGGTGGATGTTGCCAGCACAAAGTCGTAAGAAATCCTATGCCAACAAGAGGTGTACTTGTTGCCTCGACGCTAAGCAGCAAGGGAGAAGTCTTTAGCGTCGACACACTAGCCGGTCGGTTTCTAGTTTCACAAGTGATCTTAGATTCCCTCTATAGTTGTAACGAGGCACGACACGTAAGACCTTATCTTCCCTATCTTCTTTGTGTTCACATAACCAACAAGAGTAACGTGAGGGGCTTACCGACACTATTGTTGTTCCATAGAACAACCGGAGACCAAGACGGATCCCTTCGACCAAACCATTTCCAAGACAATAGGTAAGCAAGCTCGGTTGAACTCATACGTTTTTACCAAGGAGATATATGATGTGTTTTAACCTCCTACAAGAATCGGAGAGTAGATATGTAGCCTACTTGATTTTAACTAGAGAGTTGAGGGTGGGGGATCAAACTTGAGACGTAAGGGCTAGATCTAAGAAACTAGCAAGCCGCTGGTCATTCTCGAACCCCATACCTCTTGCAAAATCTTGGTTATGTTAAATTCCAGAAACTGTCTAACCAGTCTCCTTTGGATCGATCGTTCGATACCTTAGAAAAATAATTCACCGTTCAAATTTTAATGTGTCATAGACAGTTATGAAAACTTTGATGTATCAGAAGTTGGGGTCGATCCAACGGTGGAATCTTGATCTATAAAATTTCCAAAGTTGACTAGTGATGTAGTTTATGAAATTGCAGATTTTGGCTAAGTATAGAAGTCTGGGTTGAGGAGTTAACTTCGGATATTTGTGTAGGAGTTTTTATGGGTTGTCTTTGAGACTTCTTTGCTCCTATGAGTAGAGTGCATTGCATAGAAGGCCTAGATAATTTTCTTAGATTTTCATATTTTTATATGAGTACTATATGTTAAGCCAAAGTTGAGTCTTAGTGACTTTTTGAGAAAGTCTAAAATTGGATAAATCTTCTAATTTTAACAAAACTTCCTCTTGAGGGTTAGATTGTGGATTTGGGTTCCAAAAGATAGTTTGAAACTATGTTATGGTTTTTTTTAGGGTTTTGAGGCCCAGGGGTAAAATAGTCATTTATCCTTATAAGGGTAAATTGGTAATTTCTCTTATGAAACACTTGCGTATCTTAGAAGTTGGAGACTTCTAAGAACGTGGAATACATTATTGATCCACTTTCCTTTTTTATCAGGTTGTTGATGATAGCATGAATTATAGTCTATATTTTGGGACTTGTTTAGACGTTTTATCTTCAATAATCTGCATGTTTGGATGTATATTATGTGGTTATATTGCCATTTCATCTACCTTTGTGGGGTCTACACCATTTTTCGATGTAATTGTAGGAAAAACGGCACGATTTGAACCTAAATGGAGCTAAAGGAGACGATGAGTCATTGGAGCTACATTCAAGAGCTTAAGGAAAGGTCAGGAAGCATGAAATTAACATAAAAGATTCACATTGGACCAGATTTGAGAGATTTCACCCTCAGTTGAGATTCACCTCGGTCAGCCACTGTGTCACCTCGACCGAGGTGATTTCGGAGGATCGCCCCGACCGAGGCGGACACCTGGGACGCGGCGAGAGAAATTTTACTTGGCTGAGATCTTTTAATTATGGAAAGAAGATCTTATATTTTTAGGTTGGATTTCTGGAAGGAAGATGATATTCAGCTGATATATTTTCACCTATTTTATGGGAAAATATCTTTTTAAGATTTCTTATCTTTGGGAGGTAATTTTCCTATAAAAAGGGTTGGATTTTCCACAAATCCAACATCCACTAACGGCTGCGAAGATTAGCTACACACGCTATATACCACAATACGCTGCAGTTGAAGAAGATTTCCCTTCAAGGATTGAAGGAAGAAGGAAGATTCCCTTTTAAGAAGATAGCTTGAAGGAGTTTGTGAGCTTTCCTTAGGCTACTTTTTGTGTTGATTGTCTAGTTGGATTTGTTATCCAAGGAACGCCTATTTGTGAGATATTTGATTCAGTTATTGAAGTCTTTTTATTAAGTTCTTCTTGTTCAAATATTCACTTTCTTCCCATATATTCGATTATTACCTTCATGATGATGAGTGGCTAATTTATTTGTGTGATTCTAGGGTGATTGACTGAAAGTTGTGGGAAAAACGATGATAGAACGATCCTAAATCCCAGTAGGACCCTGAAAGCTCGAGTCTTTATCCTTAACCCTAGAACATCTCGCTCAACCGATGAACACCCCGGCCGAGGTGGGACTCGTCTAACCGAGGTGACCCTTCAATCCAAAAGTGAGAGTTAAGTATTAGAGTTTGCCAAATCCTATTCTTATTACACCTTTTCTGGTTCAAGGCAAGCCTAGGATGAGACTTACCCGGTGATTCCTTTGTTTGTTTACCAAAGATCGTACGTACAGGTAATAAAGGTTTATCCTTTATTGGGGTTCGAGTGTGCCTTCGTCCCATCTTTGTGAGTTGGCCTGAGACTTACCCGGTAAAGGTTGATTCTATTCCCTTAGGTGGTGTGTTGGTTTGAGGTTATAGTTCTTTACCTTGATTCCTTGAGACTTACCCGGTAATAGGAGTTTCGGTTAGGGATTGTGAGTAGTGAGACTTACCCGGTGATCTATTCCACTTTAGAAACACCTTCCCTATGCAAAAAATCTCAGCTTTGTCCGCTTATCTTTAGATCTTGAGTTGGAACCACAACTAGATGCTTTAATCCCTAGAATTGCATATTTCCTTTAATTGACTTTTATCATCTTTGATTGTTTTAATTGCTTTCGTGGTTAGTAACTACAATGACAACTTCTACCTGCTTTGTTTCACTAAGTCCCTGAGTTCGACCCATGGAATTTCTTGCTTTTATTACAATTGATCCGTACACCGCGGGTTCGCATCCTTGTTTTAAGCATATTTCCTCGGTTATAAATTTAAAGCTTGCACACACCATTTGGAGCGAACAAGTTTTTGGCGCCGTTGCCGGGGACTTGGTCTAGACCAAGCCGGTTGCCGGTTGTCTTTCGGGGCAATTGTCCCTGTTGCTACTAACCACTCTACTTGAGTGACTTTCGCAGGTTCTTTTTCTTAGGTTTATGCGAAGAACCTACACTGGGAAGGAAATCGTTCCTTACGATCCCGAACCAGAAAAGGCTTACAAGAGACGCTTAAGGGAAGCGAAGATGGCCAACCAAGACGATCGCGATCTTGAGGCCGCATTGAAGGAAGAATTGAAGGAGGCATTGGAACAACTACGCCTCATTAAGGAAGAACTACGACTGGAAAGGGAAGAAACTCGCGCAAGTACGGAGGCAATCGAAGCAGATATGGCAGCTTTACGAGACCAGTATCTACCTCGACCGAACCCAGATCCTCGACCGAGGCCAGACCCAGATCAACTTCCTCGACCGAGGGAGAACTCAACTCCTGTTGCCCCGGTCGAGATACTTCCACCTCGGATTCCAGTCCGAGACGCTCTTTTTGCAGGTATTCCACAGACCCTAGGGTAGAGGATGGACCCTAACCAACAGCTGAGGCGTCCATGAGTCAACCTAGGTGATCATGCGGAGCATGATTATGAACTTCGACCGCAAGTTCTTTCCATGATCCGACAATGTCAGTTTGGAGGGATAGAGAAGGAATCTCCGCATCAATATCTGCAAAACTATGAGATCTTGATGGAGACCTTGAGATCTTCAAGAATAGAAAACAACAATTACAAGCTAAGGTCTTTCTACTTCTCTTTGAAAGATAAGGCGCTTACTTGGTATCAATCTCTTCCTCCCGGAAAGATCAGCACTTGGGAGGAGATGACGACGGAGTTCTTAACTAAATTCTTTCCCCCCTCAAAGACTGCCGAAATGAGAGGGAAGATCAATGCATTCATCATGAAGGACAAGGAGAGTTTGTCAAAGTCATGGGAGAGATTTAAAGACATCATTTTGGATTGCCCACATCATGGGATTCTAAAGATAGAGTTGTTGGAGATATACTTCAAGGGACTGGATGGAAGCATGATGACATGAATTATATACCACTATAATCATGCATATTGTAGAGGTTTACCTCGATTTACTCCACATTTAGAGAGAACTTGTGTACCTTTTATGCTTTATTCAGTTATATTTCGGAAATGGAGGTCTACACGAGTTTTGGTTGAATTATAGGTAAATTGAATGGATTCGGAATCGAACGGTTTTATAGGCAAATTGGCCAGCCCGATCTTCTTTGTTTTTCGGCCAAATGTAAAGACGACACAAAGCCCTTCAACTTTGGGCTTGAGAAGGGTTTTGCCAAACGGCCCATTAGCAAGAAACTACAGGTTGGAACCCTAGGAACAAACACGGAGAGGCGGCAGCGAGAAATCTTTACACGTTAAGGAGAGATTGAAGATTCTTGGTGGAGGATTGAAGCACTTTTGCCGGGAAGTCAATCTTGATCATTGTTTGTGAGATTTCTTTGTTCCATTGAAGTTTTTTTGGTTTTTGAACACGATATTGAGTTAGTTGAGAGATACATTGATTAGTTTCGAGATTGGTTTACAGATTTGAAGGTTATTGAATTTTTATTCGAGATTCGGGTTTCTTTGAATTATTTCACTCAATCTTTAATTTGATTTGATTTTGAAAATGGTTGGCTAAAACCTTTGTGATTCTGGGGAGAATAGTTGATGATTGAGGCTTAGATGATGATAGACTGAACTCATTCAAACATTTGGACCCTGAGAGTTTAGATTTTAACTTTGCGACAAACAGGAAAATCGCCCTGTTCTTGAGAAAATCGTCCGATTTTCTTATGGTAGGTCGATTTATTTCCGTGTCGAGCTTTAATTGATTTATTCTTTAACTAAAGTTAAGCCTTGCCTAAATCCCAACCTTGTTTAACCTTTTTAACCTTTATTTGAGTGTATGAAGAGACTTCAAACTTGATTCTACATTTAATAGATTAAGATTACTAGATTTGGGTAATAGAGAGACTCAACATCCTTTATTAAGATTCTAAGTGTGCTTTCTATTCTTTACCTAGGAGAGTCACATCCTGGGGTTTTAGATAGTTAGTTTGAACATAATTCTTGTCCTTAGATCTTTCTATATTGCAGCCTCAACAGCCCTTATAGAGAGAACCTTTGAATTAGATGAATAGGTTTCGGAACTTCAGCGTACGATACTTACCTTTGAACACATGATCTTGGCAATATAAAATGTCCTTATATCCTTTAATAGTGTCTTGAATCGAAAGACGAAATCGGATACTTGAATCCTTGGAATCATTTTCCCTTTTATTAATCACAAAAGCATTTGCATTTTCGCTAGATAATTGAATTTGAATTTACTCTCACCAAATCCCTGAGTTCGACTCTGGAATTCTTACCTTACTATAGTCGATCCGAACACTGCGGGTTCGCTTTGCTTTGAGTTCTAGATATAAATATTAAGACTCTGACTCACACACTTTTCGAGCGAACAAGTTTTTGGCGCCGTTGCCAGGGATTTGGTCTAGACCAAGTTCGGTTTTCGGTTGTCTAGCTTGAAAGCTCTTGCTCTTGTGATTTGATTAGTCTACTTGAGTGATCGTTGCAATTTCTTTAGATATATGCGAAAGACTAGATCCGCTAAAGATCTAGTTCCTTTCGATCCCGAATTGGAGAAAACTTTAAGAAGAAAGTTGAAGGAAAAGAAAATGGCTGAAAACAACGAGAGAAACCTCCAGGCTGAACTGGACGAAGCTCAACGTCAACTTAAGTTGAGCGAGAAAGCACGTGTAGATGCTGAAACGATTCATCAATTTCAGATTGATGAACTAAGGGCTATGATGTTGGACATGAAGTTGGAGTTGAATGACGCTAGGAAGAAGAAGAAAGTCAAGAAGCCAACCAAGTCCATTAGGAATGATTCATCCGATGATGAAGAACTCGACCCGGACATGCCGGAACTTGAGGAGATCGATCCATTGATTCATCCTGTTCGAAACAAACCAAAACCACCGGTTGTTTCTCGCTCCCCAACTAGGGATGTGAGAGTTGCTAATGAAGGTGATGGACCCCGAACTTTGGGGCAACGGATGGATCCAATCCAGCAACCGCGCCGTCTAGGTGTGGATTTCAGAGCTGAAGACATCCAAGAGTTTAGCTTCTCACCACAAGTTATCACCATGGTTCTCCAAAGTCAGTTTGGTGGAGCAAGTGCTGAATCTCCACATCAACACTTGCAGAATTTCGAGATTCTCATGGAGACTATGAAGCCAAAGAAGGCCACTACAAGCAATTACAAGATCAAACCGTTCTTCTTTTCTTTGAAGGACAAGGCTCTAGCTTGGTACTAAACACTTCCTGCTGCAAAGCTGGCCACATGGGAGGAATTATCTTCGGAATTCCTCACCAAGTTCTTCCCGCCATCTAAAACAGCGGAATTGAGAGGTAAGATAAATGCTTTTTCTATGAAACCTAACGAAAGTTTGTTTCAATCTTGGGAAAGGTTTCAAGATCTCTTATTGGATTGCCCACACCACGGCATTTCAAAGCTGGAATTATTGGACATCTACTATAAAGGATTGGATGTGGAAACACAATTCAACCTTCAATCTCTCTCTTATGGCACATTCATGGACATGAGAGAGGATGACGCTTGGGACTTCATTGAGAAGCAAGCCCAAGTGATTGAGAAGTATTCCCACTGGAAAGTGGAGTCAAATAGCCGGAATCAAGGTGATCCAGGAGTTAAATTGAACCACACTGCTCAAACACAAATATTCTCCCTCAACAAAGAAATCAAAGAGTTGAAGGAAGTAATCAAAACGAGTCTTCAAAAGACTAAGGAGCAGGAAGTCAACTATATGGGAAGGGATAACAATCAAAGGAATGACTACTGGAACAACAACCGGAACTCTAACTGGAATAACAACAATAGGAACTCCAATAGCAACAATTGGAAATCAAATCAACAAAATCCAGGTAATCCTTATTCCCATGCTGAAAAAGCTCTAACTCCTCCATCTTCCTCCGCTCCTTTGAAAAGCCAGGAACAGCCATCAAATGGATCGAACAAACCCGATCCCATGCTGGAGACGATCTTGGGGAAACTGCAAGGATTGGAAAGCTATATAACTTCAGTTGATAAAGCTCACAAAGCTTTGGAAAACCAAGTATTTAGCAAAGCCGGAGAAGTTCCAAGAGATCAAGGGAAACTTCCCGGGAAGACGGAAGATAACCCAAAGAGAAGGGTTATGGCAATCACAACTAGGAGTGGTGTAACAACTGCCGATCCTCAACCTAAAGTGGTTGAAACCACCACCAAGGAAGGAGAGGGAAAAGAGAAGGAATATGTCTATGTTCCTCATCCCGCCTACAAACCACCTCTACCATTTCCTCAATCTAGAGCGCGAGCACGCTTAGATAAACACTTCGGTAAGTTTATTGAGCTAATGTGTAAGCTGCATATTAATATACCTTTTATGGATGCAATTCTAGGTATGCCAGCTTATGGGAAATTTCTCAAGGAAATCCTCTCTAACAAGAGGAAATTAGAAGACATTGGAGAAGTTAAGATGAGTATGGAGTCATCCGAACTCATAAAGACTATGACAGAGAATATGCCACCTAAGCTACGCGATCTAGGATCCTTTTGCATATCCATCACTTTGGGAGAGGCTACTTATGATGCACTTTGCAACCTTGGAACAAGTGTGAGCATCATACCGCTTGCTTTATGCAAGGCAGTTGGTCTAGGAGAGCCTAGACCGGTGAAGATAACACTCTATATGGTTGATCGTTCCACCACTAAGCCAGTTGGGATACTAGAAGACTTTCCTGTAAAACTCGGTAAGTTTTACATTCCTATAGATTTTGTCGTTCTTGACATCCCTGCAGATTATCCAGTCCCATCATTCTTGGGAGACCATTCCTTGCAACATCCGGATGCATGGTGGATTGCAAGAATGGCCAGTTATCCTTCAATATAAGTGAAGAGAAAGTGGAGTTCGTACTCTCTTCTTTAATCAAGGAGCCAGCCTTGGGAGAAGATGTCTTTGACATCTTTGATGAAGAAGAGTCTAGAGAGGTAGTAAGTTCAATCTTAATGAAAGACCCTCTTCAAAAGGTTCTTAGCATGAGCATCATGGACGAAGGACAAGAACATGATTGTGACGATGATGTGAAAGCATTAGAAGACATGGAGGAAGAACAAGGAGTAAGATTTGAAGAACTAGAATTCACCCCGGAAACTGTGAAAAAAATCGACCTACACGAAATAAACCGTTCGATTCCTAGAAAGGTAAGTCGATTTTTGACAACAGGGAGGAAAATCGACCAACAAATCGTCCGATTTTCCTCAGAGGAGGTCGATTTATTGAAAAATTCTCCAGATCCTACAAACTTGACTGCAGTTCTTCTCAACTCTGATGATACACCTTCCCCACCTTCAGAGGCTTCTCCCATGACATTAGAAGGTCATGAATCATCGGTCAAAGCACCTCCATCATTGGAATTGAAACCCCTCCCTACACACCTATGGTACGCATTTCTTGGCACTAATTCTACATATCCGGTTATAGTTAATGCGAATCTGAATGATGTTGAGCTAGAGAAGCTCATGAATGTTTTAAGGCAACATAGGAGAGCATTAGGCTATACTATTGATGATTTGGTAGGTATAAAACCTTCCCTATGTATGCATAAAATTTTAATAGAAGAGGACTACAAACCTTCACGTCAACCTCAAAGATGGTTAAATCCGGCAATGAAGGAGGTCGTGAAGAAAGAAATCCTTAAGCTACTTGATGCAGGTATCATCTTCCCTATTTCTGATAGCAAATGGGTGAGTCCAGTACAGGTAGTACCAAAGAAAGGAGGCATTACCGTTGTTGCCAACAAAAACAACGAACTTATACCCACAAGGACAATTACGGGGTGGCGAATGTGCATCGACTACCGTAAGTTGAACGTGGCTACTAGGAAGGACCACTTTCCCCTTCCTTTTATTGATCAAATGTTGGAGAGGTTAGCCCAACACTCTTACTTTTGTAATCTAGATGGATATAGTGGTTTCTTTCAGATTCCCATTCACCCGGATGATCAAGAGAAGACGACTTTCACGTGCCCTTGGGGTACGTTCGCCTATAGAAGAATGCCGTTCGGTCTATGCAATGCTCCAGCAACCTTCCAAAGGTGTATGATGGCAATCTTCTCCGAATACGTAGAGAATATCATGGAAGTCTTCATGGATGACTTTTCGGTATATGGTTCTTCCTTTGATAATTGTCTCTCTAACTTTTCATTAATTCTTAAGAGATGTGAAGATACTAACTTAGTTTTAAACTGGGAAAAGTGTCACTTCATGGTCACTGAAGGGATTGTGTTAGGTCATCTAGTATCACAAAGAGGAATAGAGGTTGATAGAGCTAAGATAGAAACCATTGAGAAGCTACCTCCTCCTTCCTCTGTAAAAGGAATTAGAAGTTTCCTAGGGCATGCAGGCTTCTATAGGAGATTCATAAAGGATTTTTCTAAGATTTCAAAACCCTTAACTAATCTTTTTAATGAAAGACGCAACTTCCGAATTCTCTAAAGATTGTTTAGATGCTTTTTACAGGATCAAAGAGGCTTTAATTTCAGCCCCAATCATCCAACCACCCGATTGGACTCTTCCTTTCGAGGTCATGTGCGATGCAAGTGACGTCGCTATAGGAGCCGTACTTGGACAGAAGAAAGATGGTCGCACTCATGCCATCTATTATGCTAGCAAGACGCTAGACGAGGCTCAATCCAACTATGCCACCACAGAAAAAAAAAACTCTTAGCTGTAGTTTATGCTTTTGAAAAGTTTCGTTCCTATCTTGTAGGTGCAAAGGTGATTGTCTATACAGACCATTCAGCAATTCGCTACTTATTCACGAAGAAGGATGCGAAACCAAGACTCCTAAGGTGGATTTTACTCTTACAAGAGTTTGATTTGGAGATTCTTGATAAGAAGGGGTCGGAAAACTCCGTTGCTGATCACCTTAGTCGTCTTCCACACCTCACCGACGAGGCAGATGAGCTTCCTATAGACGACTCATTCCCTGACGAGCAACTACACGAGATTGAAGAATGTCTTCAACACATCTCAAAAGATAATGATCCATGGTTTGCTGACATTGTGAATTACCTTGTTTATCAGGAGATTCCCCCCGGACTTTCATATGCTCAAAGAAAGAGATTCCTTAAGGACGTCCGGCACTTCTATTGGAACGAACCTCTTCTATTCAAAAGAGGTCTCGATGGCGTATACAGGAGATGTGTTCCACAAGATGAGGTGGGAAGTGTCATCCGCCATTGCCATTCTCTTCTGTGTGGTGGACATGCTAGCTCCCACAAGACTTGTGCTAAGGTACTTCGTTCCGGTTTCTTTTGGCCTACGCTATTCAAAGATGTGCAAAAATATGTTATTGCTTGTGATGCTTGTCAAAGGACAGGTAATATATCTAGAAGGAATGAGATGCCTCTCAACAACATACAAGAAGTAGAGATTTTCGATGTATGGGGAGTAGACTTTATGGGACCCTTCCCATCTTCTTGCGGAAACCAATATATACTTCTTGTTGTAGACTATGTCTCAAGATGGGTTGAAGCAATCGCTTCTCCTACTAATGATGCAATGGTAGTGGTGAAGTTCTTCAATAGAACGATCTTCCCAAGGTTCGGAACTCCCCGAACCATCATTAGGGACGGAGGGACGCATTTCACGGCCCGTCGATTTGAGACTCTATTGGCTAAGTATGGGGTGACCCATAAGATAGCTACACCATATCATCCGCAAACTAGCGGACAAGTTGAGATATCCAATAGAGAGATCAAGGGAATTTTAGAGAAAATTGTCTCTAAAACAAGGAAGGATTGGTCAATGAAGCTTGACGATGCATTATGGGCGTACAGAACTGCCTTTAAGACTCCGATAGGTACGACTCCATATAATCTCGTTTATGGTAAATCTTGTCATCTTCCTGTAGAGCTAGAGCATAAAGCATATTGGGCCATCAAGTGGCTCAACTTTGACATGAAAGAAGCCGGAGAGAAGCGACTCTTAGATATCAACGAGCTGGATGAGATCCGACTAAATGCGTATGAAAACGCAAAGATCTACAAGGAAAGGACGAAGCGATGGTATGATAAGCATATCATTGCAAAGGATCTGAAAGAAGGAGATCAAGTCCTTCTATTCAACTCAAGAATTCGACTATTCCCAAGTACGCTTAAATCCCGTTGGACAGGACCTTATGTAATTAAACGAATTTTCCACCATGGTGCAGTTAAAGTATGGGGTGAACAAAGCGGAAAATTCAAAGTTAATGGCCAACGGTTGAAGAAATAGACACCGGAAGCTCCGGTTGAGGAGGCAACCCATGATAGTATAATCTTTTCCCTTCTTTCATCACTTAGTTAGCTTAGTTTAGTTGTTTTGTTTCTTTTATTTCCGCTTTTGTTTGTTCTCGATGCACTCTTGGTTTGTCGTGTCCTTAATCGCAAGAAATTAGGTGCAATTTGAGAGATCAATGAAGTGAGAGAACATAATCTAGTTCAAATCTCAATTTTCAAGAAGAACAAGGAAGAAAATCGAGTTACACAAAGCAAATCGTTCGATTCAGAAACAGAGCAAGTCGATTTTTGACAACAGGGAGAAAAATCGACCCCTAGATCGACCCCCCTCTATTAAATCGTCCGATTTTTCTTTGTGTCTTGAGAAAATGAAAAAAATCACCCCGACAAAAAAAATCACCTAGAAAAATCAGACAATTTTCTTCCTTAAAACTCAAGCCTATATAAAGACTTCAACACTCGATTCCCTCATTTCACACAACCTCCATTCCCGATTTCCTTCTCTCACAAGATCCGAAAATCACCCACCCTAAATTCCTCATTCCTTAATCGTTTTGAACGATTCTTGACCCGAAACTGAAGATTTTTCAACAAGGAACAAGAATCTAGCAACAACAAGCTCAGAAATCGACTCATTCATCCGGAATTCAGGTTTTTCATTCCGAAACCTAAGTTTTTCATTCGAAATTGAATCTTGCCTAGAAAGTGTTTGTTTGCTGAGATTGATTGAGGGGTTTGCTTAGGAATTACTATAGGAGACTGTGTATGGTGATAGTTGAGTCTGAACTTTACAGAAATGTGATAATCGTTGAAATCGACAGAAAAATCGACCTACCCCAGAAAAATCGGACGATTTTTGCCAAGAACAGGTCGATTTTCAGTGACAGAAATGGATGCCTTGAAGAGAATAACTAGAAATGCGGGGAAGAAGAAGGGATCTTCTTCCAAAGCCCCTCCCCCACCTCCACCACCCTCTCAAACCATCCCAAAGCTTCCACCTCCCACATCCAAACACAAGAAAAGATATGAACGTATCTTAGATCGCCCATTCACCGCTCCTCGATACATTGTGCTAGACGACTTAGATTCTTTGTTTGTTCGAGAGGATGTGGACATGATGTTAGATAAAGCTGGGTTGAGTCAGTTTGCTATGATTAGAGAAGATGCTTACACCGAGATCACCTTAACCATGCTATGAGTATTGATGACTTTGGAGATTTGTTTGGGTTCTCTTACTCTAATGCAGGCACATTTGCGAGAGGAAAAAGCCCTAGCGCTTTTTGGGAAACCATTTCGGTAAGAGAATATGGAGGAGATAAGTGGAGACCCGGGAACTCAAAGGAGGCTAGTATGTACAACCTCTCCTTCAAGGTAGTGCATAGGATCCTTAGTGAATGCCTATTTGCTCGTACGGAGACCCCACAAAAGCTCAAGGCTGATGAGCTCTTCATCTTATATTGTATAAAATGCACTACCGTCCCCGACATCACCTCCATTCTTGCTGACTATCTAGGAAAGATAGCCAACAAGGCTAAGGGTGACATTTGTGCTGGAGGCCTTGCCACTCATGTGGCTAAGGCATTGGAGTTAGACTTCTCGGGTTGCACTCTAGCTGAGAGTGCCCAGCCCTAAGGTTCACAGAGATTGGTTGTTCGACAAGTTTTGATTCCTCGAGGGAGAGGAACCCTTCATGTGCCCATGCCATGGGCAAAGGATCCAAAGAAGAAGCCATCCGAGATCATTTGGAAGTCCGAATACACTATTCGGAATAGGAGGAATTGGAAGGAAACATTCGAATTGATGCTTGAGGAGATATCTCCCCCTTTGTATTATGATGATGATGCAGGTGACACCGAGGACGAGGAGGATGATGAGGATGGAGCACACCAGGGGAACATGCTTGAGTTCGAGAGTGCACTTATAGTGGTCACACCACGGATGCCATGGACACCGACACTCATGGTGCCGGACCTAGCAGGACTAGTAGAGGCACCGAGGAGACAGAGTATGACATGCAGCCACCTCGCCACTCTTATGCACATGCCCCGGGCCATGGACGAGGACATAGACCTCCCCGCCACTTTAGAGACTTAGTATCTAGCTCCCAGAGCCTCCGCACCGACTATCACGCTCTCCACACCGACTATGACACCTTGAACACTCAGTTTAGGGAATACTGGAAGGAGACGGACGCTAGGCATTCCTCCTACGACGGCCAGATGAGATACTTATACTACCATCAGTTCGGCCACTTCTATGATCCTAGTGCACCGATGTATCTGTATCCGTATCCTCCACCGCCACCACCACCGACCAAGGATTGAGCTTCCACTTCTTTAACATTGTAAGTATTTTTCTCCTTCTTATACTTGATTTTCACATTGGGGACAATGTGGATGTTAAGTATGGGGTGGGGGTACTTACAATATCTTTTACTTCATCTTAGCACTTCATGCACTTTACACTACTTTTGATGATTCGGCTTGTAATAACTCTTACGCTACTTGGTTTCCACTATGACATTTGCATTTGCATGATCTTATTCAAATTTTATGACTTTTCAAAAAATTTATGTGCTTCTTATGATGGAAATGACCTCTATGATGAGAATTGTTATGTGAATAGGCAAAAAGATGACTTGGTTATGTTCAGATTTAATCTTAGCATGAATGAACTTTCTTTTATTGCTTGAACACATGAATGAATTATATGATCTAGATGTTCTGATAAGAGAATGAAATAATGGTTGAAGCTATACTATAAGTTCTTTTGCACCATATGAGAATAACCAAGGCAATTCACTTTTTCTACATTCATTTCTTATCATGCTAGCTCCTCAATGAAATATGTGATCCTCCTTTTACCATCCGGGAACTAGGATAAGTGGTTGAAAAAGGCATGTTTGATGTGGGAGGGCCATGAAAGCAAAATGTTTGCATTCAAAAGTATAGAAAAAATTGTAGGTTTGGGGAAGTCAATCATGATGATGAGTAACTCGGCACCATTCATATAGCCGGGTGTTTGTGTCTTGCCAAAGTCGGATTGAGCGATATTCCTAACGGGATATGGTATGTGCATCAAGGGTTTGAGGCATCTCGAAATTGAGAAACGCCAATCTCCTAGGCTTCGGTTATTGTGCACCTCTATCCATACTCTCAAAAAAGTAAAGTGGAAAGAAAGCAAAGCTTTCACATGCAAAGCATGTACAAAAAAAAAGAGTAAAGTTCTTGAAGGTATTATGTTGTTCCTCTTTCCCGGATTAGCACTACAATTGCCTAAAAGAAATTCCCTCCTTTAACACGTTTCTTAGACTTTTTCTTTGCTTAGAAGACCTTGAGACTTTTATGCATGTATTTAAGACTTTATGGCTTAAACTTGTTTGAATTTAATTGTCTCTACATCTTTTTCATGTTCTTTATTTGTGTTTTTGAGGAAGAAAAGATGGTTAATCCATGCTATTGTTATCATTGATGCGTGCCTTGTCTTCATATGCCTTGAAACATAATTTTGAGAGTGATCCAATAAGAAGAAGCACTATCAATTAAAAGATTTTTGAGTTTTCATACTTATATAATCCATGACATCTTGTATTCTAAGTTTGAACCTTGCTTGGGGACAAGCAAGAGGCAAGTATGGGGTATTTTGATGACATGAATTATATACCACTATAATCATGCATATTGTAGAGGTTTACCTCGATTTACTCCACATTTAGAGAGAACTTATGTACCTTTTATGCTTTATTCATTTATATTTCGGAAATGGAGGTCTACACGAGTTTTGGTTGAATTATAGGTAAATTGAATGGATTCGGAAGCAAAAGTAGAGCAAGAAGCATCTAAGGTCATTAAGGAAGCTAAAGGAGCCTTAGAGGAGTCACAAGGAGCAAAGGAGTTGCGTAAAAGAAGCATGAGGAAGAGGAAGAAAACAAGCCAAAAGACGAGCACTCTCTGTTGAAGAAAATCGTGCTATTTACCATCTAAATCGGACGATTTTTGGCATTAAAAATCGAACGGTTTTATAGGCAAATCGGCCAGCCCGATCTTCTTTGTTTTTCGGCCAAATGTAAAGACGACACAAAGCCCTTCAACTTTGGGCTTGAGAAGGGTTTTGCCAAACGGCCCATTAGCAAGAAAATACAGGTTGGAACCCTAGGAACGAAAACGGAGAGGCGGCAGCGAGAAATCTTTACATGTTAAGGAGAGATTGAAGATTCTTGGTGGAGGATTGAAGCACTTTTGCCGGGAAGTCAATCTTGATCATTGTTTGTGAGATTTCTTTGTTCCATTGAAGTTTTTGTGGTTTTTGAACACGATATTGAGTTAGTTGAGAGATACATTAATTAGTTTCGGGATTGGTTTACAGATTTGAAGGTTATTGAATTTTTATTCGAGATTCGGGTTTCTTTGAATTATTTCGCTCAATCTTTAATTTGATTTGATTTTGAAAATGGTTGGCTAAAACCTTTGTGATTCTGGGGAGAATAGTTGATGATTGAGGCTTAGATGATGATAGACTGAACTCATTCAAACATTTGGACCCTGAGAGTTTAGATTTTAATTTTGCGACAAACAGGAAAATCGCCCTGTTCTTGAGAAAATCGTCCGATTTTCTTATGGTAGGTCGATTTATTTCCCTGTCGAGCTTTAATTGATTTATTCTTTAACTAAAGTTAATTTTTGCCTAAATCCCAACTTTGTTTAACCTTTTTAACCTCTATTTGAGTGTATGAAGAGACTTCAAACTTGATTCTACATTTAATAGATTAAGATTACTAGATTTGGGTAATAGAGAGACTCAACATCCTTTATTAAGATTCTAAGTGTGCTTTCTATTCTTTACCTTGGAGAGTCACATCCTGGGGTTTTAGATAGTTAGTTTGAACATAATTCTTGTCTTTAGATCTTTCTATATTGCAGCCTCAACAGCCCTTATAGAGAGAACCTTTGGATTAGATGAATAGGTTTCGGAACTTCACCGTACGATACTTACCTTTGAACACATGATCTTGGCAATATAAACTCTGTCCTTATATCCTTTAGAAGTGTCTTGAATCGAAAGCCAAAATCGGATACTTGAATCCTTGGAATCATTTTCCCTTTTATTAATCACAAAAGCATTTGCATTTTCACTAGATAATTGAATTTGAATTTACTCTCACCAAATCCTGAGTTCGACTCTGGAATTCTTACCTTACTATAGTCGATCCGTACAATGCGGGTTCGCTTTGCTTTGAGTTCTAAATATAAATATTAAGACTTTGACGCACACACTTTTCGAGCGAACAAAGCACCCAAGTCAACCTTCAACTACTATCCGCCGGCACGTTCATGGACATGCCGATTGACGAAGCTTGGGAGTTCATAGAGAAACAAGCTTTTCATATGGAGAAATACACCCACCAAGGAGCCGAAGGTGGGGTTACGAAAGTTAGCTTCCAAGAAGCTCCATCTAACAATAATCAACTCACCTCGTTGAAGAATGATGTGAAGCAATTGAAGGAACTTTTGGTTGCTCACACCAAAAAGGAAGAGGGAGGACAACAAGGATATCAAGGGTCAAGGAACAACAATCAAGGTTCCCGAAACAACAACTACAACAACAACAACAACAACAACAACAACAAAGGATCCAACAACAATAGAGGATCCAACAACAACAATTGGAGAGCCAACAATCAAAATTCGGGTAACCCTTACTCTAATTCCAATACGAGCAATTCATCTAACCCTTTCCTTTCTTCTTCTACTCCATCGAAGAGCCAAGAGCCTGGACCAAGCTCGTCCCAGCCGAAAAAGAAAGACGCAGTGCTGGAGGTCATTTCGATCAAGCTTAGCGCTATGGAGACATCCATGACTTCATTTTCGAAGGCACAAAAAGCCTTTGAACAACAACTTGCTAATAGGGCGGATGAAACGCCAAGAGATCCAGGGAAGCTCCCAGCAAAAACAGAGAGCAACCCCAAGGGACAGATCATGGCAATTACGACGAGAAGTGGACTGAAAACTGCAGATCCAGTGCCTCGGTCGATGCCAGTCCAGACGAAGACCACCTCGGTCCAGGTACAATCGAAGAACACCTCGACCGAGGTACCAACCGAGGTACCAACCGAGGTACCAACCGAGGTGGAACCTCAGAAAGCGGAGGAGAAATCTGAAGTTTATGTTCCACCTCCTGCTTATAAACCACCACTTTCACTCCCCCAGTCAAGGGCCAAAGCACATCTAGACAAGCATTTTGGTAAGTTCCTTGACTTGATGAATAAAATACACATTAATATCCCTTTCCTTGATGCTATTCTAGGGATGCCCGCATATGGGAAGTTCTTGAAAGAAATTCTATCAAGGAAGAGGAAGTTGGAAGACTTTGGTGAAGTAAGGATGACATCTAAATCCTCGGAGCTCATTCAAATCATGAAGGAGAAGATGCCAACCAAATTGAGAGATCACGGATCATTTTGCATTCCCATTCAAGTTGGGGATGTCACTTGTGAGGCGTTGTGTGATTTAGGAGCCAGCGTGAGCATCATTCCGTTGGAAATATATGTGAAGATTGGACTTGGAGAGCCCAACCCGGTGAAGATACGGTTGTACATGGTGGACCGTTCCATTACCCATCCCGTGGGCATTTTGGAAGACGTTCCGGTTAAGTTAGGTAACCTCTATTTACCTATAGACTTTGTTGTACTTGACATTCCCGCAGATTATCCCGTTCCTATCATTCTCGGGAGGCCATTTCTAGCAACTTCGGGTTGCAATGTGGATTGTAAGAATGCCAAGTAAAAATTCAACATTGGCGGAGATCAAGTGGAGTTTGCGTTGCTTGCTGCAATGAAAGGAGAACAGCTCGGAGATAATATCTTCAACATCTACGATGAAGAAGAATCAAGAGAATTGGTGAGCTCTATCCTTATTAGTGATCCACTTGAAAAAGTTATTAGTTTTAGCTTAAATGAGGAAGGTATAGATGCTTCTTGTGATGCAGATATACGGAGCTTAAAAGCACTGGAAGAAAATCCAGGAGCTAAAATTGAAACACTAATCCAGGAGAAGAAGATCTCCAGTTTCGGTCCCAGTTGCAGTACCTCAACCGAGGCACCTTCTGGACCAAGCGAGGTGTTCTTAGCTGAAGAACATCTCGGTCACCCACCCTTCACCTCGACCGAGGTCGCAAGCAAGAAGAAGTCAACTGAGAATAACAAATTTCCTACTCCCTTTTCTGAATCTCATTTACAGTTGGTGGAACATTTTCTCCACCAAACCTCTGAAAAGAAAGAACCTTGGTATGCTGAAATTGTTAACTACCTTGTTTGTCAGGAAATACCACCAGGATTGACGTACTCTCAAAGCAAGAAATTCTTTAAAGACGTACGCAATTACTATTGGGACGAACCTCTACTATTCAAGAGAGGTCCAGATGGGATGCTTCGGAGGTGCATTCCGGAAGACGAAGTTACTAGTGTCATGCGACTTTGTCATTCACTTCCTTGTGGAGGGCATGCAAGCACTGACAAGACATGCGCCGAGGTATTACGTTCTGGTTTCTTTTGGCCTACATTATTTAAGGATGTGCAAACGTTTGTTGTCTCTTGCGATGCATGCCAAAGAACAGGAAACTTATCTAGGAGAAATGAGATGCCACTCAACAACATTCAGGAAGTTGAGATCTTTGACGTATGGGGAGTTGATTTCATGGGACCTTTCCCATCATCCGGAGGAAACCTTTACATCCTCCTAGCCGTCGACTACGTCTCTAGATGGGTGGAAGCCATTGCGACTCCCACTAATGACGCCAAGGTGGTTGTGAAGTTCTTCAATAGAACTATCTTTCCACGTTTTGGAACTCCACGCATCATCATCAGCGATGGAGGAACGCATTTTATCAACCGGAAGTTTAAGGCACTTCTATCGAAGTATGGGGTAACCCACAAGGTAGCAACCCCTTACCACCCTCAAACTAGTGGACAGGTCAAGATCTCGAATAGAGAAATTAAGGCAATCTTGGAGAAGACCGTCTCTAGGACGAGGAAGGATTGGTCCATGAAGTTGGACGATGCTCTTTGGGCCTACAGGACCGCATTCAAAACCCCCATAGGTACCACCCCTTATAATTTGGTATATGGGAAGTCTTGTCATTTGCCCGTGGAATTGGAACACAAAGCATATTGGGCGATAAAATGGTTGAACTTCGACATCAAAGAAGCCGGTGAGAAGCGGCTATTAGACATGAATGAACTGAAAGAGCTGTGTTTGAACGCCTATGAGAATGCAAAGATCTACAAAGAAAGAACGAAGAAATGGCATGACAAGCGTATCATTCCTAAGGAGCTCAAAGAAGGAGACTTAGTTCTACTCTTCAACTCCCGCCTCCGCCTCTTTCCAGGTAAGTTGAAATCTAGATGGACGGGACCTTATGTTGTGAAACATGTTTTCCCTTATGGTGCAGTTGAGATTTGGGGAGAAACAAGTGGAAGCTTCAAGGTCAATGGTCATAGACTTAAGAAATACATACCGGAAGTCCCGGTTGAGGAGGTTGCACCACTTTACCTTGTTTAAGGATACCGTACGGTCCAGCTAGCGACCTTAAACCAAGCGCTTCTTGGGAGGCAACCCAAGGTATTGCTTTCTTTTCCCTTTTCCTAGTCTAGTTTTAGATAATTTGCTTTTGCTTTGCTTTGTTTTGGCGTCCTAGACAGAAACCAGGTACTCTCTAAGGAAGGAATACAACTCAGAAACAACACTGGAAGGACAGAAGTTCGAGAATTTGGGAAGACGGAGTTTGACTAATACACATCTCGGTTGCTGTCACAGCACCTCAACCGAGATGATTCTTGAGCAACCGAGGCGACTAGGGTTACTGAAGATCCAACTCGGTCCGTACACCTCGGTCCAATCGAGACCATCTCGACCGAGGTGACAGTAGTTCCCGAAAAGGGTATAAAAAGGGGCTAAGATTTCTCTCTCTTCCCTCTCTCACCCTCTCGACCGAAACGCCCAAATTCACCTCGCTCTTCGTTTTTCGCTCGTTTTAGACGATTCTCGCTTCCAAACTGCAAGGAAAGGGTAGAGGATCGATTTGCAAGCAACAATCTGCAACAAAAACGCTCCAAATCAACCGAATTTGGGGTGATTCGAGAAAAAACCCTAACTCTCCCTTCTTCACTGTTTTTTATCATTTGGGCTTTGGTTGCCCCTGCATTGTGTTGAAAAATGATTAAGTACCCCATAGGAACAACTGGTAGTGATATTGGGGGAAAAGAACTGGATTTTTGAGAGAAATGATCGCACAGCACTTCGCCTCGGTCCAGTCGGCCTGTGCCTCGGCCGAGGTGTTCTTGAGATTTGTCAGTGACCGAGGTGGTCTAACAATAGGAAAAAGAGATGAGTTCTGACAAGTAGCTGGTTTTGAGAGATAGATCCTCTCCTTCTCCTTCTTCTTCTTCACGCCGATCTATACCCTCCATGAGCGTCACTTGGTAGACTATGACCGCATAGCGGCACGTCCACTGGTTGCACCACGGTTTCTGGACATTTCTGCATTTGACTGCCTCCATGTGGATGATGATCTGAGGCGGATGATATCTATGGTGGGGCTGGAGCAGTTTAATGAGATTAGAGCTCCAGCCTATCTTGAGCCGACCTTGGAGTTTGTTAGCTCCGTCACTTATTTGCCTACAGAGCGTGCCATCAAGTACCGGTTGATGAACCGGAACTATCTAGTTCTTATATACCACTGGAGGGACATTTTCGGCTTCCTAGCCCCCGCAGTTGCTGATTTTCCTTCTCGAGGTGTAGCTCGAGAGTTTTGGGGACACATAGCTCATGTAGTTGAGCACGCTGACAGGTGGAGACCTGGAGATTCCAGGGAGCGGATTATCTTCCACCTAGCCTTTAGACTTGCTCAAAGGATCTTTAGCGAGACTCTTCTGGCGCGTACTGAGACTCCCCAGAAGATTAGACAGGGTGAGCTGCTGAGTCTTTACTGCATGGTTACCGGAGGAGTTCCGGATTTTGGAGTTATGCTAGCGGAGGATCTACACAAGATAAAGGCGAAGGCGAAAGGAGACATCTGCTGCGGAGGGATAGTGACTCACATTTCGAGTTACATGGACTTGGACTTGAGTGTTTGTACTATGGTGGTGGCTGCCAAGCCGCTCGGGCAGTAGGAGATGATCACTAGGAGGATACTGGTTCCTCGCGGACTTACTACGCCATATGTGGCGATACCCTAGGAGCAGACTACACCTCAGGGTATTAGGTGGTCAGCTCAATTCTCTGTTTATGACCCACATTACTGGCAGACCGCATGGATTCCGCTTATGGAGGATGCCAAGGACGCAGCAACTCAAAGACAGGATGAGGAGGATGAGGCTGAGGAGCAGGAGGATGACGATGAGGATGGCGGTGCTGCCATGGATACAGGTATGGACACAGCTGGGACTAGTGTGCCGGTCGTCGATTTGGACGACGACGAGACAGAGGAGGAGCCAGCAGCATCACCAGCACGTCCCGCCAGGCGTAGAGTATGTAGACAGAGGGATCCAGTCGCTCACCGCCGGATCGATGATTTGACGGATCAGATGATAGATTCTTACCTTGCCTTGTCCCTGGACATTAGAGAGATGCAGGAGAGACTACACTACCAGCACATGATGGCTGAGATTCAGTTTCAGCATATCATGGGCTATCCTTTCGACCCATCTCAGTACCCGTACGTGCCACCATCACCACCACCGGATCGGGATTAGATGCTTGAGAGCTTGCAGGATTTTCTTTATTTATTTATTATGCAGCTCAGCTTTATCCGGTGAGTACTCTGTTTTCTTTAGACTTATTTTGACCCATTGGGACAATGTGTCCCAAGTATGGGGTATGTGGATGTATTATATGACTTATGTGGATCTTTGTATGACTCAGTTCGGATATTTATGATTTTCTTTATGCTCTATGTGTTTATTTGAGACTACATGCATGCATACAGGTTATTTCATTGAGAAAAACGTCAAAAACTGGTTTAAAAAAAATTTTATTGACCTCGACCGGGGAGGTTCTAGCCAAACGAGGTACTTCACCTCGGTTGACTAGAACATCTCGACCGAGGTGGGTTAACTGAAACGTTTTCGAAATTAATTTTGTGCTTTTTCCCTGGATATGATCTCAGTGAAGATTTTGTTTGCAAATTGGTTTGAAATCTTTACATGCTTGAAAGGTTTTATAATATGTTTAAGTTGCTAAATGCTTTGTTTGAGATTTTTGGCATGTTTAATACTTTGTTTTTATCCAAATTATGAATTTGAAGGTTGACACCACATCATGAGTTCTCTCACTCTCTTCCTGGAAAGACCAAGGCAATTCACTCTTTTCTCTTCTTCTTCTTGATCATACTTAGCCCCTCATACACATATTTGCCTCCCTTTACCTATCCGGAAATTTGGAAGCAAGCAAGTGGTGAAAGCAAGTGAAGTAAAAGTTGAGAAGTTGGCTGGAAGTGAAAGTGTTAGAAAGTAATAATATGTTTGGGGAAGTCAATCATGATGATGAGTAACTCGGCACCATTCACATAGCCGGGTGTTTGTGTCTTGCCAAAGTCGGTTGAGCGATATTCCTAACGGATCATGGTATGTGCATCAAGGGTTTGATGCATCTCAACAAATTAATGATTGCTAATCTCCCAGACTTCGGTTATTGTGCACCTCTGTCCATGCATCCCAAAAAGTAAAATAAAAAGAAAAAAAAAGTGTGAAATAAGCAAAGCTTATTGGTGGAAGATGTTGAAGTTCAAGTAAAGTGAAGAAAGATCCTATTCCCGGATTCTAGCACCACATTACCTTATATACATCCCTACCCTACACGTTTCTTGACCTTTCTTTTGGGAAGCCCTTGAGACCTCGAGCTTGTTGATTGACTTAGTGGTTTAAACTGGATTATGCATGATTAATTTCGATAATTATGATTTATTATGCATTCTATGATTTTATGCAAAGATGAACAACTTTCTTGTATTTATAAAATGTTTTGATCATGTATTGATTTTAAATTCCATGAAGTATTCTCTTAGAGTGATCTATGAGTGAAGCACACCACCAAAATGTTTTGAAAAACTTTTCATTGATTTTTATGACTTATAATCCATTCTATCTTGTATTTTAGATTTGGAACTTGCTTGGGGACAAGCAAGGGCTAAGTATGGGGTATTTTGATAGCATGAATTATAGTCTATATTTTGGGACTTGTTTAGACGTTTTATCTTCAATAATCTGCATGTTTGGATGTATGTTATGTGATTATATTGCCATTTCATCTACCTTTGCGGGAATCGAGGTCTACACCATTTTTTGTTGTAATTGTAGGAAAAACGGCACGATTTGAACCTAAATGGAACTAAAGGAGAAGAGGATTCATTAGAGCTACATTCAGGAGCTTAAGGAAAGGCCAGGAAGCATGAAATTAACATAAAAGATTCACATTGGACCAGATTTGAGAGATTTCACCCTCAGTTGAGATTCACCTCGGTCAGCCACTGTGTCACCTCGACCGAGGTGATTTCGGAGGATCGCCCCGACCGAGGCGGACACCTGGGACGCGGTGAGAGAAATTTTACTTGGCTGAGATCTTTTAATTATGGAAAGAAGTTCTTATAAATAGGCTGGATTTATGGAAGGAAGAGGATATTCAGCTGATATATTTTCACCTATTTTATGGGAAAATATCTTTCTAAGATTTCTTATCTTTAGGAGGTAATTTTCCTATAAAAAGGGTTGGATTTTCCACAGATCCAACATCCGCTAACGGCTGCAAAGATCAGCTACACGCTATACACCACAATACGCTGCAGTTGAAGAAGATTTCCCTTCAAGGATTGAAGGGAGAAGGAAGATTCCCTTTTAAGAAGATAGTTTGAAGGAGTTTGTGAGTTTTCCTTAGGCTACTTTTTGTGTTGATTGTCTAGTTGGATTTGTTATCCAAGGAACGCCTATTTGTGAGATATTTGATTCAGTTATTGAAGTCTTTCTATTAAGTTCTTCTTGTTCAAATATTCACTTTCTTCCCATATATTCGATTATTACCTTCATGATGATGAGTGGCTAATTTCTTTGTGTCATTCTAGGGTGATTGGCTGAAAGTTGTGGGAAAAACGATGATAGAACGATCCTAAATCCTAGTAGGACCCTGAAAACTCGAGTCTTTATCCTTAACCCTAGAACATCTCGCTCAGCCGATGAACACCCCGGCCGAGGTGGGACTCGTCTCACCGAGGTGACCCTTCGATCCAAAACTGAGAGTTAAGTATTAGAGTTTGCCAAATCCTATTCTTATTACACATTTTCTGGTTCAATGCAAGCCTAGGATGAGACTTACCCGGTGCTTCCTTTGTTTGTTTACCAAAGATCATAAGTATAGGTAATAAAGGTGTATCCTTTATTTGGGTTCGAGTGTGCCTTCGTCCCATATTTGTGAGTTTGCCTGAGACTTACCTGGTAAAGGTTGATTCTATTCCCTTAGGTGGTGTGTTGGTTTGAGGTTATAGTTCTTTACCTTGATTCCTTGAGACTTACCCGGTAATAGGATTTTCGGTTTGGGATTGTGAGTAGTGCGACTTACCCGGTGATCTATTCCACTTTAGAAACACCTTCCCTATGCAAAAAATCTCAACTTTGTCCGCTTATCTTTAGATCTTGAGTTGGAACCACAACTAGATGCTTTAATCCCTAGAATTGCATATTTCCTTTAATTGACTTTTATCATCTTTGATTGTTTTAATTGCTTTCGTGGTTAGTAATTATATTGACAACTTCTACCTGCTTTGTTTCACTAAGTCCCTGAGTTCGCCCCCTGGAATTTCTTGCTTTTATTACAATCGATCCGTACACTGCGGGTTCGCATCCTTGTTTTAAGCATATTTCCTCGGTTATAAATTTAAAGCTTGCACACACCATTTGGAGCGAACAGTTGACTTCTTGGGGTTGCGGATCGAGTTTAAGATAACGGGATTATGATTTGATTCAGGTAAGCCATTTGGGCCTACTTAGTTGGTATCTAGATGTTAGTTGAATGATGATACTGGTGTGTTTATGTGTTTAATAATTATAGCATGCATAGGAAGACATTTACAATTACATGGCCAAGTGTATGTATAACGGACGGTGACATCACTGTCTAACTCTGATAGGAGTCTGGGAGGTTCTTTCAAGCCAAGTCATACAGGTACATGGTGAGGTGCATCGGATCCATCTTTGTTGGTACACGGGAACAGAGGCAAGGTTTGAGAATCCCTTCTGTCACAAAACAAGTTGCATTAGTAAAGTGGACGACTTAAATTAAGATAATAATCTAAATTATATGAAAGCATGATGAGCTTTTCATTTCTATTATGATATGTGTATGTGCTATTATAATTCTTCTAACAATTGGATAGCTAGCTAATGGTTGATTATTTTGTTGTTTAGACTTACCACCGGTTAGAGTAGAGGCTGAGTGATCCGGAAGTAGTTGTCATTCGGGTCTCCGTACTCCATAGGATGGGGTTTGGGTTTTATTACATTGATATTTCCTTCTTAGCAACTTGTCAGTAGAGATTGTGACCTTAAGTTCTTTCTTGGTTGATAGCATCATGTGTTACATTCATAATATTAAAATGTTGTTTTATAATTTTCGGTTTCCTTATTTGTACCTTGTTTTAAGATCTAGTGAACGCGTTGTCAAACTAGGGCTGAGACCTATTGTGAGGTCCTAACCCGTGACTCCCCGAGTTTTGAGAACTTGGGGTGTTACAACCGCGTCCTGAATTTTTAAAAAGGTTTCCTTATTTGTCCACCACTTCCTCCGGCAGCAAGGGGTAGGGGTAATGGAACTCTTGATGTTAGAGGACATGGCCACTGAGGCAGACCTCCACTAGCAAGAGGTCGGGTCGAGTTCCCCGAGAGGATCCACCAATAGTGAGTGGGGAAGATGTTGGAGTGGAAGAGATTGCAGAGAGGATCCACCGATCATCATTATTCTACCCATTGAATTTGACAACAAAGTTTACAAATGTGGAGAAATTCGATGAAGTTGCAATAATTAATACATGATTACCTATTAGTGTTTTAACAATAATACATAATCAAATCATATATGTAAAAATTTAAAGCATGCATCCAAATAACCTTTTGAGTAATACTTAAACGCATACACAATCATCGATGTTAAATATATACACTTTAAAGGACAAGCATAACATAAAAAAATTCAAATAAGTATGTAATCTTTGGATATACACACTATCTAACCTAAGTATAATGATTAATCCCCTTAATATTATTGACTATTGTAAGTTATCACTTTGGGTGATCTCCTAAAATCATAACCAATAATATCAATTGTTCAATCAAATCATTTAATAGAATCTATTTAATCATGAACAATTGATCATATACTAAAAGTAAAAGTAAATGTATAAACTTAATAAAACTAGGCCTCTTTTATTAATAACAAGTCTTATATAATTTTAAACATTTAAATTTAAATCACTTTAGCATATAATACATATTACGATCGAAGGGAGTATATCATGATTTTGGTGCATGTAGTATACGAACATTCAGCATCATTCATATTAACACCCCATAAGAATAATGCATATACTTAGTTTAATCATTTATATAAAACAACATAACCAAAAACCATTGTTAGAATATTTACGATTCTATTTCGAAATCGAACACTTTAATGAATTTAGATTTAAACAAAAATCAACCAAAGTATACATATATCGATCAAAGATTAACCTTTATCCGAAGTATATATATATATATATCGATCAAAGATCAACCAATTATTTACGATTATATTTCGAAATCGAACACTTTAATGGATTTTGCACAGTGGTCATACTCTCTCTATCTTCTCTGTAAGGAGGAATAGGGCAATTGTAAAACTGTCCCAAAACTGCCGCTTCTTTTATATATATATATATATATATATATATATATATATATATATATATATATATATATATATATATATATATATATATATATATATATATATATATATATATATATATATATATATATATATTTTGGTATAAAGTTCTATTGTGTAGAGATTTTGGTCCAAGTGACAACTACCAGATATAATACGATAGCTTAATATGATCATTATTAATCCAAAACAATTGATAGCATTCTAAATATATGTCAATAAATGGTGTAGATAACTTATAAGTTTCAAAGGAGGGAAATGCAATCTCTGCAGGAAAAAGTGTTGTGTTTGAAATCCAACACCAGCTTCTTCACGTGCATGACATTCCGGCTTGATCCAAAGTAAATATAAGCACGTCAATTTGTGACAATAGACTTGACCACGTCCGAATTTCGACTGCTCGTTTTTGCAAAAGAAACGAGGCAGAAAACAAGTTTCAAGAAGATAATTTTGTTTGCTGAAGACGAGGCCAAGTAAGAGGCGATCCTTGTTTTTCTAAGTTTTTCCTTTTCCTTTGATGATTTATTCTGTTCCAATACTATAGATTATTTACTTTTTAATAAAATTGCAGAATATTTATTTCTGCCCAATTATTTATTGTCTTTACTCTTTACGCTATTTCAATATAGAAATAAAAAAAAATTATGTAAATCAAAAAGTTATATAATTTTATGTAAACATTTTATGGCACTATTTCTATTATTTTTTAATATATAATTAACTGAATCTTTAATTAATATTATAGGCAATCCAACCAAGAATTGGTTGACAAAATTACAAATAAATTATTTACTTTTAGGTGATGAAAATGATATATTAAAAACTAATTTTGTTTTACTTGATTATTTGCGTTTATGTAGTGGTCCTATTTAATTGATAACTAAATTAGTTGATAAAATTTATAAGAATTCTATCAAATATTTCTTTTAACTAACTAACTTTATTTCATGTGTATCTTAAAGTTTTAAAAATTAAGTTTGATATACATAATATATATCTCTTGTTCTTAATAATCCCGTAAAAACTATTTTTTTCTATTGAATATAACTAAGTTTGACATATGTGTCGTTGGTTACTTTAATAATCTAAGTACTATAAATTTCATAATAATCCCGTAAAAAAGGCTTGTCGAACCTACACAATATATAACTCTTCTTCCTTTCTTTTGTTAAATAGTACTTAACGTATATCTTAGTACAACCGAGAAACAACAAATAAAAATTTAAGTTTTTACCTCACACTATTAAAAAATGTATATTATGAATTTTTTTAAAAATATCATATCAGTTATTTTTTTAGTAATATTTATTTATGTTATTACCTATTCTACCAAATGTGGCCTAAAACCTATAAAAGTTTATTGTGGGTGCATTATTTTATATATTTTTTTAGCAACTTATGTCATTTAATAACCAATATAAATCTATTAAAGTTGAATATTTAAGTGACGACGTGACGCTATACAGGGTTAGTATTTTGAAATTCTTATCCCTCATTGAACACCACAAAACTTTTTTTGAATTATCCATATCGATCTTTTAGCAAGATTGTAACAAGTCTGAATTTCAGTTTTCCTTTTTTCCTTTATTCTTCTATACAAAAGTTAAAACATTTTTTTGAATACCCATATCTTTTTGTACTAATTTGTAACTAGATCGGAATTTTGGAGTCCTTTTTTTTTATCTTATTTAGAAACATTAAATATAACTAAAAAATATACAAACGTTGAAAAAAATTTCTAAGAAAATGTACCCATATCTTTTTGCCAGAATTTCTGTAACATGAATTAGTTTATTTTTTCCTTAAAATAAAATTTGAAAGCAAATTGATGAACTAGATTCCGTGTCTCTTTCGAAATCAATCCAATCGTAATTTTTGTCAAAATATCCTTTCTATTTTAACTAAGGATTTGGATTTTTAGCAGTCATGAATTTCCTATTTAAAAATTAATAGTAATTCCCAATCAAATATCGTTTTGCTAACTTAATCCTGATTGCAATTTCAAGTAAATTATTAAATGAATTTTGTTTATTTTTAAATTTCAAATTTAGTTAGACATAAATCTATATATTTATTTTCTTACAAAGTCTGTATATTCTATTTTACTTATGTAAAATTATAAAAGGTATTTAATCTAAATTGACGAGCATTATTTTTTTATGAATATTAAATTGGTAAATTTTTTGTTTTTCGAAATCGTATCGGTAGAAGTTAAGAAGGTAATAATTTGAATCTCCCCAAATCTCTCCGGGCGATTATGGACGTTGAGTATATAATTCGATACGAGTCAACCAATTAAATATTATCTTTATATTATATATTTAATAATTATATGTTAAAATACTCGACGTATATTGACATATATTACCAATATACTAAAAAAAAAAAACTTCGTGAATTGTAGCTCTTTAATCGTCCGCTTCTTCAGCTTCGTCCGTTCGCTCGCTTTGTCCTCCACTTCACTCGTTCACTTTCGCTCAACTCATTTTTCATCAAATAAAGTATTCATTTTGCTCAAATATAGCACAAACTTATATTTATAAAGTGCATAGAGTTCATTTATCGATGATGGTTCACATAGAATCCTAGATTTTTTATTTGAAAAATTCATTCCAATCCCAATTTTCATTTTTTTCGTCTCTAGGAATTCATAATTTGGAAATGTGGTGTTGGAAGTGCAGTTTGAATGATATTACCATGCAAGTATGAATGAAATGAGTATGTACAAAATGAAGACAAGCGTTCCACTGCATTCTTGTTCAACACATCCATCACATGAAGACCATGGTCACCATATAAGAACTCAATGCACCTAAGACTAAGAGCTGCAAAACACACCATGTCTAATTCAAACCTGAACAATCAAGTTTCCGCCTTACAACTATGATTCATCTAGTCTGTCACAGAACCAACTACCAAGGTGTGAGTAAACAGCACAAATAAACAGATGATAATGGTTTCAAAGGCTAAATGAGTCGTGCATTTTGTCAGCACTATACTCGATATGTTTATCTGGGAACGAAAGGTGTGAGTAAACAACACAAATAAACATGATTATTTTGCACTTTTGTTTGCATTAGGTCTAATTTTCTCATTGGAAGTGAAAACAAACACTAGTACAACCTGCAGCTGCAGCATTCCAAGTTCAAACAAACATACATCTATTATGGTATCACGATTGGGCTAGAATAATCGTCTTTCCTTTCAAGGAAACATTATATACAGAACAATTTTTTATCAAAGGTTTGACTATCTCTTTCATGTTCACCCTTGCCTTTGTCTCTATCAACACATCTTCGCAGCTCCTTGTCGGATGGATGCCATTAGTGATTTATGATGTTCAGGATGATCAGGATTTAGAAGTTGGTCTGCAGTGTAATCTGTATGCCCGTTCTTCTGGAGTGACAACGGTAAAAAGTGTAATTACACCAGGAACCAGATACATCTTTAACTGATACCATGATGGAGGCATTGCAGAACCCCTAATCTGGAAGAAATTTTCTGAACTCGTCGAGCAAGTCAGGATGGTCTCTGAAGAGTGCAGAAACCTGTAGATAACTAACTTGGGTTATATGGTACGGTAGAAGAACCAACATCACAAGAGATACCCCATCTAGAGAATAAAGTCTACAAAATGATTCAGGATGGGACAAAGTTCAAACAGACCCCATCTAGAAGTCACAAAATAAAGTCTAGCAATGATTTAGGACAGAAGCCATAGAACAAACTTCAAATAAGTACAAAGTTCAAACTAACGTTGTTATGGATAGCTTCAATTGCAGTGGCTGGCTGTTCTCTCTTATAGATATCCAGAATGTCCAAAAATGTCCAGTATACATTATCATTGCCTTGAAATCGGTTCTGCATGACAATATGCGGTATTAAACAATCATCCATAAGAAACTTGCTCTCAAATTATCAAATTATCAAATTATCAGTCACCTTAACTTTGAGAACAAAAGCATATGCATCTGCAAATTCAACTTTCTTCTTCATAGGAGAGTCTTCTGGAAGGACAATTTTATACCTTTTGGCAAAAAGTATTGAAACCCAAGATTAAATTTTGGTGACCTTTAACCGATTGCCTCTTCAAAATGACTTGTAGTCTTAATTCTACAAGAAGCAAAAGAGTCGTCAGTTGATCAACACTCCCCAGAACAGGATTATTTTATCAGAATTACAAGAAAGCACTCACTAATACCTTTCAGATAGGAGAAACTCATCAAATTTTCCTATCTGCCAAGAAACCTTTCCTTTACTACATTTAGATAACTTAAGGCATCGTTTGTTGCCAGGTTAGTAGTACCACCAGAGGTAGTGAGTGAAATCTAGTCCTTCAAAAATTTCAGATAAAAATACAGATAACAAATAAACTACTTCTCAATCATACGGTCATATCCTATTGTAATTGTACAGGGTTAAATCTAGATCGATACAAAACTAATCGACCAAACTAACGCTAATCTTAATTGGAGAGAAAACAGGTTGAGATTGCACGAGATGAGGACCAATGTAGACATCTTCTCCAGCACTCATCATCTATACGTCTCTACTGTTCAATAAAAGAAAGGAACTCTTTATCTCTCTCAACTCCTCTAGGGCTTCAATATGTTATCAAGAAAGATTGCTCTCAACTGCAACTTACAAATTCCCAAAAGTCTCTAGAAAACTGAAAAAGATAAAAACACATCCGTCGTCAGCAGAGCTCAGTCACACACCAGCATATCCAAAGGCAACAGTCTAACACTGAAGAACAAAAGCGAACCAATCAAACATCCAGAAAAAACAGATCACCTCCCAAACAAGAAACTCCCCCCATACAAGAAAATCCCCCATCATGTTTCGCATTACTTCGAAATTAAGCAACGTTAATTGTGTATTGAAACAGAATAAATCATCAAAGGAAAAGGAAAAACTTAGAAAAACAAGGATCGCCTCTTACTTGGCTTCGTCTTCAGCAAACAAAATTATCTTCTTGAAACTTGTTTTCTGCCTCGTGTCTTTTGCAAAAACGAGCAGTCGAAATTCGGACGTGACAACTGACAAGACGAATATAGTTGAACAGAGAGGAGATTCTGGTTCCCGGTGTGCAAAAATCATCAAAAAAAATCAAAGAACACTTTATCGATTTTGTGACGGAGATGAGTTTTCTCCTCTTAATTTTCCCTCTATTCGAATTTGTTATGGTATTGGTGTTCTGAGTATCGTTTACCCTCTCAAAATGGGCGTTTTATATAGCATGGCCACGTAATGCTAAAACGCTGCGTTCAGAAAAAGTGTAAAATTGACTAGGGTAGACACTCGAGAGAAGGGCGCTTTGAGGATGTAACTTGATACCGGTAACCAGGTAGGTTTTTTTCTTAATTTGAAGCCATTTTTTTAATAATTAATTTAAATAATTACCGTATCTTATCTTATCTTATCTTATCTTATCTTATCTTATATGTATTAAAGGAGAGCCTTTTTTGCCACGTGTCGCAACCACGTTTTTTCCAGCGCCCAAAAAATTATCAAAAGTAATTAATTTATTGGTTTTTAAATGAAAATAATAAGTTAAAGTTTGTTGAGTATAATAATAATTAAAGTAATTAATTAAATAGTTTACACCTTTTTAATGTCAACAATTAATTCATCAAGATATTTTAGTTACGTCTATTTAGAATAAGAAAATTCAACCAAATCTTTTTCATATCACTTAAAAAAGTGGTTTTAAAATCTCATAATTATGTAAAAAAAAATTGTTTCAATTAACTATTTGATCCGTGTTATATTTTTAGATTAAACAAAATAGTTTTAGATAATTTCAAAATTAATATAAATTTATTCTCCTCTATAAAATCGGGAATTAGAAGCGATTTCAAGATATTAGTAGATAATATCAAATTTAAAAAAAAATCTATAAATCAATAACCGTTTAAATATAAACAATTATCTAGGGTAAATATAATTATTTAGGGTAAATATAAACAATACCTTGCTGTCCAACTCTACAAATTAATAACCGTTTAAATAACAAACTATATTTTTAATCTAATATTAAAAAAATGGAATTGAAATGCTGAAATTCTCAAAGAAAAATCACGTAAAGATATAGCCAACAAATTATTTTTGTTTAAATAGAAAAACAATTTTTATCCATTTTAAAAAAATAATTTGAATTGTTGAAATTCGTTAAAAAAAGATCACGTAAAGATATGGATGTTCTTTGAATGCAAAACTACTTTAAATTTTGATAATTTTATCTTGGTCAAATTAATCAGAGATCTCAACAACTAACTGTAATTAAAAAAATATAAATTAAAAATTAGTGTTAAGTTAATCGGATAAATGTCATGTGAATCTAAACTAATTGATCCTAAAATTTCTCGCTCCCCTCTATAAATGTAGTAACCTTTCACATGGTCATTGGCTTTACTTCTTCTTCTTAAACTGTGCGTATTTTTTTATTCTAATTTTTATTGATTTTAGTTGTTTCTATATCCAAACTCTCTTCTCTGTGGTGATGTTGGGATCATTGTTAGTCAAATGTGTCTGAAGGATGCAGGTTTCACCGGCGTAGATGGAGTTTTGTTCGAAGACAAGGGAGGAAACTAAGCGGCACAATGGATGGCTGCAAGAAGGCCTACTGCATGTACCTCTTAAATTTAGTACGAGGTATTTGCTTCCGGAAGCCTTTTATGCATTGTTATATGTGAATTTGGAGGATGGTTGATGTTTTGTGATATAAAAAAAAAAGTTAATAATGTTAGGCTTCATAAAAGTAAACATATATGTTTGTTGTATGCATAGGTTCGGAAGAGTAGAAGAATTAAAGGTAGATTTTGGTGTCCGACTCCATCATCAAGATTCAGTTTTATTAGGTGAAATTTGTAAGGACGTGTTAATGAGCAAGGTAGCCAACCGTGCCCTATATATCTTGCATGAATCACCACCCAACTATAATTCATTCTGCAAGTGCAGTAAATGCTTTTGAAGATTATGGAGATGTTCAAAGGGAAATGGATATTGGTCCTTCCGGAAACCTCATTTGTATGTTAATGTTAATAATTTACAATTATATTCCCTACTCTTTTTTCCATCTAATTTGTATAATAGATGTTATTCGTCAAATGTTTTCGATTGCTATATCTTCCTATGAGAAGAGATATATTTTTATAAATTTAACATAATCATATAAATATATAAAATCTTAATATTGTTAATATCATGTTTTATTATTGTTAAATTTACATCCGTCCATTATAAATACGCCAACATTTAATGACTAATTATTGTCATTGTTAGCAATAATGTTGATTGTGTTGGTCACTTATCCAATAATATTCTCTCTTATTTATTATCACTCACCGGTTTTAATAAACCTACAATTATACTTTTTTTAATTTTATCTAATAAAACTAATATTATACTTATGGATGATATTTATATAAATCGGATGTATTCAAGGAAACTGTAGCTAAAATCTAATTTGAAAAAATTAAGTTATTAGATCGTGTTTAAAGTCATATATTTTGAGAGAGATTTTTTCAAACATTAGGATGAGACTGATATTAGAATTTGGAAGATACAACACCATAAATATTTATCCGCAATATATATATATATATATATATATATATATATATATATATAT
>BSUD01000007.1:38321307-38341370 GCA_033239045.1 Fagopyrum esculentum
ATATATATATGCTCATATAGTTTGTAAATTATGTTTCGAGTATATATATTATTTATATCAATCTGATAGTAGTTATAGTAAGTGAAAATGAATTTACTTTAATTTGCTACCATATATTGATAAATTTCAAAAAAGTTTAAATTGATAATATAAAAAAAAATACATAAATAAGGACAAGTAAAATTTTAAATTTAATACACATAATATTTTTGTTAATAAATTTTTAAATAAATATAAAATATTTTATAACAAAAATTAAAAAACACCCGTGCAGTGCACGGGTAATACACTAGTATATATTAAAGGAGGCACCTCTATTGCCACGTGTCATGTCACGGTTCTTCCAGCCCCAACATAATTTTAAAAAGTGGTTTTTAAAATCAAATACTTATGAAAAAATATTGTTAGATAAATCCAAATTAAAATTAATTTAGTCTAACCTATAAAATAGGTAATCTGAAGCTAATTCAACCGAGTATACGTATCCACAATCTGACTTATATTTTAGTTTTTTAATAAATAATAAATAAATAAAATAACTATAAAATTATTATAAATGTTATTTATAAAAGTTTTAGATTGTATCGTATCTAAACTGTATTCTTCAAAATAATTGGTATTATCATTATCATTATCACAAAACTAAAACAATTTTAAATTCATATCTATTCTGTTAGGATGTTGAAAATATTAAAATCCTAGACATGTTACTATATAAACGACTACCCATCTACCTATACATCTCAATCTCAATCTCCATCAGAATTTCTGACGCATGCTAAACCAGTCGAGGTTATTTCTTAGCACTATGTTGTTCTTACATTTCTTAGTTTTACTAATTTTCACTAATATTAGTCTTATTTTCATTGTAGGTGATGGAAAACCAGTTCGTTTTGATTAAGGATTTGAACATGAAGTCATCTTCAAATGTTAAGATATGTGTTAGAGTTATGTCTATATGGGATGTCTATGACCTTTCAGTGAAAGTCCCAACTCTTATTGGAAAAGAGATAGTTTGTATCGACCAGAATGTAAGTTGAAAATATTTTGCAGGCTTGATAATTTTTAGATCGTAAATATCATCTGTAACTAGAAGATTTACTTATAATGTAAAAACTGTTTTGTCATAATTGCTCCGTTCATTAATGTATATCTTAGTTATCCTGCGTATTAGGTAAAGACTAGGATCAGTTATTTGTTATCCTTATGGTAGTCAATATAAAACATATAAACCGTGAAGAAAATAGAAAACTTATCTCATATATCCATTTAGGCATAGTGAATTCTTTGACAGCTGGAGTGTTAGCTGCAGATTTACCATCAACTGTCATATATAAAATTGAGTTAGAAATAGATAAAGCATACCTGAGTAAATTAAATCCAATCAATTTGCAAATAAGAACTTACCACAATCTGTAACATTTGCTGAATTCATATTGTAAATAGTGAAGTTAAACTATATATATTTACATATTGATTTCGCCATTAGATATATTGATATTTTTTAGATTTTTCTTCCAAACTGTTACCTTTGCTGAACTTATGATAGATTTATATGGTACATAGATATCATTTTATTTTTTTTCTTCAACTGGCTTATACTGCTATGTATTATGTTATGTCTAAATTAAAGGTTTTATTGATATTGTTGATCCTTTGTAGTGCTAATTTTGATAACAAAAGACATTTAGTTGGAATTCTTCTGCTGATGTTCCAGTCGATTTTATATTTCTTCTTTGCTGAGTTTCCTCTAGATTCTCATTTGCACTGCTGAACTCTCGAGCCATGCAGAGGTAGTACAAGATGTTTGCTATGCATTGCACCCACATGACTCGCAAACAAAACAAAATGAGGAAGAAATGGCATGTTATCTATCGATCTTTTGCCCCAATCAGCTCATCAAATGAAAGTGAAAACCTAATATTTCAATCCCCTATAGATGATAGGATTGTTTGCAAATCATGATGTTCGAAAAAATTGTTTGCAAATCATGAGATTCTTCTTCAACCAGCTTCGAACTACGAAGAGTCGTCAAGAGTCGTGTGTTAGGTCACCATGTGGTGTAATTTCTAATTAATTTTCAAATGATATTATCTGTTTAAATTCATTATGCTGTTGTAATAGTGTAGAGTGGTTTTTATTGGATTGGGCCTTATATATGATTGAGCCTGATAATCATTTTATTTCATATTACAATAATTATATTGTAAATTAATATTATCGTTTTTTTGTTGTCTAATAATGTAAGATAAATTACATATAAAGACTCCATATTTATTAAACTTTATCAAATATTTTAACAACTTACATAGTAATTAAAAGTTTTGCCAGTATTTAATTTTCTTGAATAAAGAAAGGATATTATAATTGATTATTAATTGGTATATTATATATTATAAATATTATTGTAAAATATAAATTACATATTTATTATTTTCTCATAACTTTTTAATATATTAACATATATATATATATATATATATATATATATATATATACATATTGTATATTAATTGAAATAATAAATTAAAATTTTATTTTTATGTAACACTTATTATATATATAGTTATTACAATGTCAATAAATTAAAATATATTATATAAAATAAAATTATAAAAGAACACCCGTGCGTTGCACGGGTAATACACTAGTATCTTTAATTATGTGGGAGTTTAGGGTTTTTAATTTTTCAAATCAAAAACCAAAAATATGGTAAAAAAAACTAGTCGATTAGCCCTATAACAGTTTTGTATGACCTTTGATTTCCATGTCCACTGGCATAACACATCACCAACAGTAATGTGTATGTGAGGGGCTTACTGACACTACTGTTGTTCCACAGAACCGCTAGAGACCAAGACGGATCACTTCGACCTAACCATTTCCAGGACAATAGGTAAGCAAGCTTGTTGAACTCAAACGTTTGACCAAGGAGAAATATGATGTGTTTTAACCTCCTACAGGACTCGCATAGTAGATCTGTAGCATGTTTGCCTTTAAACAAAGAGTTAAGGGTTGAGAGGATCAAACTTGAGACGTAAGGGATAGATCTAGGAAACTAGCAAACCGCTGGTGAGACTCGAACCCCATACCTCTTGCAAAATCTTGGTTATGTTAAATTCCAATAACTGTGTAACCAGTCCCCTTTGTTTTGATCGTTCGATATCTTATAAAAATATATTCCCCGATCAAATTTTAATATGTCATAAAGGGTTATGCAAACTTTGATGTATTAAAAGTTTGGGTCGATCCAACCTTCGGATCTAGATCTATAAAGTTTCAAAGTTGACTAGTGATGTAGTTTATAAAATTGCAGATTTTGGCTAAGTATAGAAATTCTAAGTTGAGGATTTAACTTCGGAGATTTGTGTAGGAGTTATCTTTGGGATTTTTTTGCTCCTATGAGTAGAGTGCATAACATAGAAGACCTAGATGAATTTCTTAGATTTGATAGTTTTATATGAGTACTATATGTTAAGCCAAAGTTGAGTCTTAGTGACTTTTTGAAAAAGTCCAGAAATTGGATAAATCTTCTAATTTTAACAAAACTTTCTCTTGAGGGTTAGATGGTGAATTTGGGTTCCAAAGGATAGTTTGGAACTAATAGCTATGGTCTTTTTAGGGTTTTGAGGCCTCGGGGTAAAATAGTCATTTACCCTTATAAGGGTGAATTGTTAATTTCTCTTATTATGGACTTGAGTATCTTAGAAGTTGGAGACATCAAAGAAAGTGGAATACATTATTGATCAACTTGCCTTTTTTTTTAATTAGGGTATTGAGTTTTTACGGTTGCGGATTGAGTTTGAGATAACGAGATTATGATTTGATTCAGGTAAGTCCTTTGAGCTTACTTAGTTGGTATCTAGATGTTAGTTTAATGATGATAGTGGTGTGTATTTATGTGTTTAATAATTATAACATGCATAAGACAACATTTATAATTACATGGCCCAAGTGTATGTATAACGGGCGGTGACATCACTACCCATCTTTGATAGGAGTCTGAGAGGTTCTCTCAGGCCAAGCCATACAGGTACACGGTGAGGTGCATCGGATACATCCCTATTGGTACACGGGGACATAGGCGAGGTTGGAAATCCATTGTGCCACAAAATAAGTTGCATTAGTAAAGTGGACGACTTAAATTAAGAGAATAAATGAAATTATGTGAAAGCATGATGAGCGTTTCATTTCTACTATGATGTGTGTATGTGCTATTATTATTATTCTAACTTTTGGATAGCTAGCTAGCGATTTATTATTTTGTTGTTTAGACTTACCACCGGTTAGTGCAACGGCGGAGTGATCCGGAAGTAGTGGTCAGTCGGGTCTCCATACTCCATAAGATGGGGTTTGAATTTTATTACATAGATATTTCCTTCTAAGCATGTTGTGAGTAGAGATTGTGACCTTTAGTTCTTTGTTGGTTAATAGTATCATGTGTTTCATTCATAACATTAAAATGTTGTTTTATAATTTTTATTTTCCTTATTTGTGATTTGTTGTAAGATCTAGTGGAAACGTTGTCAAACTAGGCTCGGGACCCATTGTGAGGTCCTAAACCGTGACTCCCCGAGTTCTGAGAATTTGGGGTGTTACAACATGGTATCAGAGCTCTAGGTTGGCAATAACGGCACTTGAAATCTTCTAAAGGGCCGCTTCCTCCGGCTGACCACCACTACCACTCGCTATTGGTGGTATCAAAGCTCTAGGATGACCACCACTACCACTGTGGATCTCGGTATGCTTTGTATGTTAAAATCAGTTTTGAATTCCTGTTTGAATTGATAGTTAGATTGTAACATAGTTACTATACCTCGTGTAGATGACACGTTAGGGCTACACCAGTTATGGGTCGAGGTAGTGGTCATCCACCGCTTCCTCCGACTGAACGGGGTAGGGGTGATGGGCTCCTCCTGTTAGAGAACATGACCGCAAAGGCATACCTCTACTACCGAGAGGTCGGGGTGAGTTCCCCAAGAGGATCCACCAATAGCGAGTGGGGCAGATGTTGGAGTGGAAGAGATTGCCGAGAGTATGGTTCCCGAGGTCGGGAATGAGACCGTTGCTAGGTTTGGAGCACAGAGAACGAGATCAACCGAGTCAGTTCTTGTCTTTGTAGGAAAATCTGAGTACCGTGAGTATGTCCACGAGTGGAAGAGGCTATTAGGACAGGGGGACTTGCCCCAACATGACCAGTACCGGCTTTGTCAATTGAGGTGTTGTAGAGAGTGACTCAGGCGCCAACTGTAACTGAGAGGGGAGTTGAGGTTGACAAAACTCAGACTGAGCCTAGAGCACCGAGACAAGACTCGTGGTTTAAGAATTTCAAACACATGAGAGTATCCACATTCGAGGGGAAGATAGGGTTAGAGGTGGAGCACTGGATAAGACACATTGAGACCGCACTGGATTCAATCTGTTGCCTAGAGGATCGACATGTGGAGTTAGTACATACCTTGTTTAGAGAGCAGACGTATTACTGGTGGAGGACCGTTCGTAGTCGAGTCACTAGATTTGATCAGATGAGGAGATTTATTAGAGAGAAATTCTGCCTTACCGCGCTGAGGAGGTAGAAATTTCAAGATTTTATTGAGGTAGGGTTTGAGGAAGTTACTGTTGTAGAGGCAATCAATAAGTTTCAGGAGGAGCTAACACTACTCGGTCCAACTGCACCTCCTAAAGAGCAACATGTGTATCTATTCTCCCATAGATTGAGAGAGAACACTCGTTCATATCCGGTAGGATTTCGCTGTGAGTCTTTGATAGACTATCAGGATAAAGCTTCCGCATACGAGAAGAATAGACCTATTCCTAGGAGAGTGGTTCATTCCGGTGGGACAAATACGAGGCAGAGGACAAGACATGCTAGTAGTGGTGCAGGAGCATCCAGTTATGGGCGAGGGAAGACTTAGGGACGATAGTGCCATTCAAACACAACTTAGACTTCAGCTAGAGAGCCACAATGTCATAATTGTAGCGGTCATGGACACATCCGGCCGAAGTGTAAGAATCCGCTAGTAACATGCTTCACGTGCGGCAAGTCAGGACATTGATCTATATTTTGCCTCTAGGGCAAGGCTCCATCTCAGTAGGGTTCTTCCCCTGTAGGTACTCTGGGGAGTGGACAAAGACCACCATAATATCGAGCTCCGACTCATCATCAACAATAGTATTGGGCTCCAGGACATCCTCCCTCGCAGAGTTCTATGCAAGGATCAGGTTGTGGCAGGGGACGTAGTGGTATGGTTGATACTAGAGGAGCCCTGACTCGAGTGTTTGAGTTGAGAAGTGTTGATCAACCAAAGGCACCAATGACCACATGTACTATTTGGATTCATGGCTTACCCGTACAAGTTTTGTTTGATACGGGTGCTATGCACTCTTTTATATATGATGCATGCGTAGATAAGTTGTCCTTAGCTATAGTAGAGGCAGTACCATTTCTAGTAGGGTTACCTGATGGGGTTAAGATCAAGGGATACCGAGAGATTCATGACTACCCTATTCGATTGGGAGATAGAGATTGGTTGGTAGAGTTCAAAGTCATGCCTCTATTTCATGAGGACGTGATCCTAGGGATGGATTGGATGGTTAGACGTGGAGTAGTGATGGACATTGGCCGTCGGACGGTGACTATTACTACCGAGGAGGGTCACATGGAGATATTCCGTGGTTAGGACCTCGGAAAGTCTGGCACAATCATCAGCGTAGTGAGAGCAATGAGACTGATAACACAAGGTTACGAGGCCTTCTAGTGTTATGCCATGAAGGAATACAAGAGTCTGACAATAGAGAAGATACTAGTAGTATGCGAATTCGCAGAATTATTCAGTGATGATCTGCCAAGGTTACCTCCATAGAGGAATATTGACTTTAGCATTGAGCTAGAGCGGGAAACGAGGCCGATCTCAAAAACCCCATACCGCAGGACACCGATAGAGCTGCTTGAGCTGAAGAAGTAGTTTGAGGAAATAGCTGAGAAGGGCTTCATACGCCCTTGTGCTTCTCCCTGGAGAGAGCCGGTATTGTTTGTGAACTGAGGAAGAAGCATGGATCGATGAGGTTGTGCATCGATTACAAACAGCTGAACAAGGTGACTATCAAGAACAAATACCCACTGCCCCACATAGATGATCTACTAGACCAGTTGCATGGAGCGTTAGTGTTTTCTAGAATCGACTTGAGGTTGAGTTATCAATAGCTGAGGGTGAGAGATCAAGACATACCTAAGAAAGCATTCGGGACTAGGTATGGTCATTATGAGTTTGTAGTGATGCCATTCGGGCTCATTAATGCGCCAGGGGTGTTCATGGAGTTGATGAAAGGGATTTTTATAGACTTCTTAGATCAGTTTGTAGTGGTCTTCATTGACGACATCCTAGTTTACTCTAAGAGTTGAGAGGAGCATGATGGATACTTGAGGACAATGTTATGGATTCTGCAAGATAACAAGCTCTATGCTAAAATATCCAAGTGCAAGTTCTGAATGTCTGAGGTGACCTTCCTTGGCCATGTAGTGACTGCTGAGGGGATTAAGGTCGACCTGGATAAGATCGACTCAGTGTCTTCTTGGAAACCTCCGAGTAATGTCAAGGAGGTTCGTAACTTCCTAGGTTTGACGGGCTACTACCGCCGATTTGTGGAACGGTTTTCACTAATCGTCCGACCACTTACCTGCCTTATGAGGAAGACTACTTGGTTTGTTTGGTTTGATCCGTGTTAGCAGAGCTTTGAGGAACTGAAGAAGAGATTAACTTATGCTCCGATTTTAGCGCAGCCGGAGGGTATAAATGACTTTGTGGTATACAGTGACGCGTCCAAGCTAGGCTTAGTATGTGCCTTGATGTAGAGGGGTAAGGTCATATCATATGTGTCTCAGAAACTGAAGACGTATAGAAGAATTACCCTACTCATGACCTAGAGCTAGCGGCAGTAGTCCACGCCCTTATGATTTGGTGTCATTGTCTCTATGGGGCGACGTGTCAGATCTTCACATACCATAAGAGTTTGAAGTATATATTCACTCAGCGGGAGTTGAATAACCGTTAGAGAAGGTGGCTAGAGTTTATCAAGGATTTCGACCTTGAGATTCTCTACCACTCATGGAAAGCGAATGTAGATGTTGATGCTTTGAGTCCGAAGATGACTCGAGAGAAGGCGATAACCCGGTTAACCGTACAACCTCAATTGTAGAGAGATTTGGCTTGGTTAGAGGTTGAGATTCAGTTTCTAGATATAGACCGTCACGTGGCTACCTTGGAGTTAATACATGATCTATTGGGAGGGATCCAACAAAAGCAAGAGATCTTCCCTACTTTGATCAGGATCCGAGACAAGATGTATTGAGGTGAGACCCCACTATTTGCCATTGGTGTTGATGGAGTGATGAGGCGCCAAGACCGTATTAGTGTACCATCAGACAATGAGCTAAGACAGAGGATATTGGGTGAGGCTCATGCTACCCCATACTCAATGCACCCCGAAGCGAGTAAGATGTATAAGGACGTGAGACTTTCCTTCTGGTGGGGTGATTTGAAGCCCAACGTGGATCGGTATGTGGCTTAGTGTGCGACCTGTCAACAAGTCAAGATTAAACATCACATGTCCGGAGTAGAGCTCCACCCACTGCTAGTGCCATAGTGGAAGTGGGAGGACATTTCTATGGATTTTGTCATGGAATTGAGACTCAGTAGAGGTTTTGATGCTATTTGGGTAGTGGTTGATCGATTGACGAAGATCGCACGTTTCATTCCTATCAAGGAAACATGGCCGGTGGGTCGTCTAGCTGAGGAGTTCAACAGACACATTGATGTGGGACCATCCTCGACACCACTCATACAAGGACCAATCACACGATCGAGGACTAAAAAGATCCGAGAGGAAACACTAATGAAGAAGGTCAAGAAAGAGTTGCAGAGAAGAAATCTCGGATGAGCTACATGAATCTCGGCCGAGATTTTCCACCGAGATTGGGTCCCTGACGCGCGTTGGAAGATCCGGTCAAGATCTTTAATCTTTGCAACTATCTTTATATTTCTTACCTTAAAAGGTCTCAAACATTCTTTAAGGTAGTTGTTTTCCTACATTATCTTTTAAAGATATCTTTCCTAAATTATCTTTTAGAAAATATCTTTCTTAGTTTACATAGAAAGATCTCCCTTATAAATAACCTTAGAGGGGGATATTATTAGATAGTTTAGTTGTGATTTTTGAATTCCACATTATTGTGGGATACTTGTGACTTCGCTCTAGGGGTTTGCATTTTATCATTTCTATTCTATCAAAAGGAGAGTTTTTGATTAAAAAGTTGTGAATCTTTGTTAGGTTGTTCATGTGTGTGTTAATCTTTTTGAAGGTTGGTCTACAAGTCAAACTGGTCCATCCTTGTGCTTCTCTTACTTAGAAGGCTTGTGTAAAGTTGAAGAAGGAAGGGTGAAGGTAATTCTTTGTTAAGGGTTTTGAGATTAGCGTGCGCTGATTTGTGCAAATTTTGGAAGAGAGAAAAACCACAACAAAACCCAAGCCAACCACTAACCATGAAAAACTCGTCCAACCCTACGAAAAGTGCGATCAAAGTTTGTGCTTAAAAGTTTGGATCTTATCTAGTAGGTCAGATCGTATCCATCCTTGTCAAAACAATGATATATACACTTCTCAAGTAGTTAAAAATCACAAGGCAACCAAGAAGTAGCAGCCCTAAAGGTGATTGCTGAACGCCGACATCAAGAGTCGACTTTTCAATAATCTTGGTCAGTTCATAAAAAATTTCGGCCGAGATTTCTCCCAGAAAACTACTGTTGTCCAGTTTTTGAGAAATTTTTCAAGGCAGAATCTGAAGTTTCAAAGTGCACCCTGTGCAAGAGTACATCAACGAAATAGTTTCTATACCAACCTTGATCCAGTTGAGAGCCTTATCCATTTCCAAATCCAATCTCATCTATCTCTCTCTCCAACTGTACAAGTTCAAAGGTACACTATTTCTCTCTTCTTAATCTCTTGTGTGCCTTTTCTCGAATCTCTTTAAGTTAATTCTTTGGGTGTGTTAGTTAGTATCTATACTTTCTATCATACTAGTTGTGTCATACTTGCAAAATTCTTTCTATCCTTGTATCATTGTGAGAAGAGACCTATGTTAGTGAGTTTTTAGGAAGTGATGCTAAGCAAATCCGATGCAAGAGTGCCAAGAACTTGTTCGCCCAAATCATGCACACAAAGTCTTAAATTTATAAACTTGAACTAAATCCTGAACTCCTAACCAACCCTCAGTGTACGGATCGCAAAGTAGAAAGGAAAGCATTCCGAGGTCTAACACAAAGACCAAGGTGAGATTAAATCAAGCAATGATCATTGATAGTAATGGTCTAAGATGAGAAAGGAGATGGAGACAAAGAAATGAATGTTTTTGATGGGTTTTAGGGTGATCAAGCAAATATCACAATAAAAAACAATGTCAACCAAACAACAAAACAAACACAAGATATAAGATCAATGTATAGAAAGCGGATTCTAGGGATTCGGATGTCCGGTTATGGCATGGACTCAAGCTTCAAATCAACCTAGGAACAAGCTACGGTATGTTGGGAAGGAATGTTTCTCTAATGGGATCAATCACCGGGTAGGTCTCATGGTCCACTAATCCCGCACCCAAGGTCCAATTACCGGGTAAGTCTCTAGGAACTTAAGGTTGGGAATTCTAAACAAAACGGGTCACTACTTAGGGGTCAAACCTCTCCTTACCGGGTAAGTCTCGGAAAAGCAAGTCCTAAGAAACAATCCTAGCACACTCAGTCCAATAGCGGTTGTTGAGGCTCACTACTACCTAATGTTTATCATCTTTTATACCTAAGCGCGGGAATTACCGGGTAAGTCTCATCCCTCACCTAGTTTACTAACATAAGTCACCCTAATGCTATATAAGGCTCAACGAACATTAGGATTTCAACTCTCAAACTCCCTAACATGAAGACATAACACTATAGGAGCAACAACTTACACACCTCGGGTGGATCAAGAACATCTCGACCGAAATTATTGAAGAATAGTCCGAGATTGCAAACTGAGCTAGGCACTTAGCCAACAACAATCATCTCAAGTTCATTCATCTTCAAAACAAAAAACATGCATGTCATAGCTAGATGAAGGTAAGAGAAGCAATATAAAAAACCAAGAACAATTTGAATAATAAGTTTAGAATGAGCTTACAACCATCCAAAGGTAGCTTCAAATCGAGCTCAACAATATCTATAACTTTCCTCACTACAAGTCTCTAAAAAACTCACTTTAAGTCTATGAAAATGGTGTTCTTCTCTTCATTTCAATGGAATCTCTCATCTCTTCTCCACACTTGGGATTTCAAAACTAAGGAATGTTGGGAGAATGTAAGGATTGGAAGAAGTCCTGCAAAAGTGAATAACCGGTAGATGAATAAAAAGGATAAAAGATATTCTAGAAGGGGGGGGGGGGGGGGGTTGAATAGAGTATGAGAACTTTTCGCAAAACCAATTTCAAGGGCCTTGATGTCGATCTGAGCTCTTTGTGATACACTTTGATTTCAAGGGCTTTGAAACAACTTTCAAGGGCCTTGACTTTGTAATCCTGCAAAACAAAGTTAGTCACAATAAAACAAGTTAAAATTCGGAATGTAAAAGATCGACACGAGGATATGTTAACGAAGTTCGGCTCAAATAGCCTACTCTCCGTCCCAGGGTATGGCCTTATGATCTAACTATCTAACTAACTATCTATTATCAGCTTCAAAGAGTCCTAGATACAAACTAGAAGAAATCCCCTTCTTCTCTCACTGTAGCCGATGCTACGATCTAGCTCCAACTCTTCACCTTGCTATAATAGCCTAGTTACTTCGTAGAGCAACACACACTCGAGTATAACACTTTTTAGATATACCAATGGAGCTCTTGAGTTTTATCTCTCTATAAGGGATAACACTTTTAGTGAAAGAGAGAAAGAAAAACTATTTGATCGAATGAAGATGTTTTGGATCGCTTGAAGACTATTGATGTTTCCGTGTAAGCTTGTGTCCTTGTTCTTCAATCACCATCTTCATTTATAGCCTTCTATAGAGAGGTCTTCTAGCCGTTGGAAAGATGACCGTTTGAAGATGATTCTTCTTCTCCATGAAGATCGCTTCTTGGTTGAGATGAGATAGACGTTGTGGATCTTCATCTCCTAAGAACACGTTGATCTCTCTGCTCCTTAATCTTCTCGTATTTGTTGTGACGATAACAAATTCCTTGAGTGAGGATCTCCGTGCTTTTTGATTGTGGATCGTTGCAAGATCCTTCATTGGTCGGTTAAGATCTTCGTTCAATCATATCTTCTTGTTGAGCAAATATTTCTTGGAAGATCTTCTTTGGCGCTTTGTTAAATAAATGATTTGAATTCCTTTAGCTTGCAGCCTTGATGTCTTTTGTTCCCTTGAAATGAATTTCAAGGCCTCCGTCTTTTAATCACTCTAAACTCCTTGTCTTTCCTTGCATCCGGTTTCAAGACCTGCACTCATTCAATACAAACCACCAAACCAAACCAAGCAACTCGATATATAATCAATAAATTGTTAGTGTATAAAACTACTTCATTTGTGTTAAGTATTCCATCATCATCACCTGTACAATTATATAATCAAGGTGGAGTTTTAATCTCCCCCTTGATGGAAGACAACACATATGTTTCGTACCTGCATTGTAAAGTTAGCGATGCATATATGAATATCAAACTAACTTAAAATGCAGAATGCAGAAAATATCGAAAGTTTCGGATCATTTATTTCTCCCCCTTTGTCTTTCAACAAGAGAGAAAAATAGTCAAAGCAAGGAAGTTTAATGGTTTACAAACCAGAAAAGTATTTCACAAAACCCACAAAAATAAATCAAGTTTTTCCAAAAACAAGCCTTTGATATCAGAATCAAGGGCCTTGACAGTCATGGTCATCCAAAGAACTTCATTCTTGATACCACCTAGAAGAGCTCCCTTTCCTTAAATGCTCCTTCATGCACATTTTCCTCCAACGATTTTGAGCGTTCAGGAGGTCATGTTCTTTGTGGGAAATATATGTTCGTCTCTGATCAGAATTTTTGTCATACTTCTTGACAACTCCAAATTCTTCAATATGCATCACGCCTGGATCCTCAAACGATGGCTGGCGAATAGGACGATCCTTGACGATCTTATAGCTCTGTGTCATGACCTGTTCAGAATCCTTCGTGGTAGCTTGCCCATCTTCTTCTGTTAAGGGCTTGATGTTGTTGGCAGCTGTAAGAGAAAGAGCGTTTACATGAAACATCTGATTAATTTTCTAATTTAAAATACCCAGTAGATCTTGTGTTTTGTCCAGATGGTCAGTTACTGTTGATCGGAAGAAAACAAGATCACTTCTCAGAGAGTCCAATCCTCTTTCTATAGCCTCCAGACGCTGTACAGTGGTATAATTCCACGCTGGTTGCTCCTTTAGAACCCATTCCCTAGTGGTAGTTCTCTTAATCCCCATACTGTCAAAGAATTCCTCATCCAGTTCTCCATACAAAAAATGTTGCTCCTCATCAGAATAATCAATCGAAAAATGTTGAAATATTTTTTGGAGCAAATTTCCATATGGAAAGTGGTAATCACAAGGAGAATTTATAATGTGAACCATATGGGACAAGATAATTTCTAGAAGATTAACTTGTAGCCCATTCAACACATGATACAAAAAAGCAAGTAGTTGATTTGTCAGCACATCTTTGTTGTTAACCCTTGGTACCACACATCTAACCAAAAGAGTACAAACAATTATGACTTCAAGGGTTAGACAAGTGGTGGTAGGTTGTGGTAGTGCATTGGGTAGAAGAAACTGTTCTTTGGCCATCTTAACAGTTCTAGCGGGGGTAGGGTGGTCAAAAGCATCATAGCGAGGAAGACCAAAAATATCAGCAATAATCTCAGAGGTAATACTGATTTTCTTACCTTTAACGACAGAATCCAGAATCAGTTCTCTCCTTTCTCTTCGGGCAGATAAGTTGATGTAGGATAACTTGGTTAATCTAGGGAAGGATGTCTCCCCTGGGTTGAGAAGAATCCAAATAGAACTTGCTTGAAGCACTTCAAGCCCTGGTAGAGAGAGGCATGTGAATAGTTCTCGATCGACTAATTCGCACATGCATTTGTGTCGTTCGTTGAACTCAATCAGCCATTTCTTGACAGCTATCTGACTTCCAAACCAGTGTGAGCGAAGACCCGTCTTGGCAAAAATTTCAACATCATACATATGAAATGGGGAACTAGAGCTTGAATCTGAACCTGAGCTTGAGTCAGAATCTGAGTCGGAGGAGATCTGAACAACTCTCTGTCGTTTGGGGGCCGATGATGCGGCATCATCAACTGAAGATCTCTTGGAAGCAATGAAAATTTTTGAGAGAGAGAGAGAGGAAGCGGGTTTGTGAAAAATTGAAAGAGTAAAGCGCAGAGTTTGCAAAGAGAAGATGAAGCGGAAGAGATAAAGAAAGAAGAGAAGTAGTATTTAAGGGAAGAAGCCACATCAACGTAAGATCACTAAGATATTGAAAAACTCAAAATCTTGGGAGAATCATTGTTGTTTAAAATTTCTTTCCATAAATTTTGTAACCACTTTTCAAAATTCTTTGAATCTTAAAATAAAGCCTTTTGAAATCCCTTTTAAAGAAAACTCTTAAATTTTTTTAGGAATTTGAATATCTAAAAGATATGAATTTCTAAATGATCCGTGTAAATCAATATACCCTTGAATCTTGTTTCAAGGCCCTTGAATTGCCTTTCAAGGCACTTGAAAAAGATAACTGGGCTGCATACGAAGGAGAAAATAAAATGATTTACCCCCCTACATTAGTGCTTCCTTGTTCAACATACCAATCTCTAATCTAATAAAATTAAATTGCTCTCCAGGAAGAGTCTTGGTAAAAATATCTGCAAGCTGCAAGTTAGAGATATAAAAGAGATCGAAACATCACCTTTCTCAACATGATCACGTATGGAGTGATGCCTTACATCGATATGCTTAGTCCTTGAATGCTGCACAAGATTTTTGGTTATAGAAATGGCACTAGTATTATCACAATTTATAGGAATACCTTTCAAATCAAAGCTAAGATCACGAAATTGTTGAGCAATCCATAGAATTTATGCACAACAGGATCCCGCAACTATATATCCAGCTTCTGTTGTGGATAGGGCGACAAAATTTTGTTTCTTGGAGTGCCAACTGATTAGGGATGACCCTAAGATTTGGCAACATCCAGAAGTTCTTTTCCTATCGACCTTATAATCTGCAAAGTCTGCATCTAAATAGCCAACAAGGTGGAACGAGCTTTGACGTGGGTACCATAACCCTAGATCCTTAGTGCCATTGAGATACTGAAAAATTCTTTTCACAACTATCAAGTGTGACTCTTTAGGATCAGCTTGAAATCTTGCACACATGCACACGCTAAACATAATGTCAGGTCGACTAGCAGTTAAATACAACAATGAACCGATCATACCTCGAAACTCCTTTTGTACTACACTTTTTCCATCTTTGTCATGGTCAAGCGAAAGTGTCGAACTCATAGGAGTCTTTGCGACCTTAGATTGATCCATCTTATACTTCTTAAGCAAGTGCTTAGTATACTTGCTTTGATTGAGAAAAATTCCTTTCTTTGCTTGTGTAACTTGAAGTCCAAGAATGAAATTTAGCTCACCCATTAAGCTCATTTCAAATTCCCTGCACATAATATCTGAAAATTCCTTGCAAAGGGAATCATTAGTATCACCGAATAATATATCATCAACATAGATTTGTACTACTAATATATTGTTGCCTATGGTTTCGATAAATAAAGTTTTATCAATTAAACCTCTTTTGAATTTGTTTTCAAGAAGATACTTGGACAATCTTTCATACCAAGCTCGAGGAGCTTGGTTAAGACCATAAAGAGCTTTGTCCAGTTTAAAAACATGATCAGAAAATTCATCATTTTCAAAACCAAGGGGTTGAGCAACGTAGACTTCTTCTTCTAAGAAGCCGTTTAAGAAAGCACATTTTACATCCATTTGAAACAATTTTATAATCATGAAAGATGCAAATGCGAGTAGCATACGTATGGCTTCTAACCTAGCAAACGGAGCAAAATTTTCCTCATAATCAATACCTTCTTCTTGGTTATAGCCTTATGCTACAAGTCGTGCTTTATTTCGTATGACTTTGCCACTTTCATCCAACTTATTTCGAAAGACCCATTTTGTGCCGATGACGGATTGATGCTTTGGTCTTGTAGTAAGTGTACAAACCTTGTTTCTCTCAAACTCATTTAGTTCGTTTTGCATGGCAATGATCCAATTGGGTTCTTGAAGAGCTTGAACATAATTATTTGGCTCGATAAGAGACACGAATGCAGAGAAAACACATAGATTTTTTTTACTTTAGATCGAGTTTGAACTCCTGTGTTTGGATCTGAGATCACATTCTCTTGTGGATGGTATGAAGAGTGTTGAAATTTTCTTCGTTTGTAAGATGGAGCAGATCTTGAAGGTTGAGCCTCATAAGCTTGACTAGATTCAGGTACCGTTGATGTATTTCCCTTGGATCCTATCTCAAGGCCTTGAAGTTGGGTTTCAAGCCCTTGAAATGGAGTTTTAACATCGCAGTATTCTATTTCAAGGTCTTGAAGATGTGTTTCAAGGTCTTGAGGGTTTTCTTCAATATCTTGAATCTTTTCTTGCATATTGTTTTCTTGATCTCTAGGATCTTCATCTTCATCCGAATTGTGATCTTCTCACTGTTTCATATTAAGATCTGCAAAACTTTCACTCAAAGTACCATCATTGCTTTCATAAAAAATAACATGAATACTTTCCTCAACAATGTTGGCACGTTTGTTATAAACACGATAAGCTTTGTTGTTTGAAGCATATCCAATATAAATAGCTTCATCACTACGTGCATCAAATTTCCGAATATTATCTTTGTCATTGTTATGAACAGAGCAAGTACATCCAAAGGGTTTAAAATATGAAATATTAGGTTTTCTTCCTTTAAATAGTTCATAAGGAGTCTTTTTCAATATAGGGCGAATCAAACATCTATTTAAAATGTAATTACCAGTGTTTACTGCTTCAACCCAAAAACTTTTTGGCAAACTGTTTTCTAAAAGCATATATTAGACATATCCTCAAGAGTGCGATTCTTACGTTCCACAACTCCATTATGTTAAGGAGTTCCAGGAGCTGAAAAGTTATGTGAAATACCATATTTTGCACAAAACAAATCAAACTTTAGTTGATCAAATTCTCTACCATGATCACTCCTTATAGAAACGATTGGTAGGTTTTTCAAAGTTTGCAACTCCTTACACAAATTTGAAAACTCAAATAATGCTTCATATTTTTCTCGTAGGAAAGAAATCCATGTGAAACGAGAGAAATCATCCACAATAACAAGGATGTACTGCTTGCCTTTGGGAGATTTGAGACGTATAACTCCACAAAGATCCATATGTAAGAGTTCAATGGGTCGAGAAGAACTTACGACTTTCTTAGGTTTGAATGAACCTCTTTTTTGTCTACCTTGTGTAAAAGCTTTACATAGTTTATCTACCTTGAAATTTAGGTTTGGCAAGCCACGTACCAAATCTTTTGAAAGTAGCTTCTGCATTGTGTGCATTCTTACGTGACCAAGTCTTCTATGCCAAAGCCTTGGATCATCAGTCAAGGCCTTGAGACATTTTAGCTTAGTTCCTGAAACTTGGTTAGTACTCATAGAATAAACATTGGTACATCTAGGAGCAGTAAGCACAATGTCACCAGTCGTTTTGTCTTGAACTTCACATTTTTCTGAATCAAACACTACTTTGTTGCCCTTATCACATATTTGAGAGATGCTAAGCAGATTATACTTTAAACCGTCAACCAGATATACATCATCAATGAAGTTAGATGAATTATAACATATTTTACAAATGCCAATAATGTCACATTTTCCTTTATCACCAAGCGTAATGGTTCCAGATGATTGCTTCTTTAAATCTGAGAATAGTGAGCTTTTTCCACTCATGTGTCTTAAGCAACCACTATCTAATATCCATTTATGCTCCTTTACCTTGGTGATATCCTGCAAAACAAAAAACATCAACCTTTCCGGGTCGACCAAATGGCATATTTTGGTCCATATTCAGGTTCAATCATGTTTGGTGGTCTAGTACCTTTAGGAACCCAGATTTTGTTTGACCTGTTTCCTTAAACATAGAGGATAGGTGTTTCTAATAATATAAGGGTCATTTCTTCTATATGGACATGTAGATTTAACATGACCCTTTTTACAACAGTAGAAGCAAGTAGGCATATGAATACTTCCTTTGACTTTGACAAAAGTGGTAGTTGGTTTTCTAGGAAAGCTCCTATGGTAACCTATACCATTTTTGTTAAGTGAGGACTGTTGTGCACCCATCATTCTTTCAAGATTAGCTTTTGAACGAGTAAATTTAACAAGTGCAGCCTTCTGGTGTTGTCACGTCAAAGTTAGATCAACTTTCTCTTTCTCTAGATCGATATAGTTTCGATGAAGAGAGGAGAGGTTGTCCTTGAGAATCACATTTTCTGATTCCAAGGCCTTGATATTGTCATCAAGGTCTACCTTTTCTGTGTTAAGATTTTCAATCTCCAAAGACATCTCACTTAGTTGTTTTTCTTGTTCAAAAAGCTTTTCTTTTAGAGAATTTATCCTTATTCTATGCTACTATTCACATACAATAATGTCTTTAAGGAATTGTTTTAGGTCACATTCATGTTGAGACATAATAGTACTTACCACATTATCCACGTAGAGATTTGAATCTTCTTCATGATCGGCCATAAGACATAGGTTTGCTTGTTCTTTTTCGTCTTCTGATTCATTTGAGGATTCTGAATCACTCCATGAAGCTACCATAGCTTTCTTCTTTCGATCATTTTTCTTGAAGTTGGTCCTCTTCTTTTGTGGACAATCCTTAACAAGATGATCTGTTTCACCACATTCAAAACCAGTCAACACTATAGTTTTCTTGTTAGAGTTAGAAAACTTACCTCGGGGTTTTGATATTGGTGGAAATTCTTTATTGTTTGCAGATTGTTTCTTTATCTTGAGAATTCTCGCGAGACCCTTAGACATCATCATCATCGTCGTCGTCGTCGTCGTCATCATCATCATCATCATCACTATCTTCCTCTTCTGATGGTAGTTCATCCTATCTTGATTTTAATGCCAGATTCTTAGTGTTGGATGGAGGTCTCCATCTTCTTCACCAAGAACCATTTTGTGTGTGATGAGTTTTCCAAGGAGGTCATCAAGAGGAAGAGTTGAGTGATTCAAAGCTTCTTCGATGACAATCATCTTTGGTCCCCACTTGGCTTTAGGTAAGCTCCTTAGAACCTTCCTAACTTTTTCTTCATTTGTGAAGACCTTTCATAGTGAGTCCAAGTTGTCCACGATCTCAGTGAATCTTGTGAACATTTCTTTGACTCGTTCATTTTGATTCATCTTGAATAGCTCACATTGTCTGAGGAAGATGCTAATCTTTATTTCCTTGACTTGACTTGTTCCTTCGTATGTGACAACAAGTTTGACCCATATTTCCTTTGCACTCTTGCATGATGAGATGCGGTTGAATTCATCGGCATCTAAGCAACAATACAGTAGGTTCATAGCTTTGTAGTTCTTTGACACACTGTCCAAGTCAACTTGTGTGAAGTCAGCTTCTAGCTTTGGGACTTGGACACCTTCAACTGTCGTAGTTGGGACTTTGGGGCCATTCTGAATGATGCTCCATAATTCCATGTCCTGATCAATAATGAACATACGCATGAATGCTCTCCAATGGGAAAAGTTGTTGCCACAAAAGAGTGGTGGTCGAGATGAGGATCTTCCTTGAATAAATCCTCCATCACCTACAAGATTCATGACTAGTGTCACTGATGGTTAAATTAATATACATGAGTCTAGCTCTTATACCAATTGAAGAACTGGTAGGTGAATACAAAGGATAAAAGATACTCTAGAAGGGAGGGGGGGGGGGGGT
>BSUD01000007.1:38341589-38380467 GCA_033239045.1 Fagopyrum esculentum
GGGGGGGGGTTGAATAGGGTATGAGAACTTTTCGCAAAAACAATGTCAAGGCTTTGAAACCAATTTCAAGGGCCTTGATGTCGATCTGAGCTCTTTGTGATACACTTTGATTTCAAGGGCTTAGAAACAACTTTCAAGGGCATTGACTTTGTAATCCTGCAAAACAAAGTTAGTCACAATAAAGCAAGATAAAATGCGGAATGTAAAAGATCGACACGAGGATATGTTTACGAAGTTCGGCTCAAATAGCCTACTCTCCGTCCCAGGGTATGACCTTAGGATCTAACTATCTATTATCAGCTTCAAAGAGTCCTAGAAACAAACTAGAAGAAATCCCCTTCTTCTCTCACTGTAGCCAATGCTACGATCTAGCTCCAACTCTTCACCTTGCTATTATAGCCTAGTTACTTCCCAGAGTAACACACACTCGAGTATAACACTTTTAAGATATACCAATGGAGCTCTCGAGTTTTATCTCTCTCTAGGGGATAACGCTTTTAGTGAAAGAGAGAAAAAAAATTATTTGATCGAATGAAGATGTTTTGGATCGCTTGAAGACTATTGATGTTTCCGTGTAAGCTTGTGTCCTTGTTCTTCAATCGCCATCTTCATTTATAGCCTTCTATGGAGAGGTCTTCTAGCCGTTGGAAAGATGACCGTTTGAAGATGATTCGTCTTCTCCATGAAGATCGCTTCTTGGTTGAGATGAGATAGACGTTGTGGATCTTCATCTCTTGAGAACACGTTGATCTCTCTGCTCCTTAATCTTCTTGTATTTGTTGTGACGATAACAAATTCCTTGAGAGAGGATCTCCGTGCTTTTTGTTAGATAAATGATTTGAATTCCTTTTGCTTGTAGCCTTGATGTCTTTTGTTCCCTTGAAATGAATTTTAAGGCCTCCGTCTTTTAATCGCTCTAAACTTCTTGTCTTTCCTTGCATCCGATTTCAAGACCTACACTCATTCAATACAAACCACCCAACCAAACCAAGCAACTCGATATATAATCAATAAATTATTAGTGTATAAAACTACTATATTTGTGTTAAGTCTTCCATCATCATCATCACCTGTACAATTATATAATCAAGGTGGAGTTTCAATAAGTATCCAGCCCGCAAACAAGACCCCCCTCATCCATCATGGGAGAGAAAGGTCGTGGGCTAGAAGTTGTGTGCCAAGTGTCAAGGTGGTCTAGCAGGCAAACTCGGATGGCCCAGAAATCATCTCGGTCGACATGGGTGAGGGCTGGACCGTGATGAAGGGCTGCATGGCTAAAATCATGGCAAAACGCAAGCCGGTGCATGGCTCAAACCAACTAAGGTCGATTTCTTCTTCTTTTCTCCAAGCTTGCTCCCCAAGCTTGCTCCATTGGAACCTTGAATCCGGGCCGTCACGAGGCTTGATCCACGGATATGATCAATAATGCATAAAAGCTCTCCAAAATACCTACAAAACCGACAAATGCTCGGGTAGACGTCTATTCCGACGATATGACTCGATAAAGCATAAAACGTCCCGAACATGTGCAAAACCATGCATGAATGAATGTAAAAACTACCTAAAAGAGTGCCTAATCTAGTGTCATAAATCACGTCATCAAAATATCCCATACTTGTCGCTTGCTCGTCCCCGAGCAAGGTCCAAATGTAGGCTACGAGATGGCGTGAGTTATGAATGCGAAAAAACAGAAAATCTTTTTTTTTTCGAATTGTGCTTCAAGTCTAGATCACCTTCATAGTTATGTTTCATGACAATGGATGTGCAATCATGCATTAAAAGAATAGAGACACATGAAGACAATCACACTTAACTCGAAAACATGCATGAAAAGCAAAAGCGAGAATGTCAAGATGATCATGAGAATATCCAATCTAGATCACTAAGTCATACACATATGAAAATAGGTCACAACAAATTAGGAAAGAAGAGGCCAAGAAACGTGATGATAGCGTGGGAATTTTCTATATCAAGTGGTGCTAATCCGGGAAAGGAACTAAACCACTACTTCGTTTTCGTTCTTCATCCACCAAAGTGTATTTTTCTCCTTCTTTTCGTTCTTTTCTTTTCTTTTTTTTCATATTGTTTCACTTATTTTTGAAACAATGGTATTGGTGTACAAAAGCCTAAAACTTGGTGATTAGTGGTGTAACGACCGAATTTTTCGTTACGTTTTGATAGGGTTACAAGAGTTTAGAAAACAAAATTAAAATTTAGTGAGACTATGATATACAAGTTTATTTATGGAAGTTGTTTAATTAAGTACCTTAATCTAAGTTTCGGGACGAAACTTATTTTAAGGGGGTACTGATGTAATATCCGGAATTTTTATTCCGTTTAAGTCCGAATCAATTCGGACTTCGAGCCGTTGACGGTTTCCCATTCTATCTAGTATTTCTTTCTTCACAAATTTTATCATTTTATGTAGAATTTAATTCATATAAAATGATAAAATTATATCAAACCCTAATTCTTCTAATTATTTATTATTTTATGTAGAATTTAATTCACATAAAATAATAGAATTATATCAAACCCTAATTCTTATAATTAATCCTTAACGACGACTTTAGACGAGATCATAACAAGACTGAGACGAGACTGTGACAAAGCTATGACGAGACCATGACAGAGCTGAGACGAGGTCATGACAAGGCCCAGACAAGCAGTTGACAAGCCCAGACAAGCTGTTGACAGCCCACATTCCTACCTATTGCTGCTGAGCTCTTCAAACCAGCCCAAGACGCACAACCTATGGAGCAGCGGACTGCTTGTGCTAGCCAGAAGCCCAGCGGATGAGGCCCATTCAAACAATAAACCTACTTCCCTTCTACATGTGCTGAGCTGGAGATTTTTTTGTAACAGCCCCCGTGAGTAACGCAGCACACTCCTCCACCTCACATTCCCCTCCTTCCGTCTACATTCAGAACGTATCAAATGGCCTTCCTTCTGCTGTAGACTACTCTCTCAACCGATCAACAACACCACCCTAGACCTAGCCGTCTCCTACAATACCACAGTTCACGCCATCCTCGTCCCTCTCACTGGCCGGGTGAAGCAGCACAACTCAGCCTTGCCTCCTCGTCCGGACGAACATCACGCCACCAGTCGACTCCTTGAGCTCTCGACAGAACCAGCGGCTCGCCCACGCTCTGCACAGTCCGGAACCACTGCGCACCAACACCCTGCACCACCCCAGAAACTGCTGCTCACCAATGTTCTTCAAAGCCGGAACTTCTGCACACCAAGCCGGCACTCCTCTCCTGCCTCCTTGTCGAGATTCTTGGTGAGTATGACCATGCTCTTCCTTCCCTTCATTTATATATATGCTTAGTTGCTGCTAAGCCATCATAGAACCCATACATTGCAGCCAAAGGAACCAATACAAGGAGCTGTTACATCTTTTCCTGCTTTCCAACAGTTACGAGCAGTCAACTTCGGGTACAAATTTGAGTAAGCTAGACTCTCCCTTTTTGGCTGGTTTTCGGATATGTTATAGATGGTATTTCAAAGTAAATCATACTAAAATTTCAGAGGAATCCATGTTATGGTTTGAGAGATATGGGGTTTCAAAGTTCAGTTTTATAAATGTGCTGAGTTGAGAAAAACAGCATGGGATGCTGTTTTGTGAGATAGTTTTGAATAGGCTTTTGATCTCTGTTAGGCTTGAATTTTTGATATGATATAGTTGACATCTGGTTGTAGATAATATTAAAATTTGGGAAGAATCGGAGTTACGGTTTGAGAGTTATTGTGTTTCAAAGTTGACGTTTTTATATATGTGCTGAGTGTTGGGGAAAACAGCAAGTGATGCTGTTTTGTGAGATGGTTTTGAAAAAGCTCTTGATCTCCGTTGGACTTGAATTTTGGATATGATATGGTTGACATATTGTTGTAGAACATATTAAAATTTGAGAGGAATCCAGCGAGTGGTTTGAGATTTATGATTTTTCAAAGATGGAGTCGTAAGCAGTTTTTCTGTTGTGCTGAAATTCGGTTTTGTGAGATAGTTTTAAATAGGATTTTGATCTCCTTTACGTCTGAATTTTGGATATATTAGAGATAAGATTTAATAGTAGAACATATCAAAATTTGGGATAAATACAGCGAATAGTTTAGGAGTTATGATTTTTCAAAGTTAGGACAATGTGCTGCTTGTTAAGTGTTGTACCAAACTTTAGAAATTTTTGTAGAAGCGATGCTTTAACAGTTTTAAGAAATTCTTTCTCCTATGAGTAGATAGGATATCATAGATGACCTAGGGAATTACTTTGGAATTTTTATAAGATGATTCGAATTTTATATTTGAAGCTGTAGTTGGACTTTAGTGACTTTTCGAGAAATAGAAAATGGGTGGTTTTTCTAGTTGTTACCTAAAATCATCCTAGGGAGTAGAATATGGTTAGTTAGTCTCAAATAAGAGTTTAAACATAAATTATGAAATTTTTAGAAGTTTTGGGACCAGGGGTAAAATGGTCATTTACTTGTATAAGGGTATTTTGGTAATCTCTTGTTGATCGATTTTTATATCTTAGAAGTTGGAGACTTCTAAGAAAGTGGGATACATTATTGATTCCCTTGTCTTGTATAACAGGCAATTGAGTTCCTACGGTTACATACCGAGTTGAGATTAAGAGAGTTGCGACTTGACTCAGGTAAGTCCTTTGGGCTTACTTAGCTGACTTCCAGATATGAGTGTGGATAATGATAGTGGTGTGTGAATAAGATGTTTATATTTATATTTTAGTAATATTTATTTACCGACCTATACTTTGGCCTAAGAGTAACGGGCGGTGGCATTCTGCTTAGTTAGCCTGAGGGCGCTGGGGGTTTCTTTAGGGACTAGTCCACACTCGGTTTGTAGTGATGCTACCGGCGGAGGTAAGCTAGACCTACACCCAGTTGGATAAGGAACAGAGGCAAGAACTCTTAAGATTTCTCGTGCCACAACTGTAAAATGGAATAAGGTGACTCACTTAATGAACAGATAATAACCGGTTTGTGTGCCAGCATGATGATTGTTTTATGTTATCTTGAGTGTGTTTGTGCTATCCTTATTCTGCTTATATTTGGATTGTTAGCTAACGGTTTATCCGTGTTGTAGATTGGTAGAGATAGACAGTTGCAGAGTGATCCGGAACGGATGATCAGTCGGGTCCACGTACTCATTAGATGGGGACGGGGAAGTCTTCCATACGTCATGCATGTTATATATCTTTATATATGTTTGTAAGGCTGTCACATATGTACTTTCATACCATTAAAAATATTATGTTTTGGAAATTATTTTAATTACATTTGTGTCTTGTTGTAAGATCTTAGTAAAGTTGTTGTTAAACCAAGGTCGGGACCCATTGTGAGGTCCTAACCAGTAGCTCCCCGAGTTTTGAAACTTGGGGTGTTACAAGCGGTCCTTGGGATTTTTCCGAGGTGCCTCACACCGGACACACATATCAAGGCTCGTTAGGACATTCAGTTTTATCCGACTATGGCAAAACACAAACACCCGATTATGTGAATGGTGCCGAGTTACTCGTCATCAAAACCAAAGTCCCCAAACCTATATTTTTTCTACACTTTTTACAACACATTCAACTTCTTCATTCACCACATTCATTCACTTGATATCACCCCACACTTTCTTTTTGCACACAACACACTATCATGCTCCTATTCCCTGATGGGTCAAAAGAGGTCAAATTTTCATTTCAAGTGAGGCGTTCAAACAATATGTTCAAGATGAGAATAAGAGAGATGAATTGCCCTAATCATTCCTAGATGATGTAGAAGAACTAGGATGTAATTTTGACTATGAATTCACAATCCGATCAAAACAAGCATCATCATCACAATTCATACATAGAATTCAAGAGAAGTATTCAAGTCCACATATGCATGTATTCATTCAACACACAAGGCCATCCATAGTGAATCCATAAAAAAAAAATTCATCATTAGGTTCATATCTATTCTTAGAAGCACGGAAAATTTTAAATTTTTCGATTTTGTTTGGATTTTTGACATATGTATATACAATGCAAGACATGAAAAGAAACATGTGACAATAAATGAGACTATCCTAGATGCGATCATGCAAAGGATCATGGAAGCCACACCCCATACTTAAGAACCACATTGTCCCCAATGTGAATGTTAAATAGAGAGTGAAAGAAGTCCTCACAATGTAAAATGTTGGGTTGTCGGTATTTCGGTTCATTGAAGTGGAGATGAAAGTGCAAGCTGCATCCATGAAGTACCGGCTCACACAAGGCAAAGATGGCTCAACGGTGGGATCTCGGAACATCAAGCCAAACCATCTGAACCGAGGTGAGGTTTTGTCGAGTTCATCTCGGTTGGCCTCATGCACCACTTCGGTCGAGATGACCTTCCGCACTTCCTTTGCCTAAGTGCTCGGATCTTGCACTCCACTCCAATGGATTCATAAGGTCCACAATGGCTTCCAACAACATCAATACTCATCACAACTCCTACAACCTATCATCAAAGACAGAAGAAAACATACATATACAAACATAAACGAAAACAAAAGCAAAATAAAAAGAGAAAAACGTGTACCAATGGGTTGCCTCCCACCAAGCGCTTCTTTAAGGTCATTATCTTGACCAAACTCCAGAGCGTCTACTCAAGGTAAATCGAGGCAAACACATCAACCGGGGCTTCCCGGATGTACTTCTTCAACCGGTGCCCATTCACCTTAAAGGTGCAACAATGCTCTCCTCCAATTTCAACCGCTGCATAAGGAAAGATCTTCTTCACCACATATGGGCCAGTCCACCTTGACTTGAGCTTCTTGGGAAGGGATGTAAACTTGAGTTGAAGAGAAGGACCAAGTCTCCTTCACTCAACTCCTTCGGAATGAGGCGCTTGTCATTCCACCACTTGGTTCTCTCTTTGTAGATCCGGACATTCTTGTAAGCATCAAGTCTAAGATCCTCAAGTGCATTAATATCAAGCAATCTCTTCTCACCGGCCTCTTTATATCAAAGTTCAACCACTCTATGACCCAAAACGCTCTATGCTCCATTTTGACCGGGAGGTGGCATGACTTTCCATAGACCAACTTGTAGGGGGTTGTTCCAATTGGTGTCTTGAAGGCGGTTCTATATTTCCACAAGGCATCATCAAGCCTCATGGCCCAATCTTTTCTACCTATTGACACCGCCTTCTCTAAAATCCCTTGATCTCCCGGTTGGAGATCTCGACTTGCCCACTCGTTTGGGGGTGATAAAGTGTTGCAACCTTGTGAGTCACCCCATACTTGGCCAATAAAGCTCCAAAGTTTCTAGCAGTGAAATGCTTGCCTCCATCACTTATAATTGCTCTTGGTGTTCCGAATATCAGGAAGATCACTCGGTTGAAGAACCGCACCACTACCTTGGTGTGATTTATGGGAGAGGCAATTGCTTCCACCCATCTAGATACGTAGTCCACCGCCAAGAGGATGTAGATGTTTCCACATGAGGAGGGGAATGAACCCATGAAGTCCACACCCCAAATGCCAAATATCTCCACATCTTGAATATTGTTTAATGGTATCTCGTTTCTTCTTGAAATATTCCCCGTCCTTTGACAAGCGTCACATGCCACAACAAAATTATGCATATCACGAAACAAATTAGGCCAATAAAATCCGGATTGCAATACCTTGGCACAAGTCTTATGTGAGCTTGCGTGTCCTCCACATGGTAGAGAGTGGCAATGCCGGATCACGATCTCCATTTTATCCTCCGGAATACATCTTCGAAATACTCCATCTGGCCCTCTCTTGAACAAGAGAGGTTCACTCCAAAAGTAGTGCCTCACATCCTTGAAAAACTTCTTTCTTTGGGCATATGACAAACCCGGAGGCACTTCTTCACAAACCAAGTAGTTCACAATGTCCCAGAACCATGGCTCTCTTCCTCTAGATAAATGAAGTAGACATTCCTCCACCACTTGCAATTGCTCATCCCGGAATGAGCCATCAATCGGGATGTCATCTCTCTCAATCTCCAAGGGAGGAAGTCTACTAAGGTGGTCCGCTGATAGCATGCATTATTGTCTATATTTTGGGGCTTGTTTAGACGTTTTATCTTCAATAATCTGCATGTTTGAATGTATATTATGTGATTATATGGTCGTTTCATCTACCTTTGCGGGAATCGAGGTCTACACCAAGTTTCGTTGTAATCGTAGGTAAAATGACACATTTTGGATCAAAATGGAGCAAAATAAGCTAAGGAGTCATTGGAGCTACATTCAGGAGCTTAAGGAAGGATCCAAGAATCATGAAAGTGGATTAGAGATTCACTTTGGACCAGATTTGAGAGATTTCACATTCAGTTGTGATTCACCTCGGTCAGCTACAGTGTTACCTCGACCGAGGTAATCCAGAAGAACGTCCCGACCGAGGCGAACACCTTGGACGCGGCGGGATATATTTTATTCTTGGCTGAGATCTTTTATTTTTGGAAGGAGAGATCTTATATTTTTGGACTGGATTTCTGGAAGGAAGATCATATATTTGGGAGATCTATTTTTTAGATAAGATATATTTTTATTAGGAAATTATCTTATCAGATATTTCCTATAAAATTATCTTAGGAAGATATGTATTTTAGGAGATAAGATAGATTTTAATAGGAAATTATCTTTTTAAGATATCTTATCTTTGGAAGATAATTCTACTATATAAAGGGTTGGATTTTCTATAATTCAACCATCTTCGGATCACGAAATATTGGATCTTCGGATACGAAATATTGGATCTTCGGATCATCGAGGACCGCATACAACCGTTGAGGGCTGAAGATTGTGCTTACAGCCGTTTTACTCCACCATAGTTGGAAGATTTGAAGAACCTTTTTGAAGGTTGAAGGAAGATTGAAGGAAGAAAGTTTATAGCTTTTGTGAAGGGTTTTTGTAAGACTTTCTTAGATTCCCTTTTTTGTTGATTGTCTTATTGGATTTTGATCCAAGGAACGCTTGTTGTTTGATAATTGATTCAGTTATTGAAGCCTTTCTCTTAAGGTTTTCTTATTCAATTATTCTCTTTCTTCCCTTATATTTGATTATTGCTTTCATGATGATGAGTGGCTAATTTCTTTGTGTGATTATAGGGTGATTGGATGAAGGTTGTGGGAAAAACAATGATAGAATAATCTTAATCACAGTAGGACCCTGAAAGTTCGAGTCTTTATCCTTAACCCTAAAGCACCTCGCTCAGTCGATGAACATCTCGGCCGGGGTGGAAATCTTCTGACCGAGGTGACTTATCTGATCCGAAACTAAGAGTTAAGTGTTAGAGTTTGCCAAATCCTATTCTTATTATACCTTTCCTGGTTCAATGCAAGCTTAGGATGAGACTTACCCGGTGATTCCTTTGTTTATTTACCCAAGATCATAAGTGTAGGTAATAAAGGTTTATCCTTTATTGGGGTTTGAGTGTGCTTTCATCCCATCTATGTGAGTTAGCCTGAGACTTACCCGGTAAAGGTTGATTCTATTCCCTTAGTTGGAGTGTTAGTTTGAGGTTATAGTTCTTTTCCTTAATTCCTTGAGACTTACCCGGTAATAGGAGTTACGGTTTGGGATTAGTGAGTAGTGAGACTTACCCGGTGATCTATTCCACTTTAGAAACACCTTCCTTAATTCCTTGAGGTTATAGTTCTTTTCCTTAATCCCTAGAATTGCATATTTCCTTAATTGACTTTTTATCATCTTTGATTGTTTTAATCGCTTTTGTGGTTAGTAGTTGCATTGACAACCTATTCCTACTTTGTTTCACTAAGTCCCTGTGATCGACCCCTGGAATTTCTTGCTTTTTACTACGATTGACCCGTACACTGTGGGTTCGCATCCTTGTTTTAAGCTTACATCTAGGGTTATAAATTTAAAGCTTGCACACACCGTTTGGAGCGAACATCCGCCATGCAGTTTTTGGTCCCCTTCTTATCTCTAATCTCCAAATCAAATTCTTGGAGAAGAAGGATCCACCGGATCAAGAGAGGTTTGACATCCTTCTTTGTGAGTAAATAACGGATCGCAACATGATCCGTGCACACAATCACCTTGGCTCCCACTAGGTATGACCGGAACTTCTCAAAAGCGTACTTAACCGCTAGCAACTCCTTCTCGGTGGTGGCATAATTGAGTTGGGCCTTACCTAGTGTTTTGCTAGCGTAGTAAATGGCGTGTGTAAGCCCGTCCTTCCTTTGTCCAAGAACGGCCCCAACGGCCACGTCACTCGCATCACACATCACCTCAAACGGTAAGCTCCAATCCGGAGGTTTCATAATCGGGGCGGTAATCAAAGCGTCCTTCAATCTACAAAAAGCCTCAAGGCAATCCTTTGAAAATACAAACTCACCATCTTTCATTAATAGGTTAGTGAGAGGCTTATAAATTTTAGAAAAATCTTTAATGTATCTCCGGTAAAAACTAGCATGCCTTGACAAACTCCTTACCCCCTTCACCGAGGTAGGTGGTGACAACTTCTCTATTGTCTCAATCTTAGCTCTATCAACCTCAATGCCTCTTTGGGAAACCAAATGTCCCAACACTATACCTTCACTAACCATGAAATGGAATTTCTCCCAATTTAAAACAAGATTAGTCGCTTCACATCTCTTCAACACCAAAGATAGATTAGCAAGACAATCATCAAATGAAGATCCATAAACCGAGAAATCATCCATAAACACTTCCATAATATTTTCAATATATTTAGAAAAAATAGTCATCATACACCTTTGAAATGTGGCGGGTGTATTACACAATCCAAATGGCATCCTACTATATGCAAATGTGCCCCATGGACATGTGAATGTAGTTTTCTCTTGGTCCTCCGGGTGGATATGAATTCGGAAAAACCCACTATAACCATAAAGATAACAAAAATGAGAATGTTGAGCTAACCTCTCTAGCATTTGGTCAATAAAAGGAAGAGGGAAGTGATCTTTCCTAGAGGCCACATTAAGTTTCCTATAGTCAATACATATCCTCCAGCCTGTAACCGTCCTAGTCAGAATAAGTTCATTGTTCTCTGTTCGCTCCAAATGGTGTGTTTAAACTTTAAATTTATATCAAAAGAAATATGCTTAAAACAAGGATGCGAACCCGCAGTGTACGGATCAATTATAGTAAAAAAACAAGAATTACGGGGTGTCGATCTCAGGGATTTAGGTGAAACCTAAGCAAGTATAGGTTGTCAATGCAACTAATAACCACAAAAGCGATTAAAGCAATCAAAAGATGATAATAAGGTCAAATAAGGGGAAAATGCAAATTCTAGGGATTAAAGCATCTAGTTGTGGTTCCGACTCAAGATCTAAAGATAAAGCGGACAAAGCTGAGATTTTGCAAAGGGAAGGTGTTTCTAAAGTGTGAATAGATTACCGGGTAAGTCTCACTACTTACTATCCCAAACCAAAGCTCCTATTACCGGGTAAGTCTCAAGGTACTAAGGAAAGGAACTATAATCTCAAACCAACACACCACGTAAGGGAATATAATCAACCTTTACCGGGTAAGTCTCAGGCTAACTCACAAAGATGGAATGAAAACACACTCAAACCCCAATAAAGGCTAAACCTTTATTACCTACACTTATGATCTTGGGTAAACAAACTAAGGAATCACCTAGTAAGTCTCATCCTAGGCTTGCATTGAACCAGGAAAGGTGTAATAAGAATAGGATTTGGCAAACTATAACACTTAACTCTCAGTTTCGGATCAAAAAAGGTCACCTCGGTCAGTCAAGTTCCACCCCAGCCGAGATGTTCATCGACTGAGCGAGGTATCTAGGGTTCAAGCTAAAGACTCGAGCTTTCAGGGTCCTACTGGGATTAAGATTATTCTATCATTGTCTTTCCCACAACTTTCAGCCAATCACCCTAGAATCGCACAAAGAATTTAGCCACTCATCATCATGATAACAATAATCGAATAAAAGGGAAAGGAATGAATATTTGAACACCAAAACCTTAAGAACAAGGCTTCAATAACTGAATCAAATATCAAACAAATTAGTGTTCCTTGAATCACAAATAAATCAAGACAATAAACCAAAGGGAATCTAAGAAAGTCTTACAAATCCCCTCAAAACTATCTCAAAATAATGAATCTTCCTTCCTTCAATCTTCAAAGCCTTCTTCAACTTCCAGAAAATCTCCTAACTGCAGCTTCTTTAATAATCAAAATATAGTAAAGGATTCAGGGTGGTTGAATTGTGCAAAATCCAACCCTTTATATAGGAGAATTATCTTCCAAAGATAATAATATCTTAAAAAGATAATTTTCTATAAAATATATCCATATCTCTAAAATAGATCTCCCAAATATATGATCTTCTTTCCAGAAATCCAGCCCAAAAATATAAGATATCTTCTTTCCAAAAATAAAAGATCTCAGCCAAAAGATATGATCTCGCCGGCGCCAGGGTGTTCGCCTCGGTCGGGGCGCTCCTCAAAATCACCTCGGTCGAGGTGATACTGTAGTTGACCGAGATGATTCTCAACTGAATGTGAAATCTCACAAATCTGGTCCAAAGTAAATCTTCTTCAATAATTCCTTGCTTTCTGAGTTCTCTTTTGAGCTCCAAAATGTAGCTCCCATGACTCCTTAGCTCCTTAGCTCCATTTCAGTTCAAAGTGTGCTATTTTACCTACGATTACAACGAAACTTGGTGTAGACCTCGATTCCCGTAAAGGTAGATGAAACAACAATATAATCACATAATATACATCCATACATGTAGATTATTGAAGATAAAACGTCTAAACAAGTCCCAAAATATAGACTATAATACATGCTATCATTCTCATTAGTTACTACGGTCATACCACCCTTCGTAGGCACTACATGTATGGGACTAACCCACTTACTATCGGAAATCGGAAAAATGATTCTCGCATTAAGCAATTTCAAGATCTCTTTCTTAACCACTTCTTCATTATTGGGTTCAACTCCTTTGAGGTTCAATAGATGGCTTATGATTGTCTTTCATTAAGATTTTATGTATACACAAGGATGGTTTAATGCCAACTAATTTGTCAATGGTGTAACCTATAGCTCTCCTATACAATTTCATTTCAGTCAAAAGCTTCTCAAGCTCATCATCATTCAAAGATACATTCACAATAATAGGATATGTAGAATTATCACCAAGGAAAGCATACTTTAAAATGAGAAGGGAGAGGTTTATGATAAAGTTTAAGAGGACCTTTCTCAATAGGATGTGCTCCATAAAGCTCAATATTTGATGACTCCAAAGCCATTGAAGACTCCCTAAGACACCTTGAAGCTTCATCAACAACAATTGGAAGCCTATCTTGAAACTCAGGAGCTTCGGATGGCTCAGGGGCATTTCGGTTGAGGTATGAACCGTGGTGAGGTTCTGTTGTGTTCACCTCAGATGGCTCTAAGCACATCTCGGTCGAGATGACCTTCTTACAACCGAAATCTATGTCAGCTTTGCCCAACTTAACGATTTCAGCACTTGTTTTCTCTTCTAGTGCTTCAATTTCAGCATTTGGCTCTTCTTCTAGTGCATCCAAGGCTTGGATTTCTTTATTGCAATTCTCCTCTAGACCTTCCTCCATGATGCTCATTCTAAGAACCTTCTCCAAGGGGTCCTTGATCAAGATGGAACTCACCACCTCTCTAGACTCTTCATCATCACAAATGTTAAAGATATCTTCATCTAGAGCTGGTCCCTTCACCATTGTGGATAATTTGAACTTTATGTGTTCCTCTCCTATATTGAATGAGAGGGTTCCATTCTTGAAATCAACTAGACATCCGGATGTAGTTAAGAATGGCCTTCCCAAGATGATGGGAACGGGATAATCCGCCGGGATGTCTAGCACAACGAAGTCTATCGGCACATAGAACTTTCCGAGTTGCACCGGGATGTCCTCTTGTATTCCTACCGGATGGGTGATGGATCGGTCCGTAATGTAGAGGGTCATCTTGACCAGCTTTGGCTCTCCTAGCCCAACCTTTTTGCATAGTGCAAGCGGAGTTATGCTTACACTAGCACCAAGGTCACAAAGAGGTTCGTATTGCACATCACCAACACCAATCGGCACAAAAAATGGGCCCGGATCACGCAGCTTAGGAGGCATCTCCTCCGTCATAGTTTGTATCAACTCGGAGGATCTCTTTGTCATCCTCACTTCACCGTACTCTTCCAAATTTCTCTTGTTGGAGAGTATCTCTTTCAAAAATTTCCCGTAAGCCAGCATACCTAATATAGCATCCATGAACAGAATGTTAATTCGCAATTTAGACATAAGTTCCAGGAATTTACCAAAGTGTTTGTCCAACCGAGCTCTTCCTCGAGATTGGGGAAATGTAGTAGTGGTTTGTATGGAGGAGGTGACACATAGATTGGCTCATCTTCCTTTCTCTTGCCACCTTCATCTTGCCTTGGCTCTTCTTCCACCATCACCTTATTTCCCTTGTCAATACCCTTGGGCAAGGGATCATTTATGCTCGATCTACTCCTAGTGGTAATTTTTGAGAAAATTTTCTAGGCATAATCTGAAGTTTCAAAGTGCACCATGTGCAAGAGTACATCAACGGAAGAGTTTCTATACCAACCTCAATCCAGCTGAGAGCCTTAGTCATTCCTAAAACCAATCCCTGCTAACTCTCTCTCCAACTATACAGGTTCAAAAGTACGTTTTTTCTCTCTTGTTAATCTCTTGTGTGCCTTTTCTTGCCTCTCTTCTAATCCAAACACATTGAGTAAGTTCTTTCGAAGTGTTAGTTATATCTTTACTTTCTATCATACTAGTTGTGTCATACTTGCAATATTCTTTTTTATCCTTATATCATTGTGAGAAGAGACCTACAACAGGAATCCTTTCTCTATCTTCCAACACAAGAACCTTCTTCCGAACACAAGTTGACTACTTGAGGCATCCAAGGAAGTTCTAGTGGAATCTAGTTAATCCATCCAAGACAAATACATCGAACTAGCTTGTGATTCACAACAGAGTGTGAGTGCGAGAGAAAACAATTAAGAAACCCTTGTTTTCACTTATGACACGTGTTTGTTGTTCCTTTGTGTGATTGTGAAGGATGTCTAATAGCCCAAAAGACTCATAGTGGGGTGACTCCACGAGTCCCCTAAACCTAGACATGATGAAGTAATTCATGGCATCCATTAAGACATTAACCAAAAAGGGGGCAATGCTAGAAAGACGCACCAGAGAACAAATCGCGACCCAAAATCTCGGCCCAAACCGAGATTTCACTCGAGATTTTCCCCGGAGATGGGTGAAAGATCACGAAACTCTCCCATACCTCCAGCCCCAGATCCAAGACACCCTCAAGGGACAGTTACGCACTATCCGAATATGAATTTCCATACACCTAACACTACAAATGTTGTTTATGAATTTTAGGAAATGCACAAGGAGAATGATGACGGCATGTGTAGAGGTTATCTTAGACGTGATCCTTGTCCTAGGAGAGGTCAAGATTTGGAACCCTATAGACCTTACCAAGACAATGATGTGATGCAAAGTGAAGGTCATGATTTTGAGTTCTGAGGGCAAAGTAGATCCAAACATTTACATGGAATGGGAGACTAAAATTGAACAATTTTGGTTTTTCCATACTTTTAGTGAGCAAAAGGAAGGTCCAACTTGTTGCGTTGGAATTCTAAGGATATGCCCTAGTTTGGTGGGATCACCTCCTCAAAGATAGAAGACGAAGACTAGATCTAGAGATCCATACTTGGGAGCGGATGAAGACATTGATGGAGCAATATTCATACCTCCATATTATGCTAGGAAGCAAGACAAAGATTGGAGAATTTCAAGCAAGGCACCCGAAGCATGGAAGAGGCCTACACCACCATGAAAATGGCAATTATTAAGGCCAATGTCCAAGAGGATGAGGAGTCCACTATGGCTCGATTTTTAAGAATTTTGCATCCATCATTAGCTAATGAAATTGATCTATATCCTTATGATAATATGACTAACTTGTCGCATTTGGCTATTAAGGTGGAAAAGAAGCTCAAAGGATAGAACCAAGAGACGAACACATGGCAGCAGAACAAATCACGACCTAGTCAAGAAAATCTCGGCCAAGATTTTGACCGAGATTCTTCCTAGAAAGATTCCCGAAGTAGGAACGACAACCAAGGAGTATTGAAAGATTTATCATCCAATTCCCCACATTCTAAACCTTTGAATGATCCTTCAAAGGATCCTAAAGGGAGCACTTCTAACTCTACTTTACATTCTAGAGACATTGTGTATTTTAAATGTCAAGGTAGAGGTCATTATAAAAAGGATTGTCCTAATGACAAGGTTTTATTCATTAATCAACAAGGGGATTGCGAAAGTGAAGAAGACCATAAAAGTTCTAGTGAAAGTGATGAGAGTTGTGAATTTGAGCATGAAGAATCTTTAATTGCTAGAAGGAACTTGCATGTCAATATTTCTCTTAGTGAAAATACCCAACGAGAAGATCTCTTTCATACTAGATGTCTTGTTAAGGAAAAGGTGTGCAATTTGATCATTTATGGAGGTAGTTGATGTAATATTGCTAGTGTTGAATTGGTTACGAAATTGCAACTTCCTACTTTTTATCACCCTAGGCCCTATAAATTGATATGGATGAATGATTGTGGTACTTTGAAGGTCAACAAGCAAGTTAAGATGACTCTCACATTAGGCCATTATACTAATGAAATTTTGTGTGATGTAGTACCTATTCAGGCTTGTCATATTTTTCTAGGTCTCCCATGGAAATATGATCGGAAAGTGGAGCATGATAGTCATACCAACAAGTACATGTTCACATTCAATGGTAAAAGGGTAAAACTAAAAGACATGAATCCTTTACAGATCATTGAGACCTATGAGAAGTGAAAGACAGAAGGCAAGGATCAAGCATTGGACAAAGAAGCGGTTGAAGGACATTCTAGTGAAGAATCTTGGCCTATTCCTGAAGGAAAACTCGGCCGAGATTCCTGTAACTCACCCGAGATTTTCTAAATTTCGATGCTTTACAACCACCAATGCATCACCTTCAAGAGCCCTTTTGGTTGGCCAAGAACCACTAGAGATTGAGCATAACCCCATGGATTTTCAGGTTATATAATTCATGTCTTTGAGTGATTTCATAAAGTGGTGTATGCTTAAGGAGTCTAGGAGTTATCACGCTTATCTATCTTTCTGTTGTAATGACTATACAATTAAGTTATTCTCCTTAACTTCTTTTGATCTTATACCGTTGTCTTTTGGGAAGCGAGTAAGTTTTATTGTAGGAAAGTTTATGGACAAGGAAGATAAAATGGACATGACATTGTTGCTTGATCCTGGAGATCTTAAGGAATCACCACCAAGAGAGAAGGGAATTACAGCCTACTCTCAGTTAGCATCATCAACAGCGGCGTACGGTTACTTAGTAGATATATCAGCCAATTCTAAAACCAAATCTCGCTCGAGATTTATATATGATGATCGAGATTCCATATTGTTGAGTGTTGCACGACTCGTCTTCAAGACACGAGTTTTACAAACTTCAAGGGATCCTCCAAGAGAGTATACACTGCAGTCTCTACCCCAAAAGAATTTGAGTTCCGATGCGATTAGTAACGAGCAAGGTGAAGATTCTAGGTTGAATCTTTTCCAAGAAGGGGAGTATGATGTGGGACCATTCTCGACATCACTCATACAAGGACCAATCACAAGATCGAGGGCTAAAAGGATACGAGAGGAAACGCCAACAAAGGAGATCAAGAAAGATTTCAAAGAAGAATTCGTGGATGAGCTACAGGAACCTCAGCCGAGATTTCCCACCGAGATTTGGTCCCTTACGCGCGTTGGAAGATCTGGTCAAGATCTTTATTCTTGGCAAATATCTTTATATTTCTTACCTTAAAAGCTCTCAGACATTCTTTAAGGTAGTTGTTTTTCTAGATTATCTTTTAAAGATATCTTTCCCAAATTATCTTTTACAAGATATCTTTTTTAGTTTTCGTAGGAGTGCTTGGATGCGTTTAACATGATCCGGGAAGCTCTAATTTCAGCACCTATTATCCAACCTCCGGATTGGACTCTTCCCTTTGAGGTTATGTGCGATGCTAGTGACGTAGCTATAGGAGCTGTTCTTGGACAACGAAAGGAAGGGCGAACCCATGCCATATACTATGCTAGCAAAACGCTAGATGAAGTGCAGCTCAATTACGCCACTACCGAAAAAGAGTTTTTAGCCATCAAGTGGTTGAATTTCAACATGAAGGAAGCGGGAGAGAAGCGTCTCTTGGACCTTAATGAGCTTGAAGAACTCCGCTTGAACGCTTATGAAAACGCCAAGATTTATAAGGAGAGAGCAAAGAGTTGGCATGATAAGCATATCATTCCAAAGGACTTCAAAGAAGGAGATCAAGTTCTCCTCTTCAATTCAAGGCTTCGTCTCTTTCCAGGTAAGCTTAAATCTCGTTGGACCGGACCTTTTCTAATTAAGAGTATTTTCCCCCATGGTGCAGTTGAAGTATGGGGTGAAGCGGGCGGAAGCTTTAAGGTGAACGGCCAACGACTCAAGAAGTATACGCCGGAACTCCAAGCTGAAGAGTTCGCACCTACCGTACTCGAATAAGTGCGAGATTGGTCTAGCTACGGACCTTAAACAAAGCGCTTCTTGGGAGGCAACCCAAGGTATTGCATTCTTGTTTTTGTTTTCGATTCTTAGTTTAGTTTAGTTTAGACGTTTTTCGCTTTATTTTGCCTCGATTTCTTCCGGTATGTTCGTGTTTTTGGATGTAGGAACGATGGAAAAGGAAAAAGGAAGAATTGTGTTGAAGAAAAGTGACGAAACTTGGACTTTGGAGCATTACAGAGAGTTCCACGGCCTAAACCACGGTCGTGACAGCTACAGTGCCCGTAATTTCCAAAAGCCTTTGAAAAATCACCAAAACCACGGTTCCGTACAAAACCACGGCCGTGGAACACCCCGACAGACCGTGATTTTCAAAATTTTGCCTGTGACTATATAAACCACATTCTTCACAAAAACCACTCCAAAAAAATTCCTCTTCCACGACCTAAACGCCGAATCCACGACCTCCTCCCAAATCCTCGATCCTTAATCGTTTTCAACGATTCTTCTTCCCAAATTGAAGCAAATTCAACCACCAACAAGATCCAAGCGACGAATCGAGCGGAAATTCACCAAGGAACGCACAATTCGGATTTTAAAATCCGAAACCTAGGTTTTTCCACTCTTCTTGATCTTTGTCAATTTGGTTCGTTTTTGTTAGAAATCTTAGGAAGAACTGATTGAAATTGGAAGGAATTAGACTACGGCTGTCTGATTGTTGAGTTTGAGTGTTGATTTCTGGGATTTACGAAAAACAGAGACGAATCACGGTTCCTGGGAGAACCACGGCCGTGGAAAGGCAAGAACAAACCGTGATTCTTAACAGTGACGGACTTTGTGAGGCGAGTTTCTGGGAGAATTAAGGAGAAAAAGAGTGGCCAGAACAAGAAGAGGAAGGGTAATCCCTCTTCTTCTTCATCCTCTAGAGCACCACCACCCTCTTCCCCTTCACCTCCATCATCACCTTCATCACCCTCACCTCCTAGCCCTAGAGTACCGACCATTCATGAGGATCACCTCGATGCACTCGAGAGGATCCATGAGAGGGCTGTGATTGGTCCTAGATACCTATTGTTAGAGGATGTAGCTCCTCTTAACATCATAGAGGACCTTACTTGGCTCTTGGATAGAGCCGGACTAGTTATCTTCTCGGCTATCCGAGAAGACGCTTATGAGGAGATTACACGGGAGGTTGTGACATCTTTTGAGCACAGCCATGTAGACAGGACCGTTTCTTTCCGTCTTATAGAAAGAAACTATGACTTTTCCATTCGTGAGTTCGGGACCTTCTTTGGGTTCCAAGAGACCTTTAACGGTCGTTTCCCTAGTGGCGTTTACGCCAAGGACTTTTGGGAGGAGGTAGCGATGATTTACGCCATGGAGGATAGATGGCAACCTGCTGACACCAAGGCTAAGTTGATGTACCACTTAGCCTTGAAGATTGCTCACCGTGTTCTTTCAGAGTGTCTCTTCCCTAGGACGGAGACGCCCCAAAAGATCAAGACGGATGAGCTCTTTTTGTTGTATTCTATGCTGTACGGGCGCCGAGCTGACTGTGTCACCCTCTTGGCTGCTACTATGAGCAAGCTCAAGAACAAGAGGAGGGGCAACATTGGGTACGGTGGGATAGTTACCCACCTTGCTAGGAGTTTGGGAGTTGATTTTTCTGCTTGTACGCGCATACTAATTGTACCTCTAGGACTTCATGCCTTCATGACTAGAGGCCTCATCTTCCCCACACATAGAGGTCCGCCTTATGCGGTGTTCGCCCCTAGAGGTGTGTGCAAATAAGTTTTAAATTTATAAAACTAGAATCAAGCAAGCGAACCCGCAGTGTACGGATCGACGTAGTTAAGCAAGAATTCCAGAGTATCGAACACAGGGATTTGGGTGGAACGAACTCGATTGCAGGTTATCAAGCAAGTAAATATGGGAGTTTTGACGATATTGGGAAAACAACAATCCTAAAGATCCAGGTATCCAGCTGTGGCAATCGATTCAAGATATACTAATGATATAAAGACAGAGTAGAGATATGCAAAGGTATACTAATGTAAGGTAATCGTACGGTTGAGGTTCCAAAAACCTTATATAACTCACCTAAAAGACACTCCCTATACAGGTTGTTGAGGCTCAATATAGAAAGATTCTAAAGACGAGGATTAGTATCAAATACCCAAACTTATAATCTAAAGATCAAGACTAACTTAACCGATTGAGGTTGTTGAGGCTCACAATCGAGGTAGAGGTTGTTGAGGCTTCACTACCACCTAGAAAAGACAAGTCTAAACTAAGCTAAAGCGAATCTTTAACTTTAAATTAAAGTAAAAGCAGGTTCGTAAACTAAAGGGAAATCACGGTTAGTTCTTGAGGTTCCACGGCCGTGGACTCAAGAACAGACCGTAATTTAGGGTTGTCGGCGATTCTCTCTAACTCTCAGGGTCTAATCTGTTTGCGATCGATCTATCATCACCTATGCCACAACTATCAACCCTTCACCTTAGAATTGTTAAGGGTTTTTAGCCAATAACAGTCATATTGATATCAATTCAAGAATTAAAGGATAAAAGATGTAAACTTTCAAGAACTATCAATAATCTTCAAATGAATCTCAAGATCACAATCAAGAACAAGTGTTTATCAAAAGATTCAAAACGGAGTAAACAATCACAACCTTAGGAAAGAAGAGAAACGGGATGTCAATCCGTTTCCAAATCAAACCTAAACAAGAAGAGAGATCTTCTTGCAAAATCTTCCAAGAACTTCGATCTTCCACAAATCTGAAGATCACAACAGCAACTCTCCAATACGAACTTTGATCTCCAATGAGATCTCCCAAATACCTCTAAGATGAGGGTTTGTGTGTTGCTAAGCGTTGATCCTAAGCGGCCTTGCGTTAGCGTGTAAGCGATGATTGTAAGCGAGCATGACGGAATCTCCTTTCTTCCGTCTTTTTATAATGCAGGGCAAAGTGTCGGCCCGGCCCGATCTTCAAAAGATCATGGCTTCGAAGTGTGGCGAAAAGATTCGCCAAGATCACGGTCGTGGAAGATTCCACGACCGTAATTCTAGGGCGTGGAAACAATTACGGTTAGTTCCACGGCCGTAATATCTTCTGGAATGAACATTGAATTCTGACTCTGAATCCACGGCCGTAATTCTGAACGTGGTTTGTGATACGGCCGTATTTTAGGGCGTAATTTAGGGTAAGAACGTGATTCTTCCCTAAACTCGTGCATTCCTCAATCTAAGACTCCAAATTGCTTCCAAAAAGTGTCCTTGATCTATGGACATATCAACTCAACTCTCCTTTGCTCGATTCCGTTCGGAAATAGCTCCAAATCACCTAAAATCAACATAGAACTAGTGTAGACATCCATATCGACAATATAGGCAATACTAGCTCACATATGCATAAAGATCAATCAAAGACTATCAATATGAATCAAATACGATTAGAAAACGTGCCTAAAATATCACAATATTTCATGCTAACATGCGGCCATGCCTTGGGAGAGTAGGACGGGTAGGGGTATCGAGTGGCTACCGGAGTACTCCATTATGGCAGGACGCCATAATTGGAAGGAGACGTTTGCTGCTATGCATGCGAACAGGATTGCAGCTCCCCCGTATGTCCCACCACCAGTAGTTGAGGAGGAGGAGATGGGAGATCAGTATGAGGTGGAGGAGGAGCAGAGCACGAATTTGGAACGTTTCCGGATCAGCCGGATGCGGCCCCCGATGTACCTAGACGTTCTCCACGCCCAGCTAGAGCTTCAGGCTCGTCTTCTCGCCGCGCCAGCGTGAGTGAGAGACCCACATGGGCTGAGACACCTCCTGCATGGTATGGAGCTCCACCTCCATGGGCTACACAGACACCTTCCGCACCAGCACCAGCTCCATCCGACGCTCCAGCATGGTACAGTCAGGCTCCGGGATGGTATGAGCAGATGCCGGATTGGGCTACTGGACTTTCGGAGAGAGTAGGAGCATTGGAGATTCGAGCCGATGCTAGAGACGGACGCATGGACGACCTCGATCACATGATGAGAGACGTCTACCGCCAGCAGTTTGGGCGGCACTACGACTCCAGCTTCTCTCCATTCCCGCCTCCACCAGCGCCGCAGTGATGATGATTGTGACAGTTAGCTTTAGCCGCTCCACCGCCAGTTTGTGAGTTTCTTTTTCTTTTCTTCTTTTCTTTCTTTTATTTGAACATTAGGGACAATGTTTGTTCCAAGTATGGGGTGGGGTGTGACTAAAAGTTTGTAATAACTTCTACTCACTATGTTTGCTTCTATTCGAGACTATCTTGCATTCCATTATATTGTTCCACGTTTCATTATTGCATTGCATGAAAAAGAACTTGAAAAACCCATAAAAATTGAAAATTTTCAAAAAATTATGTTCTATGTTAGAGATAAATTCTATGATAATATCACTTGTGAATTGAGTTTGATGACAATTGCATGCTTATAAGAATAGTGAATTGAAAAGAAATTTAAATGAATGGATTATACCTCTTTTGCAAGTTTTATAATGTGAAGAATGTTACTTAAATCATGTTGAGAAAATAAGGTTGAAATCACACTATAAGTTTTTATGCTTCTTGTTGAGATGATTAAGGCAATTCGATTTTTCTTTCTTCTTTCTTTGATCATTTTAGCTCCTCATTGAAATATTGACCTCCATTACCTATCCGGGAACTTGGAGAAGTGAATGAAAAAGGCATGTTTGATGTGGGAGGGCCATGAAAGCAATTATTTGCAATCAAAGAATAGAAAGAAATTTTAGATTTGGGGAAGTCAATCATGACGATGAGTAACTCGGCACCATTCACATAGCCGGGTGTTTGTGTCCTGCCAAAGTCGGATTGAGCGATATTCCTAACGGATTATGGTATGTGCGCTAAGGGTTTGAGGCATCTCATAAAATTTGAGAAACTCTAAGTCGAAAAATGAAAAGAAGAGAGCGAAGCTCTAAGTTGAAAGTGTTGCGGAAACCGCAAGAGAAGAAGAAAAGAATAGATATCCACTTTCCCGGATTCATGCACCACATTCCTTAAAGTTTTCCCTCCCCTTTCCACATGCTAGACCTTATTTGAAAGTCCTTAAGATCAAAAGAATGCTATATGACTTGGTGATCTAAATTGAAGTTTCTTATGATTGATTTTGATAATGTTTAAAGGTTATGATGCTTGTATTGAAGTTTAATTGATTCATGAAGCTTTCTTTACTCTTTACTCTTTGATTAAGTGTATGAAAGTCTTATAAACGAATGAAGCAAGGTTTGAGAATGATCTATTGTTTAGAAGGCACATCATCCAAAAGAAGTATTGCTTTGAGAAGGTACACATATTTCATCCTAACTCTTGTTCTAAAGCTTTTTGAGAGACCTTGCTTAGGGACAAGCAAGTGTTAAGTATGGGGTTATTTGTTAGCATGAAATATTGTGGTATTTTAGGCACGTTTTCTACATGTATTTGATTCATATTGATAGTCATTGATTGAGCATTGATGCATATGTGAGCTAGTTTACCTATATTGTCGATATGGATGTCTACACAAGCTTTATGTTGATTATAGGTGATTGAGAGCCATTTCCGAACGGAATTGAGGAAAGGAGAGTTAACTTGAGGAATGCACGAGGCTAGGGAAGAATCACGTTCTTGCCCTAAACCACGCTCTAAAATACGGCCGTACCACTTTCCACGTTCAATTCCACGGTCGTGGAACTATGGCAAGAGAAGCGTGATGCATTCCAGTAACTTCTACGGTCGTGGAATCATGTGTTCAAACCGTGTTGATTTCCACGCTCTAAATTACGGTCGTGGAACCTTCCACGACTGTGATCTTGGCGATCTTTTTCGCCACATTTTAAGCCCCGATCTTTTAAGAGATTGGGCCGGGCCGCTACTACACCTTACACTATAAAAAGACGGACGAAGGGAGATTCCGTCACCTCTGCTTAGACGCATTTTCACCACCTCCGCTTAGAGAGACCTTAGCGACCTTCGCTTGCAACTTCGTTTGAGATCTACGTTCGTGCTTGGAATTACCCTAATCTCGCACTTTGGTGGAGATTATCATTGGGATTTCCAGATTTACGGAAGATTGAAGATTTCGGAAGATTATTCGCAGGAAGACTTCTCTTCTTGTTTAGGTTTGATTTAGAAGACGGATTGACATCTCGTTCTTCTTTCTTATCTAAGATTGTGTTTGTTTGTTCTATTCTGAATCCAGTGACAATATTTGTTTTTGATTATGACTTTGAGATTGGTTTAAAGTTTATTGAAGGTTTTCAGAAGTTTTCAACCTTCAATCTTTTAATACTTGAATTTGATATCAATATGACTGTTATTGGCTAAAAACCCTTAACAATTCTAAGGTGAAGGGTTGATAGTTGTGGCTTAGATGATGATAGATCGATCGTAAACAGATTAGACCCTGAGAGTTAGAGAGAATCGCCGAAAAACCTAAACCACGGTATGTTCTTGAGCTTCCACGACCATGGAACTCAAGAACTACCCGTAATTTTGTGTTAATCTACGAGCCTGCTTTTACTTTAGTCCAAAGTTAAAGATTTGCTTTAACTTAGTTTAGGCTTGCCTTTTCTAGGTGGTAGTGAAGCCTCAACAACCTCTACCTCGATTATGAGTGTCACAACCTTAATCGGTTAAGTTAGTTTTGACCTTTGGATTACAAGTTTGGGTATTTGACATTAATTCTTATCTTTAGAACATTTCTATACTGAAGCCTCAACAACCTTTATAGAGAGTGTCTTATAGGTGAGTCATATAAGGTTTTTGGAACTTCACCGTACGATTACCTTACATTAGCATACCTTTGCATATCTCAACTCTGTCTTTATATCATTAAGTACATCTTGAATCGATTGTCACAGCTGGATACCTGGATCTTTAGGATTGTTGTTTTCCCAATATATTGCAAAGCTCTTACATTAATCTGCTTGATAACCTACGATTGAATTCAACCCCCCCCCCCAAATCCCTGAGTTCGATACTCTGGAATACTTGCTTAACTACGTCGATCCGTACACTGCGGGTTCGCTTGCTTTTATTCTAGTTTTATAAATTTAAAGCTTGATTGCACGCACGCTAAGTGGCGAACAGTGAACGGCCAACGACTCAAGAAGTATACGCCGGAACTCCAAGCTGAAGAGTTCGCGCCTACCGCACTCGAATAAGTGCGAGATTGGTCTAGCTACGGACCTTAAACAAAGCGCTTCTTGGGAGGCAACCCAAGGTATTGCATTTTTGTTTTTGTTTTCGATTCATAGTTTAGCTTAGTTTAGACGTTTTTTTCCGCTTTATTTTGCCTCGATTTCTTCCGGTATGTTCGTGTTTTTGGATGTAGGAACGATGGAAAAGGAAAAGGGAGGAGTAATGTTGAAGAAAAGTGACGAAACTTGGACTTTGGAGCATTACAGAGAGTTCCACGGCCTAAACCACGGTCGTGACAGCTACAGTGCCCGTAATTTCCAAAAGCCTTTGAAAAATCACCAAAACCACGGTTCCGTACATTTCCACGGCCGTGGAACCCCCCGACAGACCGTGATTTTCAAAATTTTGTCTGTCACTATATAAACCACGTTCTTCACAAAAACACTCCACAAAACCATTTCCACGACCCAAAACGCCGATTCCACGCCCTTCACCATAAATCTCCGTTCGTTAATCGTTTTCAACGATTCTTCTTCCCAAATTGAAGCAAATTCGACCACCAACGAGATCCAAGCAACGAATCAAGCGGCAAATCACCAAGGAACGCACAATTCGGATTTTAAAATCCGAAATCTAGGTTTTTTCCCCTCTTCTTGATCTTTGTCAATTTGGGTTCGTTTTTGCTAGAAATTATAGGAGAACTACTTGAAATTGGAAGAAATTAGACTAGGGCTGCCTGATTGTTGAATTTGAGTGCTGATTGTTGAGTTTTGAGAAAAACCGAGCCGAATCACGGTCTCTGTCAGTTCCACGGCCGTGGAAATACCAAGAACAGACCGTTATTTTGAACAGTGATGGATTTTGTGAGAAGAGTTTCAGGGAGGATTAAGGAGAAGAAGAATGACCAAAACCAAAAGAGGAAGGGTAACCCCTCTTCCTCTTCATCCTCTAGAGCACCACCACCTTCCTCCCCTTCACCACCATCATCACCTTCATCACCCGCTCCTCCTAGCCCTAGAGTACCGACCATTCATGCGGATCACCTCGATGCACTCGAGAGGATCCATGAGAGGGCTGTGATTGGACCTAGGTACCTATTGTTAGAGGATCTAGCTCCTCTTAACATTATAGATGACCTTACATGGCTCTTGGATAGAGCCGGACTAGTTGTCTTCTCGGCCATCCGAGAAGACGCCTACGAGGAGATTACAAGGGAGGTTGTGACATCTTTTCAGCACAACCATGTGGATAGGACCGTTTCTTTCCATCTTATGGAAAGAAACTATGATTTTACCATCCGTGAGTTCGGAGCCTTTTTCGGGTTCCAAGAGACCTTTAACGGTCGTTTTCCTAGTGGCGTTTACGCCAAAGACTTTTAAGAGGAGGTTGCTATGATTTACGCCAGCGAGGACCGCTGGCAACCAGCTGACACCAAGGCTAAGTTGATGTATCACTTAGCCTTGAAGATTTCTCACCGTGTTCTTTCAGAGTGTCTCTTCCCTAGGACGGAGACGCCCCAAAAGATCAAGACGGATGAGCTATTTCTGTTGTATTCCATGCTGTATGGGCGCCGAGCTGACTGCGCCACCCTCTTAGTTGCCACCATGAGCAAGCTTAAGAACAAGAGGAAGGGCAACATTGGATATGGGGGGATAGTTACCCATCTTGCTAGGATGTTGGGGGTTGATTTTTCTGCGTGTACACGCATACCAGCTGTACCCCTAGGACTTCATGCCTTTATGACTAGAGGTCTCATCTTCTCCACACATAGAGGTCCGCCTTATGCGGCCATGCCTTGGGAGAGCAGGACGGGTAGGGGTATTGAGTGGCTACAAGAGTATTCCATTATGGCAGGATGCCATAATTGGAAGGAGACGTTCGCTGCTATGCATGCGAACAGGATTACAACTCCCTCATATGTCCCACCACCGCTCGTAGCTGAGGAGGAAGAGATGAGAGATCAGTATCAGGGTGGAGGAGGAGCCGAGCACGAGTTTGGCACATTTCCGGATCAGCCGGATGCGGTCCCTGACATGCCCAGACGTTCTCCACGTCTAGCCAGAGCTTCAGGTTCATCTTCTCGCCGCGCCAGCGTGAGCGAGAGGCCCGCGTGGATGGAGACGCCTCCTGCATGGTATGGAGCTCCACCTCCATGGTCTTCACAGAAGCCACCAGCACCAGCACCGTCAGATGCTCCGGGGTGGTACAGCCAGGCTCCGGGATGGTACGAGCAGATGCCGGATTGGGCTACTGGCCTTTCCGAGAGAGTAGGAGCATTGGAGATTCGAGCCGATGCTAGAGACGGACGCATGGATGACCTCGATCACATGATGAGGGACGTTTACCGCCAGCAGTTCGGGCGGCACTACGACCCCAGCTTCTCTCCATTCCCGCCTCCACCTCCACCGCAGTGATGATATGCATGACCGATAGCTTTAGCCGCTCCACCGCCACTTTGTGAGTTTCTTTTTCTTTTTCTTTCTTTCTTTTCTTCTTTTCTTTCTTTTGTTTAAACATTAGGGACAATGTTTGTTCCAAGTATGGGGTGGGGTGTGACTAAAAGTTTGTAATAACTCTTACTCACTATGATTGCTTCTATCGAGACTATCTTGCATGTTCATTATATTGTTGCACGTTTCATTATTGCATTGCATGAAAAAGAGTTTGAAAAACCCATAAAAATTGAAAATTTTTGAAAAATTATGTGCTTCTAAGGTTAGAGATGAATTCTATGATAATACCCCTTGTGAATTAAGTTTAATTACAATTGCATGCTTGAGAGAATAGTGAATTGAAAAGAAATTTGAATGAATGAATTATACCTCTTTTGCAAGTTTCATAATGTGAAGAATGTTACTTAAATCATGTTGAGAAAATAAGGTTGAAATCACATTATAAGTTCTTATGCTTCTTGTTGAGATGATTAAGGCAATTTGATTTTTCTTTCTTCTTTCTTTGATCATTTTAGCTCCTCATTGAAATATTGACCTCCTTTACCTATCCGGGAACTTGGAGAAGTGAATGAAAAAGGCATGTTTGATGTGGGAGGGCCATGAAAGCAATTATTGCAATCAAAAGAATAGAAAGAAATTTTAGGTTTGGGGAAGTCAATCATGACGATGAGTAACTCGACACCATTCACATAGCCGGGTGTTTGTGTCTTGCCAAAGTCGGATTGAGCGATATTCCTAGCGGATTATGGTATGTGCGCTAAGGGTTTGAGGCATCTCATAAAAATTGAGAAACGCCAATCTCCTAGGCTTCGGTTTTTGTGCACCTCTATCCATAACTCCAAAAGTAAAGTCGAAAAATGAAAAGAAGAGAGCGGAGCTCTAAGTTGAAAGTGCTGCGGAAACCGCAAGAGAAGAAGAAAAGAGTAGTTATCCACTTTCCCGGATTCATGCACCACATTCCTCAAAGTTTTCCTTCCCTTTTCACATACTAGACCTTACTTAAAAGTCCTTAAGATCAAAAGAATGCTATATGACTTGGTGATCTAAATTGAAGTTTCTTATGATTGATTTTGATAATGTTTGAAGGTTATGATGCTTGTATGGAAGTTTAATTGATTCATGAGCTTTCTTTACTCTTTACTCTTTGATTAAGTGTATGAAAGTCTTATAAACGAATGAAGCAAGGTTTGAGAATGATCTAATGTTTAGAAGGCACATCCATCCAAAAGAAGTATTGCTTTGAGAAGGTACACATATTTCATCCTAACTCTTGTTTTAAAGCTTTTGAGAGACCTTGCTTAGGGACAAGCAAGTGTTAAGTATGGGGTTATTTGTTAGCATGAAATATTGTGATATTTTAGGCACGTTTTCTAAGTGTATTTGATCCATATTGATAGTCATTGATTGAGCATTGATGCATTTGTGAGTTAGTTTATCTATAATGTCGATATAGAGATCTACACATGCTTTATGTTGATTATAGGTAATTGAGAGCTATTTCCGAACGGAATTGAGCAAAGATGGAGTTGATTGAGCATGTCCATGAATTGAGGACATTGCTAGGAGCCAAAGGAGTACTAACTTGAAGAATGCACGAAGCTAAGGAAGAATCATGTTCTAGCCCTAAACCACGCTCTAAAATACGGCCGTACTACTTTCCACGCCCTAAACCACGGTCGTGGAACTATGGCAAGTGAAGCGTGGTTCATTCCAATAACTTCTACGGTCGTGGAATTGTTGGTTCAAACCGTGTTGATTTCCACGCTCTAAATTACGGTCGTGGAATCTTCCACGACCGTGATCTTGGCGATCTTTTTCGCCACACTTTTAGCCACGATCTTTTAAAAGATTGGGCCGGGCCGATACTTCATCATACACTATAAAAGGACGGACGAAGAGAGATTCCGTCACCTCTGCTTAGACGCACATTCGCTTACGCCTCTTTTGAGAGATCTTTGCAACTTTTGCTAAGACGTACTTTGCGCTCATCTTGGAGTTGCCCGAATCTCGCACTTTGTTGGAGATTGTGATTGAGATTTCCGGATTGACGGAAGATCGAAGATTCGGAAGATTTTTCGCAAGAAGATTTCGCTTCTTGCTTAGGTTTGATTTAGAAGACGGATTGACATCCCGTTCTTCCTTCTTATCTAAGATTTGTGTTTGTTTGTGTTATTCCAAATCTAGTGACGATTACTATTTTGATTGTGACTTTGAGATTGATTTGGAAGTTATTGAAGGTTTTCGGAAGTTTTCATCTTTCAATCTTTTAAACCTTAAAATTGATATCAATATGACTGTTGTTGGCTAAAACCCTTTAGCAATTATAAGGTGAAGGGTTGATAGTTGTGGCTTAGTTGATGATAGATCGATCGTAATCAGATTGGACCCTGAGAGTTAGAGAGAATCGCCGAAAAACCTAAACCACGGTCTGTTCTTGAGCTTCCACGACCGTGGAACTCAAGAACTACCCGTAATTTTGTGTTAATTTACGAACTTGCTTTTACTTTAGTCCAAAGTTAAAGATTTGCTTTAACTTAGTTTAGACTTGTCTTTTCTAGGTGGTAGTGAAGCCTCAACAACCTCTACCTCGATTATGAGTGTCACAACCTTAATCGGTTAAGTTAGTTTTGATCTTTGGATTATAAGTTTGGGTATTTGCCATTAATTCTTACCTTTAGAACCTTTCTATACTGAAGCCTCAACAACCTTTATAGAGAGTGTCTTGTAGGTGAGTCATATAAGGTTTTTGGAACTTCACCGTACGATTACCTTACATCCGTATACCTTTGCATATCTCAACTCTGTCCTTACATTCTTAGTATATCTTGAATCGATTGCCACAATTGGATTCCTGGATCTTTAGGATTGTTGTTTTCCCAATAATTTGAAAAGCTCCATACATTTACTTGCTTGATAATCTTAACTGGATTTAACCCCCCAAATCCCTGTGTTCGATACTCTGGAATTCTTGCTTAACTACGTCGATCCGTACACTGCGGGTTCGCTTGCTTGATTTCTAGTTTTATAAATTTAAAGCTTATTTGCACGCACGCTAAGTGGCGAACAAGTTTTTGGCGCCGTTGCCGGGGATTTGGTCTAGGCCGAATTCGGTTTCCGGTTGTCAAGCTTGGGAGCTTCTCCCTTGTTGTTTGATATCTTTTTGAGTGCATGCGCAAGTCTAGGAACACCAAAGACCTCTTACCTCTTGATCAAGAGCTTGAGAGGACTTTAAGGCAAAAGCGCAAGGAAAAGAAGATGGCTGAAGAACACGAACGTGATCTTCAAGCGGAGTTAGCGGAGAAAGAAGCTCAACTCCAATGGAATGAGAATATTCGCCAGGATGAAATGGATCGTCATCAATCCCAAGTTAACGATCTAAAAGATATGATGTTCCAGATGAGGATAGAACTAAGCAACCTTAAGAATAAGGGGAGCAAGAAATACTCAAGGAGAGCATCAAGACCGAGAAGAATAAGTCATTCATCCGCTGATGATAGCGATTCCTCCATGCCACCGCTAGAGGAAATTGATCCCACGATCAATGTGAATCATTTCCATCCACGGGGAGCTGCAAATCGCCGTGTTCCACCTAGGAATGCAAGGATCGAACGTGTGGATGATGAGCCAAGAACTCTTGGCCAAAGGATGGATCCAACGCAGCAACCACGCCGTTTAGGTGTGAACTTTGATGCTGACGATGTACAAGGGTTTAGCTTCAACCCGCAGGTTATTACTCTTGTTCGCCAAAACCAATATAGCGGAACAAGCGCTGAATCTCCACACCAACACTTACAAAACTTTGAGTGTATGATGGAGACGATGAGGCCGAAGAACGCGACTACCAACAATTATAAGCTCAAGCCTTTCTTCTTCTCCTTGAAGGGGAAGGCATTATCTTGGTACCAAGCTCTTCCTAGTGGGAAACTAGACACGTGGGAAGACCTTTCCGCGGAGTTCCTCACCAAATTCTTTCCGCCTTCCAAAACGGCGGAACTTAGAGGTAAGATCAATGCATTTTCCATGAGATCTAATGAAAGTTTATTTCAATCTTGGGAAAGGTTTCAGGATTTGCTTTTGGATTGCCCTCATCATGGCATATCCAAACTTGCCTTGTTGGAGATATACTATAAGGGGCTGGATGTGGAGATACAATTCAAGCTCCAATCCCTCTCATGTGGCACATTCATGGACATGAGAGAAGATGACGCTTGGGACTTCATTGAGAAGCAAGCAAGAGTCATAGAGAAGTATTCCCACCGGAAAGTGGAGGGAAATCGTGTGGAGCAAGGAGCAAAGCTCACACATGAAGCTCAAAATCAGATTTTATCCCTCAACAATGAGATCAAAGAGTTGAAGGAGGCTATCAAGACCAACTTTCCAAAGTAACAAGGAAAGGGCGTTGGCTATTTGGGCAACAACAACAATGGTGGTGATAACACAAACCGCAACAACAACAACAACAATAACCAGAACAACAACCGGAATAATAATTGGAATGGCAACAACAACAATAACAACAACCGGAACAACAATTGGAACAACAATAGGGGTTCAAGCAACAACAATTGGCGCTCCAATCAACAAAATTCCGGTAACTCTTATCCTTCCAATTCCAATTCACTAACTCCACCTTCCTCTTCCTCTACTCCTGAGAGAAGCTAGGGGCAAACATCTAATGGAGGAAATACTTCAGAGAAGGAGAAGCCCGATCCCATGTTGGAAACGATTTTGGGAAAGCTTCAAGGGTTGGAGAACCGCATTATTAAGGTTGATGATCAAATTTCTAAGGTTGATAAAGCTCAAAAGGTTTTAGAAAACCAAATGTTCAGCCAAGCGGAGGAAGTTCCTAGGAATCAAGGGAAACTTCCGGGAAAGACGGAGGACAACCCTAAGGGAAGGGTGATGGCTATTACAACTAGGAGCGGAGTGACTACCACCGATCCGCAGCCTAAGTTTGTTGAAGTCTCCGTAGAGAAAGACAAAGAGAAAGACAAAGAGAAGGGGAAGGAGAAGGAAGATGTCTACGTTCCTCCTCCGGCTTACAAGCCGCCCCTACCATTCCCTCAATCTAGAGCGAGAGCGCGCCTAGATAAACAATTTGGTAAGTTCATAGAACTCATGAGTAAGCTGCATATTAATATACCTTTCATTGATGCAATTGTAGGTATGCCGGCTTATGGCAAGTTCTTGAAGGAAATCCTCTCTAACAAGCGAAAGCTAGAGGATTTCGGTGAGGTTAAGATGAGTTCGGATTCTTCGGATCTCATTAAGACCATGAAGGAGAAAATGCCCCCAAAGGTAAAGGATCCGGGGTCATTTTGCATTCCCATAGGAGTGGGAGATGTCGCATACGATGCGTTATGTGAATTGGGAGCAAGTGTGAGCATCATACCACTTGCATTGTATAGGAAGATCGGTTTGGGCGACCCTAAACCGGTGAAGATGACGTTGTACATGGCGGATCGATCCATCACTCACCCCGTTGGTATTGTAGAAGACGTCCCAGTCAAGCTAGGTAAATTCTTTGTTCCAATTAATTTTGTCGTGCTTGACATTCCTGCAGATAGTCCGGTCCCGATCATACTCGGAAGACCGTTTCTTGCAACTTTCGGCTGCATAGTCGATTGCAAGAATGGTAGACTCGCCTTTGATATAGGAGAAGAGAAGGTAGAGTTCGTTCTTTCCACTCTAGTGAAGGAGCCAATCTTTGATGAGGATATATTCAATATCCAAGATGAAGAAGGGTTGTCTAGGTAATTGCTATCCTCTTCAACGATCCTTTACAATAGGTTATCACTATGAGTCTAACAAATGTAGGGGAAGAAGAGGAGTGCAATGAGGCAATTGAAGCCTTAGAAGCACAAGAAGAGATGTATGAAGTGGAGTTTGAAAAACTCCACGATGAAGCAGAAAACGTGAGAATCCACGGCCACACACTATATTCCACGGCCGTGGATTTCACAAACCAAACCGTGTCCCACTCCAGAGAGTTATACGGTCGTGGAGAAAACATGACAACCGTATTTCCTTTCCACACCCTAAACCACGGCCGTGGAGAAAGCAGGGAGACCGTAATTTTGGCCGTGGAAAGGGGTGATCGAGACACTTCTTCAACTTCTTTTGATTCTTCTCCCACACATTCAAAACCCTTAGAAACTTCTAAGGAGACATCGGATGCTCCACAAGGATCATTGGAAGCTCCGAAAGCGATGGAACTAAAACCACTTCCTACTCATCTAAGGTACGCTTTTCTAGGACCTAATTCTACCTTCCCGGTTATTGTTAGTTCCGATCTAAGCATAGATGAACATAATCAGCTCATGGTTGTCCTTAGGAAACATAGAAAAGCTTTAGGCTACACCATTGAGGACTTAGTAGGAATTAAACCCTACCTATGTATGCATAAGATATTAATGGAGGAAGACTTTAGAACTTCAAGACAACCTCAAAGGCGGTTGAATCCGACCATGAAGGAGGTTGTTAAGAAGGAAATTCTTAAACTTCTTGATGCAGGTATCATCTACCCTATCTCCGATAGTAAGTGGGTGAGTCCGGTTCAAGTAGTTCCAAAGAAGGGAGGAATGACGGTCATCACCAACAAGAACAACGAACTCATTCCTACCCGAACCGTAACGGGATGGCGGATGTGCATAGACTACCGCAAGCTTAACAACGCGACGAGGAAGGATCACTTTCCACTACCCTTCATCGATCAAATGCTTGAAAGGTTAGCGCAACATTCGCACTTTTGCTATCTTGACGGTTATAGTGGTTTCTTTCAGATTCCGATACACCCGGATGATCAGGAGAATACCACATTCACGTGCCCATGGGGTACGTTTGCCTATAGGAGAATGCCGTTCGGACTTTGCAACGCCCCAGCCACCTTTCAACGGTGCATGATGGCCATCTTCTCCGAATACATTGAGGAAATCATGGAGGTCTTCATGGATGACTTCTCCGTATACGGTTCCTCTTTTAACGATTGCCTTTCTAACCTTTCTCTTGTTTTAAAAAGGTGTGAAGACACTAACCTAGTTCTTAATTGGGAGAAGTGTCAATTTATGGTTAAGGAAGGAATTGTATTAGGTCACTTAATCTCTAATAGAGGGATAGAAGTAGATAAAGCGAAGATAGAGACCATAGAAAAGCTTCCTCCCCCATCTTCGGTGAAAGGGATAAGAAGTTTTCTAGGACATGCCGGATTCTATAGACGCTTCATTAAAAACTTTTCTAAAATATCAAAACCTCTCACTAATCTATTGATGAAGGATGCGGTTTTTGAGTTTTCGCAGGAGTGCTTGGATGCGTTTAACATGATCCGGGAAGCTCTAATTTCAGCACCTATTATCCAACCTCCGGATTGGACTCTTCCCTTTGAGGTTATGTGCGATGCTAGTGACGTAGCTATAGGAGCTGTTCTTGAACAACGAAAGGAAGGGCGAACCCATGCCATATACTATGCTAGCAAAACGCTAGATGAAGCGCAGCTCAATTACGCCACTACCGAAAAAGAGTTTTTAGCCATTGTTTATGCTATTGACAAGTTTCGCTCTTATCTTGTAGGTGCAAAGGTGATTGTCTACACGGATCATGCTGCGATCCGGTACCTCCTTGCGAAGAAAGATGTGAAGCCAAGGCTAATTAGATGGATTCTTCTCCTACAAGAATTCGATCTAGAGATCCGCGACAAGAAGGGTTCGGAAAATTCTGTTGCGGATCATTTGAGTCGCCTAACACATCTAGAGGACGACCATATACCTATCGATGACTCCTTCCCGGACGAACACCTACACATTATAGAGGAGTGTATCGATGTGATCTCCAAAGGTAACAAACCATGGCTTGCTGATTTTGTTAACTATTTGGTTTGTCAGGAGATACCACCCGGATTATCCTACGCACAAAGAAAGAAGTTCTTTAAGGATGTTCGGGAATACTTTTGGAACGAGCCTCTCTTCTTCAAGAGAGGTCCGGATGGCATTATTCGGCGATGTGTGCCGGAAGATGAGATGCAAAGTGTCATCCGCCATTGTCATTCACTACCTTGTGGAGGACACGCTAGTTCGAACAAGACTAGCGCAAAGGTATTGCAATCTGGATTCTTTTGGCCTACTTTATTTAGAGATGTGCAATCCTTTGTTTCTTGTTGCGATGCTTGTCAAAGAACAGGTAATATCTCTAGGAGGAACGAGATGCCCCTCAACAACATCCAAGAGGTGGAGATTTTCGATGTTTGGGGAGTTGACTTCATGGGACCGTTCCCATCCTCTTGTGGAAACCAATACATACTATTGGCGGTAGATTACGTTTCTAGATGGGTGGAAGCAATTGCCTCTCCCACCAATGATGCCATGGTGGTGGTTAAGTTCTTTAACAAGACCATCTTCCCGCGATTTGGGAAATTAAGGACTATCATTAGTGATGGAGGTTCTCACTTCATTGCCCGGCGCTTTGAAGCTCTTCTAGCTAAGTATGGGGTTACTCACAAGATCGCTACCCCTTATCATCCATAAACTAGTGGACAACTTGAGATCTCAAATAGGGAGATCAAAGGAATTCTAGAGAAGACGGTTTCAAGGACTAGGAAGGATTGGTCCTTGAAGCTTGACGATGCATTGTGGGCGTACCGGACTGCGTACAAGACTCCCATAGGAACCACACCATACAACCTTGTGTATGGGAAGTCTTGTCATTTGCCGGTAGAGTTGGAGCACAAGGCGTTTTGGGCCATCAAGTGGTTGAATTTCAGCATGAAGGAAGCGGGAGAGAAGCGTCTCTTGGACCTTAATGAGCTTGAAGAACTCCGCTTGAACGCTTATGAAAACGCCAAGATTTATAAGGAGAGAGCAAAGCGTTGGCATGATAAGCATATCATTTCAAAGGACTTCAAAGAAGGAGATCAAGTTCTCCTCTTCAATTCAAGGCTTCGTCTCTTTCCAGGTAAGCTTAAATCTCGTTGGACCGGAACTTTTCTAATTAAGCGTATTTTCCCCCATGGTGCAGTTGAAGTATGGGGTGAAGCGGGTGGAAGCTTTAAGGTGAATGTTAGCATGAAATATTGTGGTATTTTAGGCACGTTTTCTACATGTATTTGATTCATATTGATAGTCATTGATTGAGCATTGATGCACATGTGAGCTAGTTTACCTATATTGTCGATATGGATGTCTACACAAGCTTTATGTTGATTATAGGTGATTGAGAGCCATTTCCGAACGGAATTGAGCAAAGGAGAGTTAACTTGAGGAATGCACGAGGCTAGGGAAGAATCACGTTCTTGCCCTAAACCACGCTCTAAAATACGGCCGTACCACTTTCCAAGTTCAATTCCACGGTCGTGGAACTATGGCAAGAGAAGCGTGATGCATTCCAGTAACTTCTACGGTCGTGGAATCATGTGTTCAAACCGTGTTGATTTCCACGCTCTAAATTACGGTCGTTGAACCTTCCACGACCGTTATCTTGACGATCTTTTTCGCCACATTTTAAGCCACGATCTTTTAAGAGATTGGGCCGGGCCGCTACTACACCTTACACTATAAAAAGACGGACGAAGGGAGATTCCGTCACCTCTGCTTAGACGCATTTTCACCACCTCCGCTTAGAGAGACCTTTGCGACCTTCGCTTGCAACTTCGTTTGAGATCTACGTTCGTGCTTGGAATTACCCTAATCTCGCACTTTGGTGGAGATTATCATTGGGATTTCCAGATTTACGGAAGATTGAAGATTTCGGAAGATTATTCGCAAGAAGACTTCTCTTCTTGTTTAGGTTTGATTTAGAAGACGAATTGACATCCCGTTCTTCTTTCTTATCTAAGATTGTGTTTGTTTGTTCTATTCTGAATCCAGTGACAATATTTGTTTTTGATTGTGACTTTGAGATTGGTTTAAAGTTTATTGAAGGTTTTCAGAAGTTTTCATCCTTCAATCTTTTAATTCTTGAATTTGATATCAATATGACTGTTATTGGCTAAAAACCCTTAACAATTCTAAGGTGAAGGGTTGATAGTTGTGGCTTAGATGATGATAGATCGATCGTAAACAGATTAGACCCTGAGAGTTAGAGAGAATCGCCGAAAAACCTAAACCACGGTCTGTTCTTGAGCTTCCACGACCGTGGAACTCAAGAACTACCCGTAATTTTGTGTTAATCTACGAGCTTCTTTTACTTTAGTCCAAAGTTAAAGATTTGCTTTAACTTAGTTTAGGCTTGCCTTTTCTACGTGGTAGTGAAGCCTCAACAACCTCTACCTCGATTATGAGTGTCACAACCTTAATCGGTTAAGTTAGTTTTGACCTTTGGATTACAAGTTTGGGTATTTGACATTAATTCTTATCTTTAGAACCTTTCTATACTGAAGCCTCAACAACCTTTATAGAGAGTGTCTTATAGGTGAGTCATATAAGGTTTTTGGAACTTCATCGTACGATTACCTTACATTAGCATACCTTTGCATATCTCAACTCTGTCTTTATATCATTAAGTACATCTTGAATCGATTGCCACAGTTGGATACCTGGATCTTTAGGATTGTTGTTTTCCCAATATATTGCAAAGCTCTTACATTAATCTGCTTGATAACCTACGATTGAATTCAACCCCCCCCCCCCCC
>BSUD01000007.1:38380688-38409101 GCA_033239045.1 Fagopyrum esculentum
CCCCCCCCCCAAATCCCTGAGTTCGATACTCTGGAATACTTGCTTAACTACGTCGATCCGTACACTGCGGGTTCGCTTGCTTTTATTCTAGTTTTATAAATTTAAAGCTTGATTGCACGCACGCTAAGTGGCGAACAGTGAACGGCCAACGACTCAAGAAGTATACGCCGGAACTCCAAGCTGAAGAGTTCACGCCTACCGCACTCGAATAAGTGCGAGATTGGTCTAGCTACGGACCTTAAACAAAGCGCTTCTTGGGAGGCAACCCAAGGTATTGCATTTTTGTTTTTGTTTTCGATTCATAGTGTAGCTTAGTTTAGACGTTTTTTTTCGCTTTATTTTGCCTCGATTTCTTCCGATATGTTTGTGTTTTTGGATGTAGGAACGATGGAAAAGGAAAAGGGAGGAGTAATGTTGAAGAAAAGTGACGAAACTTGGACTTTGGAGCATTACAAAGAGTTCCACGGCCTAAACCACGGTCGTGACAGCTACAGTGCCCGTAATTTCCAAAAGCCTTTGAAAAATCACCAAAACCACGGTTCCGTACATTTCCACGGCCGTGGAACCCCCCAACAGGCCGTGATTTTCAAAATTTTGCCTGTCACTATATAAACCACGTTCTTCACAAAAACACTCCACAAAACCATTTCCACGACCCAAAACGCCGATTCCACGCCCTTGACCACAAATCTCCGTTCGTTAATCGTTTTCAACGATTCTTCTTCCCAAATTGAAGCAAATTCGACCACCAACGAGATCCAAGCAACGAATCAAGCGGCAAATCACCAAGGAACGCACAATTCGGATTTTAAAATCCGAAACCTAGGTTTTTTCCCCTCTTCTTGATCTTTGTCAATTTGGGTTCGTTTTTGCTAGAAATTATAGGATAACTGCTTGAAATTGGAAGAAATTAGACTAGGGCTGTCTGATTGTTGAATTTGAGTGCTGATTGTTGAGTTTTGAGAAAAACCGAGCCGAATCACGGTCTCTGTCAGTTCCACGGCCGTGGAAATACCAAGAACAGACCGTGATTTTGAACAGTGATGGATTTTGTGAGAGGAGTTTCAGGGAGGATTAAGGAGAAGAAGAATGACCAAAACAAAAAGAGGAAGGGTAACCCCTCTTCCTCTTCATCCTCTAGAGCACCACCACCTTCCTCCCCTTCACCACCATCATCACCTTCATCACCCGCTCCTCTTAGCCCTAGAGTACCGACCATTCATGCGGATCACCTCGATGCACTCGAGAGGATCCATGAGAGGGTTGTGATTGGACCTAGGTACCTATTGTTAGAGGATCTAGCTCCTCTTAACATCATAGATGACCTTACATGGCTCTTGGATAGAGCTGGACTAGTTGTCTTCTCGGCCATCCGAGAAGACGCCTACGAGGAGATTACAAGGGAGGTTGTGACATCTTTTCAGCACAGCCATGTGGATAGGACCGTTTCTTTCCATCTTATGGAAAGAAACTATGATTTTACCATCCGTGAGTTCGGAGCCTTTTTCGGGTTCCAAGAGACCTTTAACGGTCGTTTTCCTAGTGGCGTTTACGCCAAAGACTTTTGGGAGGAGGTTGCTATGATTTACGCCAGCGAGGACCGCTGGCAACCAGCTGACACCAAGGCTAAGTTGATGTATCACTTAGCCTTGAAGATTTCTCACCGTGTTCTTTCAGAGTGTCTCTTCCCTAGGACGGAGACGCCCCAAAAGATCAAGACGGATGAGCTATTTCTGTTGTATTCCATGCTGTATGGGCGCCGAGCTGACTGCGCCACCCTCTTAGCTGCTACCATGAGCAAGCTTAAGAACAAGAGGAAGGGCAACATTGGATATGGGGGGATAGTTACCCATCTTTCCACGCCCTAAACCACGGTCATGGAACTATGGCATGTGAAGCGTGGTTCATTCCAGTAACTTCTACGGTCGTGGAATTGTTGGTTCAAACCGTGTTGATTTACACGCTCTAAATTACGGTCGTGGAATCTTCCACGACCGTGATCTTGGCGATCTTTTTTGCCACACTTTTAGCCACGATCTTTTAAAAGATTGGGCCGGGCCGATACTTCATCATACACTATAAAAGGACGGACGAAGAGAGATTCCGTCACCTCTGCTTAGACGCACATTCGCTTACGCCTCTTTTGAGAGATCTTTGCAACTTTTGCTAAGACGTACTTTGCGCTCATCTTGGAGTTGCCCGAATCTCGCACTTTGTTGGAGATTGTGATTGAGATTTCCGGATTGACGGAAGATCGAAGATTCGGAAGATTGTTCGCAAGAAGATTTCGCTTCTTGCTTAGGTTTGATTTAGAAGACGGATTGACATCCCGTTCTTCCTTCTTATCTAAGATTTGTGTTTGTTTGTGTTATTCCAAATCTAGTGACGATTACTGTTTTTGATTGTGACTTTGAGATTGATTTGGAAGTTATTGAAGGTTTTCGGAAGTTTTCATCTTTCAATCTTTTAAACCTTAAAATTGATATCAATATGACTGTTGTTGGCTAAAACCCTTTAGCAATTCTAAGGTGAAGGGTTGATAGTTGTGGCTTAGATGATGATAGATCGATCGTAATCAGATTGGACCCTGAGAGTTAGAGAGAATCGCCGAAAAACCTAAACCACGGTCTGTTCTTGAGCTTCCACGACCGTGGAACTCAAGAACTACCCGTAATTTTGTGTTAATTTACGAACTTGCTTTTACTTTAGTCCAAAGTTAAAGATTTGTTTTAACTTAGTTTAGACTTGTCTTTTCTAGGTGGTAGTGAAGCCTCAACAACCTCTACCTCGATTATGAGTGTCACAACCTTAATCGGTTAAGTTAGTTTTGATCTTTGGATTATAAGTTTGGGTATTTGATATTAATTCTTACCTTTAGAACCTTTCTATACTGAAGCCTCAACAAACTTTATAGAGAGTGTCTTGTAGGTGAGTCATATAAGGTTTTTGGAACTTCACCGTACGATTACCTTACATCCGTATACCTTTGCATATCTCAACTTTGTCCTTACATCCTTAGTATATCTTGAATCGATTGCCACAACTGGATTCCTGGATCTTTAGGATTGCTGTTTTCCCAATAATTTGAAAAGCTCCATACATTTACTTGCTTGATAATCTTAACTGGATTTAACCCCCCAAATCCCTGTGTTCGATACTCTGGAATTCTTGCTTAACTACGTCGATCCGTACACTGTGGGTTCGCTTTGCTTGATTTCTAGTTTTATAAATTTAAGGGAAATTCCGGTTGGTACCCCTGTGGTATGGGGTATTCCGGAATTTGCCCAACAGTTTTTTCAAGTTCGGATTTTACCCTTCAGTTTTGAAAATTTCCGAATTTTGCCCACTGCAGTAAAATTTGTTAACCTTGGTTAAATATCTTAGTTAAAGTTAAAAGAAAAAAGGGAAAAAAAAATTTCACGTACCTGACTTTCTTCTTCTTCTTCTTCCACCGAACTCGTGAGCTTGCTCGCATGAGTATAGGTTCCTCTTCCATCAAAGACTTGAAACTAGGCTTGGAGCTCTTTTGCGCCTTCAATCGAAGACTTGAAGTCGTTCTCCTCTTCCATCCAGGTTTGAAACCCTAATCTCTCAATTTTGGAACTCTGATCCCTAATTTCCCTAAACGTGCAACAATTTGACTCAAATGATGGGATTCAAAGCAGCTTACCTTTTATGAATTGAATTAACCAAATAGAAAGACCGTGTAACAATTGACTCAAATGAAGCTAAAATTTGATGGGATTCAAAACAACTTACTTTTTGTGAATTGAATTAACCAAATAGAAATTATCAGATTTGACTCAAATGAAGCTTATTCAAACAAACCACGTTGTAAAACATGAAAACTGAATCCAAGTTCAGTTACTTGTTAATTTATTTTTTTTAGTTTTACTTCAATTGCTGATTTCTTTTTTGGGGGTTTTGCTTGCTGATTTTTTTTGGTTTTGCTTGCTGATTTTTCTCCCCCTCTAAATCTAGGAACAACATACATGAACAAAATGTAAAACATGGAAACTGAATCCAAATTCTACGTGTTGTTCTTTCTGATTTTTTTGCTTGCTGTTATTTTGGTTTTGCTTGTAGATGGAAATATGTTCCCTTGATTTTCAATGAAGTTTCTCAAAATGCCAGCTTGCTGATTTTTTTCTCCTCTAGATCTAGGAACAACATATATGAACATTGCTGATTTTTTTCTCCTCTAGATTGATATCACTATACATAAATGGAGAAAAGAATGAACATGAAGGGAATAGTGACACCGTTATCTTCTGTGCTTCCTCCTGAAGAAGCCAGGAAGGCCGCGAACAAGGTGGCGGAGGCTATCGGCGAAAAGGAAGGTCAGCTCAACCACCTCAATCACTTTGTCGCCGACAATGCTAATCTTATTAACATCGTCAAGCGCCTCCCTGATGAACTTCATCACGATATCATGGTTCTCTTCCTACTGCTTCTTTAGCCACTGTCATTGATTTCATAAACTTTTTCTAAACTTTTGGGATTTTGATTACATAATACAGGTTCCGTTTGGCAAAGCTGCTTTCTTTCCTGGTCGTTTGATTCATACCAATGAGTTCCTGGTAACTCCAAATTTTGGTATCCGAGAGTTAGTTGCATTCAAAACTGCTATAACTTTGAAATTGGTGAAAAATGTGGACGCAATCAGCTTGCGTTCATGTAATGATATTGATGAAATTGGTTGCACAATAACTTGAAATGAGGAGGTTGTTTGTATGGTGTTAGGTTCTTCTAGGAGAAGGCTACTATGCTGAAAGAACTTCCAAACAAAGCATCCGAAGTGAATTTGGGAATTCAGGCTGCCCCCAAATCAAATTTTAAGGTAGTTCTAGATACATGCATATCTTCCATTTTTGAGTATTTGCATAAATGCACACCTCCAAAAGAATTAGCAAGTTTAGATTTCTATTTAGAATGTTGTAACTGAAAATACCACTCGGTTGGTAGCTTAATCTATTAGGTTAAAGTTGACAGTTGGTCTTGTGCTTTTTCTCTCTTTCTTTTAACTAGACGCTAAATCAGTAAATTTGTGATTGCAACTTGCAAGTTCAACAACCATCCAAGTCACGTATATACTTCTCAAGAGTCATCATCTGCCATTAGTTATCCACTGAGATATACTCTTCTCTCTCACAGGTTTCAACCGAAACATCTAAGCCTGATGCTGGTCCTCGGATTTCTAGACCAATAACAGATAGTCTAAAGGTACAATTCATGGAAACTCATATTCTTTCTTTGGGGCTGTTTCTGCATTTAGTTGGCTTCCTTCATATTGTCTCAACAGACAAGAGTTTCATTGTTAATCCTATTCTGTTTTTTTGATTTTTTTTGGTCATTTTTCTTGGTCTCTACAGGCTTTCTCCGGTTCAATCATAGAGCACACTGATAATTTACCAACAAATCCTATTGAAACAACCCCATCTCCCGGTTTAAAATGCAGAGAAGATAGCAGCTTTTGTAGATTAAAACTTTATGCAGGGGACATGAAATTTTGAAGGCCCGCCATTTATGTCCATCTAAATCAAGCATTACTGAAAAATACTGACAACATGACATTGTGCATTTTTTCTCTGTTATTTCTAAGCTTTTATGTGCTTGGTGATCCGAAAGCTTGTATCCTGGTTACCCTTTAACCATTTATATAAACATACTTCGAATTGATTTGCTTGTTTTCTAAGTGTCCTCAGTAATTGTCTAAGAAGTGTAATATGCTTGTTAAGTTGTAAACAGATTTGCACTTCCACTAGAAGATTATTAGTTATAGGCTTGTCCTGTTTGGTATCCATAAACCCCAAAATCAAGACCATTTTTTGACAGCTTTGAAACCCTAAAAGTATTGATTTCAGATATTAATCATACCCATATCCTGATATCCATACGGATATTCCTATTATATAGATATGGATACCAAATATGCACATAGCCGATATTGGATTAAAGAACAATAATTTGTGCAAATGACTAAACAGGCAAATTACTGATTATCCAAACTGGAGGAATTACACTTGGTTTATAAGATAAACGAAACCTAATAACATAAAACAACTGTGCCAACTTGACTGAAATTACTAAACTGAAAAACAATAGCTGAAAAACCAGTTAAGCACTGCACTAATTATCAACATACAAGAACACATTAGTTGCTCAAAAGCACCACTGCCCCAAGAATAGCCAAACACACTGCAACCAAGCCAAAGGAACCCCCTACTCCTCGAGCTGCAGAAGTCTTCGGAGCTGGAGCAGGAGTATGAGTACTATCCGAACCCGAAGGACTCTTACTTCCCCCACTCTCCGGTGGCACTGCCACAGGAGGCGGGGTCGGAGTAGGAGCTGGTTGGACCGGAGTTGGAGTAGCCGGTTGAGCCGGAGGAGATTTACGCTCTCTAACCGCCAAAACCACAACAATCAGCTTATGTCCTTGCTTGCAATGGTTTTCATTCCCACTTATGAAGTAGAATGCCCCTGATCTACTGAACTTGAACTCTGAATTCCCGTCGGTCAAGTTCTGTATCGGGCTCTTTGTATAGCAATGTACGTAGTTGTCGCGGGTCAGCAATGTTCATATATGTTGTTCCTAGATCTAGAGGAGAAAAAAATCAGCAAGCTGGCATTTTGAGAAACTTCATTGAAAATCAAGGGAACATACTTCCATCTACAAGCAAAACCAAAATAACAGCAAGCAAAAAAATCAGAAAGAACAACACGTAGAATTTGGATTCAGTTTCCATGTTTTACATTTTGTTCATGTATGTTGTTCCTAGATTTAGAGGGGGAGAAAAATCAGCAAGCAAAACCAAAAAAAAATCAGCAAGCAAAACCCCAAAAAAAGAAATCAGCAATTGAAGTAAAACTAAAAAAAAAAATTAACAAGTAACTGAACTTGGATTCAGTTTTCATGTTTTACAACGTGGTTTGTTTGAATAAGCTTCATTTGAGTCAAATCTGATAATTTCTATTTGGTTAATTCAATTCATAAAAAGTAAGTTGTTTTGAATCCCATCAAATTTTAGCTTCATTTGAGTCAAATTGTTACACGGTCTTTCTATTTGGTTAATTCAATTCATAAAAGGTAAGCTGCTTTGAATCCCAACATTTGACTCAAATTGTTGCACGTTTAGGGAAATTAGGGATTAGGGTTCCAAAATTGAGAGATTAGTTTCAAACCTGGATGGAAGAGGAGAACGACTTCAAGTCTTCGATTGAAGGCGCAAACGAGCTCCAAACCTAGTTTCAAGTCTTTGATGGAAGAGGAACCTATACTCATGCGAGCAAGCTCACGAGTTCAGTGGAAGAAGAAGAAGAAGAAGAAAGTCAGGTACGTGAAATTTTTTTTTTCCCCTTTTTTCTTTTAACTTTAACTAACATATTTAACCAAGGTTAACAAATTTTACTGCAGTGGGCAAAATCCGGAAATTTTCAAAACTGAAGGGTAAAATCCAAACTTGAAAAAACTGTTGGGCAAATTCCGGAATACCCCTTACCACAGGGGTACCAACCGGAATTTCCCTAAATTTAAAGCTTATTTGCACGCACGCTAAGTGGCGAACATCAACCAAGGACTATTTATACTACAAAAGGCACTAAATAGGAGTAAATGGCCGGCCCAAAACAGCCACCTTTAATGCCATAAAGGTGGTGTAAACAGCCGGAGTAAAGCTTCTAACGTTAAGCTGCAAGGGCGCCCTTCAGCTCCGCAGGAGCGGTGAAGGCAAAAACGCTTGATCTTCTTCAAGACCGTAGGGGCGGCTAGGCAATTGCGTTGGGGCAGATCTTCAATGCTCTTCAAATGTTTGACCCTTCGACTTCATGATGTTTCTGATGCCAAGCCGCCGGGGCGCCCCTATGTCGACGCAGGGGCGGTGTCACAAGCACTTCGCCTTCCAGCTCCCAAGTTGGGGCGCAGGCAGGGACGCAGTGAGAGACGCAGGGGAGCTGGTCTTCGTTTCTTTAGGGTAGGTCACCGTAGGGGCGCCAAGGAGTGGCGCAGGGGCGGTGACACACTTCATGGTTGGCGCTGGTGAAGGCGCAGGGAGCGCTCCGGTGTAATGCGTCACCCGTAGGGGGGTGGCAGGGCTCCGCAGCGACGGTGAGGCAACAGAAGCTTTATTTCGTGAACGATCTTCACTCCTAAGTGCTTATAACTCCTTCCTTAGCTTCTTTTAGTCTTCTTCTTCTGGACTAAGAAGTTAGTAGCATACACAGACACAAATGCAGTCAAAAGACTCTAAAAACTAACCTAAATGATAGTGATTCCATCACCTACCAAACTCCCCCATACTTAGACATTTTACTCGTCCCAAGTAAAACAAATGACAGCAACTAGACTCAAAGGCCTTAGGAAGCATGGGTAAGGAAGAAAAGATAATGAAAACAAGAGAAAAAAAAACCAAGAAAAGAATGAAAAGAGAGTAAAAATGAGAAAAAGAGAGAAACTACCATCCTTATTGCTCCAAGAGTGGCCTACCCGGACAACCTCCTTATGACTCCCCTTCTTATGTTGCCAAACGCCGGAAGGGAAACCTACACTCGGTGTCGCTCATTTTGCCAAGGCGCCTTTCGGGTTTTCACCTTGCCACTCTTCTTCTTTTCTCACTTGAACCCACTTCCCTCAAGTCCAATTTTGCACCAACCTAAGGTTGGTCGGGCTACCTTCTTTTTGCCTAAACCACCCTTTCGGGTTTTCGGTTTATCCAAGGTTTTTCATGCTTTTTTCATTTTCTTTGGCTTTTTCTTTTTTTTTTTGTCAATTTCAATTTGAATTTAAAAGATGCAAAACAAATTCAAAATAACTCAATGAACTGTACAAGCAATGATATATCCCTCCCCCAAACTTGAAGTACACTTTGTCCTCAAAGTGGAAATGAGTCAAAGATAAATGTGGGAGAAGGGGAAAGAAATGTACCCCTCAGTGGGGTGGTCCGGATGGACCACCTGGACCCTCCTCCGGTCGGTAAGGAAAATGGCGGAAGAAGTGCTCCTGCCGGGGCGGTGAAGGGTGTCGATACGGCCCTCCTGAGCCTCCATCCTCTCTCTAAATGAAGTCTCATAGCTAGCTTTCCAAGCCAGCTGCTGAGTCTCCAACTACTGCTGATGAGCCGTCTGCCAAGCATCCTGACGGCGGTTAAAGTGAGTGGTCATGGAGGAGGCGAAACTGGACTGCCGCGCTTGCTGCTGCTCAAGCATGGACCGCTGGTACTCGGTCTGCCATGCCTGGTGCTGTGTAGTCAAGGCCGCCATCTGAGCCTGCAGACTCTCCATGGCCTAACTATCGTGTGCTGCCGTCGGCATCTCCTCATCAGTGGTGGGGGCTTGGCTGGAGCCGGCTGCGTATCTCCCAACAATATCTGCTTGAGGTCGTCTTGGAGGGACTGGGTCAGCTGGTACATACAGATCAGAGAGCTCGTCTCCCAATGGAATTCGTCGGGGGAGGTATGTGATGTGACTCCCATCTACTAAAGAGAGCCAAATACGATCCTCCCCGTCTCTCCTGAGCCTGCACCTCCTCAACATACCCTCCGTATAAAGTGGGTCTTCTAATCCGTCCTCTAAAGTAGAGAGATCCATCACATGTGCAGCCAATAAGGAGATGATTCCTCCTCCCACAATATCATGTGGCTCATTCTTCCTAATCCGCTTCAAGGCGGTAAGGAAGAGGTATGGCCAATCCGGTACCCAATCATTTGTGGAGAGGCAGACGTATAGCAGCAGAAGGTCCTTAAGAGCAACCTTATTCTCCTCCTTGTGTCCACAGAAGACACTCATGAATACCTTCGAGATGAGCCTCAAACAGCGGTAAGTGAATTTATTGGAGTACTCACCCTCTGCATGAAATTCAGACCTAGTGGCGGCCTGCCAGAACTCCATCAAATCAGGTGTCGGAATAGGTTCTCACCAGTCGTCGGAAGCGGCTATGGTCACCCCTAATGCCTCCTGCAGCTGGGTGTAGTCTAATGTGTACTTTCTTTTGTTGAATTTGAATGTAAGTCCAACACACCCATGGTCCATCGTTTCCATTTTGAAGGTGGCAATAAACTGGCGGCTGAGCTCGAGGTATGTTGGAGCGGTTGTTGTAAAAAAATCCCCGAGCTCGGCGTTGTTGAGAAGCTCCTGCATGCTTTCCAACAAACTCAATTGTTCCACAAGGTAGGAACATCCAGAAATCGGATTGTCTCGGCCTCTGAAAACTTATACTTCTTCTGATTCTCCATCTCTTGCAATTGAGACAATCAAAGGAATTAGAAATTTCAAAAAAATTGAGTAAGAAACGAACCCTCTGTTGTGTTTTCCGCAGGGGCGGCTGCAACAGGCGATGGGGCGGCTCGACACAAGGGCGGGAGCTTGTAGGCGTAGGGGCGGGCGAAGAGCAGAGGGCGATTTGGGCGTTCGACGAAGGTGGTGACGATGGGGCTTTTCTGGCGTCTTCCTTACTGTCACAGATGTCGCCGGAGGTGGGACAATGGAGTTGGGAAAGTGAAAGGGTTGAGGGTGTGTGTGGTGGAGATGGTTGGTGTTACAAAGAGGCGGCGACACTAGGTTGCCGGAGGCGGCGCAACAACGTCTCGACAGGGCGGTGCGAGATCTTCCGGAGGGCGCAAGGGCGTAGGAGGCGAGTCGGCTAGGTTTTTAAAGGATGAATTATGGGGGAGTAAAGAGGGCGATAGATGTAGGTTTATTTTTGGGAAGTGTATTTTTTTTCTTTCCTTAACAGAACCGCAGGGGCGGCGTTTGTCAACGCGGGGGCGGTGACAAGGAAGAGGGGGTACGCAGCCTCAGCGTCGGGGGCGGAGCTGAGAATGTGTGTCAAGGGTGGCCGCCGCAGGGGTGTAGGGGTGTCACCGCGGGGGCGGTGGCCTACGTGAGCAGACGCTGGCCCAGCGCTGGGTGCGGCGCTGGCCAAGGGTGTCACCGCAGGGGCGGGGACTTAGAGCCGCAGGGGCGGTTTTCTTGACAGAAACTCCTCTTCTTATTTCTTCGGGTTGCCTCCCGAGCAGCGCCTTTGTTTTACGTCGTTGGCTTGACGTAGGGATTCTTCCTCTATGATTGAGCTTCTTCCAACATCACCTTTGGGTTTATAACCGTTTGAGAAGGTAATCCGCCGGAGGCCCTAGTTTCAATTCTTGTAATGGCTTCCACCGTTTGACCAACATGTTTCTCAAGGTTCTTGATGCTAGATTTTGTTGTTTGGACATGAGTAGCAAAGTGTTTAGTCAAAACCTGTAACATATCTTCAGTTGAGTGATACTTACCTTGGCGGGTCTGTTGTTGTTGGTTTTGTTGATCCCTCCAACAAAAATTCTGTTGGTTTCGCCAATTTGACATGAAATTATGTGCATAGGGATCGTTTCTAGGTCGTTGCTGCTGTGGTTGTCCATAACCCATTGCGTTTACCTCAGCATCGTCATCCTGGACTTGTGGACACATGTCCGTTGAATGATACGGGTCAGCACAAACTCCACAAGCTTTGAGCTGATGCGGTGTTCCCAAAAGTGTTAGCCTCTTCACCATTTCCATCAATTCCGCTAGCTCGGTGGAAATCTCACTTTTCCCGGAGCTCACAACATGGACTCCTTTCTTAGCCGGGGTCCTTCTAAAGCTCCGACTACCTTCCGCTAGTTCCTGTATCTTTTCCAAAGCAAGGTCAGGAGTAGAGTTAAGAATATTACCTCCGCAAGCCGCATCGGCGATCCTCCTTTCATTGTCTAGCAAGCCATTGTACAAGTACAAGACTAGATCTTGAGTTGAATATCCGTGAAAAGGACAGCTGGATCGGAGGCGTGCAAATCTTTCGAAGTACTCGAAGAGAGTTTCGTTTGCCTCTTGCTCGATGTTGCTTAGAGCTTTCTTCAAGCTATTAGCCTTCTTAGCTGGAAAGTATTTCTCCAAGAACGCCTTGTGAAGGTTCTCCCAAGTGTCGATACTCCCGGATGGAAGGTGGTAATACCAATCATCCGCCGAATCTTTGAGTGTGAAGCCGAATGCCCTCATCTTGATTTGTTCTTCGGTAATGTTGGCCGGCTTCATGCTCATACACACGGTATGGAACTTTCCAAGGTACTTGATGGGGTCTTTGCCACTTAGCCCATGGAAGGATGGGAGCAAGTGAATAAGGCCCGGCTTGAGCTCAAAGTTGACTCCTTCCCCTAGTGCCGGTATAGTGACCGCAAGAGGGTTTTGAGCCAAGGTGGGCTGCGTAAGTTGACGAAGAGTACGGTCAGCCATCTCTTGTTGAAGTTGTTGTTGCCTTCGTTGCCGGATGTGCGTCCTCTCAATTTCTGAATCAAAAGAAGCAAATCCCGACTTAGCACTAAGAACAAGTATAGTGAACCATAAAAATAGTTCAAACCAATAATCAATAATAACAATAAAATACTAAAACTCCCCGGCAACGGCGCCAAAATTTGACCGAAGGTATTTCTATGGTCGTCTATACCCAATCAAAAGTAAATCCCGACTTAGCACTAAGAACAAGTATAGTGATTAAGTAAGGGTCGAACCCAGGAGAGTTAAGGTGTTTTAGATGCGATTATCGATTATAGTGACAAGTAACACAAAAGGGGGGGGGTTGGTTGAATTGATGCACAAAAACTTATGAAAACGATTAATGCGGCAAGTAAGACAATAATGGATGAATCTAAACTAGGTTGATTCTAAGCATGCAATTGCTACTTTGGTGAGTTCACTTTACAAGTTTTCAAGTAATCTCCCGTCTCGATCATATATATGTGTTGAGCCAACCGGCATCAACACAACTTAACAGGTTAGAGTTCCGTAAACCTACAAGAACAAATAACAAGTTAGCTTTCAAACAAAGACTAAGGGATATAAAGAGAAGATTAAAACCGTTAAACTGATCTTTATATTTGTGCTCCTTTTCTTTAAGTAATCACAACCCGTCATTACTTAAAGTTGCTACTAGATTAAAGACCCGAACCCGGAAACTATTAACCCAAGTTGTTTACATGCACTTTAAAACCTAAGGTGATCAATCTCAAGCAATAGTAAACATGCAATTAGACAATGGAGATCAAGGAGACACAAAGTATTACTGAATGAAAACTTATATTATAAAGAACTTACAATCAAAGTAACAATGCAGCTTCAAACCAACCCACTGTAGTAAGGGAGTTAGCAACTCATTACAAGGTAGCAAGACAATCTAAGTGGATAATTTGTTGGCTAACAAGATGATAAGATGCCTTTTTTCTAGCAATCAACCAAGGACTATTTATACTACAAAAGGCACCAAAAAGGAGTAAATGGCCGGCCCAAAACAACCACCTTTAATGCCATAAAGGTGGTGTAAACAGCCGGAGTAAAGCTTCTAACGTTAAGCTGCAGGGGCGCCCTTCAGCTCCGCAAGAGCGGTGAAGACAAAAACGCTTGATCTTCTTCAAGACCGCAGGGGCGGCTAGGCAATTGCGTTGGGGCAGATCTTCAATGCTCTTCAAACGTTTGACCCTTTGACTTCACGACGTTTCTGATGCCAAGCCGCCGGGGCGTCCCTATGTCGACACAGGGGTGGTGACACAACCTCTTCGCCTTCCAGCTTCTAGGTTGAGGCGCAGGCAGGAGCGCAGTGAGAGACGCAAGGAAGCTAGTCTTCGTTTCTTCAGGGTAGGTCACCGCAGGGGCGCCAAGGAGTGGCGCAGGGGCGGTGACACACTTCATGGTTGGCGCTGGTGAAGGCGCAGGGAATGCTCCGGTGTAAGGCGTCACCCGCAGGGGCGGTGGCAGGGCTCCGCAGGGGCGGTGAGGCAACAGAAGCTTTGCTTCGTGAACGATCTTTACTCCTAAGTGCTTCTAACTCCTTCCTTAGCTTCTTTTAGTCTTCTTCTTCTGGACTAAGGAGTTAGTAGCATAAACCGACACAAATGCAATCAAAAGACTCTAAAAACTAACCTAAATGATAGTGATTCCATCACCTATCAACGAGTAATGGCGATTACTACTAGGAGTGGTGTAACAACCACCGATCCGCAAACCAAGTTTGTAGAAGTTCCCGCTGTGAAAGAGAAAAATACGGAGAAGGAGGATGTTTATGTTCCTCCTCCAGCTTACAAACCTCCTCTACCATTCCCGCAATCTAGAGCAAGAGCGCGTCTAGACAAATAATTCGGTAAGTTCATTGATCTAATGAGAAAACTGCATATTAACATACCTTTTGATGATGCAATTGTAGGTATGCCCGCCTACGGGAAGTTTTTAAAAGAAATCCTCTCTAACAAGAGGAAGCTGGAAGACTTTGGAGAAGTCAAGATGAGTTCGGAATCTTCGGAGCTCATCAAAACAATGACGGAGAAGATGCCCTCAAAGCTGAGAGATCCGGGGTCATTTTGTATTCCAATAGGAGTTGGTGAAGTCACATATGATGCTCTTTGTGACTTAGGAGCAAGCGTAAGCATCATCCCGCTTGCTTTGTGTAGGAAGATCGGTTTAGTTGAACCTAAACCGGTGAAGATGACGTTGTACATGGCGGATCGATCCATAACTCGACCCGTAGGTATCATTGAAGAAGTCCCAGTCAAGCTCGGGAGACCATTTCTTGCAACCTCCGGTTGTATGGTGAATTGCAAGAATGCTAGACTAGCCTTCGATATAGGAGAAGAGAAGGTTGAATTTGTTCTCTCAACCTTGGTGAAAGAACCTGCACTTGGAGAGGATATGTTCAACATCCATGATGAAGAAGCGTCTAGAGAGGTAATAAGTTCGATCTTGTTTAAAGATCCATTGCAAAAGGTCATAACCATGAGCATCATGGAAAAGGGAGAAGAAGAGGATTGCAATGCTGAGGTTGAAGCTTTGGAGGAGCTAAAAGAGGTACAAGATTAAGAGTTCGAGAAATTGTATGACGGCTCGGAAAACAGAAGAAACCACGGCCAGTCGTGCTATTCCACGGCCGTGGTTCCACAAATTCGACCCGTAGAGTGTTATTTTGAGAACATCAGATATTTCCACACCCTAAACCACGGCCGTGGAAGTAACAGGTGTGCCGTGGTTTTGGAAAATGCTGAAAACAATTCCGTCTTTCCTACAACCACTCTTGAGTCTTCTTCCACTACTCCCACACCCTTAGAGACTTCTAAGGAAGCATCGAGCACACCTCAAGACACATTAAAGGCATCAATAGCTTTGGAATTGAAGCCGCTTCCCAAACATCTTTGGTATGTTTTTCTTGGAACTAATTCTACCTTTCCCGTTATTGTTAGTTCCGATTTAAATGAAGATGAACATGAGAAACTTATGGATGTTTTGAGGAAACATAGGAAAGCTTTAGGCTATACCATAGAGGATCTTGTAGGAATTAAACCATCTTTATGTATGCACAAGATTCTAATGGAGGTGGATTACAAGCCTTCACGACAACCTCAAAGACGGTTAAACCCGATCATGAAAGAAGTCGTGAAGAAGGAAATCCTTAAGTTACTTGACGCATGTATCATCTATCCTATCTCCGATAGCAAGTGGGTGAGCCCCGTTCAAGTCTTTCCTAAGAAGGGAGGAATGACCGTTGTGACCAACAAGAACAACGAACTCATTCTAACGAGAACCGTGACGGGTTGGAGGATGTGCATTGACTACCGCAAGCTGAACAATGCAACTAGGAAGGATCACTTCCCGCTACCATTCATCGATCAAATGCTTGAAAGGGTAGCACAACACTCCTACTTTTGTTACCTTGACGGTTATAGTGGTTTCTTTTAGATTCCAATTCACCCGGACGATCAAGAGAAGACCACATTCACGTGTCCATGAGGTACGTTTGCTTATAGGAGGATGTCATTCGGACTTTGTAACGCTCCATCCACCTTTCAAAGGAGTATGATGGCCATCTTCTCGGAATATATTGAGGAAATCATGGAGGTTTTTATGGACAATTTTTCAGTTTATGGTTCCTCATTTGACAATTGTCTTGCTAACCTTTCTCTTGTTTTGTGAAGATGTGAAGACACTAACCTTGTCCTAAATTGGGAAAAGTGTCAATTCATGGTTAAGGAAGGCATTGTGCTAGGACATTTGATCTCTAATAGAGGGATCGAAGTTGTTAAGGCTAAGATAGAGACGATAGAGAAACTTCCTCCTCCATCTTCGGTGAAGGGGATAAGAAGTTTCCTAGGACATGCAGGGTTTTATAGGAGATTCATCAAAGATTTCTCGAAAATTTCAGAACCACTAACTAATCTATTGATGAAGGATGTTGTTTTTGATTTTTCGCAGGAATATTTAGATGCCTTCTATAAGATTAGAGAAGCTCTCATCTCAGCCCCGATAATCCAACCTCCGGATTGGAATCTTCCATTCGAGGTTATGTGTGATGCGAGTGACGTAGTTGTTGGAGCGGTTCTTGGACAAAAGAAGGAAGGCCGCACTCATGCCATCAACTATGCTAGCAAGACGCTAGATGAAGCGCAACTCAACTACGCCACAACTGAAAAAGAATTTTTAGCCGTTGTATATGCTTTTTGAAAAGTTTCGTTCTTGTAGGAGCGAAGGTGATTGTATACACGGACCATTCAGCAATACGGTATTTGCTCACCAAGAAGGATGCAAAGGCAACGCTGATTACATGGATTCTTCTTCTTCAAGAATTCGATCTAGAGATTCGCGACAAGGGTTCCGAAAATTCTGTTGCGGATCACCTAAGTCGTCTACCACACACCGAAGGCGACGACCTACTCATCGATGATTCCTTCCCGGACGAACATTTGCACATAATGGAAGAATGCATCGATAAGATTTCTAGAGGTAACGAACCTTGGTTTGCTGATTTTGTAAATTACTTGATTTGTCAGGAAATACCTCCCCGACTATCCTATGCACAAAGAAAGAAATTCTTTAGAGATGTCCGCCAATACCATTGGAATGAACCTCTACTCTTCAAGAGAGGTCTCGACGGCATCATTAGAAGATGTGTGCCAGAAGATGAAATGCAAAGCGTCATTCGTCATTGTCATTCACTTCCTTGTGGAGGACACGCTAGTTCCCATAAAACTAGCACTAAGGTATTGCAATCCGGATTCTTTTGGCCTACTTTATTTAAGGATGTGCAAACTTTTGTTTCTTGTTGCGATGCTTGTCAAATATCTCTAGGAGAAACGAGATGCCTCTCAAGAACATTCAAGAGGTGGAAATCTTTGACGTTTGGGGAGTTGACTTCATGGAACCATTCCCATCATCTTGCGGAAACCAATACATACTGTTCGCTCCAAACGGTGTGTGCAAGCTTTAAATTTATAACCCTAGACTTAAGCTTAAAACAAGGATGCGAACCCGCAGTGTACGGGTCAATCGTAGTAAAAGCAAGAAAATTCCAGGGGTCGATCACAGGGACTTAGTGAAACAAAGTCCAATACGGTATGCTAGTGTTAATGCTAACCACAAGAGCAAGTATACAATCAAAGATGAATAAGATGTCAAATAAAGCAAACATGCAATTCTAGGGATTAAAGCATCTAGTTGTGGTTCCAACTCAAGATCTATAGATAAGCGGACAAAGCTGAGATTTTTGCATGGGGAAGGTGTTTCTAAAGTGGAGTAGATCACCGGGTAAGTCTCACTACACACTAATCCCAAACCGTAACTCCTATTACCGGGTAAGTCTCAAGGAATTAAGATAAAGAACTATTGCCTCAAACTAACACACCATCTAAGGGAATAGAATCAACCTTTACCGGGTAAGTCTCAGGCTAACTCACAAAGATGGGATGGAAGCACACTCAAACCCCAATAAAGGACAAGCCTTTATTACCTACACTTATGATCGTTAGTATACAAACTAAGGAATTACCGGGTAAGTCTCATCCTAAGCTTGCTTTGAACCAGAAAGGTATAATAAGAATAGGATTTGGCAAACTCTTAACACATTAACTCTCAGTTAAGGATCGGATAAGCCACCTCGGTCAGCCAGTTTCCACCCCGGCCGAGATGTTCATCGACTGAACGAGATGCTTAGGGTTAAGGTTAAAGACTCGAACTTTCAGGATCCTACTGTGATTAAGATCATTCTATCATTGTTTTTCCCACAACCTTCAGCCAATCACCCTAGAATCACACAAGGAAATTAGCCACTCATCATCATAATGAAAGTATTAAATATATGGGAAGAAGGTGAATATTTGAACAAAGAAGAATTTAATGAAAACACTTCAATATCTGAATCAAATATCACACAAAAATCGTTCCTTGGATAATGATCCAATAAGACAAGACAACAAGGAAAGGAATTGAAGACAATCTTACAAAACCCTCCAAAAAGCTATAAAGCTATAGTCTTCAATCTTCCTTCAACCTTCAAAAAGGTTCTTCGAATCTCCCAAATTGGAGTAGGATGCGGCTGCTGCGCTGATAGCGGGTGTATGCAGCCTGTATTTCGGTGTAAGCGGGCTTCTAAGCATGTAAGCATGATCGGATTTGTAGAAAATCCAACCCTTTATATAGGAGAATTATCTTCCAAAGATAAAATATCTTAAGAAGATATTATCCCATAAATATAGGTAAAATATATGATTCTGCATATCTCCTTCCTTCTAGAAGCTCAGCCCAAAAATATAGGATCACTTTCCAATTTTAAAAGATCTCAGCCAAGAATAAAATATTCTCGCCGCGTCCTAGGTGTCCGCCTCGGTCGAGTCGGTGTCTCTGGATCGCCTCGGTCGAGATGAATCTCTGGGCAACCGAGGTGATCATAACTGAGTGTAGAATCTCTCAAAACTGGTCCAAAGTAAATCTTTAATCCATGGCTATGCTTCCTGAAGGATTCCTTTTTGCTCCTCAATGTAGCTCCAAATGACTCTTGACTCCTTTTGCTCCTTTTCGATGCAAAACGTACCATATTACCTGCAATTACAACGAAACTAGGTGTAGACCTCGATTCTCGCAAAGGTAGATGAAATGGTAGTAAAATCACATAATGTACATACAAACATGCAGATTATGAAAGATAAAACGTCCAAACAAACCCCAAAATATAGACTCTAATTCATGCTATCAAAATACCCCATACTTAGCCCTTGCTTGTCCCCAAGCAAGTTCCTCATATAAAAGACAAGATAGAATGAATTATAAGTCATGAAAATCGACGAAAAAGTCTTTCAAAAACATTTTATGGTGTGCAACTATCATAGATCACTCTAAGAGAATACTTCCTGGATTTAAAAACTTAATATGCTCAAAACATTTTATAAATATAGAAAAGTTGTTCATCTTTGCATAAAACCATAGAATGCATAATAAGTCATAATTATCAAAATTAATCATGTATTATCCAGTTTAAACCACTAAGTCAATCAACAAGCTCAAGGTCTCAAGGACTTCCCAAAAGAAAAGGTCAAGAAACGTGTAGGGTAGGGATGTATGTAAGGTAATGTGGTGCTAGAATCCGGGAAAAGGATGAACTTCACTTTGACTTGCAACATCTTCCACCAATAAGCTTCGCTTATTTCACACTTTTTCTTTTTACTTTACTTTTTGGGATGCATGGACAGAGGTGCACAATAACCGAAGCCTAGGAAATCTGCAATCATCAATTTCTTGAGATGCATCAAACCCTTGATGCACATACCATGACCCGTTAGGAATATCGCTCAATCCGACTTTGGCAAGACACAAACACCCGGCTATGTGAATGGTGCCGAGTTACTCATCTTCATGATTGACTTCCCCAAACCTATTATTGCTTTCTAACACTTTCACTTCCAGCCACTTCTCAACTTTAACTCCACTTGCTTTCACCACTTCGCTTGCTTCCAAATTCCCGGATAGGTAAAGGGAGGCAAAATGTATGTGAGGGGCTAAGCATGATCAAGAAGAAGAAGAAGAAGAGAATGAATTGCCTTGGTCTTTCCAAGAAGAAAGTGAGAGAACTTAACCTGCGGTGTCAACCTTCAAATTCAACATAATTTGGATAAAAACAAAGTATTAAACATGCCAATAATTTCAAACAAAGCACTTAGCAACTTAAACATATTATAAAACCTTTCAAACACATAAAGAATTTAAAACCAGTCAGTAAGCAAGATCTTCACTGAGGTCATATCCAGATAAGCAACAGTAAAATCGTTTTCGAAAACTCTCAGTTAACCCACCTCGGTCGAGATGTTCTTGGTCAACCGAGGTGAATCACCTCGTTCGGCTAGAACTGTCCCGGTCGAGGTCAAAAAAAAATTTTTAAAACCATGTTTTTTTTCGGTTTCGACGTTTTTCTCAATCAAATAACCTGTAAGTATGCATGTAATATCAGATAAACATATAGAGCATAATAGAATCATAAATAAAATATCCGATAAGATAGAGTCATCCATCACATAAGTGTCAAATAATACACAAATACCCCATACTTGGGACACATTGTCCCAATGGGTCAAAATAAGTCTAAGGACAGGATACTCACCGAACATAGCTAAACTGCATGAAGAAGTAAGAAACAGCTCCCAGATAAGACCATCTCGGTTGGCGAAGCACATTTCGGTCGAGGTGTTCTGACAGTACCCGAGATGTATCTCAGTAAAGCTCGTTTCCTCAACTTCTCGAAACTTCGTTCTTCTAGTGTAGCTCTTGAACTGTGATCCTTCTTTTTGGAATATCTGGTTGTTGTCTAGAGGAAAACAAAAACAAAGCAACTATCTAAACTAAACTAGAAAAGGGAGAAGAAAGCAATACCTTGGGTTGCCTCCCAAGAAGCGCTTGGTTTAAGGTCGCTAGCTGGACCCTTCTCCATAGAATTACTCAATGTACCTTGAACACCATGGAGTGCTCATCACATCCATCATAAAATTCTTCCAAAAAGGCTCCGGTTCCTAATTTCACCGGCAAATGGTAAGATCTCCCACGTACAAGCTTGTACGGTTTGATTCTTACCGGAATCCTTCTAGCTTTCCTGCACTTCAATGGGACACAATCTAGCCTTGCGTCCCATCCCTTCCTTGATCGAGAAAACAACTTCTCGAGAATCCTAGTAGCTTCCCCATCTTTAGCATGGGGATGGTGCAAGGTCCTTAGCATGCGAGGGACCCCATACTTGAACAAGAGACACTTCATCACCTTAACGGTGTAGTGCTTGCAAACTCCACTCCTTATAATCCAAGGAGTACCTTCTTCCAACAGTTTCAAGAGAGGTTTCATCTTGATCTTAGGAGGTTCTTTCGGAAGAGACCTCCAACTCTCCGGTGCCTTCCTGAAAAATTCAGAAATATTAATAGGGAATTCAAATGAAGTAGGAGAATGTACCTTGCAAAGTTCTCCAAAGCTTGAGATAAGTTTCGTGTTAGGTTGATAATCCACCCACGAAATCTCTCTCAGTTCTGCTGGTCTTTCTTCCACCTTGACCACAATCTCAGTAATTTGGCCAAGGTTCTCTGCATCTTCTATTTCTGATTTTGCAGATTCTTCTTCCATCTCGGTCGAGATCTCTTCCACCTCGGCCGAGGTCTCAACAGTCGGATCGAGATCCTCCACATCCTCCTCTTCCACAAAAACATCAGGAGAAGCTTCCGGTCGGACCAGAGGAATGCTTGGAACGTGCAACACTTCCTTATGCTCCTCTTGCGGCCTAGCATAGGATAGGGTGCTTTCCTTGAGCTCCGTCACCTTCTTCATCAACTTCTCCAACCTAGATTCGAGAGAGTCTTCAAGAGGCTGCTCATAAGTCTTTTTAGGGACATTCAATTCATCCCACATCGTAAGTTCACGCTGAATGGCCTCTTCTCTTTCCCATTCATTGTTGAACCAATAGAAGGAGTACTTCTCTTCCAAGTATTCATAATGATCTGCCCTAGCACTTTGTCTTGCTATCCAGGCTGGATCAAACATAGCCATCAGAAATCCTGAAAACTACAAAACTCATAGAAAGAGTAGTTAGTAGCAACAGGGGCAAGTGCCCCGAAAGCAAACCGTAACCGGCTCGGTCTAGACCAAGTCCCCGGCAACGGCGCCAAAAACTTGTTCGCTCCAAACGGTGTGTGCAAGCTTTAAATTTATAACCCTAGACTTAAGCTTAAAACAAGGATGCGAACCCGCAGTGTACGGGTCAATCGTAGTAAAAGCAAGAAAATTCCAGGGGTCGATCACAGGGACTTAGTGAAACAAAGTCCAATACGGTATGCTAGTGTTAATGCTAACCACAAGAGCAAGTATACAATCAAAGATGAATAAGATGTCAAATAAAGCAAACATGCAATTCTAGGGATTAAAGCATCTAGTTGTGGTTCCAACTCAAGATCTATAGATAAGCGGACAAAGCTGAGATTTTTGCATGGGGAAGGTGTTTCTAAAGTGGAGTAGATCACCGGGTAAGTCTCACTACACACTAATCCCAAACCGTAACTCCTATTACCGGGTAAGTCTCAAGGAATTAAGATAAAGAACTATTGCCTCAAACTAACACACCATCTAAGGGAATAGAATCAACCTTTACCGGGTAAGTCTCAGGCTAACTCACAAAGATGGGATGGAAGCACACTCAAACCCCAATAAAGGACAAGCCTTTATTACCTACACTTATGATCGTTAGTATACAAACTAAGGAATTACCGGGTAAGTCTCATCCTAAGCTTGCTTTGAACCAGAAAGGTATAATAAGAATAGGATTTGGCAAACTCTTAACACATTAACTCTCAGTTAAGGATCGGATAAGCCACCTCGGTCAGCCAGTTTCCACCCCGGCCGAGATGTTCATCGACTGAACGAGATGCTTAGGGTTAAGGTTAAAGACTCGAACTTTCAGGATCCTACTGTGATTAAGATCATTCTATCATTGTTTTTCCCACAACCTTCAGCCAATCACCCTAGAATCACACAAGGAAATTAGCCACTCATCATCATAATGAAAGTATTAAATATATGGGAAGAAGGTGAATATTTGAACAAAGAAGAATTTAATGAAAACACTTCAATATCTGAATCAAATATCACACAAAAATCGTTCCTTGGATAATGATCCAATAAGACAAGACAACAAGGAAAGGAATTGAAGACAATCTTACAAAACCCTCCAAAAAGCTATAAAGCTATAGTCTTCAATCTTCCTTCAACCTTCAAAAAGGTTCTTCGAATCTCCCAAATTGGAGTAGGATGCGGCTGCTGCGCTTGTAAACCCTGATCGGTGGTATAGCGTGATCTTCTCGTAAGCAAGATATCGATGATCCGAAGATGGGTGAATTGTAGAAAATCCAACCCTTTATATAGGAGAATTATCTTCCAAAGATAAAATATCTTAAGAAGATATTATCCCATAAATATAGGTAAAATATATGATTCTGCATATCTCCTTCCTTCTAGAAGCTCAGCCCAAAAATATAGGATCACTTTCCAATTTTAAAAGATCTCAGCCAAGAATAAAATATTCTCGCCGCGTCCTAGGTGTCCGCCTCGGTCGAGTCGGTGTCTCTGGATCGCCTCGGTCGAGATGAATCTCTGGGCAACCGAGGTGATCATAACTGAGTGTAGAATCTCTCAAAACTGGTCCAAAGTAAATCTTTAATCCATGGCTATGCTTCCTGAAGGATTCCTTTTTGCTCCTCAATGTAGCTCCAAATGACTCTTGACTCCTTTTGCTCCTTTTCGATGCAAAACGTACCATATTACCTGCAATTACAACGAAACTAGGTGTAGACCTCGATTCTCGCAAAGGTAGATGAAATGGTAGTAAAATCACATAATGTACATACAAACATGCAGATTATGAAAGATAAAACGTCCAAACAAACCCCAAAATATAGACTCTAATTCATGCTATCAAAATACCCCATACTTAGCCCTTGCTTGTCCCCAAGCAAGTTCCTCATATAAAAGACAAGATAGAATGAATTATAAGTCATGAAAATCGACGAAAAAGTCTTTCAAAAACATTTTATGGTGTGCAACTATCATAGATCACTCTAAGAGAATACTTCCTGGATTTAAAAACTTAATATGCTCAAAACATTTTATAAATATAGAAAAGTTGTTCATCTTTGCATAAAACCATAGAATGCATAATAAGTCATAATTATCAAAATTAATCATGTATTATCCAGTTTAAACCACTAAGTCAATCAACAAGCTCAAGGTCTCAAGGACTTCCCAAAAGAAAAGGTCAAGAAACGTGTAGGGTAGGGATGTATGTAAGGTAATGTGGTGCTAGAATCCGGGAAAAGGATGAACTTCACTTTGACTTGCAACATCTTCCACCAATAAGCTTCGCTTATTTCACACTTTTTCTTTTTACTTTACTTTTTGGGATGCATGGACAGAGGTGCACAATAACCGAAGCCTAGGAAATCTGCAATCATCAATTTCTTGAGATGCATCAAACCCTTGATGCACATACCATGACCCGTTAGGAATATCGCTCAATCCGACTTTGGCAAGACACAAACACCCGGCTATGTGAATGGTGCCGAGTTACTCATCTTCATGATTGACTTCCCCAAACCTATTATTGCTTTCTAACACTTTCACTTCCAGCCACTTCTCAACTTTAACTCCACTTGCTTTCACCACTTCGCTTGCTTCCAAATTCCCGGATAGGTAAAGGGAGGCAAAATGTATGTGAGGGGCTAAGCATGATCAAGAAGAAGAAGAAGAAGAGAATGAATTGCCTTGGTCTTTCCAAGAAGAAAGTGAGAGAACTTAACCTGCGGTGTCAACCTTCAAATTCAACATAATTTGGATAAAAACAAAGTATTAAACATGCCAATAATTTCAAACAAAGCACTTAGCAACTTAAACATATTATAAAACCTTTCAAACACATAAAGAATTTAAAACCAGTCAGTAAGCAAGATCTTCACTGAGGTCATATCCAGATAAGCAACAGAAAAATCGTTTTCGAAAACTCTCAGTTAACCCACCTCGGTCGAGATGTTCTTGGTCAACCGAGGTGAATCACCTCGTTCGGCTAGAACTGTCCCGGTCGAGGTCAAAAAAAAATTTTTAAAACCATTTTTTTTTTCGGTTTCGACGTTTTTCTCAATCAAATAACCTGTAAGTATGCATGTAATATCAGATAAACATATAGAGCATAATAGAATCATAAATATCCATCAAAGTAGCACACAATCATCCATAGTCAAATAACATATCCGCATACCCCATACTTGGGACACATTGTCCCAATGGGTCAAAATAAGTCTAAGGACAGGATACTCACCGAACATAGCTAAACTGCATGAAGAAGTAAGAAACAGCTCCCAGATAAGACCATCTCGGTTGGCGAAGCACATTTCGGTCGAGGTGTTCTGACAGTACCCGAGATGTATCTCAGTAAAGCTCGTTTCCTCAACTTCTCGAAACTTCGTTCTTCTAGTGTAGCTCTTGAACTGTGATCCTTCTTTTTGGAATATCTGGTTGTTGTCTAGAGGAAAACAAAAACAAAGCAACTATCTAAACTAAACTAGAAAAGGGAGAAGAAAGCAATACCTTGGGTTGCCTCCCAAGAAGCGCTTGGTTTAAGGTCGCTAGCTGGACCCTTCTCCATAGAATTACTCAATGTACCTTGAACACCATGGAGTGCTCATCACATCCATCATAAAATTCTTCCAAAAAGGTTCCGGTTCCTAATTTCACCGGCAAATGGTAAGATCTCCCACGTACAAGCTTGTACGGTTTGATTCTCACCGGAATCCTTCTAGACTTCCTGCACTTCAATGGGACATTCCTCGTGTCCCATCCTTTCCTTGATCGAGAAAACAGTTTCTCGAGAATCATAGCAGCTTCCCCATCTATAGCTTGGGGATGGTACAGGGTCCTGAGCATGCGAGGGACCCCATACTTGAACAAGAGACTCTTCATCGCCTTAGCGGTGAAGCGCTTGTTAACTTCACTCCTTATAATCCGAGGAGCTTCTTCTTCCAACAATTTCAAGGAAGACTTCATCTTGATCTTTGGAGGTTCTTTCGGAAGAGACCTCCAACTCTCCGGTGCATTCCTGAAAATTTCAGAAATTTTAATAGGGAATTCGAATGGAGTAAGAGAACTTACCTTGTAAAGTTCTCCAAAGCTCGGATCAGGTTTCATGTTAGGTTGATAACCAACACATGAAATCTCTCTCAACTCAGTTGATCTTTCTTCCACCTTGACCACAGTCTCAGTAATTTGGCCAAGGTTCTTTGCATCTTCTGCTTCCAGTTTTGCAGATTCTTCCATCTCGGTCGAGATCTCCTCCACCTCGGCCGAGGTCTCGGCAGTTGGATCGAGATCTTCCACATCCTCCGCTTCCACAAAAGCTTCAGGAGAAACTTCCGGTTCGACCAAAGGAATGCTTGGAACGTGCAACAATTCCTTATGCTCCTCTTTCGGCTTAGCATAGGATAGGGTGCTTTCCTTGAGCTCCTCCACCTTCTTCATCAACTTCTCCAATCTTGATTCGAGAGAGTCTTCAAAAGGTTGCTCATAAATGTTTTTAGGGACATTCTTCTCATCCCATATCGCAAGTTCACGCTGAATGACCTCTTCTCTTTCCCATTCATTGCTGAACCAATAGAAGGAGTACTTCTCCTCCAAGTATTCATAATGGTCCGCCCTAGCACTTTGCCTTGCTATCCAGGCTGGATCAAATGTAGTCATCGGAAATCCTGAAAACTACAAAACTCATAGAAAGAGTAGTTAGTAGCAACAGGGGCAAGTGCCCCGAAAGCAAACCGTAACCGGCTCGGTCTAGACCAAGTCCCCGGCAACGGCGCCAAAAACTTGTTCGCTCCAAACGGTGTGTGCAAGCTTTAAATTTATAACCCTAGACTTAAGCTTAAAACAAGGATGCGAACCCGCAGTGTACGGGTCAATCGTAGTAAAAGCAAGAAAATTCCAGGGGTCGATCACAGGGACTTAGTGAAACAAAGTCCAATACGGTATGCTAGTGTTAATGCTAACCACAAGAGCAAGTATACAATCAAAGATGAATAAGATGTCAAATAAAGCAAACATGCAATTCTAGGGATTAAAGCATCTAGTTGTGGTTCCAACTCAAGATCTATAGATAAGCGGACAAAGCTGAGATTTTTGCATGGGGAAGGTGTTTCTAAAGTGGAGTAGATCACCGGGTAAGTCTCACTACACACTAATCCCAAACCGTAACTCCTATTACCGGGTAAGTCTCAAGGAATTAAGATAAAGAACTATTGCCTCAAACTAACACACCATCTAAGGGAATAGAATCAACCTTTACCGGGTAAGTCTCAGGCTAACTCACAAAGATGGGATGGAAGCACACTCAAACCCCAATAAAGGACAAGCCTTTATTACCTACACTTATGATCGTTAGTATACAAACTAAGGAATTACCGGGTAAGTCTCATCCTAAGCTTGCTTTGAACCAGAAAGGTATAATAAGAATAGGATTTGGCAAACTCTTAACACATTAACTCTCAGTTAAGGATCGGATAAGCCACCTCGGTCAGCCAGTTTCCACCCCGGCCGAGATGTTCATCGACTGAACGAGATGCTTAGGGTTAAGGTTAAAGACTCGAACTTTCAGGATCCTACTGTGATTAAGATCATTCTATCATTGTTTTTCCCACAACCTTCAGCCAATCACCCTAGAATCACACAAGGAAATTAGCCACTCATCATCATAATGAAAGTATTAAATATATGGGAAGAAGGTGAATATTTGAACAAAGAAGAATTTAATGAAAACACTTCAATATCTGAATCAAATATCACACAAAAATCGTTCCTTGGATAATGATCCAATAAGACAAGACAACAAGGAAAGGAATTGAAGACAATCTTACAAAACCCTCCAAAAAGCTATAAAGCTATAGTCTTCAATCTTCCTTCAACCTTCAAAAAGGTTCTTCGAATCTCCCAAATTGGAGTAGGATGCGGCTGCTGCGCTTGTAAACCCTGATCGGTGGTATAGCGTGATCTTCTCGTAAGCAAGATATCGATGATCCGAAGATGGGTGAATTGTAGAAAATCCAACCCTTTATATAGGAGAATTATCTTCCAAAGATAAAATATCTTAAGAAGATATTATCCCATAAATATAGGTAAAATATATGATTCTGCATATCTCCTTCCTTCTAGAAGCTCAGCCCAAAAATATAGGATCACTTTCCAATTTTAAAAGATCTCAGCCAAGAATAAAATATTCTCGCCGCGTCCTAGGTGTCCGCCTCGGTCGAGTCGGTGTCTCTGGATCGCCTCGGTCGAGATGAATCTCTGGGCAACCGAGGTGATCATAACTGAGTGTAGAATCTCTCAAAACTGGTCCAAAGTAAATCTTTAATCCATGGCTATGCTTCCTGAAGGATTCCTTTTTGCTCCTCAATGTAGCTCCAAATGACTCTTGACTCCTTTTGCTCCTTTTCGATGCAAAACGTACCATATTACCTGCAATTACAACGAAACTAGGTGTAGACCTCGATTCTCGCAAAGGTAGATGAAATGGTAGTAAAATCACATAATGTACATACAAACATG
>BSUD01000007.1:38409111-38547990 GCA_033239045.1 Fagopyrum esculentum
TACCCCATACTTGGGACACATTGTCCCAATGGGTCAAAATAAGTCTAAGGACAGGATACTCACCGAACATAGCTAAACTGCATGAAGAAGTAAGAAACAGCTCCCAGATAAGACCATCTCGGTTGGCGAAGCACATTTCGGTCGAGGTGTTCTGACAGTACCCGAGATGTATCTCAGTAAAGCTCGTTTCCTCAACTTCTCGAAACTTCGTTCTTCTAGTGTAGCTCTTGAACTGTGATCCTTCTTTTTGGAATATCTGGTTGTTGTCTAGAGGAAAACAAAAACAAAGCAACTATCTAAACTAAACTAGAAAAGGGAGAAGAAAGCAATACCTTGGGTTGCCTCCCAAGAAGCGCTTGGTTTAAGGTCGCTAGCTGGACCCTTCTCCATAGAATTACTCAATGTACCTTGAACACCATGGAGTGCTCATCACATCCATCATAAAATTCTTCCAAAAAGGCTCCGGTTCCTAATTTCACCGGCAAATGGTAAGATCTCCCACGTACAAGCTTGTACGGTTTGATTCTTACCGGAATCCTTCTAGCTTTCCTGCACTTCAATGGGACACAATCTAGCCTTGCGTCCCATCCCTTCCTTGATCGAGAAAACAACTTCTCGAGAATCCTAGTAGCTTCCCCATCTTTAGCATGGGGATGGTGCAAGGTCCTTAGCATGCGAGGGACCCCATACTTGAACAAGAGACACTTCATCACCTTAACGGTGTAGTGCTTGCAAACTCCACTCCTTATAATCCAAGGAGTACCTTCTTCCAACAGTTTCAAGAGAGGTTTCATCTTGATCTTAGGAGGTTCTTTCGGAAGAGACCTCCAACTCTCCGGTGCCTTCCTGAAAAATTCAGAAATATTAATAGGGAATTCAAATGAAGTAGGAGAATGTACCTTGCAAAGTTCTCCAAAGCTTGAGATAAGTTTCGTGTTAGGTTGATAATCCACCCACGAAATCTCTCTCAGTTCTGCTGGTCTTTCTTCCACCTTGACCACAATCTCAGTAATTTGGCCAAGGTTCTCTGCATCTTCTATTTCTGATTTTGCAGATTCTTCTTCCATCTCGGTCGAGATCTCTTCCACCTCGGCCGAGGTCTCAACAGTCGGATCGAGATCCTCCACATCCTCCTCTTCCACAAAAACATCAGGAGAAGCTTCCGGTCGGACCAGAGGAATGCTTGGAACGTGCAACACTTCCTTATGCTCCTCTTGCGGCCTAGCATAGGATAGGGTGCTTTCCTTGAGCTCCGTCACCTTCTTCATCAACTTCTCCAACCTAGATTCGAGAGAGTCTTCAAGAGGCTGCTCATAAGTCTTTTTAGGGACATTCAATTCATCCCACATCGTAAGTTCACGCTGAATGGCCTCTTCTCTTTCCCATTCATTGTTGAACCAATAGAAGGAGTACTTCTCTTCCAAGTATTCATAATGATCTGCCCTAGCACTTTGTCTTGCTATCCAGGCTGGATCAAACATAGCCATCAGAAATCCTGAAAACTACAAAACTCATAGAAAGAGTAGTTAGTAGCAACAGGGGCAAGTGCCCCGAAAGCAAACCGTAACCGGCTCGGTCTAGACCAAGTCCCCGGCAACGGCGCCAAAAACTTGTTCGCTCCAAACGGTGTGTGCAAGCTTTAAATTTATAACCCTAGACTTAAGCTTAAAACAAGGATGCGAACCCGCAGTGTACGGGTCAATCGTAGTAAAAGCAAGAAAATTCCAGGGGTCGATCACAGGGACTTAGTGAAACAAAGTCCAATACGGTATGCTAGTGTTAATGCTAACCACAAGAGCAAGTATACAATCAAAGATGAATAAGATGTCAAATAAAGCAAACATGCAATTCTAGGGATTAAAGCATCTAGTTGTGGTTCCAACTCAAGATCTATAGATAAGCGGACAAAGCTGAGATTTTTGCATGGGGAAGGTGTTTCTAAAGTGGAGTAGATCACCGGGTAAGTCTCACTACACACTAATCCCAAACCGTAACTCCTATTACCGGGTAAGTCTCAAGGAATTAAGATAAAGAACTATTGCCTCAAACTAACACACCATCTAAGGGAATAGAATCAACCTTTACCGGGTAAGTCTCAGGCTAACTCACAAAGATGGGATGGAAGCACACTCAAACCCCAATAAAGGACAAGCCTTTATTACCTACACTTATGATCGTTAGTATACAAACTAAGGAATTACCGGGTAAGTCTCATCCTAAGCTTGCTTTGAACCAGAAAGGTATAATAAGAATAGGATTTGGCAAACTCTTAACACATTAACTCTCAGTTAAGGATCGGATAAGCCACCTCGGTCAGCCAGTTTCCACCCCGGCCGAGATGTTCATCGACTGAACGAGATGCTTAGGGTTAAGGTTAAAGACTCGAACTTTCAGGATCCTACTGTGATTAAGATCATTCTATCATTGTTTTTCCCACAACCTTCAGCCAATCACCCTAGAATCACACAAGGAAATTAGCCACTCATCATCATAATGAAAGTATTAAATATATGGGAAGAAGGTGAATATTTGAACAAAGAAGAATTTAATGAAAACACTTCAATATCTGAATCAAATATCACACAAAAATCGTTCCTTGGATAATGATCCAATAAGACAAGACAACAAGGAAAGGAATTGAAGACAATCTTACAAAACCCTCCAAAAAGCTATAAAGCTATAGTCTTCAATCTTCCTTCAACCTTCAAAAAGGTTCTTCGAATCTCCCAAATTGGAGTAGGATGCGGCTGCTGCGCTTGTAAACCCTGATCGGTGGTATAGCGTGATCTTCTCGTAAGCAAGATATCGATGATCCGAAGATGGGTGAATTGTAGAAAATCCAACCCTTTATATAGGAGAATTATCTTCCAAAGATAAAATATCTTAAGAAGATATTATCCCATAAATATAGGTAAAATATATGATTCTGCATATCTCCTTCCTTCTAGAAGCTCAGCCCAAAAATATAGGATCACTTTCCAATTTTAAAAGATCTCAGCCAAGAATAAAATATTCTCGCCGCGTCCTAGGTGTCCGCCTCGGTCGAGTCGGTGTCTCTGGATCGCCTCGGTCGAGATGAATCTCTGGGCAACCGAGGTGATCATAACTGAGTGTAGAATCTCTCAAAACTGGTCCAAAGTAAATCTTTAATCCATGGCTATGCTTCCTGAAGGATTCCTTTTTGCTCCTCAATGTAGCTCCAAATGACTCTTGACTCCTTTTGCTCCTTTTCGATGCAAAACGTACCATATTACCTGCAATTACAACGAAACTAGGTGTAGACCTCGATTCTCGCAAAGGTAGATGAAATGGTAGTAAAATCACATAATGTACATACAAACATGCAGATTATGAAAGATAAAACGTCCAAACAAACCCCAAAATATAGACTCTAATTCATGCTATCAAAATACCCCATACTTAGCCCTTGCTTGTCCCCAAGCAAGTTCCTCATATAAAAGACAAGATAGAATGAATTATAAGTCATGAAAATCGACGAAAAAGTCTTTCAAAAACATTTTATGGTGTGCAACTATCATAGATCACTCTAAGAGAATACTTCCTGGATTTAAAAACTTAATATGCTCAAAACATTTTATAAATATAGAAAAGTTGTTCATCTTTGCATAAAACCATAGAATGCATAATAAGTCATAATTATCAAAATTAATCATGTATTATCCAGTTTAAACCACTAAGTCAATCAACAAGCTCAAGGTCTCAAGGACTTCCCAAAAGAAAAGGTCAAGAAACGTGTAGGGTAGGGATGTATGTAAGGTAATGTGGTGCTAGAATCCGGGAAAAGGATGAACTTCACTTTGACTTGCAACATCTTCCACCAATAAGCTTCGCTTATTTCACACTTTTTCTTTTTACTTTACTTTTTGGGATGCATGGACAGAGGTGCACAATAACCGAAGCCTAGGAAATCTGCAATCATCAATTTCTTGAGATGCATCAAACCCTTGATGCACATACCATGACCCGTTAGGAATATCGCTCAATCCGACTTTGGCAAGACACAAACACCCGGCTATGTGAATGGTGCCGAGTTACTCATCTTCATGATTGACTTCCCCAAACCTATTATTGCTTTCTAACACTTTCACTTCCAGCCACTTCTCAACTTTAACTCCACTTGCTTTCACCACTTCGCTTGCTTCCAAATTCCCGGATAGGTAAAGGGAGGCAAAATGTATGTGAGGGGCTAAGCATGATCAAGAAGAAGAAGAAGAAGAGAATGAATTGCCTTGGTCTTTCCAAGAAGAAAGTGAGAGAACTTAACCTGCGGTGTCAACCTTCAAATTCAACATAATTTGGATAAAAACAAAGTATTAAACATGCCAATAATTTCAAACAAAGCACTTAGCAACTTAAACATATTATAAAACCTTTCAAACACATAAAGAATTTAAAACCAGTCAGTAAGCAAGATCTTCACTGAGGTCATATCCAGATAAGCAACAGTAAAATCGTTTTCGAAAACTCTCAGTTAACCCACCTCGGTCGAGATGTTCTTGGTCAACCGAGGTGAATCACCTCGTTCGGCTAGAACTGTCCCGGTCGAGGTCAAAAAAAAATTTTTAAAACCATGTTTTTTTTCGGTTTCGACGTTTTTCTCAATCAAATAACCTGTAAGTATGCATGTAATATCAGATAAACATATAGAGCATAATAGAATCATAAATAAAATATCCGATAAGATAGAGTCATCCATCACATAAGTGTCAAATAATACACAAATACCCCATACTTGGGACACATTGTCCCAATGGGTCAAAATAAGTCTAAGGACAGGATACTCACCGAACATAGCTAAACTGCATGAAGAAGTAAGAAACAGCTCCCAGATAAGACCATCTCGGTTGGCGAAGCACATTTCGGTCGAGGTGTTCTGACAGTACCCGAGATGTATCTCAGTAAAGCTCGTTTCCTCAACTTCTCGAAACTTCGTTCTTCTAGTGTAGCTCTTGAACTGTGATCCTTCTTTTTGGAATATCTGGTTGTTGTCTAGAGGAAAACAAAAACAAAGCAACTATCTAAACTAAACTAGAAAAGGGAGAAGAAAGCAATACCTTGGGTTGCCTCCCAAGAAGCGCTTGGTTTAAGGTCGCTAGCTGGACCCTTCTCCATAGAATTACTCAATGTACCTTGAACACCATGGAGTGCTCATCACATCCATCATAAAATTCTTCCAAAAAGGCTCCGGTTCCTAATTTCACCGGCAAATGGTAAGATCTCCCACGTACAAGCTTGTACGGTTTGATTCTTACCGGAATCCTTCTAGCTTTCCTGCACTTCAATGGGACACAATCTAGCCTTGCGTCCCATCCCTTCCTTGATCGAGAAAACAACTTCTCGAGAATCCTAGTAGCTTCCCCATCTTTAGCATGGGGATGGTGCAAGGTCCTTAGCATGCGAGGGACCCCATACTTGAACAAGAGACACTTCATCACCTTAACGGTGTAGTGCTTGCAAACTCCACTCCTTATAATCCAAGGAGTACCTTCTTCCAACAGTTTCAAGAGAGGTTTCATCTTGATCTTAGGAGGTTCTTTCGGAAGAGACCTCCAACTCTCCGGTGCCTTCCTGAAAAATTCAGAAATATTAATAGGGAATTCAAATGAAGTAGGAGAATGTACCTTGCAAAGTTCTCCAAAGCTTGAGATAAGTTTCGTGTTAGGTTGATAATCCACCCACGAAATCTCTCTCAGTTCTGCTGGTCTTTCTTCCACCTTGACCACAATCTCAGTAATTTGGCCAAGGTTCTCTGCATCTTCTATTTCTGATTTTGCAGATTCTTCTTCCATCTCGGTCGAGATCTCTTCCACCTCGGCCGAGGTCTCAACAGTCGGATCGAGATCCTCCACATCCTCCTCTTCCACAAAAACATCAGGAGAAGCTTCCGGTCGGACCAGAGGAATGCTTGGAACGTGCAACACTTCCTTATGCTCCTCTTGCGGCCTAGCATAGGATAGGGTGCTTTCCTTGAGCTCCGTCACCTTCTTCATCAACTTCTCCAACCTAGATTCGAGAGAGTCTTCAAGAGGCTGCTCATAAGTCTTTTTAGGGACATTCAATTCATCCCACATCGTAAGTTCACGCTGAATGGCCTCTTCTCTTTCCCATTCATTGTTGAACCAATAGAAGGAGTACTTCTCTTCCAAGTATTCATAATGATCTGCCCTAGCACTTTGTCTTGCTATCCAGGCTGGATCAAACATAGCCATCAGAAATCCTGAAAACTACAAAACTCATAGAAAGAGTAGTTAGTAGCAACAGGGGCAAGTGCCCCGAAAGCAAACCGTAACCGGCTCGGTCTAGACCAAGTCCCCGGCAACGGCGCCAAAAACTTGTTCGCTCCAAACGGTGTGTGCAAGCTTTAAATTTATAACCCTAGACTTAAGCTTAAAACAAGGATGCGAACCCGCAGTGTACGGGTCAATCGTAGTAAAAGCAAGAAAATTCCAGGGGTCGATCACAGGGACTTAGTGAAACAAAGTCCAATACGGTATGCTAGTGTTAATGCTAACCACAAGAGCAAGTATACAATCAAAGATGAATAAGATGTCAAATAAAGCAAACATGCAATTCTAGGGATTAAAGCATCTAGTTGTGGTTCCAACTCAAGATCTATAGATAAGCGGACAAAGCTGAGATTTTTGCATGGGGAAGGTGTTTCTAAAGTGGAGTAGATCACCGGGTAAGTCTCACTACACACTAATCCCAAACCGTAACTCCTATTACCGGGTAAGTCTCAAGGAATTAAGATAAAGAACTATTGCCTCAAACTAACACACCATCTAAGGGAATAGAATCAACCTTTACCGGGTAAGTCTCAGGCTAACTCACAAAGATGGGATGGAAGCACACTCAAACCCCAATAAAGGACAAGCCTTTATTACCTACACTTATGATCGTTAGTATACAAACTAAGGAATTACCGGGTAAGTCTCATCCTAAGCTTGCTTTGAACCAGAAAGGTATAATAAGAATAGGATTTGGCAAACTCTTAACACATTAACTCTCAGTTAAGGATCGGATAAGCCACCTCGGTCAGCCAGTTTCCACCCCGGCCGAGATGTTCATCGACTGAACGAGATGCTTAGGGTTAAGGTTAAAGACTCGAACTTTCAGGATCCTACTGTGATTAAGATCATTCTATCATTGTTTTTCCCACAACCTTCAGCCAATCACCCTAGAATCACACAAGGAAATTAGCCACTCATCATCATAATGAAAGTATTAAATATATGGGAAGAAGGTGAATATTTGAACAAAGAAGAATTTAATGAAAACACTTCAATATCTGAATCAAATATCACACAAAAATCGTTCCTTGGATAATGATCCAATAAGACAAGACAACAAGGAAAGGAATTGAAGACAATCTTACAAAACCCTCCAAAAAGCTATAAAGCTATAGTCTTCAATCTTCCTTCAACCTTCAAAAAGGTTCTTCGAATCTCCCAAATTGGAGTAGGATGCGGCTGCTGCGCTTGTAAACCCTGATCGGTGGTATAGCGTGATCTTCTCGTAAGCAAGATATCGATGATCCGAAGATGGGTGAATTGTAGAAAATCCAACCCTTTATATAGGAGAATTATCTTCCAAAGATAAAATATCTTAAGAAGATATTATCCCATAAATATAGGTAAAATATATGATTCTGCATATCTCCTTCCTTCTAGAAGCTCAGCCCAAAAATATAGGATCACTTTCCAATTTTAAAAGATCTCAGCCAAGAATAAAATATTCTCGCCGCGTCCTAGGTGTCCGCCTCGGTCGAGTCGGTGTCTCTGGATCGCCTCGGTCGAGATGAATCTCTGGGCAACCGAGGTGATCATAACTGAGTGTAGAATCTCTCAAAACTGGTCCAAAGTAAATCTTTAATCCATGGCTATGCTTCCTGAAGGATTCCTTTTTGCTCCTCAATGTAGCTCCAAATGACTCTTGACTCCTTTTGCTCCTTTTCGATGCAAAACGTACCATATTACCTGCAATTACAACGAAACTAGGTGTAGACCTCGATTCTCGCAAAGGTAGATGAAATGGTAGTAAAATCACATAATGTACATACAAACATGCAGATTATGAAAGATAAAACGTCCAAACAAACCCCAAAATATAGACTCTAATTCATGCTATCACATACTTCTCGCTGTAGATTATGTTTCGAACCATCATTAGTGACGGAGGTTCACACTTCATAGCCCGACGATTCGAAGCTCTACTATCCAAGTATGGGGTGACTGACAAGATCGCCACACCCTACCATCCGCAAACAAGTGGACATGTGGAGATTTCAAATAGAGAGATCAAAGGTATCCTTGAGAAGACGGTGTCAAAAACAAGGAAGGATTGGTCTTTGAAGCTAGATGACGCATTATGGGCATATAGGACAGCATACAAGACTCCCATCGGCACAACACCATACAACCTTGTGTATGGGAAGTCTTGTCATCTCCCGGTAGAGCTGGAACACAAGACGTATTGGGCTATGAAGTGATTGAACTTCAGCATGAAAGAAGCGGGCGAAAAGCGCCTCTTAGACCTTAATGAGCTAGAAGAACTCTGCTTGAACGCCTATGAGAACGCCAAGATTTACAAGGAAAGGGTGAAGCGTTGGCATGATAAGCATATCATTCCAAAAGACCTCAAAGAAGGAGATCAAGTTCTCCTCTTTAATTCTAGACTTCGACTCTTTCCAGGTAAGCTTAAATCTCGTTGGACTAGACCTTATGTGATTAAACATGTTTTTCCCCATGGCGCAGTTGAAGTATGGGGTGAGAAGTGCGGAAGTTTCAAGGTGAATGGTCAACGACTTAAGAAGTACTCACAGGAGATCCAAGCTGAGGAAATCCTTCCGATTGTCCTCATTTGAACATAGGAACGGTCTAGCTACGGACCCAAAACAAAGAGCTTCTTGGGAGGCAACCCAAGGTATTGCATTGTCGTTTTTGTTTTTCTTTCTTTCTTAGATTAGTTTAGTTTAGTTGTTTTTGTTTATTTCCCCTCGATGCCTTCCGGTATGTTGTGTTTTTGGATGCTAGGAATAAGGAATGAGCAAAGGAAGGGAGGAAAAGCCGAAAGATTGACAAAACTTGGATTTTTGGAACAGATCAAAGGATTCCACGGGCAAAACCACGGCCGTGGAACACCCCGACTGGCCGTGGTTTTCCAAATTTTTACGGCCACTATATATTTCCCTCTCCTTCACAAAAACTCACTCTTCTTCCCAAACCACGCCCCAAACCAAGCTCTAACGCCGGAAATTGCCCCTTCTCGTAATCCCTCATCCGGAGACCGATTCGAACGATTCTTCAACCAAAAGTGGAGCAAATCGAATCCTCTACAAGATCCCATCAACAAACAGAGCAAAGAATCAACATTTGGGAAGGATTTTGGATTTTTTCAAATCCAAACCCTAGGTTTTCTCTCTATCTCTTCTTGGTTGATTTGGTTCGTTTTTCTTGCAAGTTTCTAGGAAAACTGAACGAAATTGGAATTAGAAGTAGTTTCGGGCTGTGATTGCTGAGTTTGTTGTGCATTTGCTGAGTTTTTGAGTAATTTCGAACAATTTCACGGGTCCGTACAGTTCCACGGCCGTGGTTTTGTCAAGAACAGACCGTGGTTTTTTCTGTTTTGAGCGAAAATGTTTGGAAGGATGAAATCAAGTAGAAACAAGAAGCAAAAGGGTGATGAGTCTTCTTCTTCCCAACCCCCTCCCAATGAACCACCATCACCACCATCCCCTAGAGTCCCTACAATCCATGAAGATTACGAAAGAGCCATGGATAAGATTTCTAATAGAAATGTGATAGGACCTAGGTACATTGCCTTAGAGGAGCTCGAAGAGCTTGATGTGGTTAATGACTTGACTTGGCTATTAGATAGAGCTAGATTGATCATATTCTCCGCCATTAGGGAGGATGCATATGAAGAGATTCCAAGGGAGTTCATAACTTCCTTCGAGCATAATGTCGTTGACCGAACGGTATCATTTAGGTTGATGGAGCGTAACTACGAGTTATCCATTGTGCAGTTTGAAACCATGTTTGGGTTTCAAGAAACGTTCAATGGAAGGCTTCCTAGAGAAGTGAGAGCTAAAGATTTTTGAAGAGAGATAGCCATTATATATGCTTTAGAGGATCGTTGGCAACCGGCCGATTCTAATGCCAATCTTATCTACCATCTAGCCATCAAGATAGCTCATAGGATCCTATCGGAATGCCTTTTCCCTAGAACCGAAACACCCCAAAAGATCAAAGTCGATGAGCACTTCATTCTCTATTGCATGCTTTCCGGTCATTCCGCGGATTGTGCCACTTTGCTTGCCTCCACCCTTAGTAAAGTGAAGAACAAATCAGCCGAGAACATAGGATATGGAGGTATGGTGACACATATTGCCAACTAGCTGGATCTTGACTATTCCGCTTGTAGGAGGATAGCTGCGAGACCTTTGGGTCTCAATGGGCTCATGACTAGAGGACTTATCTTTCCACGCCACCGTGGTCCACCTACCGCAGCCATGCCTTGGGAGGAAAGAGGTGGTAGAGGAATTTCATGACTCCTAGAGTACTCTCTTATGCTTGGCCGCCATAACTAGAAGGAGACCTTTGTTCCGATGCATGCTAACAGGTTAGTAGCTCCTCCTTATGTTCCCGATGAGGTTCCAGATGCAGCTGTAGATGATGAGGAGATGGGAGGAGGAGACTATCCGGATGCAGGAGCGGATGAGCAGGACTTTGGATCATTCCCGGAGCAGCTAGATGACTTCCCGGAGCCACCTAGGAGATCCCCCAACAAGTCGAGGCCTTCCGGTTCTTCTTCCTCACGCCGAGCTAGTGTTAGCGAGAGCCCGAAATGGATGGATGCCCCACCTTCTTGGTATGGACAACAGTCATCTTGGATGGGAGATCCGCCTCCTTGGTATGATCAGCCACCAGTTGCACCGACGCCTCCTCAACAGCCGTAGCCGGAGTGGTTATAGCAGCCTCCCGCATGGTATGGACAACAATCAGCATGGGCGAGTGACCTTTCCAAGAGGGTGGGGGACTTAGAGATCCGTCAGGGAGAGCATGATGTGGAGAGGCAAGAGAACGCCAGGATCCTCCATGATGTCTACCGCCAGCAATTTGGGCGACCCTTCAGCTCCGACTTCTTTCCATACCCGCCACCTCCTTCACAATGATTGACGATGGATGTTCGAGCTACCCTACCACCATTAGTGAGTTTTCTTTATTTCTTTTCTTTTCTTTATTTTTCTTGAACATTGAGGACAATGTGTATGTTAAGTATGGGGTGGGGTGTGACTCTCGTTTGTAATAACTCGATACACTTGCTTGCTTTAATTCCATGAACACTTGCATCTTTCTTTTATTATCACACGTTTCTATATTGCATTGCATTGAAAAGCTTTGAAAAACCCATAAAAATTTTGAAAATAATTGTGCTTCTAAAATTAGAGATGATTTCTATGATGAATCTACTTGTGGAATGTGTTTTTGATGACATTTGTATGCTTGTATTGAATTATGAATTGTGAAAAAATTGAGTATGTTGTTTAACCTTTCTTGCAAGTTTCATAATGTGAAAGTTTTATCTAAATCATATTGAGGAATGAAGGTTGAAATCACAATATAAGTTCTTACACTTTTTTATGAAATGATTGAGGCACTTCGATTTTCTTGCTTCTTTCTTTGATCATTTAGCCCCTCAATGAAAATATTTGCCTCCTTTACCTATCCGGGATTTAGGAAGAGTTGAATTTGGCATGTTTGATGTGGGAGAGCCATAAAAGCAATTGTTTGAATTCAAAGTGTAGGAAAATAGGTTTGGAGAAGTCAAGCATGATGATGAGTAACTCGGCACCATTCACATAGCCGGGTGTTTGTGTCTTGCCAAAGTCGGATTGAGCGATATTCATAACGGATTATGGTATGTGCATCAAGGGTTTGAGGCATCTTGAAATTGAGAAATGCCAATCTCCTAGGCTTCGGTTTTTGTGCACCGCTGTCCATATTTCCAAAAGTAAAGTCGAAAAATTTTGTGCAAAAGTAAAGAACAAAGCTCTAAATTGGTGGTTAGTTCAAATGGTGAAAAGAAAAGAGTTTGTGTTGTTCCTTTTTCCCGGATTCAAACAGCACATTCCCTTACAAGTTTCCCACCTTTTTCATATTCTTGACCTTACTTAAAAGTCCTTGAGATCATAAGAATGTTGTTTTACTTGGTGATCTAAATTGAAGTTTCACATGTTTGATTTTGATAATACTTGAAGGTTATGATGTTTGTCTTGAAGTTTATGCAATTTATGATGTTTCCTTTGCTTTACATATTTTGATTTATGTATATGAACGTTTTCAAGGAGGCATGAAGCAAGATTTGAGGATTTTCTATTGATTAGAAGCACATTACCAAAAAGATTGTTTTTGTTTTGTTTTGCATTCATATTTCATTCTACCTTATGTTCTAAGCTTTCCAAAACCTTGCTTGGGGACAAGCAAGCGACAAGTATGGGGTATTTTGATAGCATGAAATATGACTATATTTTAGGCACTTGTTTTGATTGTTTTTCCCTTTTAGATGTGTACATAGATATGAGTTTGAAGCATGTATGAGCACATTCACCTATTTTGTCGATATAGAGATCTGCACAAGCTTTGTTATGTTTATAGGTGAATAAAGGCTTGAATTGGAGTATATGCAAAGGGATAGGAGTATTTGATCATGCTAGATGTCAAGGAGATGCATTGGAGAAGCTAATGAAGGAGCATGATTAAAGAACTTCACAAAACAAAGGCATTCTGATAGCATGAATTATTGTCTATATTTTTGGGCCTGTTTAGACATTTTATCTTCAATAATCTGCATGTTTGAATGTATATTATGTTATTATATTGTCGTTTCATCTACATTTGCGGGAATCGAGGTCTACACCAAGTTTCGTTGTAATCGTAGGTAAAATGGCACGTTTTACATAAAAAAGGAGCAAAAGGAGCTAAGGAGTCATTGGAGCTACATTCAGGAGCTTAAGGAATAATCCAGGAATCATGGAATTGGATTAAAGATTCACTTTGGACCAGATTTGAGAGATTTCACATTCAGTTGTGATTCACATTGGTTGACTACAGAGTCACCTCGACCGAGATGATCCAGAGGAGCCGACTCGACCGAGGCGAACACCTTGGACGCGGCAAGGATATTTTATTCTTGGCTGAGATCTTTTATTTCTGGAATGAGGATCTTATCTTTTTGGGTTGGATTACTGGAAGGAAGACGATAAGTTAGCCCATATATTTTACCTATTTTTATGGGAAGAGATCTTTCTAAGATATCTTATCTTTGGAGAGTAATTTTCCTATAAAAAGGGTTGGATTTTCCACAAATCCGTATCCCGCTTACCACGAGAACACCCGCTAACGGCTGAAGATCGTGCTATACCCACCGAAGATCCTGCCTACACCGAAAGACATCCGCTACACTCCAGTTGGGAGATTTGAAAAACCTTTTTGAAGGTTGAAGAAGGAAGTTTATAGCGTTTATAGCTTTGAGGGTTTTGTAAGATTCCCTTAGATACCCTTCATTGTTATTAGTCTTGTTGGATTTTAATTCAAGGAACGCTTGTTAGATAATAGATTCAGTTATTGAAGCCTTTCTCTTAAGGTTTTCTTGTTCAATTACCCTCTTTCTTCCCATATATTTTATTATTACTTTCATGATGATGAGTGGCTAATTTCCTTGTGTGATTCTAGGGTGATTGGCTGAAGGTTGTGGGAAAAACAATGATAGAATAATCTTAATCACAGTAGGACCCTGAAAGTTCGAGCCTTTACCTTAACCCTAAGCATCTCGCTCAGTCGATGAACATCTCGGCCGGGGTGGAATTCTTCTAACCGAGGTGACTTATCTGATCCGAAACTGAGAGTTAAGTGTTAGAGTTTGCCAAATCCTATTCTTATTACACCTTTCCTGGTTCAATGCAAGCCTAGGATGAGACTTACCCGGTAATTCCTTTGTTTGTTTACCAAAGATCATAAGTGTAGGTAATAAAGGTTTATCCTTTATTGGGGTTTGAGTGTGCTTTCAGCCCATCTTTGTGAGTTATCCTGAGACTTACCCGGTAAATGTTGATTCTATTCCCTTAGTTGGAGTGTTAGTTTGAGATTATAATTCTTTTCCTTAATTCCTTGAGACCTACCCGGTAATAGGAGTTACGGTTTGGGATTAGTGATTAGTGAGACTTACCCAGTGATCTAATCCACTTTAGAAATACTTTCCCTTGTAAAATCTCAGTTTTGTCCGCTTATCTTTAGATCTTGAGTTGGAACCACAACTAGATGCTTTAATCCCTAGAATTGCATATTTCCTTTATTGACTTTTTATCATCCTTGATTGTTTCAAATGCTTTTGTGGTTAGTAATTTCATAGCTTACCTATTCCTGCTTTGTTTCACTAAGTCCCTGTGATCGACCCCTGGAATTTCTTGCTTTTTACTACGATTGACCCGTACACTGCGGGTTCGCATCCTTGTTTTAAGCTTATATCTAGGGTTATAAATTTAAAGCTTGCACACACCGTTTGGAGCGAACAAGTTTTTGGCGCCGCTATCGGGGACTTGGTCTAGACCGAGCCGGTTGCGGTTGTCTTTCGGGGCTACTACCCTTGTTGCTATTAACCATTTTTCCTATGAGTTTTGTAGTTTTCAGGATATCCGATGACTACATTTGATCCAGCCTGGATAGCGAGACAAAGTGCTAGGGCGGACCATTATGAATACTTGGAGGAAAAATACTCCTTTTATTGGTTCAACAATAAAAAGGAAAGAGAAAAGGCCATTGAGAAGGAGCTTGCGATATGGGATGAGATGAATGTCCCTAGAAAGATTTATGATCAACCTCTTGAAGATTCTCTTGAATCAAGATGGGAGAAGTTGATGAAGAAGGTGGAGGAGCTCAAGGAAAGCACCCTATCCTATGTTAAGCCGGAAGAGGAGCATGAGGAAGTACTGCAAGTTTTAAGCATTCCTCCAATCGAACCAGAAGTTTCTTCTGAAGCTTTTGAGGAAGAGGAAGGTGTGGAAGATCTCGATCCAACTGTTGAGACTTCGGCCCAGGTGAAAGAGAGATCAGCCGAGGTGGAAGAGAGATCGGCCGAGATGGCAGAAGAACCTGTAGAACTGGAAGTGGAAGATCCAGAGAACCTTGGCCAAATTATTGAGATTGTGGCCAAGGTGGAAGGAAGATCAGATGAGTTGGGAAAGATTTCATGTGTGGATTATCAACTTAACATGAAACTTGTCCCAAGCTTTGGAGAACTTTATAAGGTGCCTTCTCTTACTCCCTTTGAAATTCTTACTAAAGTTCTAGATTTCTTCAGGGATGCACCGAAGAGCTGGAGGTCTCTTCCGAAAGAACCTCTTAAGATCAAGATGAAACCTCCATTGAATTTGCTGGAAGTAAATGCTCCTTGGACTAAAAGGAGTGGAGCTAGCAAGCACTTCACCGCTAAGGCAATGAAGTGTTATTTTTTCAAGTATGGGGTCACTCACGTGGCAAAGACATTGTACTATCCCCAAGCTGAAGATGGGGAAGCTACTAGAATCCTCGAGAAGCTGTTTTCTCGATCAAGGAAAGGATGGGACGAAGGACTGAGTTATGTCCCATGGAAGCATAGGAAGACCGGAAGGATTCCGGTGAGAATCAAACCGTACAAGCTTGTACGTGAGAGATCCTACCATTTGCCGGTGAAATTAGGAACCGGAACCTTTTTCAAATAGTTTTATGATGGATGTGTTGAGCACTCCAGGATATTCGAGGTACATTGAGTAATTCCGTGGGGAAGGGTCCAGCTAGCGACCTTAAACCAAGCGCTTCTTGGGAGGCAACCCAAGGTATTGCTTTCTTCTTCCTTTTCTATTCTAGTTTTAGATAGTTTGCTTTTGCTTTGCTTTGTTTTATTTTTGGCGTCCTAGACAGAAACCAGGTACTTCTAAGGGAAAGATTACAACTCAGGAGCAGCATTGGAAGGACAGAAGTTCGATAATTTGAGAAGACGGAGTTTAACTGAGGTACATCTCAGTTGCAGTCACAGCACCTCGACCGAGATGATTTCTGAACAACCGAGGCGATTAGGGCTTCTGACAACTCACCTCGGTCCGTACCACCTCGGTCCAGTCGAGACCACCTCGACCGAGGTGACAGCAGTTCCGGAAAAGGGTATAAAAGGGGGTGAAGAATTCTCTCTCCTCTCTTTACCTTCTCCTCGACCGCGGCATGTCTTTCGCCTCGCTTCGCCATTCTTCGCTCGTTTTCGACGATTCTTGCTTCCAAGCTGCTAAGAAAGGGTAGAGGATCACAGTGCAAGTGCAAATCTGCGAGAAAAACGAACCGAATCGACGGAATCTAGGAACCTGTTGTAGTGATTTTGGGGGAAAAGAAATGGATTTTTGAAGAAATCAATCGCACAGTTTTTCGCCTCGGTCCAGTCGGCCTGCGCCTCAGCCGACGTGTTCTAAGGGGTTGTCAGAGCAACCGAGGTACCCTGACAGATTACAAAGAGATGAGTTCTGAGAGACAGTTGGTCCTGAGGGACAGATCTTCCCCTTCTCCTTCTTCCTCTTCTTCTCGACGTACGAGACCGGTGATCCACGAGAGACACCAGGTCGACTATGACCGCATAGCGGCTCGTCCAGTGATTGCACCCCGCTTCCTGGACATTCCAGCTTTTGACTGCCTCTATGTTGATGATGACTTGAGGCGTATGATTTCTGCTGTGGGGCTGGAGCAGTTTGTAGAGATCACAGCTCCGGCCTATCTAGAGCCTACATTGGAGTTTGTCAGCTCCTTCACTTACTTGCCTACCGAGCGCGCAGTGAAGTACCGGTTGATGAACCGGAATTACCTGGTTCCCTTGGATCACTGGCGGGATATCTCCGGCTTCCCGATTCCGATAGTTGCTCATTTTCCCTCCCGAGCTGTAGCTAGGGAGTTTTGGGGACAGATTGCTCACGTGGTTGAGCATGCAGACAGATGGCGACCTGGAGACTCCAGGGAGTGGATTATATTTCATCTTGCTTTCAGGCTGGCCCACAGGATATTCAGTGAGACTCTTCTGGCGCGTACTGAGACGCCCCAAAAGGTCAGACAGGGGGAGCTTCTGAGCTTATACTACATGGTGACGGGAGGGATCCCAGATTTTGGTTTGATGCTGGCAGAGGATCTGCATATAATCAAGGCGAATGGGAAGGGCGACATCTGATGTGGAGGCATTGTGACTCATATAGCGAGTTACCAGGATATGGACCTCAGTGCTTGTACCATGGTGGCGGCTGCCAAGCCGCTTGGACTTCAAGAGATGATCACTCGGAGGATATTGGTTCCCCGAGGACTTACTACGCCATATGTGGCGATGCCATGGGAGCCGACTGCACCACAGGGGATTAGATGGTCAGCTCAGTTCTCCGTGTTTGATCCACATTACTGGCAGACTATGTGGATCCCATTTATGGAGGATGCTAGAGAGGCAGCAGCTGCACCAGCTGAGGAGGATGAGGCTGAGGATGATGATGATGATGTTGCTGATGATGGTGGTGTTCCTATGGATACGGGCATTGATACTGCTGGGACGAGTGCGCCGGTCATCGATTTGGATGATGACGAGACTGAGACCGAGCCGGCTGCAGCACCAGCACGTCCTGCTAGGCGTAGGGTCCGCCGACAGAGGGATCGAGATGCTCACCGTCGGATCGATGACCTCACCGATCAAATGATAGACTCCTACGCGGCCCTGACTGTAGACATCCAGGAGAGATTCGCCAACCAACGCCAAGAGATCGACAGCTGGACTCATCAGATGCTAGAGGGCCAGCACTATCAGAGACGGATGGCTGAGATTCAGTTTCAGCAAGTCATGGGTTATCCATTTGACCCGTCCCAGTACCCGTATGTGCCACCACCACCACCACCGGATCGTGATTATTGAGAGCTTGCAGGATTTTCTTTCTTTATTATTTATGCAGCTCAGCTATGTCCGTTGAGTACTTTATTTTCTAGACTTATTTTGACCCATTGGGACAATGTGTCCCAAGTATGGGGTGTGCGGATGTACTTTTATGACTTATGTGTTTGTATGACTCGACTTTATGAGATATTTATGCTTTATTTTGCTTTATGTGCTTAGCTGAGATTACATGCATGCATACAGGTTATTTGTTGGAGAAAAACGTCAAAAACTAGTATAAAAAAAAATTTTGACCTCGACCGAAGCGATTTTGGCCAAACGAGGAACTTCACCTCGGTTGACTTAGAACACCTCGACCGAGGTGGTTTAACTGAAAGTTTTCGAAAACGATTTTTTGCTTCTTATCTGGATATGATCTCAGTGAAGATTGTGTTTACTGACTGGTTTTGATATCTTTATATGTTTGAAAGGTTTTATGATATGTTTAAGTTGCTAAGTGCTTTGTTTAAAATTTTAGCATGTTTAATACTTTGTTTTTATCCAAATTATGTTGAATTTGAAGGTTGACACCACATGATGAGTTCTCTCACTTTCTTCCTGGAAAGACCAAGGCAATTCATTCTCTTCTCTTCTTCTTCTTGATCATGCTTTAGCCCCTCATATACATATTTGCCTCCCTTTACCTATCCGGGAATTTGGAAGCAAGAAAGTGAAAAGCAGGTGAAAGAAAAGTTGAGAAGTCGGCTGGAAGTGAAAGTGTTAGAAAGTAATAAATAGGTTTGGGGAAGTCAATCATGATGATGAGTAACTCGGCACCATTCACATAGCCAGGTGTTTGTCTTGCCAAAGTCGGATTGAGCGATATTCCTAACGGGTCATGGTATGTGCATCAAGGGTTTGATGCATCTCAAGAAAGTGATGATTTCTGATTTCTTAGGCTTCGGTTAATGTGCACCTCTGTCCATGTATCCCAAAAAGTAAAGTAAAAAAGGAAAAGTGTAAAATAAGCAAAGCTTATTGGTGGATGATGTTGAAAGTCAAGTGAAAGTGAAGTGATATCCTTTTCCCACATTCTTGCACCACATTACCTTCCATACATCCCTACCCTACATGTTTCTTGACCTTTCTTTTGGGAAGCCCTTGAGACCTCGAGCATGTTGATTGACTTAGTGGTTTAAACTGGATTATACATGATTAATTTCGATGATTATGATTTATTATGCATTCTATGATTTTATGTAAAGATGAACAACTTTCTTATATTCATAAAATGTTTTAAGCATATTTTGATTTTAAATTCCATGAAGTATTCTCTTAGAGTGATCTATGATTGTAGCACACCATCAAAATGTTTTGAAGGACTTTTTCATTGATTTTCAGGACTAATAATCCATTATATCTTGTATTTTATACGCAGAACTTGCTTGGGGACAAGCAAGGGCTAAGTATGGGGTATTTTGATAGCATGAACTATTGTCTATACTTTGGGGCCTGTTTAGACGTTTTATCTTCAATAATCTGCATGTTTAAATGTATATTATGTGATTATATTGTCGTTTTATCTACCTTTAAGGGAATCGAGGTCTACACCAAGTTTCGTTGTAATCGTAGGTAAAATGGCACGTTTTACATCAAAAAGGAGCAAAAGGAGCTAAGGAGTCATTGGAGCTACATTCAGGAGCTTAAGGAATAATCCAGGAATCATGGAATTGGATTAAAGATTCAATTTGGACCAGATTTGAGAGATTTCACATTCAGTTGTGATTCACCTCGGTTGACTACAGAGTCACCTCGACCGAGGTGATCCAGAGGAGCCGACTCGACCGAGGCGAACACCTTGGACGCGGCAAGGATATTTTATTCTTGGCTGAGATCTTTTATTTTTGGAAGGAGGATCTTATCTTTTTGGGCTGGATTCCTGGAAGGAAGAAGATAAGTTAGCCCATATATTTTACCTATTTTTATGGGAAGAGATCTTTCTAAGATATCTTATCTTTGAAGAGTAATTTTCCTATAAAAAGGGTTGGATTTTCCACAAATCCGTATCCCGCTTACCACGAGAACACCCGCTAACGGATGAAGATCGTGCTATACCCACCGAAGATCCTGCCTACACCGAAAGACATCTGCTACACTCCAGTGGGAGATTTGAAGAACCTTTTTGAAGGTTGAAGAAGGAAGTTTATAGCTTTTATAGCTTTGTGAAGGGTTTTGTAAGATTCCCTTAGATTCCCTTCATTGTTGTTAGTCTTGTTGCATTTTAATCCAAGGAACTCTTGTTGTTAGATAATTGATTCAGTTATTGAAGCCTTTCTCTTAAGGTTTTCTTGTTCAATTACCCTCTTTCTTCCCATATATTTGATTATTACTTTCATGATGATGAGTGGCTAATTTCCTTGTGTGATTCTAGGGTGATTGGCTGAAGGTTGTGGGAAAAACAATGATAGAATAATCTTAATCACAATAGGACCCTGAAAGTTCGAGCCTTTACCTTAACCCTAAGCATCTCGCTCAATCGATGAACATCTCGGCCGGGGTGGAATTCTTCTGACCGAGGTGACTTATCTGATCCGAAACTGAGAGTTAAGTGTTAGAGTTTGCCAAATCCTATTCTTATTACACCTTTCCTGGTTCAATGCAAGCCTAGGATGAGACTTACCCGGTAATTCCCTTGTTTGTTTACCAAAGATCATAAGTGTAGGTAATAAAGGTTTATCCTTTATTGGTGTTCGAGTGTGCTTTCATCACATCTTTGTGAGTTAGCCTGAGACTTACCCGATAAATGTTGATTCTATTCCCTTAGTTGGAGTGTTAGTTTGAGATTATAATTCTTTTCCTTAATTCCTTGTGACCTACCCGGTAATAGGAGTTACGGTTTGGGATTAGTGATTAGTGAGACTTACCCGGTGATCTAATCCACTTTAGAAATACTTTCCCTTGCAAAATCTCAGCTTTGTCCGCTTATCTTTAGATCTTGAGTTGGAACCACAACTAGATGCTTTAATCCCTTGAATTGCATATTTTCTTTATTGACTTTTTATCATCTTTGATTGTTTTAATTGCTTTTGTGGTTAGTAATTTCATAGCTTACCTATTCGTGCTTTATTTCACTAAGTCCATGTGATCGACCCCTGGAATTTCTTGCTTTTTACTACGATTGACCCGTACACTGCGGGTTTGCATCCTTGTTTTAAGCTTACATCTAGGGTTATAAATTTAAAGCTTGCACACACCGTTTGGAGCGAACACTTTCACAAAGGTTTTTGAGTTCCACGACCTAAACCACGACCGTGGTTATGCATTGAGTTCGTGGAAAGTGATGTCGAAGAGCAACAGAAAGTTCCACGCCCTAAATCACGGCCGTGGAATGCTACACTGGACCGTGATTTCCATGACGTTACCACGTGTCATATTTTCCACGTCAGTAATAGTTATCGGGCTTTCTCGTAACCCTATTTTTTTCCCTATAAGAAGGCTGAAGGAGGGAGAAAAAGGGGACGCTTGCATTGACGGCCGCTTACACCCGAAGAGAGAGATTTTGGATCATTACTTAGGGAAGATCCCGAGAAGGACGCGATTTGGAGATTGCGTACTTAGAGCTTATCTTAGGGTTTACATTTGGAGACGGACTGACATCCCGTTCTTCATTGTTTCTCAAGATTGTTGTGAGGATTTCGGTTTCCTTTTTCCGTATTTATTAAACACATACATTTGTTGTTTGGATTTGAGATTGATTATTCGACTATTATTGAGTTTTTGAGGATTTTACCTTTTTATCTTTTAAACTTGATATTTGATTCAATGATGATTGTTATTGGCTAAAACCCTTTAGCAATTCTAAGGTGAAGGGTTGATAGTTGTGGGTTAGATAATGATAGATTGAACCAAAACAGATTGGACCTTGAGAGTTGCGAAAAATTTCGTCGACAACCTTTTCCACGGTTTGTTCTTGAAAAGCACGGCCGTGGTTCTTCAAGATCTAGCCATGATTTTCTTTGTCGTACGTCTTTTGCTTTTGCTTTGATCCAAAGTTAGATATATGCTTTAACCTAGCATTGGCTTGCCTTTCCTAGGTAGTAGTGAGACTAAACATCCTCTATTTCGGTTTCGAGTGTCACAACCTTAACCGTTTTGGTTTGTCTTTGATTCCTTGGGTTTGGACATGGGTGTTTGAGAGTAATTCTTATCCTTTGATTCTTTCTATACTGCAGCCTCAACAACCTTTATAGAGGGAGTCCTTGGGTGAGATATATAGGATTTTGGAACTTCACCGTACATAACCTTACATTATATATACCTTCGCAATCCCGAATATGTCATTACATCTATAGAATATCTTGAATCGATTGCCACAATTGGATACCTAGATCTTTAGGATTGTTGTTTTCCCAATATTTGCAAAGCTTGTATATTTTACTTGCTCGAAGATTCATGAACTGAATTTGATCCCCCAAGTCCCTAAGTTCGATACTCTGGAATTCTTGTTTTACTACGCCGATCTGTAAAATGCGGGTTCGCTTTTGCTTAATTTCAGTTTTATAAATTTTAAGACTTTGCGACGCACACACTTTCGAGCGAACAATTGTTCTTATGTGTTATTCTTTTTGAAGGTTGGTGCTACAAGTCAAATTGGTCTCTCCTTGTGCTTTTCTTACTTAGAAGGCTTGTGTAAGGTTGAAGAAGGAAGGGTTAAGGTAATTCTTTGTTAAGGGTTTTGATCCAATTTAGGTCAAGGTACTTTGCATGTCTTAACATAGTCCTATCTTTTTATACTTATCATATTTCATTCCATTATTCATCTTCTTATCTTTTCATATCATTCATTAATCCGTTTTCTAAGTTCTAATAAATCTCGGCCTGTTCTTCATTAAATCTTGCCCGAGATTTCATTGATCGATCCGAGATTTTCTTCTGTTGAGAACTTTCAATCTAGATCGGGAACTACGGCTTCAATCCCGCATCAGACATTGTGAGAATCCATGGAGTACCGAGGACCATCGTCTCTGATAGAGACTAAAAGTTTACCTCGAGGTTTTGGTAGCAGGTGGATACGGTTTTGGTTACGAGTCTCCACTTTACCACTACTTATCATCCTCAGACCGACGGTCAGTCTGAGAGGACCATCTAGACTCTAGAGGACATGTTACGAGCTTGTGTGCTAGATTGGGGACAGGTAAGGCCAAATCACCTTCTCCTTGTAGAGTTTTCATATAATAACAATTGGCACGCGTCTATTAGGATGGATCCATATGAGGCTTTATACGGACGGAGATGTCGTACACCATTTTTCTAGGATGAGTCTAGCTGAGCTGATGGAGTAGCTCCGGAGTAGATACAGGACGACATCGCTCGAGTCGCTCTAGTCCAAGAGCGGATGCAGACAGCACAAAGTCGTAAAAAAATCCTACGCCAACAAGAGGTGTCACTACAAAAAATAATTCAATTAGCCACACATGTTGGCGACGGCAAGACTTTGCCGTCGCCATTGGTCTTTATTAGGCGACGACAACATCAACGTGGCAAAAATACCAATTCTTAGCATCAGTGGTAATGAACCGTCGCCAATAGTCATGTAATTGGCGTCGGCTAATTTTATTGTGGCTAATAGAAGGGACCATTGGTGACGGCTTATGTCGCCGATGCCAACACCCAAATCATTTGGCGCCATATGAAACTATTGCTGTAAAATAAATAAAATAGATAAAATAAATTTTCTTAAAAATATATGAAATTCAAAGTTCCCACTAGATAAAATCGTTATAACCCTTTAAATATAATTTGGTTCGGTCCGGTTCACACCCTATTAAATTGTTTAAACAGTTTTAAAATTAAAAAAAAAGTAAAATGAAAGTAAGAGAGGCTGGTGTAAAGTCGCGTTTTATCTTAACCTTATTTTGAGTTTATATTTATATTTTATTTATGAAATGTAGAAATTTTTGTTCCGATTGAAATTCGATGGTTAGATATTTTTATTTACTTTTATTTTAGGGGAAAACCGAATCCGTAAAATCCGATTTATTTTATTCCGTCGTCTTATTCCAATTTTTTCACCCTCTTTTGCTTCCTTTATCTCTCCCGTTTGGCTTCCCTAACCCTTATCACCTTCTCTCTCCCGCAAACCCTTCTTTCCATCTTCCTTCCCTTCTCACAACCCAGCCACCGCGCCTCTCTCAGAGGAACTATCGAGCCACCACCGGCGACTGTTTCCCCAGTTGGCCTCGCGAGCTTTGCTCAACCACAACATCACACCATCGTCTGTCAGCCCTCCCTCACATGAACCATTCCTTCTCTCGGGTTCCTCATGCGACACAGATCAGTCACCAGCCAGTCCCGACGATATACCACCACTAGACAGTAACACCTTACCGTCAGGGACATTCGGCCTCCAGTCCCGGTGCTAGAGGCACAACATTATGCCGGAGTTCGCCACCAGAAGCCGTCGCATAAAACACTAAGAGCGTCGTCCTCCGCCACACTACATAGCATCAATCCAGATTTAATTAAAAAAAACTCAAATCTCTAAAATTAGGTTTAAGCAAAGCTGAAATCTCACCCAAAACTCAGATATGGGAAAGCTGAGTATATAACACTTTAGAATACAGAAGAACATTCAACCATTACAACCCCTACATACAACACAAATTACATATACAAATACACAATCAAACATCCATCACAAAGACCCCTAAATCTAATAATCCATGTTTATTGGAGAACACAAATTCATCCAAAACAAAAAGTCAAGTCAAATTATTCAAACTTTTCAAATCACAAAATATGCACAAAGTAACAATTAATTCAAGAAGCATTCAATTACACTCTAAAATCCTAGTAACATCTAATTACACAAAAGCCCCAATTCCAAAACTTAGGGTTTAAAATCCTGCACAGAAATCTCACCCCAATTTCAGTTCGACTCTGCACAGCAGCCTAACGGCGGCTCCGGGAGGAACTGTCGAGCCACCACCGGCGACTGTTTCCCCAGTAGGCCTCGCGAGCTTTGTCCAACCACAACATTACACCATCGTCTGTCAGCCCTCCCTCACATGAACCAATCCTTCTCTTAGGTTCCTCATGCGACGCAGATCAGTCACCAGCCAGCCCCGACGATTAACCACCACTAGACAGTAACACCTTACTGTTAGGGACATTCGGCCTCCAATCCCGGTGCTAGAGGCGCAACATTATGCCGGAGTTCGCCACCAGAAGCCGTCACATAAAACACTAAGAGCGTCGTCCTCCGCCACGTTGCTATTCGCCACCCTCCACCATCACACATCTCCTACCCACCGGCAACGATTATTTCCTCCTGGAGCCGCCGCTAGGCTGCTGTGCAGAGTCGAACTGAAATTGGGGTGAGATTTCTGTGCAGGATTTTAAACCCTAAGTTTTAGAATTGGGGCTTTTGTGTAATTAGATGTTACTAGGATTTTAGAGTGTAATTCAATGCTTTGCTTACGGTAAGCAACCTGCTTTGCTTACGGTCAAACAGGCAAGTTACTTCTCTAGAAGCTTATTGTTCTATACTCAGCCAACATTACACCTTGAAGTTCTTTGGTCACGGGTCTTGTTCGCTCCAAACGGTGTGTGCAAGCTTTAAATTTATAACCCTAGACGTAAGCTTAAAACAAGGATGCGAACCCTCAGTGTACGGGTCAATCGTAGTAAAAAGCAAGGAATTCCAGGGGTCGATCACAGGGACTTAGTGAAACAAAGTCCAATTACGGTATGCTTAAGCAATCACTAACCACAAGCAATTAAAACAATCAAAGATGATATAAGTCAATAAAGGAAACATGCAATTCTAGGGATTAAAGCATCTAGTTGTGGTTCCAACTCAAGATCTATAGATAAGCGGACAAAGCTGAGGTTTTTGCATAGGGAAGGTGTTACTAAAGTGGAATAGATCACCGGGTAAGTCTCACTACTCACTAATCCTAAACTGTAACTCCTATTACCGGGTAAGTCTCAAGGAATTAAGATAAAGAATTATAATCTCAAACTAACACACCATATAAGGGAATAAAATCAACCTTTACCGGGTAAGTCTTAGGCTAACTCACAAAGATGGGATGGAAGCACACTCAAACCCCAATAAAGGACAAACCTTTATTACCTACACTTATGATCTTAGGTAAACAAACTAAGGAATTACCGGGTAAGTCTCATCCTAGGCTTGCATTGAACCAGGAAAGGTGTAATAAGAATAGGATTTGGCAAACTCTAACACTTAACTCTCAGTTTCGGATCGGATAAGTCACCTCGGTCAGAAGAATTCCACCCCGGCCGAGATGTTCATCGACTGAGCGAGATGCTTAGGGTTAAGGTTAAAGACTCGAACTTTCAGGGTCCTACTGGAATCTAAGATTATTCTATCATTGTTTTTCCCACAACCTTCAGCCAATCACCCTAGAATCACACAAGGAAATTAGTCACTCATCATCATGAAAGTATTAATCAAATATATGGGAAGAAGGTGAATATTTGAACAAGAAGAATTTAATGAAAAGACTTCAATAACTGAATCAAATATCACAACAAAGCGTTCCTTGGATAAAAATCCAACAAGACAAGACAACAAGGAAGAGAATCTAAGGTAATCTTACAAGAAAACCTTCAAAAGCTATAAAAGCTACAATCTTCCTTCTTCAACCTTCAAAAAGGTTCTTCAAATCTCCCAACTGGAGTATGGCTGCTGTGGGTGTAAACACGATCTTGCGTTGATAGCGGATATCGGATTTGTGGGAAATCCGACCCTTTTTATAGGAAAAATAACTCTCCAAAGATAAGATATCTTAGAAAGATCTCTTCCCATAAAAATAGGTAAAATATAAGATCTAGTATATCTTCTTCCTTCCAGGAGCCAAGCCCAAAAATATAAGATCTCTTTCTAAAGATAAAAGATCTCAGCCAAAAATAAAATATTCTCGCCGCGTCCCAGGTGTTTGCCTCGGTCGAGTCGACCTCTCTGGATCACCTCGGTCGAGGTGAATTTGTGGTCAACCGAGGTGAGTCACAACTGAATGTGAAATCTCTCGAATCTGGTCTAAAGTAAATCTCTAATCCATGGCTATGCTTCCTGGATGTAGATCCAATGACTCCATAACTCCTTTTGCTCCTTTTTTATGCAAAACATGCCAATTTACCTACGATTACAACAAAACTAGGTGTAGACCTCGATTCCCGCAAAGGTAGATGAAATGGTAATATAATCACATAATATACATACAAACATGCAGATTATGAAAGATAAAACGTCCAAACAAACCCCAAAATATAGACTATAATTCATGCTATCAAAATACCCCATACTTAGCCCTTGCTTGTCCCAAAGCAAGTTCCGCACATAGAAGACAAGATAGAATGGATTATAAGTCAATAAAATCAATGAAAGGTCTTTCAAAAACATTTTTATGGTGTGCTACAATCATAGATCACTCTAAGAGAATACTTCATGGAATCTAAAAATCTAAATATGATCAAAACATTTTATAGATATAGAAAAGTTGTTCATCTTTGCATAAAATCATAGAATGCATAATAAGTCATAATTATCGAAATTAATCATGCATAATTCAGTTTAAACCACTAAGTCAATCAACAAGCTCAAGGTCTCAAGGGCTTCCCAAAAGAGAGGTCAAGAAACGTGTAGGGTAGGGATGTATGTAAGGTAATGTGGTGCTAGAATCCGGGAAAAGGATGAACTTCACTTTCACTTTGACTTGCAACATCTTCCACCAATAAGCTTTGCTTATTTCACACTTTTTCTTTTACTTTACTTTTTTGGGATGCATGGACAGAGGTGCACAATAACCGAAGCCTAGGAAATCAGCAATCATCAATTTCTTGAGATGCGTCAAACCCTTGATGCACATACCATGACCCGTTAGGAATATCGCTCAATCCGACTTTGGCAAGACACAAACACCCGGCTATGTGAATGGTGCCGAGTTACTCATCATCATGATTGACTTCCCCAAACCTATTTCTTTCTTTCTAACACTTTCACTTCCAGCCCACTTCTCAACTTTAACTTGCTTTCACCACTTCGCTTGCTTCCAAATTCCTGGACAGGTAAAGGGAGGCAAAATGTATATGAGGGGCTAAGCATGATCAAGAAGAAGAAGAGAAAATAATGAATTGCCTTGGTCTTTCCAGAAATAAAGTGAGAGAACTCATAATGTGGTGTCAACCTTCAAATTCAACATAATTTGGATAAAAACAAAGTATTAAACATGCCAATAATTTCAAACAAAGCATTTAGCAACTTAAACATATTATAAAACCTTTCAAACACGTAAAGAATTCAAAACCAGTCGGTAAGCAAGATCTTCATTGAGATCATATCCAGATAAGTAACACAAAAATCGTTTTCGAAAACTCTCAGTCAACCCACCTCGGTCGAGGTGTTCTTAGGTCAACCGAGGTGAAACACCTCGTTCGGCCAGAACTGCCCCGGTCGAGGTCCAAAAAAAATTTTAAAACCAGTTTTCTTTCAGTTTTGACGTTTTTCTCAATCAAATAACGTGTAAGTATGCATGCAATCTCAGATAAACATATAGAAGCAACTGAAGCGTAAATATAAATATCTAGTCATTCATCACATAAGTCAATCAAATACATAAACACCCCATACTTGGGACACACTGTCCCAGTGGGTCAAAATAAGTCTAAGGACAGGATACTCACCGAACATAGCTAAACTGCATGAAGAAGTAAGAAACAACTCCCAGATAAGACCATCTCGGTTGGCGAAGCACATCTCGGTCGAGGTGTTCTGACAGTACCCGAGATGTATCTCAGTAAAGCTCGTTTCCTCAACTTCTCGAAATTTTGTTCTTCCAGTGTAGCTCCTGAGCTGTGATCCTTTCTTTTGGAATACCAGGTTGTTGTCTAGAGGAAAACAAAAACAAAGCAACTATCTAAACTAAACTAGAAAAGGGAGTAGAAAGCAATATCTTGGGTTGCCTCCCAAGAAGCGCTTGGTTTAAGGTCGCTAGCTGGACCATACGACATCTCTTAAACAAGGTGAGAGGTATCCTCACCCCATGCTTCACCTTCCTCATGGGGTGAGATGAGTAAGTCTATCAAACGCTCCAACAAGTGCAAGTGCTCATTGGATCCATAATGAAACTCTCCCAAAAAGGTTCTGGTTCCTAACTTCACCGGCAAATGGTAGGATCTCCCACGTACAAGCTTGTACGGTTTGGTTCTCACCGGAATCCTACCGGTCTTCCTCTTTTTCCGTGGGACATAACTTAGTCTTTCGTCCCATCCTTTCCTTGATCGAGAAAATAGCTTCTCGAGAATCCTAGTAGCTTCCCCATCTCTAGCTTGGGGATGGTACAGGGTCCTTAGCATGCGAGGGACCCCATACTTGAACAAGAGACACTTCATCGCCTTAACGGTGTAGTGCTTGCAAACTCCACTCCTTATAATCCAAGGAGCATCTTCTTCTAACAATTTCAAGGGAGGTTTCATCTTGATCTTAGGAGGTTCTTTCGGAAGAGACCTCCAACTCTCCGGTGCATTCCTGAAAAATTCAGAAATTTTAATGGGTATTTCAAATGAAGTAGGAGAATGTACCTTGTAAAGTTCTCCAAAGCTGGAGACAAGTTTCATGTTGGGTTGATAATCCACACACGAAATCCCTCCCAACTCAGCTGGTCTTTCTTCCACCTTGACCACAGTCTCAGAAATTTGGCCAAGGTTCTCCGTATCTTCCGGTTCTACAGATTTTTCCTCCACCTCGGCCGATCTCTCTTTCACCTCGGCCGATGTCTCAACAGTTAGATCGAAATCTTCCAAATCTTCTTCTCCCTCAAAAGCTTCAGGAGAAACTTCTGGTTTGATTGGAGGGGTGCTTGAAACTTGCAGCACTTCCTTATGCTCCTCTTCCGGCTTAGCATAGGATAGGGTGCTTTCCTTGAGCTCCTCCACCTTCTTCATCAACCTCTCCCATCTTGATTCAAGAGAATCTTCAAGGGGTTGCTCACAAATCTTTTTAGGGACATTCAGTTCATCCCACATCGCAAGTTCATGCTTAATGGCCTCTTCTCTTTCCCATTCATTGTTGAACCAATAGAAGGAGTACTTCTCCTCCAAGTATTCATAATGGTCCGCCCTAGCACTTTGTCTTGCTATCCAGGCTAGATCAAATGTAGTCATCGGAAATCCTGAAAACTACAAAACTCATAGAAAGAGTAGTTAGTAGCAACAGGGGCAAGTGCCCCGAAAGCAAACCGCAACCGGCTCGGTCTAGACCAAGTCCCCGGCAACGGTGCCAAAAACTTGTTCGCTCCAAACGGTGTGTGCAAGCTTTAAATTTATAACCCTAGACATAAGCTTAAAACAAGGATGCGAACCCGCAGTGTACGGGTCAATCGTAGTAAAAAGCAAGGAATTCCAGGGGTCGATCACAAGGACTTAGTGAAACAAAGTCCAATTACGGTATGCTTAAGCAATCACTAACCACAAGCAATTAAAACAATCAAAGATGATATAAGTCAATAAAGGAAACATGCAATTCTAGGGATTAAAGCATCTAGTTGTGGTTCCAACTCAAGATCTATAGATAAGCGGACAAAGCTGAGGTTTTTGCATAGGGAAGGTGTTACTAAAGTGGAATAGATCACCGGGTAAGTCTCACTACTCACTAATCCTAAACCGTAACTCCTATTACCGGGTAAGTCTCAAGGAATTAAGATAAAGAACTATAATCTCAAACTAACACACCATCTAAGGGAATGGAATCAACCTTTACCGGGTAAGTCTCAGGCTAACTCACAAAGATGGGATGGAAGCACACTCAAACCCCAATAAAGGACAAACCTTTATTACCTACACTTATGATCTTAGGTAAACAAACTAAGGAATTACCGGGTAAGTCTCATCCTAGGCTTGCATTGAACCAGGAAAGGTGTAATAAGAATAGGATTTGAAACTCTAACACTTAACTCTCAGTTTCGGATCGGATAAGTCACCTCGGTCAGAAGAATTCCACCCCGGCCGAGATGTTCATCGACTAAGCGAGATGCTTAGGGTTAAGGTTAAAGACTCGAACTTTCAGGGTCCTACTGGAATCTAAGATTATTCTATCATTGTTTTTCCCACAACCTTTAGCCAATCACCCTAGAATCACACAAGGAAATTAGCCACTCATCATCATGAAAGTATTAATCAAATATATGGGAAGAAGGTGAATATTTGAACAAGAAGAATTTAATGAAAAGACTTCAATAATTGAATCAAATATCACAACAAAGCGTTCCTTGGATAAAAATCCAACAAGACAAGACAACAAGGAAGAGAATCTAAGGTAATTTTACAAGAAAACCTTCAAAAGCTATAAAAGCTACAATCTTCCTTCTTCAACCTTCAAAAAGGTTCTTCAAATCTCCCAACTGGAGTATGGCTGCTGTGGGTGTAAACACGATCTTGCGCTGATAGCGGATGTCGGATTTGTGGGAAATCCGACCCTTTTTATAGGAAAAATAACTCTCCAAAGATAAGATATCTTAGAAAGATCTCTTTCCATAAAAATAGGTAAAATATAAGATCTAGTATATCTTCTTCCTTCCAGGAGCCAAGCCCAAAAATATAAGATCTCTTTCTAAAGATAAAAGATCTCAGCCAAGAATAAAATATTCTCGCCGCGTCCCAGGTGTTCGCCTCGGTCGAGTCGACCTCTCTGGATCACCTCGGTCGAGGTGAATCTGTGGTCAACCGAGGTGAGTCACAACTGAATGTGAAATCTCTTGAATCTGGTCTAAAGTAAATCTCTAATCCATGGCTATGCTTCCTGGATGTAGCTCCAATGACTCCATAACTCCTTTTGCTCCTTTTTGATGCAAAACGTGCCATTATACCTACGATTACAACAAAACTAGGTGTAGACCTCGATTCCCGCAAAGGTAGATGAAATGGTAATATAATCACATAATATACATACAAACATGCAGATTATGAAAGATAAAACGTCCAAACAAACCCCAAAATATAGACTATAATTCATGCTATCAGGTCTTGTGTTCCCTTAAATCTAATGCTCTACTTTCACCATGGTTATTGCTTGAAATTTTTTTGCTTAACATTGATAAATTTTTCATACATTGTGAGAACAAAAAGGTTTATTATATGCATTATTCAATTAGGTTTCATATCAAGATTGACCTACTTCATCATTTTTTAGTACATACAACCATGCAAAGTTTTCAAACACGGAGAATGAAATAGTTAGTGTTAGTGTGTTACAATTTCATATCTTTTATAATTGTAGTTCTTGTCTAATATTTTCTCCTTTTCTTTGCCTAAATCCATACTTTATACTTATTTTCATCCAGTTGCATAAGCTTTGAAGTTATATTTTTTCTCCAGGTAGTGGAAAGACATTCACCATGCAACCATTACCCTTGAGAGCTTCCCGGGATATCTTAAGACTAATGCACTATACCTACAGAAATGAAGGGTTTCAACTATTTGTGAGTTTCTTTGAGATATATGGTGGTAACGTTTTTGATCTCCTCAATGATCGGAAGTAAGTCTCCCTGTGTAATGTAGACTCTTTAGCTTGATGGAGTTTTACACATTGAAGATTTAAACAAGGTAATTTGTTTGTAGAAGATGGTAAAAAGCAGGTCTGCATTGTGGGTTTTAAAGAATACAGGGTATCAGATGCTAAAATGATCAACAATCTGATTGATAAAGGAAATGCTACTCGAAGTACTAGCACGACTGGTGCAAATTAAGAGTCATCTAGATCACATGCTATTCTACAACTAGCTATTAAGAAATCACATGATAACACTGAATCAAAGCCTCCTCGAGTTGTGGGAAAGCTTTCTTTTATAGACCTTGCTGGAAGTAAGTGGGATGCTGATACTACCGATAACGATAAACAGACAAGGTAAACATCAACGGAGTAGCACATGAAGTGGCATAAAAGCCGATGCCATTCATTTGTTGGCCCATTTTAGTTGTGTTCTTCTTCCCCCTATTTTGTTTAGTTTTCGGGGGAATCTGAATTGTGTGAGGCTGTTTGATGGTTGATCAGGGTTGTTTTTTCAATTTTCATTGTAGAATGGAAGGTACTGAAATAAATAAGAGCCTTCTAGCTTTGAAAGGATGCATAAGGTGAAATAAATGAGGACGACTTTGACTATCTTGAAGATGAGAATGAACAAGAGAAGTTGTACCAGAACAAAACAAAGAAGGTATACCACAACAGCTGCAGAGGACAAGATGAAGAAGGACATCTAAGTTTTGTACTTTCAGATTGTGAAGTTATTTATACTTCGAATCGTGCTATTTTGATTGTTTTGAATATTAAATACAATCTTTTGGTTTATGAAAATTGTTGTTGCAGCTTGATGCAATCATTTAGATGTTTCAAATAATACAAGTTGTGGTATAGTTTTATAGGATACGGTAGAGTTTTTCCACAAAATTTACAATTTGTCACGGCAAGTTACTGTTGCCAAAAATTAAAAATTTAAACTGATTTTAAAAATTTACGATGGCTCCATGCGGTCGCCAAAAATACAAAATTTCACACCAAATACACAATTTGTGACGGCTCCTTGCCGTTGCCAAAAATACAAAATTTCCGACCAAATTTACATTTTGCGACGGCTACTACCGACGCAAAATTTAAAAAACGCACCAAACTTCAAAGTTTGCGACACTCTCGACGGCGACGACTTTAGCCGATTCGAAAACTTTGCGACGGTTACTATCCGTCGCCGACAACGACGCGAATTATTAGCGATGGCAATAGGCTGACGCAAAAAAAATTTGCCGCCTATTCTAGCTACACCCCGTTTTGCCGTCGCTAATTGAATTATTTTTGGTAGTGTGTCGACCTCTGGAGTTTAGAGTAAGTGCGCAAGTGTGGTTGAGAGTGTCACCGACGAGAGGTGTCCAACGTTTTGGCATTAAGGGGAAGCTGAGTCCCCGATATGTCGGACCTTTTGAGATCTTAGAGAGCGGAGAGGTCGCTTATCAGCTAGCACTACCTCCAAGACTAGAGGGCGTCCATCTAGTTTTTCACGTGTCTCAGTTGAGAGAGTACATACCGAATCCGTGACATGTCATTAGCCAGGAGGATCTCATAGTCAAGCTAGATCATACTTTTGTGGAGTATCCAATAGCCATCTTAGAGCGTAGTACTAGACGACTACGGTCTAAGGATTTGCCGATGTTGCAGATCCAATGGTCCAAACAAGGAGCCGATGAGGCTAGCTACTTGGAGACAGAGGAGAGTATTAGGAGTAGTTATCCCGAGTTCTTTGCAGAGTTAGCCGCCACCTCTGTATCGACGAGTTATAATTTTGATGTTATTCGGTATGACCTATTTGACTATATCATTGATTTCATATTTGAGTTTTTTTTTTGGTCGTGTTATAATATTTGGATGATACTTACATGATTTTAAAGGTGTAACAAAGATTCTTTAGAGAAAGAATTAGACTCTCCGACTCTTTTTATAAAAAGTTACCGTAGTGAAATTTCGTATTCTAAGTTTCGGGACGAAACTTATTTTAAGGGAAAACTGATGTAATGTCCAGAAATTTCAAATCCGTTATTTCCGAGTCAACATAAAATTTCTATCGTTTTATGTGACTTTATCACTCACATAAAATGATAGAATGTCACTCTTTGTGGATGCCATTTGACGAGCCTATGACAAGGCCCAAGGCAAGATCCTTCTTCAACCCATGTCTTACCTTGTAACTCTAGTCCGTCAACCTCCTATGCACAACTAGGCCAATACAGCCATCAAAGACAAAGCAACCCTAGTACCCATGTAGGAGGTGTCCGTTAAGAAGTCAAGGATCACGTCATTCGGGGCCTATTAAGGGAAGATATCCACGTGACAAGGCATCCAAGTCAGTTGCATGGGTTTCCTTCTACGTAGCTCGCCCTTCTCTCTCCTATCTCCCACACTACATGCTAATAAGGGAGCAACTCATACCTTTCTTCTCCGCAACCGAAAAGTAGTTTGCACGCACCTACCTTCACATCTACCTCCTCTACCAATCTTAACCCATTCCTTCTACAGATTATAGCATTTCCTTAACCATTTCTAAGATCACACACTTACCTTGAGCAAAAGAGAACGGAAGCCATCTGTACCTAATGACAGAAAAGACGGGGCTCCTAGATCTGTGCATATTACTTCTGGTAACAAACGCTAACCCTACTGCTTCATCTCGCTTTCTCCATGCACATGCCCAAGAAACTAAGACTTTTTACCTCGACGCTAAGCAGCAAGGGAGAAGTCTTTAGCGTCGACACACTAGCCGGTCGGTTTCTAGTTTCACAAGTGATCTTAGATTCCCTCTATAGTTGTAACCAGGCACGACACGTAAGACCTTACATTCCCTATCTTCTTTGTGTTCACATAACCAACAGGAGTAACGTGAGGGGCTTACTGACACTACTGTTGTTCCACAGAACGGCCGGAGACCAAAACGGATCCCTTCGACCAAACCATTTCCAAGACAGTAGGTAAGCAAGCTCGGTTGAACTCAAACGTTTTACCAAGAAGATATATGATGTGTTTTAACCTCATACAAGACTCGGAGAGTAGATATGTAGCCTACTTGATTTTAAATAGAGAGTTGAGGGTGGGGGATCGAACTTGAGACGTAAGGGCTAGATCCAAGAAACTAGCAAGCCGTTGGTCAGACTCGAATCCCATACCTCTTGCAAAATCTTGGTTATGTTAAATTCCATAAACTATCTAACCAGTCCCCTTTGGATCGATCGTTCGATACCTTAGAAAAATAATTCACCGTTCAAATTTTTAATGTGTCATAGACAGTTATGAAAACTTCGATGTATCAAAAGTTGGGGTTGATCCAACGGTGGAATCTAGATCTATAAAATTTCCAAAGTTGACTAGTGATGTAGTTTATGAAATTGCATATTTTGGCTAAGTATAGAAATTCTAGGTTGAGGAGTTAACTTTGGATATTTGTGTAGGATTTGTTATGGGTTGTCTTTGAAATTTCTATGCTCCTATGAGTAGAGTGCATAGCATAGAATGCCTAGATGACTTTCTTAGATTTTCATATTTTTATATGATTACTATATGTTAAGCCAAAGTTGAGTCTTAGTGACTTTTTGAGAAAGTCTAAAAATTGGATAAATCTTCTAATTTTAACAAAACTTCCTCTTGAGGGTTAGATTGTGGATTTGAGTTCCAAAGGATAGTTTGGAACTATGTTATGGTTTTTATAAGGTTTTGAGGCCCAGGGGTAAAATAGTCATTTACCATTATAAGGGTAAATTGGTAATTTCTCTTATGATACACTTGCGTATCTTAGAAGTTGTAGACTTCTAAGAAAGTGGAATACATTATTGATCCACTTGTCTTTTTTATCAGGTTGTTGAGTTCTTGGGGTTGCGGATCGAGTTTAAGATAACAAGATTATGATTTGATTCAGGTAAGTCCTTTGGGCCAACATAGTTGGTATCTAGATGTTAGTTGAATGATGATATTGGTGTGTGTTTATGTATTTAATAATTATAGCATGCATAGGAAGACATTAACAATTACATGGCCCAAAGTGTATGTATAACGGGCGGTGACATCACTGTCTAACTTTGATAGGAGTCTGAGAGGTTCTCTCAAGCCAAGTCATACAGGTACATGGTGAGGTGCATCGGATCCATCTTTGTTGGTACACGAGAACAGAGGCAAGGTTTGGGAATCCCTTCTGTCACAAAATAAGTTGCATTAGTAAAGTGGACGACTTAAATTAAGATAATAATCTAAATTATGTGAAAGGATAATGTGTTTTTCATTTCTGTTATGATGTGTGTATGTGCTATTATAATTCTTCTAACTTTTGGATAGCTAGCTAACGGTTGATTATTTTGTTGTTTAGACTTACCACCGGTTAGAGTAGAGGCTGAGTGATCCGGAAGTAGTTGTCATTCGGGTCTCCGTACTCCATAGGATGGGATTTGGGTTTTATCACATTGATATTTCCTTCTTAGCATGTTGTCAGTAGAGATTGTGACCTTAAGTTCTTTGTTGGTTGATAGTATCATGTGTTATATTCATAATATTAAAATGTTGTTTTATAATTTTCGGTTTCCTTATTTGTACATTGTTATAAGATCTAGTGAAAGCGTTGTCAAACTAGATTCGGTACATTGTGAGGTCCTAACCCGTAACTTCTCGAGTTTTGAGAATTTGGGATGTTACAACATTCATGTACATAAAGACATCATTCAAGATCTATATGAGAACCAGTGTCCAAGATCAATATGTAAGTCCCAATGCCCTCAATTTTTGCCTTCATCCGGTTTCCCGTGAACAAATAATATCCAGCTCCTGTTATGGGATGGATCAAAATCTATCCACCAAGTATTATTAGACACTTTTATAAGGTTTAATTCAAAAGAAACATAACTATAATGTATCCCTTCTTCTCGAACCAAGCCTTACTTTTATGATAATCCTTCTTTAAGTGTCCCGTTTTCTTGCAAAATAAACACTTCACTTCCTTCTTAACATAACCCTCATTGACTTTCAAAGGGTTCTTGTTCCACTTGTCCTTTTTACCCGATTTGCCTTTAATGTTGTTGGCACCATCGTGAATTGTAAAATGGACAAATCGATCATTTATCTTCCTTAATCTCCCTTCTTCTTGTACAAGCATGACCTTCAATTCTTGAAAGTTCCATTTGTCTTTAATGGTGTTATAGTTTACCTGAAACTGACCAACCTCATAAGGTAGAGAGTTAATTATAAATTGGACCAAGAATGTTTTATTAATGTTCATTCTCATGGTCTTTAACTTTACTGCCAAATTTGACATGGTTGTCACATGATCATGGATAGGTTGGGACCAGTAGAATTTTTTCATAGTCAACTCACTGATAAGGCTTTCTACAATTGACTTGTCGGTTAAATCTGATTGTGAATACTCATTAACTTTTAGAAAAATTCTCTTTCATTCTTTGTCCTAGGCATTGTTGGGTTAATACTTTCAGCCATACTCATCCTCATGAGATTCAAACTCAACTTGGTTGAACGCTCCCAAGCCTCACAAAGAGCCTTTTCATATTCACTTTCAGTCATACTCATCAAATCATTTATTGAATCTATTTAATCATGAACAGTTGATCATATACTAAAAGTAAATGTCTAAACTCAATAAAACTAGGCCGCTTTTATGAATAAGAAGTCTTATATAATTTTAAACATTTAAATTTAAATCACTTTAGCATATAATACATATTACGATCGAAGGGAGTATATCATGATTTTGGTGCATGTAGTATACGAACATTCACCATCATTCATATTAACACCCTAGAAGAATAATACATATACTTAGTTTAATCACTAGGATAAGGCAACATAACCATAAAACCATTGTTAACCAAATCCTCTAAGGAACCACTGTTTGTCTACATTAAATATGCATACATGTAAACAATAAATCGTTAACCTAATCTTTCATGAATTAAGATCATGATTTCATCATGTAAGTAATATGCAAGATTACACAACTGAACATGCGCTTATGTTATACACATTGATGCATGTGATCCGTATAATACATGGTTATTCATATGTTAATTACTAGATCGATTCATGAGTGCTGAATATAATTCAAAACAAAGCACACAACAGTTTCAAACTATTTCATTCGAACAATTCACGAAATTAACGATGAATCATGAAAGTCTAAATTGCTTTGATACCAATTGTTAGAATATTTACGATTCTATTTCGAAATCGAACACTTTAATGGAATTAGACTTAAACAAGAATCAACCAAAGTATACATATATCGATCAAAGATTAACCTTTATCCGAAGTAAGATCAACCAATTATTTACGATTCTATTTCGAAATCGAACACTTTAATGGATTTTGGACAAAGGTCATACTCTCTCTATCTTCTCTGTAAGGAGGAATGGGGCAATTGTAAAACTGTCCAAAAACTGCGCTTCTTATATATATAAATTTTGGTATAAAGTTCTTTTGTGTAGAGATTTTGGTCCATGTCACAACTACCAGATATAATACAATAGTTTCATATGATCATTATTAATCCAAAACAACTCATAGCATTCTAAATATATGTTAATAAATGGTGTAGATAACTTATAAGTTTCAAATGAGGGAAATGCAATCTCCGCAAGAAGAAAGTGTTGTGTTCGAAATCCCATACCAGCTTCTTCACGTGCATGACATTCGGGCTTGATCCAGAGTAAACATAAGCACGACAATTTGTGACAAGAGACAACATTGACAACAAATAGATAACAAGCAGCAATAGCAGTGCTAATACTTCATATCAACTCATTGCTCACCATCACAAATTGATAGTAAATAGATAACAAGCAACAATTGTAATAAAATTTACTATATCTTTCTTATATAAAATGAAATGTTTTTCTCATAAACTTAAGCAGCACATGATGGGTCAAGGGCTCGGTAGCCTCAACATGAAGGATATCAAGTATCAAGCCATTAGTAGGATCCGAGCCAAGAAGGTAAGCAATTTCTTAAATAAACACATCGGTTGAAAGCACCGTAGTTTAGGGTTTCTCTGAATTTGTTGAGAGTTGGATGAGGAGAGAAGAAAGATGGAAGGGTAATTACCTGGGATTGTTCTGTATAATATGTTTCCTTGTCTTATTCATTTGATGAAAACTCGAGTACATATGTAGAGAACTGTGTAAAACAATATTAGATTGGGACATTAGTATGTGCTTCCAACAAAGGTTTGACTATCTCTTTCATGTTCACCCTTGCCTTCGTCTCTTCCAACACATCTTTGCAGCTCCTTGTCGGATGTCATTAGTGATTTATGATGTTGAGGATATAAAAGTTGGTCTGCAGTGTAATCTGTATGCCTGTTCTTCTGGAATAAGCATAAATTTGCAGGATATTACTAGAGTGCAGCAATCTGTAGAGTGACAACAGTAAAACGTGTAATTACACGAGGAACCGGATTCACCTACCCTATCAATAGCCTTTTGGAAGAAAACTTCTGAAATCGTTGAGCAAGTCAGGATGGTCTCTGAAGAGTGCAGCAATCTGTAGATAACTTACTTAGGTGAGATGGTATGGTAGAAGAACCAACATCACAAGAGATACCCCATCTACAGAATAAAGTCTAGAAAATGATTCAGGATAGTAAAAAGTTCAAACAAACCTCTTGATAGACAATTTCAACGGGTGTCTGTTCTATCCGAAAAATCATCATAATGTCCATAAATGACCTGTATACATGATAATTGCCTTGAAATCGTTCCTGCGTGACAATATCCGGTATTAAAAAATCATCCATATAAAAGCTTGCTCTCAAATTATCATTCACCTCAACTTTGTTAACAAAAGCAATTGCCTCTGCATATCCAACTTTCTTCTTCTTCTTCATAGGATATTCTTCTGGCATGACTTGTAGTCTTAATTCTACAAGAAGCAAAAGAGTTCGTCAGTTGATCAGAACTCCCCAGAACATGATTATTTTATCAGAACTACAAGAAAGCACTCACTAATACCTTCATCCTGCATGACTACAAGAAACTCATCATAATTCTCCTATCTGTCAAGAAACCTTTCCTTTACTATCTTTAGATAACTTAAGGCATCGTTTGTTGTCAGGTTAGTATTACCACCAGAGATAGTGAGTGAAAACTAGTCCTTCAGATAAAAATACAGATAACAAATAAACTAATTCTCAATCACACGGTCATATCGTATTGTAATTGTACAGGGTTAAATCTTGATCGATACAAAACTAATCGACCAAACTTATGCTAATCTTAATTGGAGAGAAAACAGGTTGAGATTGCCCGAGATGAGGACCCATGTAGATATCATCTCGAGCCGTCTCTACTGTTCATAAAAAAAAAAAGGAACTCTTTATCTCTCTCAACTCCTCTAGGGCTTCAATATGCTATCAAGAAAGATAGCTCTCAATTGCAACTTACAAATTCCCGAAAGTCTCTAGAAAACTGAAAAAGATAAAATCGCTCACCAAAGGCAACGGTCTATCACTGATGAACAAAGCCGAACTAATCAAACATCCAGAAAAACCAGATCACCTCCAAACAAGAAACTCCGCCATACAAGAAACCCCCATCAGGTTTCACATTACTTCAAAATTAAGCAACGTTAATTGTGTATTGGAACAGAATAAATCATCAAAGGAAAAGGAAAAACTTAGAAAAACAAGGATCGCCTCTTACTTGGCCTCGTCTTCAGCAAACAAAATTATCTTCTTGAAACTTGGTTTCTGCCTCGTTTCTTTTGCAAAAACGAGCAGTCGAAATTCGGACGTGACAACTGACAAGACGAATATAGTTGAATAGAGAGGAGATTCTGGTTCCCGCTGTGCAAAAATCACCAAATTAATCAAAGAACACTTTATCGATTTTGTGACGGAGTAGAGTTTTCTGCTCTTAAGTTTCCCTCCATTCGAATTTGTTATGGTATTGGTGTTCTGAGTATCCCTTACTCTCTCAAAATGGGTGTTTTATATAGCATAACCACGTAATGCTAAAACGCTGCGTTTAGAAATGAGTGTAAAATTGACTAGACTCTCGAGAGGAGAAGGTCGTTTTGGGAATGTAACCGGTTTTTTTCTTAATTTGAAGCCTTTTTTTAAATAATTAATTTAAATAATTACTGTAATATATTTAATTATGTGGGAGTTTACGGCTTTTAATTTTTCAAATCAAAAACCAAAATGTTGGTTAGAAAACATAGTCGATAAGCTCTATAACATCTTTGATTAAATAATTGGTTTGTGAGGTTTCGCACAAACGTCGGATTATATGTTTTTCAAAAATTAGGGGAACGCTTTTGGTAAGAAAATAATAAATAAATTAGTATTTTTTTAGTCATAAGAAAAGGTACAAGAGCGTTGAGGTTTGACACAACCCAAATACTCTTTCAATCATATGTCTTTACTAATTTTATACCAAACATTTAGACCATGTTTAAAAAAAAACAATTTTGAGTACTTTAAATTTATATGTTTTTTTGAAACAAAGGTATGAAGGATAGGGTGATAAGTTTCTAGAAATTGACCGTCCAAAAACATTCTTTCGGATAAGGTCTTCAACATCGTCTGGTAAGAATAAGGTGGTTAGTTTCTAGAATTGGGTGGTCATTTTCTAGAAATTGATGTTCCCAAATTTATAACGACTCCATTGTTTTAACTTTTGTTTAAGAAAACTCGTTCTTTAGCTAGAATGAACATATGGTTTCCTAGGAATTGTGTTCTCCAAGTTTGTTTTTATTAGGTTCTCACAATCTTGTCGTTGTGTTCACATTGATTTAAATATGAATGGTTTTTTCTTAAAATTTATAGAAGCGTTTTGTAGGTTGACGAAGATAATAGTAATACAATGGTCAAAGGTAACGAAATAATGATTTCTGGTATGAATTTCGGGGTATTCTTGAATGCTTTCTCGAGATGTCATATTTTTGTCTAGTTGTCATACTCGAAAAAAAACGCTCCAATAAAAAAAAAACACCAAAACCTTAACCCCAAGAGAGTATTGTCGGCCGCCTCAACACATCCCAGAAAATCCAAAAACCCTATCCCCAAACACATCCAGATCTACCTTTCATCTTTCAAAATGGTAATTTGGAACAAGAAGAGAGATCTCTATGCAACTATAAGGGATCTATGGGTGTCGATTTATTAGGACAGAGAAATGAAGGCAATAGAAGCAGGCGGCTCACCTATGAGAAGGGGAAGTCCTTGATTTCCACAGGGAGAGATCGGTTTCCTTGTAAAACCTACTCAGTATACGCTTCCCTTGCGCAGAGAATCGTGGCCAAGATGTTTCACGCCGCCTAACGCCATACTTTCGGACACTCGATCTCCAAGAGCTGCCCTAGAGGACAACAACATCTTCCGAGTGCTCAACATCTAAAGCTAGGGGCTAACAACATCTTCCTGAACTCATCAACCTCGTCATTCTTTGACAGTTCTATTACGAATACATATTATTCGTCGTCCCTCATTACTCTTCTAATTAGACACAATTATCAGTATTAGTCTAAGTCTACATTTTCCTTCCTTTCTTCCAGTAGTGAAGAATCCTTTTTTAGTACTCAATGGTCACAATGTTATATATACGTATGTTTTCTTCAATGAAAAACAAGTTGATTTTCTACATTCAAAATTAAAATCAATCTCACTACTTTCAAGTTCATCATGTAAAAATGTGTCGTTTATTTTGCCTAGTCTGCCTTAAAATAGTCATGTTTGTTAACACAGTTAAAATCCAAATCAACCATTACTTCAAGTTATGAAAGATTAGATAGATTTGGAGAAAGAAAGTGCAACTTACTTATCTGCAAATTTTGGTATAAAATTTACATATGTACATATTTTGGTCCATGTCACAACTAGGGATGGAAATGGGTGTACAACCACCCGATTCAACCGGTCAACCGACCCGAATTCGTGGGTGAAAACCCGAAGAATTCCGGGTGGTGGGCGGTTGACGGGTGAAATTGATGGGTGGTGGGGTGGATATGGGTATAGGTACAACCACCCACCACCCGAACCATCCACCACCCGCCCCACCCGCCCCGCATCACCCGTACAAAGTATTTTAAAAAATAAAAATAAAAAACCTTAAATTCTACCCATATAAAAATTATTAAAAATATAAAAACATGAAAACCCTAAATTATCAAGAGAAGAGTGCATTTGCATCACCTTTCACCTTACCCTTCCCCAATCTAAATTTTTAATATCGATCGCTAATTTGCTAGTCGCTAGACTCGCTAAAACCTTCGGTCATTCGAACAAAGCGTAATACCTGACTACCTCATTTTACCGCCGCCGAACCGCACACTCCCTTCCCCGTTCGGTCACTTTCTTTTGCGCATCGCTTGCTTGATTCTCTCAATATGTAATTAATCTTCACTAGTGTCTTCTCTCCATCCTCTCCTCATATCTATATTCAATTTTGGAGCCACACACTCCCCCTCAACACATCACTCACTTCAGACGTTCAATCAATTATACAATACATATATTTTCTCAGTTCTTACCATGTGTTTGGATTACTGTTTTAGTTTGATAATTGTGGATGAAAGCAACTTCTTTGCAAGCTATTTGATTAGTTAATCATGGGTGCCATTACATTTTGCGGAAAATTGTGTGTATTGTCTCTCTAAATGATACCAATCCAAAATTTTCGGACCTTTTAGAATATGAGAGTAGACAGGCTGATGGTCAATAGTAGCTGGCATTTTACCATGTTGTTTGCGGAAGATTGCAGGATCGCTACATCGAGCTCTAAAGGAGTTTGATTTATGTTGATTTACGTTTGTTGTATGCAAAAATATTGCGTTTATTTGCATAGTTTTTTACTAATTGAAATTTCCACGTTGGTTTGTAATGTTAAATAATGTTCCGTAATTTAGTAGATTTATATTTGTGTTACATTAAAATATAAATTTACTTTATACATGTAAATGTTTAAAACTGAAAGATATACTACACAATACACACCCGGTTATTTCACCCGAACCATCCGAACACCCGGTGGGTGATGGGTGGGTGGGTGACGGGTGAAGTGTTATGCGGGTGGTGGGCGGGGTGGGTGAGAGTTTAAGTAAGGTGGACGGTTGGTGGAAGTGGAACTTCCACCCATAAACCGACCCATTTCCATTCCTAGTCACAACTACCACATGCCGTACAATAGTCTCATATGATCATTATCAATCCAAAACAATTCATAGCATTCCAAATATTATGTCAATAAATGAAATGTTTTTTTTTTCTTCTCATAAATTTGAGTAGACACATGATGAGTCAAGGGCTCAGTAGCCTCAACATGAAGGATCTCAAAAATCAAGCCATTAGTAGGATCTGAGCCAAGAAGGTAAGCAATGCCTTAACTTAACACATGTAATTACCAACAACTAACATGAAGAACCGGTAGGTGAAATAAATAAGTTAAAAGATACTCTAGAAGGGGGGGTGAATAGAGTATGGGAACTTTTCAAACCAAATCTCAAGGCCTTGAAACTCCTTTCAAGGGCCTTGATGTCAATTTGTGCTCTTAGTAAAACTTTGATTTCAAGGGCTTTGAAACAACTTTCAAGGGCCTTGACTTCGTGTTCCTGCAAAAACAAAGTTAGTCACAATAGCAAAATATAGTGCGGAATGTAAAAGATTGACACGAGGATATGTTTACAAAGTTCGGCTCTAAATAGCCTTATCTCCGTCCCAGGGTATAGCCTTAGGATCTAACTATCTATTATCAGCTTCAAAGAGTCCTAGATACAAACTAGAAGAAATGTCCTTCTTCTCTCACTATAGCCAATGCTACGATCTAGCTCCAACTCTCAACCTAGCTATAAGAGCCTAGGTACTTCACAGAGTAACACACACTCTAGTATAACACTATTTAGATCTTCCAATGGAGCTCTTGTGTTTTCTCTCACTAAGGGGATAAAGCTTTTGTGTAAATTAGAGAAAGAAAAACAATGAATGAAGATGTTTAGGTTGCTTGAAGACGTAAAGATGTTTTCCGTATATGCTTGTGTTTCTCTTCTTCTTCGATTACCATCTTCATTTATTCTCTTCTATGGAGAGGTCTTCTATAAGGACATGTAAATTTAACATGACCCTTTTTAGTTTTTACAACAGTAGAAGCAAGTAGGCATATGAATGCTTCCTTTGGTCTTGACAAAAGTGGTGGTAGGTTTTCTAGGAAAGCTCATATGATAACCTACACCATTTTTGTTAAGGAAGGACTGTTGTTCACCCATCATTCTCTCAAGATTAGCTTTTGAACGAGTAAACTTAACAAGTGCAGCATTCTGGTCTTGACACGTCAAAGTTAGATCAACTTTCTCTTTCTCTAGATCGATATAGTTTTGATGAAAAGAGGAGAGGTTGTCCTTGAGAATCAGGTTCTCTGATTCCAAGGCCTTGATATTGTTATCAAGGTCTACTTTTTCTGTGTTAAGATTTTCAATTTCCAAAGACATTTCACTTAGTTGTTTTTCTTGTTCAAGAAGCTTTTCTTTTAAAGAATTTATCCTTATTCTATGTTCCTTATCACATATGATAATATCTCTAAGGAATTGTTTCAAGTCAGTTTCAGGTTGAGACATAATTGTACTTACCACATTGTCAACATACAGATTTGAATCTTTTTCATGATCAGCCATGAGACACAAGTTTGCTTGTTCTTTTTCGTCTTCTGATTCATTTATTGATTCTGAATCATTCCATGAAGCAACCATAGCTTTCTTCTTTCGATCATTTTTCTTGAAGTTGGTCCTCTTCTTTTGTGGACAATCCTTCACAAGATAATCTGTTTCACCACATTCAAAACAAGTCAATACTCTCGTTTTGTGATTAGAGTTAGAAAACTTACCTCGGAGTTTTGATGCTCGTGGATATTCTCTATTAGCATATTGTTTCTTAATCCAGCGAATTCTTGCGAGACCTTTAGAAATCATGGCGATTGCATCTTCTTCATCATCGTCACCGTTATCCTCTTCATCAGATGGTAATCATCTCTTCTTGATATTAATGCTAAATTCTTGGAGTCGGATGGAAGTTCTCCATCTTCTTCACCAAGAACCATTTCATGTGTGATGAGTTTTCCAAGGAGGTCATCAAGAGGAAGAGTTGTGAGATTCTGAGCTTCTTCAATAGCAGTCATCTTTGGTCCCCACTTGGCTTTAGGTAGGCTCCTTAGAACCTTCCTCACTTTCTCTTCATTTGTGAAGATCTTTCCTAGTGAGTCCAAGTTGTTCACGATCTCAGTGAATCTGGTGAACATTTCTTTGACTGTTTCATTTGGATTCATCTTGAATAGCTCATATTGTATGAGGAAGATGATAATCTTTGTTTCCTTGACTTGACTTGTTTCTTCGTAAGTGACAACAAGCTTGTCCCATATTTCTTTAGCACTCTTGCATGATGAGATGCGGTTGAATTCATTGGCATCTAATCCGCAGTATAGTAGGTTCATTGCTTTGTAGTTCTTTGATAGGCTGTCCAGGTTAGTTTGTGTGAAGTCAACTTCCTTCTTTGGGACTTGGACACCTTCAACCGTTGTCATTGGAACTTTAGGTCCATTTTGGATGATGCTCCAAAGCTCCATGTCCTGATCAATAATGAACATACGCATGAGTGCTCTCCAATGAGCAAAGTTGTTGCCACAGAAGAGTGGTGGTCGAGATGAGGATCTTCCTTGAGCAAATTTACCATCACCAGGATTCATGATTAGTCTTACTGATGGTTAAATCAATAAACTTGAGTCTAGCTCTGATACCAATTGAAGAACCGGTAGGTAAAATAAATAAGTTAAAAGATACTCTAGAAGGGGGTTGAATAGAGTATGTGAACTTTTCGCAAACCAAATCTCAAGGCCTTGAAACTCCTTTCAAGGTTCTTGATGTCAATTTGTGCTCTTAGTGAAACTTTGATTTCAAGTGCCTTGACTTCGTGCTTCTACAAAAACAAAGTTAGTCACAATAGCAAAATATAGTGCGGAATGTAAAAGATTGACACGAGGATATGTTTACGAAGTTCGGCTCGAAATAGCCTACTCTCCGTCTCAAGGTATAGCCTTAGGATCTAACTATCTATTATCAGCTTCAAAGAGTCCTAGATACCCGCACCTTGTGCGGGATTGAGTTTGAGTAAATTGTAAAAGAATAATAATTATTAATTAAAAAATTATTAGCTAAACAAATTACAATTTTTTATAAAAAGTGTTAAATATTAAGAAGAATATATTAATATCAATTTGATTAGATCATGTAATAAAAAAAATTAATTATTAAATTTATAACAATTGTCAAATGTTAAATAAATTTACGTAACAAATTTCTAATAGTTTTTTAATATTATTACCTATAACTAAAAATTTAATGTTTTTTTTTAAAAAGATCGTTTTTAAAATCAATTATTTAAAAAAATCGATTTGATAAAGAAATTGTAAAATCTTTATTAACGATATTACAAATATTTGAAAGAAAATAATGTTATATCTCATTTATGTAAACAATAAGATCTAAATGTTAGTTCGAATATATTTTGTAAAATCTACAACCCAAACAAAATCCATTGAAATCTCCAAATTTGGTTAGGTGATATGATTTTTTTTAATTATTTTTATAAAGATATTGAACATGATGAAATGGAATTATTTTTGTTGAATTGGCATGATGAGATGAAAAATATTTTAATTTTGACTTTAAATATTTATGAAATAATGGCATAATTGTAATTAAAATGTGGCAAAATTATAAATATTTGAATAATTGATTTTAAAAACGATTTTTTTACTTAGATTTAGATAGAACAAACTTTGAGGTCTTTTACGTGCGGGATGCGGGATGCGGAATTGCCTAAATAAAAAATATTATATTTTCACGTCCATACATCATTTATTTGATGTATGGAAGTGAAAATATAATATTTGAATATCAACCTATAATAAAAAAATATAATATTTTTTTTTCAGAGTCCACTATTAACGCATGCATCGAAAGAGAAGAAGTGCATAAATATTTAAATAGTTAATTTATTTTAATTTGTTGAAAAACTAGACTAGTTTAAGTGTTTGAATGATAGTTTGAATCGATCATTTTTACTTTAAATATTCAGGTTAGTTTTTTTTTTTGAGGTCTTTTACAGGGGTGCTCAAAAAAAAATAAAAAAAAAAAGAAGGTAGATTTAGTTTAAAAAGATTCGTTTATTTATACATATAGTCCTTAATTTGATTGTTTTATTTAAACATTGGTTGAAAAATAGTAATAATTTAATTTATTAAAGCTAATTTTTTATATAAATTTGAAACATATATTATTTTATAAAATAAAATATATAAATTGACATAAATGAGGAAAGCATAGAGGGTGAAGGTTGAAGAAAGTGTTAAGCCGGGCCGCTCCTCCAATAACAAATACACCTATTTTGGATTTGGGTTGGGCCTAATCACATCCATAAATATACCATTTTCTTATATATATATACACTCCGGTGTAATGCAAGTAATCAGTGGCTATGTGTCAATAATAGAAGGAAAAATAATCCAAAATAATACCAACTATCAACATTGAACTGAAAATAATACGAACTTTGAAAATTACTAGGAGCGATACAAACTATCAATGTATTTACCAAAAATAATACGCCATACTTTTCCGGCAAAAACCCTACCTCCGGCGATGACGTGGCAGCTGGAATATTACATGTCATCAAGTAAATGGGTTAAATGTGTGAAGTGGATATATTTTTAAAAAAAAAGTTTGAATTTTTTTTAAATAGATTTGTAAAAAAATGTAATAATATTTATTATTCCCAAAAATATAAAAATATAATATTTTTTTAATCAAATTTATTTTCGGATTTTTGTATAAAATTAAAATTTTAATCCTAAACAAAATAATTTGTAATAAAATATTCGAATTTATTTTTTTTTTATTTTGTAACCTAATTCCTAAAGAATTTTTTTTCCCAAATTTTTTGTAAAATTAGTTTTTTTCCTAAAAAATATATTCGAATTTTTTTTCGGATTTTTTTTAACATTTTATAAAAAAAAATATTTTTACATTTTTTTACAAACCTGTTTAAAAAAATGTTCAAACTTTATTTAAATTTTTTTTACAAAAAATATATTTAAAAAAATTTTTGTACAAATGTTTTTTAAAAAATTATTATTTAAAAATTTAAAATTTTTTATTTTTTTTAAAATTTTAAATATTATTAAATTGATTTTTTATAAAATAAAATCCACATCATACATTTAATCAATTTATTTGATGACATGTAACATTCCGGCTGCCACGTCATCGCCGGAGCTAAAGTTTTTGCCGGAAAAGCATGGCATATTATTATTGGTAAATACATTGATAGTTTGTATCGCTCCTAGTAATTTTCAAATTTCGTATTATTTTCGGTTCAATGTTGATAGTTGGTATTATTTTGGGTTATTTTTCCATAATAGAATGTAAGATGGTTTTTTGGGTTAGGGCTTTGGATTGTTGCAAGTATTGTGTGTGTTACAACTTGGATTTTGTTGCTATTGCTATTGCAGACTCATATCTGCTGCCTTTTATTTTTTATATTAATTATATATGTTAATTTATTTTAATTTGTTGTCGTAACATTATTAACAACATTGCAATTAACGTTAAAGCTATTAACTTGTTTTTTTCTATGACCAACCCCACTTGCTCAATACTAAGATATCCTCATTCCTCATATAATGACATCAACTTTATAGCTTTCATAAAACTTTGGACGTCGCTCCAATATCCTAATATTAAAAAAATAAATTCAAAAAAAGATTAATTAATCTTTGGATAAATATTTAATTTAAAAAATAAGAGTCATAAGTTTAATTATTTATAGAATTTTTTCATATATTGATAGGGTGAATTTTTAGAATTTATGTTTGAGAAATGGAGCACAAAGAGATTTGAAGATGAGCTGAAAAAGACAGTCAACTTACCATTTTCATTATTTATTTAATTTTTACAGTAATGAGATCTGAAGTCGTTATCGATGGCCATATTTATCTTATTATGTCTTTTAATTGTTTAAATTTAAATCTCTGCAGATTCTCCCTTTTGTATATGCGCTTTTTCATCTTGAATTTCTTAATCATAAATATTTACAGATCTGACAACTAATTCTTTGAATTTAAAATGACAGCATTATAAAATTAAGTGGAAAAATTGCAGAGCATTAATTTCCAAAGTCGGGTAATATTATTAATGAATGTAACCCTAGTAGAATAATAATGGCGTTTTGGTAAATTCTGAATCAACCTCATGAAGCAAAGTACATACGTATCTTATATATATTAAGGGAGAAGCAATTTTTGCCACGTGTCCTCTCAGAAATTAACCTCAGCCCAACCAAAATTTTAATTCAATAATTAAAATACAGATTCTATAATCAGAAAATTATTTTAATTCAATAATTTTTATTATTTTTTAAAAATCCAAAATAATTCGTATCTTCTTTGATAACCGAATATCCATTAAATTCAATTTTATTTTATCTAAAAAATTTAGTTGGGTAACAATATTTAAATAAAACTAATTAATAATTAAATATATGTGAAAGTATTTTTCGGAATTTCAAAAATATTTTTAAATTTATAATTAATGTAACCGAATATTGTTAAAAAATGGCATGATACTAACAATATTAAAGTAAATAAATAAAAACCATTTATTTTTAATAATTAGTTAGCAGTAATTTTGTAACTATGTAACATCTTTATCCCTAAAATCTCTCCTATTTCATACACCTATAACAATATCAGCAAATTCATTTTAAAAAAATTAGTTAGCAGTAATTTTTTGAACATTGATATTTTTTTAAAATCTATTTTATCTTATTTTAGAATTTGCTTACTTGCTTCATATTAATCTACAAAGCCTATCTTATTACGTATTTTTAAATTCAAAAGTTTAACAAGCCTAATCATTTCACTTAAGATATATATGGTTAAAATATTTGAGAATATTTGAGAATAAGGAATCATAAGTATTTCTTTTTACAAAATTTGAGAATAGTGAATCAAAACTTTTTAGATTTTTTTTGAGAAAGGAAAAATATTTATTTAAAATATTTATTTTGTCTACAATATTTAATAAAATAATGCGTTTTTACATTGTAAAATTTTTTTATTACATGACTATTTATGTAAAATGTAATAATATCTATTATTAACTTAAACTTAAATTATCATCGCATAATAGTAACGTAACCTAAAGATATATGGTTAAAATAATTTTTTAAACTCTGTTGTGTCCTTCATGACGGTTAGTCCGTTTGCCGATTTTTTCGGCCTTTCGATTCACTAGATGGCATGCCGTTTAATGTTTCGAACCGCTTTCCTTTTTCAAAAAAAAAAAAAATTTTAAACCATCCCGCACAATGTGCGGGTATTACACTAGTATATATTAATGTGGAAAAGATGGGATCCACGTTATTAATTTTTACAAATTATGGTATGAGTCGATTTTAAAAAAGTAACAATATTAATCATATTTATTCACCAATGTTTATACGTATCACTACTATATATATCAATTAAGATATATCATTAATGAATGCAAGTTTAGAAAGATTAATTATGCAGCTTTATATTTATTTTTTAAAATTTAAAAGGCCCGCCCGCAAATATACATTAGTTTTCCTCCAAGTTTCGTGACATTTAGGGACTAAAAAGAATCAATGTCGTGTCTATATATATATATATATATATATATATATATATATATATATATATATATATATATATATATATATATATATATATATATATATTTATTGGTGGACCAGATTCTTGGTACTGCCTTTGCTAAAGTGTTTGTAAGATGTTTTTTGTTATTAAAAATATCCATAAAGGCGGATCGGAACGTAGGGATAAGAAATTGGTGAAGATGATATGTGAGCTACAGATGATATGATAACAAGTCTCATTAAACTCCAAATTCTAGGCTCTATACAACATATTACATATATGGTGTTTACGTTCTTTAATTTACGACTAAAGACTTACTATTTCAATAACTTCATGCATTTATACAACTTATATTATAAATGGATTCAAAATTTTAGCCACTTATCTTCACATTCAGTAATTACAATCGTAACATTATTTATAGTATTCATAAATAAAAAAACCTTACCCATTTTGATACAAAATAATACACACTTGACACATAATAATGCATATATTGGTACAAAGTATATAATGCACATATGAAATTTAAAATTTTTAAAATTGAGAAGAAAATTAGGTATATATTAATACAATGTAGACCGGAGAAAGTCGGACCGGTGTGTCTGTCCAAATAAACGAGTAAGAACCCTAAGCCCGTTCGGGTAGATATGCAAGGGTCCAAATCCCAAACCCTTTTATTTTTCAATTAAAAATATACTATAAATTGTCTCACCATTAAACTACTTTATTTTTGTAAAACACTTTTATATTTAATAAAAGCATTTTCCCCTCCCTAAAAATATATATATATATATTCAACACTCAAAGCGCAATTAGGGCTAATATGGGCAAAACTTTGGGCCCAAGCCCGGGAAGAGGGGGGAAATTTTTTTTTTTTTTGAAACCGAGGGGGTTTACGTGTTAAGATGTGGAGAAAGAGTTACAAGAGAGAGGGACAAATAGGCGGGGCATTACAAGCAAAACAAAAAGATGCAAAAGAAGGGAGGCAGGTCTAACACAGGCAAGTACAAGAGAGACAGGAAGTTCAGGAGATCTGGAGGAATTTCATCCAATTGGAGCTAGTAGGAGAGAGTTTAGTCCATTTTGAGGCAGCAATGCTCTTGATGTGGTTCATTATTTTGTGAGCAGTGATGGCCGGGTTGGGGTTATGTTGTTGAATATGAGGTCATTTCGGCTTTTCCAGACATGATAGATGAATGAGGTGAAGGAGGCAGCGTAGATCTGGGTCTTGAAGCACTGTCTTTTGGATGATCGGAGCCATTCAAGCCAGCCGAGGATAGTATGGTGTCTCGGAGTAATAAGTAACCATATGAGAATGATGTCCAGGGTTGCATTGGAGGTGGGGCAGTGGAGAAAGATATGGTCCTCCGTCTCCTGGTGGAAATGGCAAACGGGCCAGGCCGCGCAGGTGGAGCTCCCCCATTGGAGTCGTTTTGTGTTTGTAGGGAGCTTACCAAGTGCAGCCAGCCAAGTAATGAAGCTGCAACGGGGGGAGTTGAGGCTGCCCCAGATGGAGACATTCCAAAGGAGAGGAGAGCCAGGGTTTCGGAGAAGGTTGTAGATGGTGTTGCTTTGGTATTTCTGATTAGCGCCCATCATGAGAGCTTTGAGTTGAGTAGGCGTTCCCAACGCAGTGAGCTTGTCCCGCACCATGAGGATAGCACGCCAGGAGGCACTATGGGAAGGTGAGGCGGAGGCGGTCCAAATGGAGTCATTCTTGAGAGTGTTAGCGTTGGTCCACTGGCACCAGAGGTTGGGGCGACTATCGTTGTATGTGTCCAGTTCAATGATGATCTTTGCGATGCTAGTGATGTTCCAAGCGTTCATATCCATCAGGCCAAGTCCACCCTCGCACAGAGGCCTGCAAACGTTGTTCCATGCGACAGGGCATTTCTTCGTGCTGGAGGAACCGGACCAAAGGAATGATCGAAGAAGAGACTTGATTGTACCTGCAATAGAGAGAGGAAGGAGAAGGACATTGCACCAATAGTTTTGCATACCGAAGAGAATAGATTTGATTACTTGGAGGCGACCAGCATAAGAGAGGTTAATAGAGTTCCAAGAGGATATTTTTGATGTGATTTTGTGAATCAGTGGGTAGTAATCCGACTTTTTAAGCTTGCTGGATCCAGGGGGAAGACCAAGGTAGGTTACAGGAAGCTTTCCAATTGAGAACCCATTGGCATTGGCGATGGAGATTTGGGCAGTGTTCGGGATGCCCCCAAAGAAAATGGCAGATTTGTCCCAATTGGTTTCAAGACCGGATGTGGATGTGAAGTTACTGATTCCCTCCTTGAGAATGCTAACTGAAGTTGGATCGGCTCTACAGAGAAGGAGCAGGTCATCGGCAAAGATGAGGTGGGTGGTGCGGGTTTTGTAGCATCTTGGGTGGTAATTGAAGTCCGGGTTAGAAGTCTTGTCGAGGATGATTCTCGAAAGGTATTCCATAGCAATTGTGAACAGATAGGGGGATAAAGGGCATCCCTGCCTAAGACCTTTGGAGCCTTTGAAGAATCCTTCATAATAGCCGTTGACGTTGACAGAGAAGGAGGTAGTAGTAACGCATACATCAATCCAGGCAATGAAGGTATCCTTGAACCCAAACTTACGAAGAGCTTCAATAATGAACTTATGATCAACGTTATCGAAGGCCTTGCGAAGGTCAATCTTGATAGTGCACCTGGGGGAGATTGAGGCCCGATTGTAGTGCTTAAGGAGTTCGTGGCTGAGAAGCGAGTTATGTCTTATGGAACGTCCTTTGATGAAGGCTCCTTGCTGGGTTACAATGATTTGCGGAAGCACATCCTTGAGTCTATTTGCAATGATCTTTGCAATCACTTTGTAGATAGTGTTACAACATGAAATGGGCCTGAAGTCACTAGCTTTGGTGGGGTTTGGGATCTTTGGTATGAGAGAAATAGTGGTAAGGTTAACTTGCCTAAGCAGACGTTTGTAGGCAAAGAAATCTTTGACTGCTTTGGTGAAGCATGGACCGATGATATCCCACGCCATTTTGAAGAAGTGAGCATTGAACCCGTCCGGCCTAGGGGCTTTGTTATCCCCTATACTGAAAAGAGCCTCCTTAATTTCAGTATCAGTGACCCGACCACAAAGATTGAGGGCATTATCATGGTCAAGTAAAGGCCCAGAGTTAATGACAGACTGGCTTATGGTCATGGGCGCCGGGGAGGGGTTGTGAATTTTTTGGAAGTGGGAGATGAATTCACTCGCAATGTCCCTGTGGGAGGTGAGAATAACTCCCTGGTCATTTGTGATTGAGCAGATTCTTGCTTTGCTACGGTTACCTTTGATTTTCCTGAAGAAATAAGAGTTGCAGCTATCTTCGAACTTGATCCAGTCAGCTTTTGCAAGTTGAGCGGATAGAATCTTCTGGTTAGCGAGGAGTGAGGTAAGTTGGTTTATAGCAATGCTTTCCTGCTGCTGGAGAGTGAGATCATTTGGTTGTGTGCGCAGGTCAGTTTGGACATGGTCAAGGCGGGATCTAAGGTTATCGATCTCCATGCAGATATTCTCAAAGGACGAGTTCCTGAATTTCTTGAGCTTGTTTTTCAGGGTTTTGAGGTTATGTACGAGGTTGAACATGTGGTGATTAGGGAGATCATTGCACCAAGAGTTTTTTACAGTGTTGAGGAAAGATTCGTGGAGGCTCCAAACATTGCTAAACCGGAAGGGTTTGTTAAGGTCTGGCTTCGGTGAGGAGGTGTAGAGGATGGAGGGGGAGTGGTCTGAGATACCAGGGTTAGGGAAGGTGGCAAGGGCACGGGGAAAGGCTAAATCCCAATCAGCATTGTGAATATTGCGGTCAAGCTTACACCAAGTACGATTGTCATCCTTTCTTTTGTTATTCCATGTGAAAAAGCATCCGGAGGAGCCATGGTCGAACAGAGAAGCCCTGGACATGAACTCATTCAACCCAGAATGCACGTGGGAAGGGAATCCCGAGAGCTCATTAAATTTTTCATCGGGTGAGCGAACCGCGTTGAAGTCACCCATGATGACCCAAGGGGATGGAGCAGGCGGAGTAAAAGTAAGGATTGTGTTCCAGAGGGCGGCTCTCTGATCATCAAAGTTGGATGCATAAACAAAAGTTGCATAGAAGGCGTGTGATGGTAACGTTGGTGATGTGTGTATGGATGTATTGTTCGGAGGAAGAGATGGTATTGATGTTAATGATGGAAGGGTTCCACCAAAGCCATATGCGGCAATTGTGGTGATGGATAATGTTGGAAGAGTGGTTCCAATTCGGAATGAGAGAGGAACCAAGAGTAGGGAGGCTGGATTGGGAGAGACGGGTTTCAAGAATGGCAATGAGATCGAGGTTGAAGATTTTAACAAGAGATCGTATTGAGGCTTGATTGGCGGCAGATCCAAGGCCTCGAATATTCCAGGAAGCAATGGTTATGCTATTCATTGGACAATGATTTGGAGGGGGGGTTTGGACACTTGTCCTGACAAGGAGGGGCGTTTTGGATGGGACTCTGATTAGAGGGGGGTATTAGGGTTTGCAAGGGTCTCTCCGTTAGAAGTGGGTTCGGAGAGGAGGGGGGTTTTGTCTGAGTTCGATGGGTTGAGGTTGTTTGCGTGATTAACAATAGGGCCACATGGACCAGAAGCTGGGTTGGTTAGATTTGGGTCAACGTGCTGAATAGGATCCACGTTAGGTGAACTAGGGCATATGAAGGGTTGGGAGTTAGGGAGAATTTTTTGGGAAGGTGGGGGGTGGGAAGCAGTGGTTGGTGGTTTATTATGGGGTGACGGTTACGTGAGTAAAATGTGGGCGTGGATGTGGGCCTAGAGGCATGCATGAAGGATTCTTTTGTCAGAACATCTGGATTGGGAGGGGGGATTTTGTTTTGGGGACACGCGTGGCCGAATTGATTACACCTGGGGCAGTGAACCGGCAGCCAAGGGTAGACAAGGACCTGTCGGATGGACTCGTCATTGCTACCCCGGAGCGTAATTTCCCGGCGAAGCTCATCACCGGCAGAAATCTCCACAAGGATCCTCGCATAAGACAGCCTATCTTGGCTAGCAGAGAGCACGTCGGTAAGGATTGGTTTGCCAATAGCGGAGGCAATTATGCCCAGCATCTTCTCCGACCAAAATCTGACATCAAGGTCAGGGAGATGAACCCAGACAGGAATACTCTCAATGCATTTCATATTCAGGATCATGCCTTGAGACCATCTTTTGAGGATGAGAGGAGTGGTATTGTTGATCAGCCAGGGTCCCGAGTGGAGAATGAGGGACAAGTCAGCTTCATTACTGAACTGGAAAGCAAAAATCCCATGGTCATTCAGCAAGATCTTTGGGGGCTGGATGTTGGTCCAATGTTTGTTTATGAAACGTTCCATGGCTTTAAACGGCATCTTGCATCCAAGGGGGGAGCCCACCAGAGAGAGATTCCAGATGTCAACCATACCAGAAATGTCAAGATCGGAGAACGGGACTTCGCCATTAGTTAAGCCAGGTATAAATTGAAGGGGGATAGTGTTGGCGGAGGGGCTTCTCGAGTTAAGGATGTCCTTATAGGTTGCGGAAGGAAGAGCCTGGAGCGAGTTTTCCCCCCCAGGTGTAGACTGTAGGGAGGGACGATTTCCTGCATCATCATTAATACAAGAAGAAGCACCAGGATGCTTTTCAGGAGGAAGATCGGGTAAGGGTTTTCCCGTGGCAGCAATGTGGTCAGGGGGCATGTCCTCGCTGGTAGGGGGAGGGGAGGGGATACCTCTGAATAGGCGGGCATTGTTTGAGGCTATTAGATCCGATGGAACAGTGGCTATGGGGCTGTCGGGGTTAGGCTGGGGAAGCGTTTGACTGGATGGGTTGGTGAGGTCTGAGATTTTGAGGGACTTCTGGAGTTTGGTGTTGGTAGCTTGGTTTGTTTTTGGTTTTGTGGCGGCAGTGGGGGCATGGCTTGTCGGAGTAGAGACAAGAAGCTTGGAAGGTCTTCCCATTAGAGCAGCAGCGGCAGAAGGGACGGATACTAGGCAGCGGCGCGTGAGGCGCGTACTCCCATCACTGAAAGGGTTTTTTGTTCTAATTGGTTTTTTAAAAAAAAAATTTCAAAAAATGCCTGTTACAAGTTTGTCCAAATTTAGGGTTTGTTCGATGAAACGAGATTTTTGAGTATTTTAAGCTTTTTGAGTAGCTTTAACTCTTTTGGTAGATTTTTTTTAAATAGAGTTTCAAAGAGCTTTGTAAATTCCGAAAATCTAACAAATACCCAATTGATGTTTGGTAAAAGTAGATTTGTGGATAGATTTGTATGACAGATTTACCAAAAAGCCAAAAAGGATAAAAACGTACAAATTGTTAGAGATGTAAAAGAAGGACAAAATTGTAAGCATTTTGATAATCAACTCAAAAACCTATCCTAGAAAGTTTTTCCAAATCTCACCAAAAAGCTCTTCAAAAATTTATTATACCAAACATCATGTATCTTTCAAAAATTACAGAGCTCTACAATAATCTACACAATAATCTCCGCCGAACAGGGCTTAATACAAAGTAATGCACATATTGGTATAAAGTATTACATGTATTGATACAAAACAATTTACATATTGATACAAAATATTACACATATGAAATTTAAAGTAAAAAAACGCTTGGAGGGAAAAATAAGTTCTCCACATATTAGTTACAAAGTATATACCAATGGTACAAACAACACGATCGTTAATATATATATATATATATATATATATATATATATATATATATATATATATATATATATATATATATATATATATATATATATGACAATTTAATGACGTGATGCTCTGAAAGTTGAGATTAAAGTCAATTTCATACAATACTAAATTGTCCTTTTCTAAATTACCAATTTTAAAATTACGTAAATAATAATGATAATAATTCTAAATCACATTATTTTTGCTAATGGAATTCGATTACAATCTCAAGTAATTTGTTTGAAGAAAGAATTTGGCTAAATAAGCCCTTTTTCATCTCCATTAGGTTTACCACTTTCCTTAAATTGAAGTTGGAAGTTAAGGGATTTGATTAGGGGTACATTTACTAAACATATTTATACCAGCCTATTTACTAGAGATAAGTCTCAAAAAAACTTACTTAACTAATTTGGTCGTGCTGAATGAATTTTATTTATTTTTATTATTAAAAATTAATTATCTATATATCTATATATTCAATATATATACTTGAGGACAAAAAAAATAGAAGACATTCATTATGCTTTTTAGAATTGAACATTAAGACCAAAATATCATATATTACTATATTATCATTTTTTGAACTACCAATTTTAGCTTTATTTTTATTCAAAGTAATGTTGGTTGTGAATAGTCGTCTCTACAAAATACACAAGTCAAAACAAATATATACTCAAAAGTATTATATATATATATATAGGTAAATGTTCAGGTACGGTTATTATATTGCGGTACGGTCGTACGGCCGACCGTACGGGCGACATGTGTCCCGAAAATTTTTTTTTTATTTTTTTTTTCGGAAACGAATGAAAATTTGTTTGAACTACCATGTTATAATTTATGCACTATTCTCCTATAAACTTTGAACTATTCCCATATAATCCATGAACTTTTACTTTTTAATATAATCCATGTACTATTCTATTATAATTCATGAACTATCCCATAATAAGTTTTGAATTATTACTTTCACTCCTTTATAAATTTTTGCACTTTAAACTATTCTATTATAATTCATGAACTATTCTATTATAATTCATGAACTATCCCATAATAAGTTTTGAACTATTACTTTCACTCCTTTATAAATTTTGCACTATGAACTATTCTATTATAATTCATGAACTATCCTTTTACAAGTTATGAACTATTCCTTAATAAGTTTTGAACTATTACTTTCATTCCTTTATAAATTTTGCACTATGAACTATCTTATTATAGTTCATGAATTATCCTGTTATAAGTTATGAACTATTCCATAATAAAATTTGAACTATTACTTTTACTCGTTCTTAAAAAAAAAAAAAAAAAATTTTTTTTTTCCGGGACACGTGTCGGCCGTACAGACGGCCGCACGACCGTACCGAAATAATGGGCCTTACTTGAACACTTTCCTATATATATATATATATATATATATATATATATATATATATATATGAAGGTCCTAAAGTTGTATATGTATAAAAACATAATATTATAATATTACATGGATTTAGAGTTTAGAATCATGATTGAAAGGTGTTTCCTTTCCTCCTATCATATTACTAGTATATTACTAGTAGGATCTCTTTATTAATTATATTTCGTAATAAATATAAATACCTAAAAAAATTTGTTATACTGTTCATCACTTATTTACATTATATTATTTGATTGTTCATCTAAATAGATGAACAACGTGATGCAAACGAATAATTAGGGGTGTACAATTACTCAGTATGATCGTTCACCTTGTATTTGATTATATCATAGACAACTAGCGTACACGTCTATACGATCACAAGGTGCACAATCGTACATCCTTATCTATTTGTGCACACTAGCGCACCCCCTTTTGTGAAAACAAGTGAATGATCGAGCATGAAATTAAAGGCACATGATAATGGACCTAAAAACCATGCATAAACAAGTGGTGAAATTAGAAGCATTGATACATTTAGATCGAACATTTTTTTTAGAGGTTCTCGTCCTTATTATAACAATCTTTTTTTTTTTTTGAAAGATAAGGAGAAGAAACATAAAAAAGTGTTTTTATAATGCCTTAATTATGAACAAATGTATAAGAAGAAAGTGAAAGCATAGAGGTGTTTTATTGGATGCCTTTTGAGCTTTATTGCTTGCCTTCAAATTCTAAAACATTTGCGTGCCAAATTTTGAAAAACATAAGACATTAACCCACCTATGACAACGAGACTTCATATAAGTCTACAAATATATTATCATAAAATGGGGCAATGTTCATGTGGTACGTCCAGTCACGCCCTATAATTTTAATTTCAATACTATATGATTTATCTTTAAAATGAAATTACTAAGTGTTCTAAGAAATGGATATATTTATAAAAATTATTTTTGTAAGATTTTTTTTAGTTAATGAGATTTTTTACTTTTAGCAATGCATTAAACGAATAGATTAAAGTTGTGTATATAATAATGTGCAAACACGTACATACTAAGAAGCCTAATAAATATTTATTATAAAAAAAAATTGGTAACTCTATCTATATTATAAAAGTATGAATCTTTTTATCATAGTAAATGTAATATAATATAAATTTATGAATTATTTGTTTTTGAAAATTAATTGTAAATCCTATAGCTTGTAAGATTAAGGTATTTTTAAAATATATGCAACAATTGTAAATCATTTCATGTATTGATTTATAAATAATATTTAATGTATTCACTCACAAAATCACATCTCACACTATTTTTATTGAGTATTTCACCCATAAATCCTCATAAAAGTTAATAGTTTTCCTAAATGGGGCTTGTAAATAAAAATAACATTGATCCTCACATGTACAAACTATAAACTAATTAATGAATTTGTACAAACTTTGAAAATTATAACCAAACAAAACCTCAAACACTTTCGAACTTAGTATAATATGTTAATTTCTTTTTTAAATTCGTGCGTAATACGAGTCTACTCTTCTGATAGAAATAATAACTCCTTGACCTTTATACAATATACTTTATTTTTATAAACAATTAATGTAAAAATCGGTATTTAACAATCTTTTAAAAACTCAAATAAAATTTTGACGACTTTTGATCGAATTTCCAATTACTTTCAATTTACAAATACTCATGAAAAACATTTCCACTCATTTACTCCACAGGCTTACTATTCGGGCGGACTCGCGCCTTCATAGAGGCGGAATCCGTCCGCGCCAAGAGGGACGCGGAGGCGGAGTCCGCCTCCGCGTCCCTCTGCCCGTTATATTTTTAAATAAAACGACCGTTGGATTATAGCTGTTGGGGAATATAGCCGTTGTGGATTTTTCGAGAGCCTATAGAATAACATGTGAAGTCATTGTATCATTCACTTTCATCCAAACCTCAACAACGTAAACAAAAAAAGTTGTTAAAATGTCGTCGTATTCCGAAGAAGTAGATGTAGAATCCGATGGTGCAATCTCTATGATGCCGTTCGATATTGAAAAATATAGTGATCCGGAAGAAATTCTCGCACAACTTGAAGTAAGTGTACAAACTCATTTATACTTTACTTTTATGTCGTTTTATTTAGTCGGAATTGTAGAATTATCAAGGTTAGAATAGAGAATCGGAATTGTAGAATTAGCAATGTTACAATAGAGAATCGAAATTGTAGAATTAGCAATGTTACAATAGAGAATCGAAATTGTAGAATTAGCAATGTTACAATAGAGAATCGAAATTATAGAATTAACAATGTTAGAATATAAAATCGAAATTATAGAAATAACAATGTTAGAATAGAGAATCGGAATTGTAGTTTAGACATTTTAGGATAGAGAATCGGAATTGCAGTTTAGACATTTAAGAATAAAATGATGTGTATTTTTGAAATAATATTCTATGTTATTTTATTTTGGATCTTATGGATTATTCTCGTGCTCTTGGTACCAATTATTCGTCAAAATTTGAGCTTCATGGATATTTTGCGGATAGAGAACTTATTGGGGTGGGCTCGTATGTGACAAACGCTATGAATATGGTGTTGGTCATTAAATAATCATGGTTGGATAGAAAGGGTTTTCTTATCCTACAATTGGGTTGTGATAGACACGGGGGACCTAGAAAAAAAAAGATGTAGATCCCGGTCATGTTCCAAGTTCTAGCCGGAAAAAAAAAAACTCGAAGAAGTGTATGTGTTTGTTTGAGCTTGTAGGAACCCAAATTGAAGAAGAAAAGTGGACGGTGAGGGTTGTATGTGGAATCCACAATCATATAATTCCTTCGGTGTTAAGAGGTCATGCATATGTTGGACGTATGACTCCGAAGCAGAGCCAAAAGGTGGAGCGTGAATTGAATTCTGGCTTAAAACCGAGACATATATTAAAATCCATGCAATTAGAGGATCCTGACAATGTCACCTCCATCCGTCAAGTTTACAACACCGGTTTGAAAATTAGAATGGAACAAGCCGAAGGAAGAGGTTCATTACAACAAGCACTTCACACGTTGATGGAACGTGGATACTATGTAAACACTCAGAGAAGTCAAGATTCCGATGAGGTGATTGATTTCTTTATCTCACATCCCGACTCGAGGCATTTGCTCAACATGTTTCCCTATGTTATTGTGATGGACTCGACATATAAGACCAACAAGTAAGTTTCAATTCAAGGCACATTTTTACTTTATTTCCTACCTCGACTGGTATGTCCTCGTGCTCATCCTCCAGTATATCATCTAAATGAGACATACCGTGCGCAAACTCCTCCGTGAAATCAGCAGTAAGTGAAACGGGTACGACATCCTCCTCGCTAGAAGCCTCTGTGGGTGCATGAACCTCTGCCTCTATAGGTGCATCCACATGTGCTTGAACTGATGCCTCTACAGCTGCATCTACAGGTGCATGAACGAATGCCTCTACAGCTGCATCTACATGTGTCTGAACAGATGTTGAGGCAAGTCTAACTCGTCGAGTTGCAGCCTCTCGACGGGCGGATGTTGTGACTATTCTCGTCGCCCTCTTCCCCTTCTCTCTAATGTTCCTCATCACACGCTGAATATTTTTGTAACTCAAATTTTTATTTTTCTATCATAATATATATATATATATTACATTAACTATCATAAAATCGATAACAATACTACTAACTATCGAAAATAATCCAATTTCAATTATTCCTAACTAGCCGAACCTAACTAAACTAACTAGTTTCAATACTAATAACTATCGAAAATAATCCAATTTCAATTATTCCTAACTAACCGAACCTAACTAAACTAACTAGTTTCAAGTCTAATGCAACAAATAAATAAACGATAAAAAAAACAATATTAACTAACCTCAAATCGACCCACAAGTGGTCTACTCCTAGAACTCTCGATATCTGAATCTCCCTCCATTGTTGGACGTATCGAAGAAGAGAAGAAATGGATGAAAAGAAGAGAAAAAAAAGAAACTCGAGGGTAAGGGAAGTGCGCGACGGCTGCGAAACTCGAGGGTAAGAGAAGTGCGCGACGGCTACGAAGAAAACAAGGGCAAGGAAGGGCTGGCCTCCGCGCCTTGCCCTTATATAGGCAGATGCGGCTGGGCGCTCGCACTGGGCCTCGCGCAGGCCCACTGCGTGAGCACCATGCGCCATGCGAGTGCGCGAGGCCCTTGCGCACTCGCAAGGCGCCTCCGCCGCCGGCCCCTTCGCCGGTGCCCTTTAACATCACTCTTTACTCCGTCTCAAAATTGTTTACAAACATTAGCACGTGTGTCAACATAAATAGGGTGAACATTATAAGCTGTGCTTGCGTGTAACATATGTTCTTTAAAATTACATAAAACTATGTATATTAAGCTTGAGAGGTTCGATCGGTAATAATGCTTTATATTTAAACCATTGTTTATAGACGTAAAGTTTTTCTATAATTATTCAGTCTTTTAATAAAAAAATTTGTAAACAATAACGAGTAAGCTTAAATTCTAAATAATATTTTATAAAAATAAATTCATAAATTGCACTAATAACAATAATTTCGGTGAAAGTTATTCTCGGTGACCCAACTATTACAAAGTCGAAATAAAAATACTAACTTTAAGAATATGTTGTATTTTTAGCACGAGTATATACCGGCAATAAAATTCGATACTTTTATTAAAAAAAAAAGTTAAATAATTAAATGGACAATAAAAGTAATGTCATTTTAAATCAAACAAAAGTGAACTAACATAAATTCTAACGTCTCATTAGTATAATATGTCACAAATTCTCTTTGATTATTTTTTATATTTCAATTACGATGACACAAGATTATAATATTGTCTATAATAACATTTTAAAACAGCTAAAATAAATCATCAAAAAATTATAAATAATATCTAATAATAAAGTATGAAATAATATAATATAATATAATAGGTAAGGGTAGATTAGAAAAGAGAAAATTGATATTACGAGGTATGTTTAGTGGTATAATTTATAAAGCATATATAGAAGTAAATAAGGTGATGTGGTAATAGTGAAATGTAGATAAGAGATGAGTGATTGGTGGGAGCATGTGGCAATACACATGGGTGTTGAGTATATATCCATTCCCCCATATGCTCTTTTGGACCTATACTTAGCCACCCCATGTGACCCATCTTCTCTTCTCTATGGTCAAACACCATAATTGTTCATTCCAAATGCAAGCATATATGTTGATACATGCATGCATGTCCTACTACGTATGTACAATTCTCTCTCTCTTTATATATATATATATATATATATATATATATATATATATATATATATATATATATATATATATGAATTAGGAGGGTTGTAAGTTATTGGATAGATTTAAATCAAGGACTCTCACACGCTCATCATTAATAGTGTCATGTCCATTTATTCTTTTGAGTTCATTTTATAATGTATAAATGTTCATTTATAGTATATAACCACAAAAAATAAAAAAAATTCATCACAAAACGTCAAAAGATGATCATAATATGTTATGTATGTGTCAAAGTTATAGATAAGTCATCGGTGTTCATACTTTTATACGTCATTGTTCATGTTTTTATTTGTCAGTGTTCATACTTTTTATGTCATTGTTCCTGTAAATATTATAAACTATTTTTCTATAAGGCATTTTGTCGAACAGTTTGCGTGCACACTAAAAGGAGCATATAAATTATTCAATTGGAGTTATTAGACCAACTCAACATATGTATATACATGCATTTTTTCAATCAAACTTATCAAACACAAATTGATTGATTTCGAACACAAACATCAATCATAATGAAACCTAAACCTTAAGAATGGAAATCTAAACAGTGAAAGTAGAAATTCGAAGAAACAAAACCTAAATCGTCTTGTATATTCTTTGATTTCACAATTTTTTATGTAATCGATCTCTGAATATTATAAACACGATTTTAAAGAAAAGTATAATTTTGAAAAAAATGAACATCATATTATAAACACCATAACTGTAAAAAAAAATGAATACATACTTGTAAAAAAATGAACACATACTTGTAAAAAAATGAACATCATATTTTATTAACACGATTTGAAAGAATAGTATAATTTAAAAAAAAAATTCGAAAAAAATATTTTTAAAAAAATACAAAAATGAACAATTAATGTTAAAAAATGAACGGTTAGTGTTGGAAAAAAATGAACATTTATTGATAAATATGAACAATGACTCTTTTAAAAATGAACACATACTTATAAAAAATGAACACCAATTTTTATTTACAAAAAGGAAATCTTGAGAAAAAAAAAAAAAACGGTGACGTGGTATGCCACATGTCACCACCCCGGCTCTCCTCATTCCTATCTGCAAGGGTCCTCCTCACCGGAACCGGACCCTATATATATATAATAGGTGAACCTGCCTTATTGTGTAATCATGAGAACATACCTTATTGTTTAATATATTATTCATAGTTATTATTAGTTTTGTTACGAAGGTGTCATATCTTTTAATGTATTATTTGTTGTTATTGTTAGTTGAATGAATTATTCGTAATTATTATTAATTATAATATCTATCCTAAATCTCGACCCTTAATACTCATTATCCGACGGTGTAACTTGTGTAAGATTGTTCTCGTGATATACAATAAGGCTTGTTCTCATGAGAATCACGCCGTATATATATATATTCACTCAAGTCTCGTATTGTACGTAGTAGTAATTCGGATCATTCTAGCTCCTTGAATATATTAATACGCGTTTTTGAGAATATATAATAGGGGTAGTTGATCAAGTACCAATAGAGTGTGACATATACGTATAATGTATGTTGCGTTTGTTTGGATCGAAAACCTTATCCTTTTTATCGTTTAAACGAATACAACTGATAATAGCAGCCAAGCCAATTAAACAATATGATTCCAATGTCACGTGATTGCCCCACCTATATCATGTCTTCACTTTGCCGCCATACCAAACACGCCCTATGACGTGCTTGCGTCTTCTCAAAACTAACTACATTCATTTTCTTTTAGATCTCTACAAATCTACCATAGAATCAGGAAGAAACAAACATATATGCTACGTGTCACACACCAACTATACATGTCTACCTTTTATTTTTATCAGGACCGTCAAATTAGTTTTAAAGGTTGTGTTAAAATAAATGTAAGGACCCATTTGATTTTAGCACCGAAATAGAAATAAAATGAAAACGAATTTAGTATATATATATATATATATATATATATATATATATATATATATTTATTCATGAAATTTTATGTAATCATTCCTTGTGGTTTAATGCAAAATGTAATTGCTTTCCCACATTTTGTTTCATGAATAAGGGTATACGTATAGAGAAAATAAATAAATTGATAGGGAGAAATCATCATGCTACCTAAAAACTACAAAATATCAAAATAATACAATAAAACATCACATGGAAAATGACAAATAAAAAAATCAAATATCATCACAACCGAAAAAATATATAAATAAATTGAATATGCGAGGAAGATCCGAAATGAGCTAACTCAATATGACTAGAACGCGAGATAACATGGAATGTATGTCGAGTATTAGTTCATTTTCTCACATTTTACTAAAGTAAGGTAGAGCTGTATTGTTTCCATCTTCCAAGACCCTAAACTCGATATCATACTTCTTCGTTTTAAATTAAAAACTTTTTTCCAACAAATCATGCTCTAAAATTTTCTAAAATCAATACGCATTTATTATTTTTGTAAAAAGTTGTTTTCAATCGCATTTTGTTTTCCAAAAAGGATACGAATGTTCTATGTTTAATTTGACAAATGAGGTCTTAGTGTCATTTTATAAATATTTCTCCAAACAACGACCCTAACATTATTTTTACTCCGAAATAATGATGAAAACACAAGATAAAATGGATTGAATGTCAAGTCAATACATCCGACCGAATAAATGGACGGGTATGTGCTAGGGTACAAGTTCGGAGTCTGAGCTAGACAATACAAGTAAGGTAGATGATAGAGTTCAAACTTGAAAGTTTAAAGTAAGGTTCAAGTGTTTATAACCATTGGACTACTTTGTTATTTGTAGAATATCAAATTGTGATGTTTATTCAGGTGTATAGTTGTGGGCATAAACAATACAATTTTCACAATATTCAAAAAACATAAAATGAATAACAAATAACAAACTGAAAGGATAACATTGAATGAAACTAAGGATTATTATCTAGTCGTTGAGAGATTCTCGGGAACTTAGTATAATCTCAATAACACTCCTCCTCAAGCTAGTGGGGAGTAAGACACAACACCAAGCCTGGACATTAGATGCAGAAATTGTTTTGTTGGAAAAGCTTCGATAAGTAGGTCAGCTAGTTGTTCGGTTGACCGAACATATCTAGTTTAAAGAGAGATTCTAGATTTAATCTCGCACTATATGGCAATCGATGTCAATGTTCTTGTACAATCATGAAAGACTAGATTTGATGCGATATATAAAGCTAATTGATCATTACAAAACAACTACATATGCAGATGTTGTCGAATACCCAAAGAAAGTAGTAAATTACGGTGTCATTGAAGTTCACATGTAGTAGATGCCATGAACCGGTACTCAACTTATGTAGAAGAGCGAAAAACAATAACAAGTTTATTCGTTTTTTGAGAGACCGACAATTTTTCGAGCATGACATAATAGCCTATTGTAGACCGTTTGGAAGTAATATCCCTAGTCTTTATAGGGACCTCGCCCATGCGCCACGACTTTTCCGCAGGTGCGTCCCCCCCCCCCCCCCCCCCCCCCCCCCCCGCGGCTTAGGCGGCCTCAGCCGTTTTTCTTGACCTTTGACCCGTGCCTTAAGCTTCTTCTTCCCCTGTGTTGAGGGTTTCCATTTCCTCTCCATACTTTCTCTCTTCCTCACGTCCTTCATTCTCTCTTCCTCATCTTGCCTTGGTTTCTTCCTTGGTATCTTTGTATCTTTCCTATTGTGGGAAGCTTTGGTGCTTTGTGGCTGAGATGTTGATGATGGTTTTTTGCTTGTTGCTGTTGTGATATGTTGTTGGTTGAGGTTGTGAGGCTCTTCCCCTCTCCTGAGTTGCAGTGGTAAGTTCTTTCTCCTTCTTCTTCCCTTCCTTTCTCTTCCTTAGATAGAAATCCACAAGCTATGCTTGTGTTCACTCTTCCTGGACATTGATGATGGTCTATATATATGTATATGTGATGTTGATTGCCTTTGGACAATGAAGAAGTAAAGAGATCAAGTGAGAGACTGAAGAGAAGTCAGAGAATCGCCCCTCTACTGTGTAGCCGTCCCCGCACCTTGATAGCGCCGCCCCTGCGGCTGAGCCTGTGTCGCTGCCCATGCGGCGTGTCACCGCTCCTGCGCCTTCTTGTTTACGCAGGTGTGTTTGTCCAGGACATACCAAGTGTGTTATGTGTAATTCCTTTCCTTTTGGCCTTAGCGTGAGAGTGAGGCTAGTCTAGTGTGGTTTATGTTGAGCTTGTTGATGTATAGGTTGAGATAATGCCTTAGGCATTCGGGAGTTATGATGAATATCGAGGTTTAGATACGAGTTATGGCTGGGTATGGTTATGAGGTGTATAAGGTGGGTCTTCTAACCTTGGATAGTGTTGATATTATGGGTGCCTTGCTGATGCAGACACTGATCGTTTCCTCGAGGGGAAATTGTGACCACTTGATACAAGCTTACGTTTGTGGCAGGTAAGTCCATTGGACTTACTTAGTTAGCGGTTATGGATTTGAATGATTGTGATAGTGGTGCTTGTGCATATGAATGTTGCATTTATAACCTAAACCGGACTAGGATGACCATATATGTATATTTAAATGGCCCAAGTGTATTATAACGGGTCGTGACCACTTGCTTGTAGCTCGCCGAGAGTGTGGAGGTGTTCTACGACCAGTCCACCAGGGGGGAGGTAGATCCCCTATACCAAACCTGGGGGTTAAAGGGGGACAAAGGCGAGGTTCGGGAGATCCTCGTGTCACAAAAGAAGTTTAATTAGTAATGGTATAACGTAATGAAGATAATAACCGGTTTTGATGTGTGCATTTCATATTGTGATGTGTTGATGTGTTTGTATGTTAGCTAACGGTTTTATACCGTGTTGTAGATATTCTGCAGGATAGGAAGACTGTAGAGTGAGTTAGATGGGTGATCAGCTGAGGGCTTTCGTACTCTAGGTTGTGTTTGGGTTTTGCGGATGTTTTATACACCTATGTATTGATGTTGCCATTTTGTACTCGGTTGTGGATTTTGTATACGATTGACTTGTGATTATACAATTTTATGTATTTGGTTTTATATCTATTTGTGTCTCGTTGTAAGATCCAGTGAACTTGTTGTCTAGCTGAGGTTAGGATCCATTGTGAGATCCTAACCCAGTAGCACCCCGAGTCATGCGGATTTGGGGTGTTACACTGGAAATTGGACACGTCGCATAATCTCAATCACAATATACCCGGAGTCGAAGATCATTGTTAGGTGACATTAGAATACCCTGCTCGGGTTTTCCTTTAAGGTAGCGTAGTACTTAAAGAGTTGTACATCAATGATCTTGTCTTGGTTCTCACATAAACTAGGATAATAAATGTACATTGTAGCATATGCCTGACAAGTTATTGTTAGGTAGATTAACCTTCCAATCAACAACCGATATTGATTCGGACATGACAGTAGAGGTCTATTGTCTAGTTGTAGTTTATGAGAAGTAGGAAAAGGAAATTCTACCGGTTTACATCCAAGCATTCCATCCTCAATGAGGACATCTAACGTGTATTGTCTTTGATTTAGAAGTAAGCTTGTAGGTGTATGAAGTCCCTCAATGCCCATAAAAAATGTAATGCTCCCAAATCCTTCATATTGAAACAATCATGCAAGTAATGTTTGCATCTGTCGATCGTAAACGCATTTTTCCCTATGATTAATAAATCGTCTACATAGACGAGTACATGTATAGATGTATCATCTTTGATGTAGCTAGAGAGCTAATAGTCAAAATATAATTGCACGAAACCATAAGCTTTAAAAATAGTTGCTAACTTTGAAAACCAATTAGGGGGCGCTTGATGCAGGCCGTAAAGAGATTTGTGGAGAAGACATACCTTGTTAGGTTGACCATGGTAACCAGGTGGTGGAATCATATAAACCACTTTTTTCAAATCATCATGAATAAAGGCGTTGTGAACATCCATTTGATGCAAGGACCATCCACGAATTACACCTATAGAGAGAAAAACCTTGAATGTGACAAGTTTTGCAACAAGAGCGTACGTCTCAGCAAATCGATTCCTTCCTTATGCATATTGCCAAGAACTACTAACATTGTTTTGTATCGTTCAACTTAACTAGTAGAACTAAACTTCACCCACAATACCCATTTGATCCTATTGGAGTACGATGGTTAGGTATGTCAACCATGTCCATGTGTTATTGCGAGAGAGAATCTAACTCATCAGTGATTGTAGCTTGCCAATGAGGGTATTGGATGACTTCTTTGAGTGAAGATGGCTCAAACTCAGTATCCATCTTCCTGATATCATATACAAAATAAGGTGACAAATTATCAAATTATTATAACCTAAATGAGTAACAATGGGATACATCGTACTTGAAGATGGAATTGCAATAGGATTGCCGAAAATATGAGTGTATCGTGGAGTTGTCTGACAAATAAAATCCCTTAGGCGAGGAGGTTATCTTGATTGGGGAGAAGAGAGATGTAAAACATGACTGATTTGGTAGCCTGAGCTTCAAAGGAAGACGAGGGAAGGGATATTAAATTAGGGCTGAGAGAGTTTTCATGGGAAAGGGGGATGGCACGAGTATATATGTTTGAGAAAGAGGTGACAGAGGTAAGAGGCTAGATATTAAGGTTTGATCATCATGGGTATAAGATGATGCGTAAATTGGCTTGGGTTATGGGGCTCGAAAAAAAATTGCATCACATGATACAAAAATTTGACTTGTTTTATGATCCAACATTTTCCATCCTTTTGTAAATATAGGTAACCAAAAAAAAACACTTACGACTTCTGGATGCGAATTTTTCGTTATTTCATGGAAGATGGGAGCAATAAGCAAGACAACCTATCACACGGAGATGATCGATTAATGGGGGAGGAGTGGAGGACATATATCAACTTATAAGGTGTTTTGTTTTGAAGAGTGATAGTGGGAGTGCGGTTTATAAGATAAAAAGTGGATAGAACACACTCACCCCAATATATAATTGAAAGATGACCCTCAAAGAGTAGAGTCCGTGCCACATTTAAGACGTGATGGTGTTTACACTCAACCTTACCACTTTGTTATGGTGTGTATGGACATGTAGTTTCAAGTAATATGCCTTTTTAAGTGAGAAGAGGACAAAGAACTATGAACTCCTTGCCATTGTTATTCCGAAAAGTATTTATGTCTTTGTGAAACTGTGTTTTAATAAGAGCACACAAATGGCAACAATGCTCCTATCTCACTTTTGTGACTGATTAAGTAAAGCCAGGAGAGAGAGAGTAATGATCAAGTATAGTAACGAAATAAATTAATTCAATTGTTGTGTGTTGTAGAAGTACTAATAGAAAAAGGAAGACATGTTTGTGTTTACCCTAAATAAAATATCACACGAAAAATTCGTTTTATTTGTTGAAACAAATTTAATGAGAGAATGGGTGAAACAACGATGACTGAGCATTTCTTGGTCAGTTGTTGCGGCAAGGCATAAAGGATATGAATAGGGCATTGTCATCCATGCAACCAATATACTCCATTTTTAGCTTCACCGGCTCCAATCACCGTCCTCGAAGTGCGGTCTTGCAAAACACAGAGTTTATCAGTTAGAGTTATAAAAACGTTGAGATCTTTAGATATCGCTTTATCGATAAAAGATGGCAATCAAGGTCGGGAACCCATAAGACCCGAGAGACGATAGTTGTCTGAAAAACGAACCTAACCAGCTTGAGTGGCACTAACACATGTCCGATTAGGAGCTTAAAGTATGTTTCTTGCACATTATAAAGATGAGATAATAACGGCAAATTACCCATCATATGAAATGAAGCGCCCGATTCTAAGATACACGGGAGAGTAACAATATATGAGACAATGTCGTAAGCCGATTGAGCATGTTATGATTTGAAGGAGTAAAACATATGTTGTCCACTGATCATCGGTGAGGTGTTAAATTTGAGGAATTGCCTTTCTCAGCGGAACTATTAGCATGACCATGTATAGCAACACCAACAACCCTTCCGGACGCAAGGGTTTGTTTTGTGTCTTGACCCGTACTGAGCCGAGTCCACGTTTTCCCATATCTAAATGAATTTATCCTTAGAGTCATAGACACAAAATAATATATCCTTGTACGGGGTTACAAAATTTACCGCATATTTGTAATGTTTTTATGGTAACAATTTTTGCTCTTTAACTTTTGAAAAGGAGTTTTTTTTTTTGAAATGAAACCCATGCAATATTAATAAGAATTCTCAACCTCGCCAAGCTCCATGATTACAAGAGGAAAACCCCCATTAGCGCCAAATGATTGATGATCACCTATTGAAGGAGTGAGTATAGTAGTTGCATGGAATACACGGTTCCTAGAGCGGGAAACATGAGCAAAAGAGCATGAAATATAAATGGTCGAAAATGTAAGGATGTCTTCAACCACAATACCGAAGGCATAGTAAGGAGCAATTCCATCCAGAAAAAGTTGAATTGCAGTCAGGGAGTCCGATTCTATAATCACCCTCGAAAACCCACTCTCTCGTCCGTTCTTCACAACCATCCGAACAACCAGCAATTCCGCCATCAGAGGGCAGACCCCCGTACAAACCCTCCTCACCTATACCTTGATAAGAGCACCGTCTTGACTACAAGCCACTACACCTAACCCCGTCCACAATGAGTTAACATGTGCGTCAAAGTTGAGTTTTACGAACCCTAGTTTAGGTCTAGTCCAAGCTTGACCGATCCTCGGAATTTCATCCTGCATGATGGCTCTTTTCATTTATTCCCAAAACAAAAACACATGTCACCTTAATCTTTCGCTCAGAAGTGCTCCATCGGAGATCGTCCCTTCGAAGAGCTCCTTATTCCTGAACGCCCATGCAAAAAAGGCGCACATGATGAATTGAGCAACCCATTCCTTCCCATGAGTATTTTTCAACCATATTAAGAGCGACTCTAAGTTGTCAAAATCACTAACATTAATGTCATTAAGGTATTGGAAGCCTTCCCAAAATTCTACAGCTCCCAAACAACAAAGGATCACGTGCGGAATGTCTTCATTACCCCCTGAGTAGTGTAAGCATTGTGAAGTTTTCGCTCCAAAACGTGTGTGTATATGAAGAAAAATAGTCTTATATTTATACCAAGAATAAAAACAAATAACGCCCACAGTAAACGGATCAATCACAATAAAAGCAAGTAAACCTGGGTCGATCACAAGGACTACGGTGAAATTAAGCAAGTTATCAAATCTAGGTAAGAAACTTGCAAAGAACAAAGAATAAAGCAAAGCAATCAACGAAATAAACAAAAATATAACAATCAAGAGAGAATGCAGATTCTAGAGATCATAGCGTCACGTTGTGGTTTTCGATTCCAGATTTCTAAAGATCTATGGACAAGGTTGAGGTTACTAAGGAAAGGTGTTTCTAAGGTGGGATAGATTACGGGGGAGGTCTCACTATCCACTAATCCCAAACCCAAGGTCCTATTACCGGGATCTAGAGAAAGGAAGTATAATCTCAAACCAACCACTCAACCTAAGGGATAGAACTAACTTTCACCGTGTAAGTCTCAAGTTAACTCACAAAGACAAGGTGAAGGAACACTCAAACCTAACAAAGGATAAACCTTTGTTACCTAACACTCATCATCGTTGGCAACTAAACAAGGGAATCACCGGGTAAGTCTCTTCCCAAGCCTAGAAGTAAGCTTGAAAAGCTCAACAAGGCTAGGATTTGGGCAAACTATAACCTAATCTCAAGAATATAACATGAACGGGTCAACAACAATAAATCTCGGATTATTCTTACTCAAATCTCGGCCGAGATTCCTGTGATTAATCCGAGATCGATAACTACGTAGGTAAAACTCAACCTTCAAGATCCAATCTAACTTAAAGGTTCATTTTATCATCATCTATACCACAACCATCAATCACCCTACAATCGCAAGAGTTTAGCCAACAACAGTCATATTCGAATCAAAGAAGATATATGATATCAAATAAGACATAAAACCGCAATAACCAAGGAAAGGGCAAATAATACTTAGCAAATAATCTCCAAATATCAAACTGAATTAGAGCAATAGCAAAGCTTCGACCTTGTGTTCAAAATAATGAAAACAACAACTAAGTATATCCCTTCGAGAATACTCACAAAACTTTGTAACTAACTATGCAAATCTTCGATCACTTGATGTTGTAATCTTCCTTCGAACTCTCTACCACTATCTTTCTCCGTGTTCCGACTCTGTCGAACTTTGTGTAAAACTCGTCGTGAAAATTTTATATCTCCAATCTTGCAGCCGCCGTCTTTTTATAATAAAAACTAGGGTTTTGGACTTTGGGATGCGGACCGTTTTTAGCGATATCTCGGACGAACCCAAAATAAATCTCGGCCGAGATAATTCCTATCCATCCGAGATTTCTCTTCTATTACGTACTTTCATTTGTTCCTTGCTTGCATTCCACTTGAATCCTTCTTCTGATGAACCTTGGTTTTCTTTTATACTCCAATGCACTCCAATATGTTGCCCTCTTGACTCCTTGTACTCTCATGCTTCCTTTTGATCCAAAATGTACCTTATTTCCTACAAATGCAACAAAAATATGTGTAGACCTCCATTCTCACAAAGTAGGCAAATAATAACATAATCAATCTCCTTGGGATTGTAGTATCTTGCTTTTAGCACTTGCTAATCAACTAATCCGTATTATGCATAAACCTCTACCCCTGTTTGGCTAGCATAACCTGATTAAAGACCCTTAAGTCCCTGAATCCCTTCTCATCATCACCACATTTAACACAGAGCACAAGGAATTATCTCCTCCCTCAACCTTGCAGGTCAACATCTCCAACCTACGTCTAGACAATTGTCCTTATCCAGGGACGGAGCATGTTTCCCACAACGATGGCTCCATCATCCCTATTCAAAACCACGGTTCAATTTCCAGCAACTCTTCCTCTTGTACATTCCATTTATCTGATTTACTATATACTCCCTCTCCGAATAAGAACCTCCTCTCTCTCTCAATCATTTTTGCACTGACAACTACGTCTATTTCGAATTTCCCTCTCAATTTTTTTTTGGTACAGGATTCGTAGACTCATACATATATTCTCTAAGGCATCATTGACGGCGGTATGTAAGTCTTGCGCGTGACCCAAAATCAACCAACTCCAGTAGAAGCTCATGCATCAACCGTCAAATCACCACCACAACTTGGGACCGGCGCCTAGGGCATCCATCTCACCATATCACCAACCGGATATTTCCCTTCGTTCACCCTCATTCAAAAATCCCAACTCCTCAACCCAAGTATGAGTCTAGTTCGTGGACCAAGGCCCATGCCCTGCCTCACCCTCCATCTCTTTTAGTTTTTTTAAAAACCTATTAAACTTAGTGTCAATGGATGTATGAGGCCCGACCCAAACCATAACAATGAATGACTGCTCATTTTATTTGTCTATTGTAGATGATTTTTCACGTTATATTTGGCTCTTCCCTATTGCCACTAAATATTTGTTTACAAAAGTAGTCTCATAATTCATCTCCCTAATAACAACCACACTTAACACCAAGATTAAATACATCCAAACCGACGGTGGCACCGAATTCAAACCTCTACGATCTGTATTCAAAAAACTTGGGATCAACCACCAGCTTACATGTCCATGTTCACATCAACAAAATGGATCCGTCAAATCTCGACATCGACACATTATTGACAACGGTTTCACCCTCCTCTAAACCGCTTACCCACTCTCGTCCTTTAAATGTTTCCCCCTTGACAAACTACTTTCGAAAACACCGACTTAAAAATTTCTTTGTGTTTTGAATGTCTTGTCATTCTCAATCTTCGCCCATATAACTGATATAAACTATCCTTTCGATAAATCCCACCATTTTCTTGGGCTATAGCTCGAAGACTACCTTTGCCGATTGGTCTAGTGATCATATTTACATCTCTCAAGATGTAGTATTTCATGAATTCATGTTCCCTTACTCATCCCACTACTCTTCATATGATCCTCATCCACCACCAAAATCATTGTTCATGCCACTCCTAATTCCAATCAACTCCATGGTCCAACAAAATCTAATGAAGTCCACTCCCCTCACGAATGGGCCCATTTCTCCCCCAATTACACAATCCACTTCTCCTTACATCGCACCAAACCCTCTCCCTCAACTACATACCCAACATCACAAGTTGCTTTCCAAACCTCACCTATTGGGCCATCAAGCCCACATCCACTCTCACCCTCTTCGGCCACTGATCCTCAGCCTAATCATCCAATGGTTAATTACCAGGGCTCATACCAACATATAAAACTATCACCCGAACGGATGGAACGATTCCTTGGCCTCCACAACTCCACACCTCGTCTATCATCACAATTTTAGACGAACCACACAACTTCTTTGAGGCCTCTAAACCTCAACAATGGTGTGATGACGTGAACACCGAATTTAAGGCCCTTCTCTCTACCCAGACCTGGTCCCTTGTTCCAACCAACACATCAAACAACGTTCTCGGCGTCAAGTGAGTTTTCAAAACAAAACGTCATGCCTCAAGACGCATAGAACGTCGAAAAGCCAGACTCGTTGTCAAGGGGTTCCATGAACTCAATGACATTGATTTTTAAGAGGCCTTTAGCCTAGTGACCCATCCCTCCACTATATGTCTTGTCTTCACCCTTGCGGCCCTGCATGCACAAGTAGTCAGTCACACAACAAGACATACAATAAATGTTTCTACACGGTGACTTGGAGCAAGTGGTTTACTCACCAACCCCCAAGTTTCATTCATTCTCAATTTCTAAATCATATTTGTAAAATGTATAAATCGTTCTATGCTTTGAAACATGCTCCTCGTGTTTGGTTTTCCAACCTTTACGACACCCTTATCAAAAAAAGGGTTATCCGTTTCATTCTTTGATAACTCTCTCGTCACATTTCATAAAACTGTGATCATGTATATATCCTGGTTTACGTAGATGAGTTACTTGTGGTCAGTTCCAATCCTCAACTCTCTTTCTCATTCACACCACCTTATCCACTCTCTTTCCATCAAAAATTTTGGGCAACTTTAACTACTTCCTAGGTATTGAAGTCACTCATTCAAACGAAGTCTTCTTCCTCTCCTAGTCCAAATACATCTTTGATCTTCTCCTCCAAACAAACATGTCCAATTCCAAGCCCACAAACACCCATGACCACCAACTTTATATCTACCACCACCAAAGACACACTTCTATATCGCAACACAGTCGGAAGCCTTCAATATCTCTCTTTTCCAAGACCATATATCTCCTTCGCGCTTAACAAAGTGCGCCAATTCATGAACAAAGCGCTCCCTACAAAAATTCAAAACTCGAATATTACATAATATAACACTCTATTTTTTATTGTATTTGCAGTTTTTCTGTTAAAATTGTATTGCTTTGTCCATAAAGTATATATTTTTATTATTTAATATAACTTTTAAAACCCATATTGAATGTTAAAATTTTTTATATTATTAATGAGACAAGTATTATATAACAAGTTACTTTGAAGTAGGTTGTCCTTCTTAGAAACATGCAAGACTTAAAACAATTGCGGTTACAACAACCTTTAAAGTAAATCGTCAACGTGCAGCGTGATTAGCATTCAATAATCTAGTTAATACACAAAAGCAGCGATTAATTAACAAGAGACCTTAATCTTAATCATTAATGTAAACTTTTTTCATTTGTAGCAGACATTAGAAGAATAGTTAACACATAATTATCAACCGAAACATGCATTTTAACAAAAACGTTACCAAACAACAAGTAGACAAATTACCAAATACATTCATATATGTCCCATCCCGGCCCATTTATTATCATTGCTCAACATGTTTTGTATGCACTGTACTATCACAGTGATTAGTGAATACGAAAACTCTAGTAGAAGGGGTGGTTTTGTAAGCAAATTCCCAAAAAGGGTGGTTTTATGTAATATTTTTACTTTTAACGATGGTTGTGAAAAACCTCTGATTTAGGGTGATTTTATAATTTCGATATAATCATATGAGGCCTTCTTGTCTCTAACCTTGTATGCTACGTTTATAAAGCAACACCCTGCAAAATCTTACCTGTGAGCTACCCTTCCTCCCTCCAATGTGCCACTAATCTTCACCGGGAAACTGTTTTTTTTTTATAATGTCGACCCAATCGCGGCACGCCACCGGAACAACCGCCGTGCACGACCTGAAGCAACGTGTGCTAACCTGCCTCGACCGGCTAGGTGACCGCGACACCCTCGCACAAGCCACCTCCGAGCTAGATCTGATTGCTCGTTCCCTCTCGCCGGAAACCACACTCGCCACCTTCCTTACCTGCCTCCTATCTGTCGACTCCTCCCACCGTGCCACCGTCCGTGTCCACTCCCTCCGCCTCATTGCCTCCCTCGCCGCCGATCATCCTAATCACCTCGCCCCTCACCTCCCTAAAATCCTCTCCTCCTCCCTCCTCCGTCGCATACGTGACCCTGACTCCTCCGTTCGATCCGCCTGCTCCGCTGCATCCTCCTCCCTCGCTCGTCATGTGTCTAATTCACCGTTTCGTCTCATTCTCGACCCTCTCCTATCCGCTCTCCTCGTCGAGCAGGATTCCAATGTCCAGATCGGATCTGCTGTTTGTCTTTCGGCTGCTATTGACGCTTCTGAGATCGTTGAGGCTGGTGAGCTGAGGAGAGTACTTCCGAAGATGGTGAAATTGGCGAGGACTGATGGATTTAGGGCGAAACCGGCCTTGTTAGGGTTGATTGGGAGCGTTGTCGCTGCTGATGGGGGTTGTGTGGTGAATGGGCCTGGTTTGATGGGGATTGTTGTCACTTGTGCAACCGAGCTTCTTAGTAGTGAGGATTGGGCGGCAAGGAAGGCTGCTGCCGAGGCTTTGGAGAAGGTGGCTTTGGCGGTTGCGCAGAGGGAGTTGGTGTTTGAGGTGAAGAAGGTGTGTGTCAACGCTCTGGAGAATCGGAGGTTTGATAAGGTAATGTTAGTTATTTCCTTTGCTCATTTTATTCTCTCCCTTTCATGATTCTGATGGCTGAGTTTTGGTTTTCTGAAACAGGTGAAGATTGCCAGGGAAGCCATGAACAGAGCACTGGATGCGTGGAAGGATGTGAATGAGTCCTCTGATGAGGATTCACCTTCAAAAGGTAGTGTTACGCTCTTTTGTTCTTTATTTCCTCAATTTCTGCAGGATTTTATCATATCCGATGATTTGGTCAAAGATCAACTAAAAATGGTATAGGCAGAATTTGATTGCAAATGTTTATGGAATGTGAATTGAAAAAGAGTACGATCTATACTCATCACGAATCTTTGCATTATTTGATTTCAAATGTAGGGTATTAGCTTTCTTAATTGCAGTTCTTTGAGCTAAATAATGATTTTGATTCAATGTGTTGAGTGGTAGGTCAATCACAACTGATTCAATGTCTTTGTTTTGTTAGAAACAGATGCAAACTATGGAAAATGTTCCCCTCCCTTGCCTAAATATCACCGCAGATTCAGCTTCGAAACTCCTCAATCTAGGAAAACATTGACAAAGAGTAGATCATCTTTGTCGGATTGTTCAACTATCACCAATTCCGAGCTTACCTCCAAAAGTTCAAGTAATGTTGGCTGTGAAACTCCTCAGTTGAAGAAAACCTTGTTCAAGAGTAGGTCTTCTTTGTCAGATGATTCAAGCTCTACTATTACCAAGAAGTCTAGTCCACAGATACCTAGCGATAAGAAGTCAAGCTCACGGCCTGCTAGGAAGTCGGATGCCAGGAAACCTTCAGACTGGAAAGTTGACATTCGGATGTCACAGGCACAAGGTTCTCCTTCAACTAGGCCAAATTCAGAGGTTATAGACTCCGGGGCATACGATTCTAGTAATATTGAGTCATCAACTAAAAGTGCATACACCAAAAGGATGTATGAGGAACAAGTGCATAAATCCAGCACAAGAAGGTTTGGATCCCGGGTCGTTCCCTTGCAAGACGATGATTCAGATGTGGTGGATGTTGACAGCGGAGTAGCTGAAGAAGTAGAAGACAATAGTGCAGAATTCGAGGACCTTTCTCGGATATGCAAGCAACTCGTTCAGATAGAAAAACAACAGTCCAACCTCATGGAGCTCCTTCAGGTATTCTGTTACCAATAATTGATTGAATTCATGTTGAATCCCATTATTTACTACACACATCACTCTTTTCATGCAAGGATTGATTGATAATGTTTTGCTTGTTAAATGTTTAGACGTTCATGGGAGCTTCACAAAACGGGATTAACTCTTTGGAGACGCGTGTATCCGGGCTCGAGAAAGCACTTGATGGAATATCTCATAATTTATGCATACAAAGCGGAAGGGTCCCTAATGAATCCACTGGAAATTCTTGTTGCATGATCCCAGGAACCGAGTTCTTAAGCCCAAAGTTCTGGAGAAGGAATGAGGGTGGTGGACGTTTTGTAGCATCAGCCAAGCACATTAATTTTGACAATGGAGAGACAGAGAGCTTCTCAAGATTTGCTTTAGCCCAGAACTCAACCAGGAACTTTGAGATTAATTCATCTAATAGGACAATGGGAAAAACTCTATACGAAGTTTCGCAAAGAAGAGCATGCAACGGTGGCAGCTTGGATGGGACTTCACCTAGAACTTGTATCACACCAATGGTTCAGAGAACCTAGAGTTAATAGGTAATCAGCTTCATCTACTGAGTAATTTTACACTGAGCATGTTTACTTGTTCCTGTCTCCAGCATCATTAGGAATGATTAAGAAAAAGAAGTGCTGAAGAATAGAAAGAAATTGGCGCTCATGATTTTTGAATATGTTTTTCTTCTTTCCATATTAAGGCATTTACTTCACATATGCTGAACTGATTCAAAGTCCCATTAAGTTCCGTGACAGATGGGGTCGTGGGATAGTTAGATTATGTTTGTTAGGCTGAAGTAATTTTCTTGTGAAAGTTTTACTTTTTTTTGAATTTCTTCTCCTTGAGCCACAAAGGTGGTTGAATTCATTGGTTAGAGCAACACGAAAACGAATGCTCATACACTCATACATTTAGTAGGCATTGGCTCTATATGCTCTGAAAATTTGGCACCATTAATGTCATACTGAATTCTGACACTATGCTGTTGAAATATAGAATGGGGAATCTTGGGTGTGTATATATACAGGACCACATCTCTGCGTTATCAAGTATCTGAGGTCCTTGGCCGATAGCTTGTTTTAACTTAAATAAGTTAAAAATGACTTATAAGCTTAGGCTACTAGACAAACAAGTATATAGAACCTGCAATGAACTAAACACTGTTTGTGATTATCAGGTAAAACCGGAAGCCGAGCAAAGCTGTACGAGATTAGGCTTACTGTGTACATCATCTGAGCTGGTGAAGCTATTTTAGGCGTAATCGTGTAGTTTTACACGAAATCGATAGTGGGTTTTGATCGGATCTCATCATCGGTATGGATGCCCTAGTGACAAGGGACGTTGGGGATATCTGATCTAAGAGCCCAATAGTTGGAGATTAGTTTCCACGTTATAAACTTTTGCAAAATGTACAGCGAAATGGTTGAGGAGAGGGAAAGGTGAAGTAAGAGTAGAAGGGGTTGTGGCGTTTCCCATTAGTGTTGTTCTTATGTGTCTCCAATGCTGCAAATTATTCAAGTCTGTTAAATTCTTTTGTTCTCAGATTTGTGGAATTATGGAATAAAGAGAGATCTTGATGCTCATTAATGATTGCAACTCGTCTAGTCCGGAGTGTCCAAAAGTTAAATGTGTATCTTCATTTACACTGATTTGTTGATATGTTTGGTAGAAGCATTAATGACGTGTTCTGGACAATTCCCTTTCCACATCTGGATCCAGAACTGTTATAATAATGTGAACAAAGGGATCAAAAGTCTATGCTATCCAAAATGCAATTCAACTTTTCAAATATGTCTGCATATTTAATGTGGCTGTGAGTGTGGGATCATGTGACTCTGTTTCTTTCAAAATTGGGTTCTATACATTCCCCCTTATTTGTCTTTCGATTGATCTCCTATTGCAGATCTGCATATAAGGAAAAGAGAAAATAAACATCAAAACTAACTTCATTTATCAATCATTAATTAATTTAATTCAGCATTTTAATGTATACAATACTTCACCCTTATTTTCAAGTTTAATCTTCAACCCTCACTGTGTATTTTCAAATTTAATATACATTCGCAGCATATGTACAGTAGACTTATCGTAAAATTTAAATGCTTGTTGCATTTATGATATCCATGACCTTTGATTTGAAATATCTTTCAATAAAGAACTTTGATTTTGAGTGTACTTTTTTCTTGAGGGGAATCATAAAAGTAGAGCATATACATACACATATAGACATATGATGTAAAGTAAGGGAGTGATTTGATTGGAAAATAGAGAACATTAATACATTATTCATTCCGTTCTATGCGTAATAATTGGTAAATGTAGCATATGTAACTTGGAGTAATTATAGCACATAGGGAGTATGATTTTATGTTTTTAATACTTCACTCACCTTAACATAAACCAAATATTTCCCAAAAGTTTTTGCAAGTTTAACAAGTTTGGTTAATTTGAATTTCGGGTTAGTAAGACTCGATATTCTAAGATAAGTTGGTCATACTTTGATCGCCATGGGATCCACAAATGCACATCGCTTATCCTCAATATAGTCCATAACTTGAAGCTTCGTATGCTATACTTGGACTTGTATACAGATAAATTGCTCAATAAAGAGCTTCCGAGTACAAAAGTATTTATATGTCCTACAGTGGTGTTTCAGATCCAACGGAAGTTCACAGCTTCTGTTAAGAGTCGTCTGCAGTAGATGAGGTTCCGAGCTTTACCAAAAACAGTGTTTCTTCTCTTTCTGTAGAGCTATGAAAGCAAAAACAAAAGAGGTGGTGTGCCTTCATTCTCCTAGCAAGAAGCAATCAGTTTCTAAAGGCATTACAGTTAGGTTCTGCAGAGAACAGGGTTATATCATGTTACCTGGACTGTTCACATAAAAATCAATCACTCTAAGAGTTTCGGAGATTTTCATCAGCTGTCATGTGCCAAAGATGCAGGCTTAGGCACGAGTTTTGACAGCGTGGCGTCCAATTTGTCGCCAATCAATGATATCCATGCCTAGAAAGTAATGGGAGAAAGAATGTTAGCTAGGCATATAATTCTTCCCTACACATTCATCAGCTTTACATCAAGAATTGACGAATTTAAAGAATACGTATAAATCATGCACCAAAATTTCTAGAAAGCCGATGGATGTATCATATATATGCTAAGACACTAGTTATAACTTGCTTCTGAACTTCAAGGACAAAAAACACTTGGTGAAACAGGAAGATAGTCCAGAGTAAATTTTAATGCCCTCATGCAAACAGTACGCAATGTTCCTTTTGAACAGCATGTCGCCGACACTGTAATTATCTCTATCAATAGCAAATGGATGAAAGTTATTCAGCTGAAATGATAAATACTGATGGGAAATATCATATAGAAAAGGGAAGAGTTATTGGTCTCGACTCTCGAATTATTAGAACGAAGTAAGAAAAGTTAGAGCGTCTCAACCACTCTATCTGCACCTCATTCTTATAGAACTAGAGTAACATCAATTCCATGTTTGAATTCCATTCATTTCAAATGCAGGTTCTATAATTTTACTTTGCAGTCCTTCCTTAATCCCATGACCAACTGTTCAAAATGATTGCTCTCAACAAAAAATGGCATGTCAGGTTACATGCAAGTCATCTTAAACTTCATAGTTTTATATTATTGTCAACATATGGTAATCTCATAAGTAGAACACTAAACAGTATATACCTGATCAGCAGTTGTAAATCCTCTTATAGTGTCACCACCTATAATCGCAATACCTCTATTCCCAAGTGGCTGAGATATGACAGCCTAATGGAGTTTATAACTTTTAGAGTGGATCTAGTACATTCGAATTAATTAAAGCAATAAATCCAACATCAGCATAACTTCAAGTGGAAGCAGCAAGTACTTGTGTATTTAGCGGCAAGAATGGCAGTTCAGATTTGGCTGGATAGAGAGAAAGGTTGGCAAAATACCGCTCTGCACAAAAATCATATTCGCACAAGTTATTTAACTACATTGGAGATTATCCCCTTTCTGACAACAAAATATTATATCCCTTTTCTGATTATAAATTAATTAAATATAGTCTAGTTAATGGGTGCCCAAGATCACCTTTTAAGAATCATAAAAAAAAAGGAATTCAGTAGCCTGGGAATCTTACTCACGTGCTCCTGAATTCAAAATGCCCTGATACACTGATCCTTGAATCAGCTTAGCAGCATCCACATCCAATGCCTCACCAGTTTCAGATGATTTAGCAGCCACGCCGGTTTGAAGTATACACTCATCATTATAAATAATAACTAATGATTTACAGCATGTCACATCTGATAGTGATTCCCAAAACCTGGTAACAAGTCAAATAAGAAAAAGATTTAACACCAATCTAATTGACACTGTCAATCACCAAAAACAAACAATTTGAGTATATATATTTCACAATAATAAACATTCAGAAAATAAACTGCATTTAGTTGGCCAATTTATATACTAGTTATAAGTTTAAAAGCTAGTTTAAGGGAATAACTCCAATTTATATATGCTTTTGTCCTTACCTTTTAGTATAATGAAAAGATGGTATATTATTTAAAAGTTTTACTCGTCTCTTTTGCATAATGTGCTGATCACACCACAACACTAGTTGTTTTTTTTACCAAATGTAGTTTATTGTTTTTTTATAACTTCAACCCATTTTTATCTAGCATTTTCATTTCAACTCTAATATAAGTATACGCTAGTTAGTGGAATGTTGATTTACATTATTCCACCTTCACTGAAAACATACCATGTGAATGATATATATCAATCCACAAAAATCCAAACACATAAGTAAATGATTTTAGAGCAAGACAAAACACTTGACTTTCATACCATTCCAGCTCAGAGGCTATATAGTCAGGGATGTTAGGAGCAAGTCTAGAGCATTCAACTCCTGCTGGATCTACCTGAGATCAACATTAAGAACGAGGAAGAATGTCCATTAGTAACTATATATATATATATATGTATATAAAGCTAAAGGTAGAAGCTGCATAACAAACTAAACGCGTGCGTGTTTGCTTTGCACTTTTAACTAGTTGAAATTTTAAAAGAGTTCAGAAAATTCGTAAACTATATTTGGACGTCAATTTTAACTAATTGACAGTTTTAGGGAGATGAAACCACAAACTCCAAAATATGAGGGGCTGTTGAAGTTTTTAGGAGTTTATTGGATATTATTTTCTTAATCTTCTATAAAAATATAATTTATGTTTTGCCTAAACAAGATTTTATAATTCACGTTTCACCTAAATACGCTTCTACAAATATGAAATAACCTTGTTTTCCACTTCAACTCACATCCAACTTCAACTTATTTTCAAAATGCATTGCAAACACATCCCAACAGTAGGATTTGTGACAAACCTGAAAAGATCCCTTACCACTGATATAGACTTGGGTCTAATGGACAGCCACACTAGACCAGCCAGGATATTTGAAACAGCCAATCCTAGAGTTAGTAGATCCGCCCTTGACTGTGAACTACAAGAATCGAGTTTTCTAACTAAGTGGAACATATTGATTCAAGGAGTTCACCAAACTCATACAAGCAGCATCAACTTCACAGCAGTGGATGATAAAAAGTGTGAGATAGTCAGAAAGTAACAATGGTGTCTGGATATTCTTGAGTAAAACTAAAAACCTTTAGTAGGGAACAATTGCCAGTTAGATAAACTTAAGCGTAAGTGGCATTGCAAGAAAAGATGAGAAAACCTGCAAAGTAGAGTAGACACCTGAAATTCAAAATTACATGGGACTGGTAGTGAATTCTCACGAATCATCCAATATTTCATCAAATGGAGCAGTTTCCAGTTAGATGCTCGCGACATAGGCAGCCACACAAGCACAATTTTCACCACTAAAGAACGGATGCATACGAAAAATAATGACCACAAAAACCATGTGATCGAGCTGAAAATGAAGTTGGTTAATGAATAAGGGAAAGCTGTAGAGACCTGCCGGCGTCGGCGACAGGAGCGATGCCTGAGAGGGCGCGATTGAAGAGAACAGCGAAGAGGGAGAATCCACCGACGTAAATGGGGAGGGATCGAACGGCGTCGTCGTTGTTAGAGACCCAATCGGCAACCCAATTCCTTTTGGGTTGGGGCCCTCTGTATCCATCTTTCTGCTTCGCCTGAAAGGCGGAGGAAGACGGCGATGCCTTAATGGAGTGCGGGAAAGTAGCGACGGGGCGTCGGAGGAGCTGCTTGCCCGGCCACTTCCAACCAAGGGGAGTGAGGAGCTTCGCCGCTACCATTCTCTCTCCCCAAGAAAAAAGCGCTCTATTTTCACATTATCCAAACACATCATAACAGTGGAAACGTATGGGCCGTTTGTCTGATGGGCCCAAATTAATATGGGCCTAACGCTTCTTAAAGAGCCCATTAATCTTCAATCCCGACATTAAAGAGGCCCAATATGAAACATGATGAAATTTTGAGAAAGAAAATGGTCACAAAGAACATACCATGAATTACTATAACACCAAATATTACATTATTTACATTAAAACCAAAAATTACAATATTATACAGTTGATGATGATAATGCAAAATGACAATCACAGTCGCCATTTGCAATAACAAAGGAAAATTAATTGTTTTTTTACTTGTAAATCATACTCCCGCCAAGCAAATATAGTTAGAGATTTGGCGGGGATAAGTGGAAATGCGGCGGGACCACAGCGTAAGGCAACCGTTTGGACTCATTGTTAGAGTCTTTCCTATTCTTCTCATGAAACCTCTTGATATAATCCGATGCTTTGCATTCCACTATAGAATTCTGCACCTCATTCTCTGTCTTCTCGTGGAACCGTTTGATGTACTCTGCAAACTTCCCATCGCCACCCTCCATCTTCTTACTACTTTTACGTGTACTACCACCGTGATGAACCACCACCGTCGATGTGGGACCCGATGTGGAGTAGCTGTCGTCACCGCCTGCTGTGGGGAGCATCACATAGGATAACTTGGATCCTCTCTCCGGAGCCCTATGCGCTTTTCCGGCGACGGAGGGTGACTTGGCGAGTCTCTTTGGCGGTGCAGGCGGTGGAGCTCCGGTGGAGGATGAGGTGGCGATTCGAGCGAGAGAGAGGGAGGAGAACTTCAAGATGTTGAGAATGACCAGCATTGACTCTTCACAGAGGGATTTCCTTTCCTTGGATTTGGTGGCTGCCATTTTTGTTGAATTGTTTGCAAGGTTTGTAAAGTTTGATGGAAATATGGTATGATTGATGAATTCATGGCGACCGTAGAGGAGAAAGGTGGTGGGTATAAGAAGGAAGGAAAATTGGAGAGGTTTCATAAAAAGTATTGTTCTGTGGGGCTCTTCTTGAACAAATTATGAGTTATTCGGTGGAACTGAGAATCAATTTTTATTTTATCCAACTCAAATCTTATCGGCTACTTTACAGTTTTCAAATTTAGCTGAATTTTCATTCATATGAGGATGGCATCAGCTATTCGGCATGTTTGAAGGCAGAGAAGCAGAGTAAGCAGTGATTTTGCACTATCTACAGTTAGTTGAAGTTTTGAATTCATTTTACTGTATAAGTGGTTTTTGTTTGATTGGCCTTGTGGGAAAGCTGAAACAAGAGACACTTTGTGGAAAGAAAGTTGTCCCCTTCTGGGCTTCCAAGATGCACAAGCAAAGGATATGTTAAGAGAATCCTACTTTGATGATCATATAATTACTTTTCCTACTTTAATTCTCGCTCTTATTCTCTTATATAGGTATGCTTTTAAAACTGTCCAATCTTGTACTTAGAGACTTAGTCCTAGTTTGATGAACTCCGAAAACGGAATAGAATTGTGTGTCTTATTCAGAAAATTCTTTAAAATATTACTTGTAATTTCATGCAATATGCATTTATTTTATCTCTATATCACATCAAAACTAATCAATATTATATATATATATGAAATAGATTATTTTCGTTTCGTTTTTGTTAAGTTAAAACTAAACAAGTCAAACTATACAAGTTTTGTGGCCATATTTTTAAATTTTAGGTTAGGGCGTAGTGACATAGCCATAGGCACAGTCATCTTTCCATTGACCACTAGCACAGTAAAACGCATATACAAGAGAGAATCGATTCTGTTTGATTTCCGTTAGCTCTGTAGTAGCCAATTAATTTCATTGCGTAACGTCAAACGTGATAAATCATATAATTACTTGCATTAACATCTCATCATTAAAACTAAGACAAGGATTACGGATTAAAACAAGCAGGGCCGCTAAATGTGAACACGTGGATATATTCTAATTGTGAGTGGCTCTCTACTTAATCCACTCCGCCCTTGATTCTTCTGATAATCAATTCGTGCCTACGTCTCTGAATTGAATATGTTCATATGATACATGTGTTGTCGGTCTCTCTCGAACGAGCTGTTTGATATAAGCTCTTGTTTTCCCTTACAGAAACCTACGGTTAGGACTGCACATATTCAAACCGGATCGGACTGGACCGGAAATTACAGTCCGTTCCGGTGCGGTCTTAGACCGTAATTGTAAAAATCCAGTCCAGTCCGGCCCAAGATATTACAATCCGGTCCACCCTTTAAATATATTTGAACTGGAAGAGCATCCGCTCCGGAAACCCGGTCCGGACTGTATTGGATCGGACCGTGGTGGGCAGGACCGTATGGTCCGGTCCATGGACCGTTTCACACAAGTACTGAAACGGTCCGGTCTGGTCTGTGAGTTTACGGTTCGGACGACCAGACCGGACCATTTGGACAGCCTTACCTTACCTAGGGTGCTGCAAACAAAACATAGAATAAAAACGAAGTCCGGGGACTTTGAAATCCTATGTTTATTAGCAAAGTACAAAATCCATAAACCCTTGAGAAATGGGCAAAAAAATGTTGGAATAATCTCCTCAACTTAAATAACAATGTGGGAAAAAACAGCGCACAAAATGGTATTGCCATTTGCCGCTTGCTTTTGCTTGGGTTCTCACTTCTGTGTCCTCCACAAGGAAAATATACACAGATAAATAGGCTAAATTTTGGTCAATACTGAAACAAAAAATTAATGCTCATCTCATCCGCCTTCTTCTTAAAGCCAAAATCTACATTGACTGGACATCATACGGAACTGAGTTTTACACACACCACCGCAAACCAGGCGGAACATCACAAGAAGTAGTCAGGGGTCTTCCGAGTTGTGTCCGGTTCAATCTGGCGAGGAGCAGGGTCAAATTGGAGGAAGTTCTGCTCCATATTCTCCCCGATTTCTAGGATAGCAGCCATGTTACCACAACGATAACAGTAATTGGGAGCACTGAATACCGTCACTACATTCTTGTCCTGTACAGGTTTTTTGAGGCCAATAATGAATAGATATGTCTTGTCAAAACGTATAGGATTACAAACTTCAGACTGAAAAGTGGGTAAGGTTCAGGAATGGCAAACCTGACACCAATTGAATCCTTCCATTACAAGCTGATGAGCCCTTGAAATAAGAGTAAGTCCATTCGTATGGTTGTACTGCGTAGCTATGTCTTGTCCAAATGTATAGCCAGCACCACGAGGTGAGATTCCCCACCCACACCGATCATCTGGATCCGACCATAAGAGATCACACATTGGTCCTTCATGTGGAACCTGGAGAAACAAATACAATGTAACTGAGGAATCTGCCATTATCATGCTTTCATAAATATAAGTCATCAGTGAACCAATAAAAGAAAAACAATCATAAAAGGCACAACAAATGTACCTCCTGAATTCTGTCCAATGCTCGAATATTGTCCAATGTATCCAAAGACGGTGAAAGTCCTCCATGTAAACAGAAAACCTGCGAAAACGGGTCGGGAAACCTTTTAGTTTCTAGTCATGGAAAGGTCACAGCAGACGAGAGAAAATACATAACTTAATACCTGACTCTCGATGAGGGCAGTGAGAGGTAGATAATCGAAGAGGTCAGTGAAAAACTTCCAGACATTGGCATTTCCGTATTTCCTCAAGCATTCATCATAAAACCCATAGCTGAAACCAAATATTTAAGCAATTCATTTAGACTATAGAATGTAGCTGCAAGTAGAATAGTATTGGATCAGAAGTTCGCAATCACTAATTTAAGAATTAAGGCAATAAAAAATAACTTTTGACCTAAGATAAACTTAAAAATTGATCTTGACGTGGGAAAATCACATCAATGCAGTCGGCTTATCATATACTTTATTGACAAAGGGAACAATATCAACACGGCAGGCATTGACAATAATCAATGGCATGAAACAATGGTAATGTGATATTGAATGAAAAAGTAGCCACCGAGTCCAAATAACTTGGCTATTTTTACAGAGAATAGCAAAATGTACTGAAAGACAACTCTTTATACGAACATGCCCATGAACAACTGAGAAAGAAAATCAATTTAAATTAAGGGTCACCGACACTATGCTTGAATGGTGGCGTAAGAAACATATATATCCTCTCATGCATATAGTACAGCGATTTTCTGTACAGCACTATGCATAACAAATTCCAACTTATCTAAACCGGCCAAAATGCTACTTTTGTATTAAAGAATGACCCTTGGATAATTTGGTATTCTATAAAATATTTTGACCATTTGAGTATTAAAAAAAAATATTTAATCCATAAGGCCTATTTTTACCTTTAGTCTACATTCTTATGTGCAGTTTCAAACTCATTTTGGTCAGATGGATGGAAATCAGATATTGTCCATATTTTAAAAAGGATAAAATTAAAGTACAATTCTAATCAACTAAAATTACATTTTTTTATAAAAATTAACCTATCAAGTATCTACAATTTGTCCAAAGGTGTGAGTTTAATGCCAAAACATTTCGGCCTATCTAGTATCTACAAATGTTCAAGTACTGATATGTTGATGATATCTACAAAGTCTGAAACATTAAGCTGAAGGTAGCACAGAATACAAGTGCTGGAGTGGAACGGAAGCAGCTCTGTTTTATCCCCTTGCTAAAGTATTAAAAGCTCACCGACAGAATAAGCAAAAAGATCTTACACTTGAGTTATTTGTCGGCTTTCATGGTTTCCTCTGAGGATTGTGATTCTGTCTCTATAACGAACTTTTAGCGCCACTAGCAAGCTAACAGTCTCCACTGAATAGTATCCGCGATCTGAGTGAGTAGACAAACAATATTCAGCCAAAAAGGATTCAATATTTCCGATGACAACAATACCATAAGGAGCTTCATAAGACATAGGGTTTTCTGTAGTAAATAGCATTTAACTATCCCTTATTCAGGCCACTTGCCCAAAACATCTTAATTTCAAATTTCCATAACTACCCTTAATTGGTATTTTGTCAAAATGTAGCCACCTTTTAAACTAATATTGTTAGTCATTTAATAAGGTAAAAATAAAATTTCTAAGCTTGGGGTGAAGACTAGTAAATGAAGTATCAATTATGGATGGTTATACGAAATTTTTTGAATCACGGGCGGAATTGTACAAAACAGCCTATACAAGGGGTAACTAAATGTAGTTTGCATATTTTTAAGTACAGTAAAAATGTCAATAATTAAATCAAGGAATCCTAAATGCTTTTTAAGAGATATAACTTCTTAAATTACTATATCGGAGATTTATAGAGTACTATTCTTATCAGGAAAGAAGAACATTTCCTTGACATCAACATTTCTAAATTGCATTCCCATAATAACTATAAAAGGTATCAACCAATTCAAAAAATGCCAATGAATTTTACAAAGTATGACATTTTATTACTGGCATTAAAAGTAGATATCTCGCCCCGTCCCGTCCCATCCCTGGTACTAGATAATTCATCACTTCCACGAGCCTAATTGAGATGCATACTGAAATGTTTCCTGCTATTAAAAATAAAGATAGTTGTTTCGCAAAACCAGCCATATCCTCACCGACTGATGTAATCTCAAAGCCACCATTTAGTCGTTATATTTTTGTGCTTCTCAATTAGCTTAGCACGGCATCTTTGGTGGAGAATTCTTCAAGTGACTAAATACAAATCATACTGCTGCAAGTCTGTAACAGTTACCGCCATCACTCCATGAGTCCCACAAGAAACTGATTGCTTAGGTACACAATATTTATACTCATCACAAGGTAAAATAACCTATCTGTTTTTTCAGAGACAATATGCAATCAATTTGCTATCTTCAGTCTCCAGTTTGTGCTTAGGGGTGAGAAGACGGGAAAAAAACAATCTCGGAGTATTTACTACATCACGAGTACTTACTCCATTATGATAAATCTCCAAATAGGAGCCAACAAATTAAAGTAAAGTGGATTTCCAGTTGGCAGAATAGACATATCTTTAGGTGATTAAGGTCTTCATCTCTCTTTGGTGGTCATTAAGAAGGGCAGAAAATTCAGAAATTAGGAAAATATGATCAATTTTATGTCATAACTGCAATGTAATTATTGATTGACCATCATCTGTTGATTATTCAGAAGTATTATAATTCAGTAACATATAGAATGGTACAGAACTGAAAATACCAAATTTTGAGATGGTCCAGTGAAGAAGACCAAATTTAGAGCAATGTCTACCACCTCAAACTTTGTTATATAATCAATTTGTCAGTCCATCCAAACATAATATGACGCTTTTTCTAGTAAGCAAATCCACTCCCTTGTATTGAAAACCAGAAATGGCAACTGACAAATCATTCAGTGATTAAAAGGGTATAAAACCAAATAGTGAGATATTTTCTAGCCATACTTAAATGTATCGGTCTATTTGACTATGGGGTATATCATGTTTCCAACATCTGATGAAAATTCTAACTCATGGATCACAAACCGCCCAAGCTCAGTATCATATTACGCCTACCTTCATTTAGGGACAACGGTCAACAAATTCACAAATATCAACAAAATAGTCCATACACCAGACAAAATATATATGAAGATCTATAAAGAACAAAAAAATGAAGTTGGGATTACGCCTTCCTTCATTAAGGGTCAACAGTCAACACATCCACAACATCAATAATAACTAGTCCCAAAATCAGACAAAATATTTAAGAAATTCTGCAAAGAGCAAACAAATGAAGTTCGAATCGTTACCAACCTACATAATCTCCCATAAAAAGATAATTTGTATCAGGAGCATTCCCACCAATCCGGAACAGCTCGATGAGATCGTAGAACTGGCCGTGAATATCACCGCAGACAGTGACGGGGCACTTGACCGGTTGCACATTCCATTCCTCCACAAGGACGGCCCTCGCTTGGTCGCACAAATTCTTGACCTCCGCCTCCGACAACGGTTTGCACTCCATCAACTGGGCTATCTGCCGATCTAGATCCGCGTGAGACGGCATGGTTATCGATCTGTAGCACCGATCGATCAAATTGGTTTAAATTCAAAATATGCCGGAAAGTTTCGGCCTTAATCCGATTCAAATCTAACAATAGATCGATGGAATAAGAGAAATCGTAGGCAGGTCTAGGGTTAGGGTTTTCACGAAAGGGGAAGAAGGTAATCAAAAAGAAGAGATATCGTATGGGTAGATCGTTCGGATTCAATTGCTTCGTTCATAACTATTCAAGCTAGGGATGATCCGTCATCATGGATTCATCTTCATCAAAGGGGAAGAAGATTTTTTTTCTCTGTTTTTTTTCCTGGACCTCTAACAAAAAAGACCAAAATTGTAAAAGTGAAATGGAAAAACGTATTTATATGGAATTCTGGGAAGGAGGGAGAATTGGCATTTGAGAGGCCGCGAAATGAAAACACAAATCCCAAATGGAATTTGATATTTCTCTCTCTTTTTTTAATACACTAGTAAGTAATTAGGTCCGATCACCGATTCACCATCTATTGGTATACACTATCCAATAGCATCTTTGCGGATGAGAATATCGTTTTTATGAGTTGAGGAACCGACGTGGTCAAGTGTATCGAGCTTGTCTGCAACGTTATTGACTTGCCTGAAAACGTGATGGAGATGCACTTGCACGAAATCAGACAAAAGAAAGGAAATGGCTAAGATAATAAGTTTAATTTACCATGGAGTCTTTCAAACATTTTTAGTTAAGTTGATAATCGATAGTTATCACCTTCTATTTCAATATTTTGAATTTTCATTTCTCTTGCTTTCAAGATTCATTTCCTAAGGGTCATGGCTTTCGCATGTAACACCAATGTCGACCCACATCATCCATGTTCGAAGGCAATTGTGGATGCATCATGATTTCTCAAGATATACGAAAATGCTCATTGATGATTAGATCATTTGAATCCATCAAAATTACTTTTCATATTGTCTAGCATTGGTCTTGTCCATTGATCTTCTTGGTTTTTCTCGTTCGTGACTTTGTAATTTTTGACGTAGGCTTGGATTCATTCCATTCTTGAATTTGTCTTGTAAGCAGTTGTCTTATGTTTGTCGGTAATTTATCGCATAAGGTGGTTTGACTTCTCATGTACCGAGTATACCACTAAGTAACGATTATATATATCATCGTCTTATGATCTTATCATCAAATTTGTCACGCATGGTGAATTGGATACCTTTCATTTTCCTTCCACATGTGCTTATATTTACCGGGTAGTCTTGGAGTTTATTATTGTTTATGTTATTGATTGTGAATGGGCATTTGAGAAATATAAGTTTTGCACTTTCATATGAGTGTTGATATAGGACATGGTTCATAGGTACCGGAACTTTTTGTTTTTGAAGATTCTCTTTCGTCGGAAGTCCATCCATGAACATTTTTCACATATTTTTTTTTGTCATTATGTTCAGGTTCTAAATCCAAGAGTTGTCGAATTGCATTACTCTTTTGGATTTTTGAAGGAGAGATATGACATATTTAGCAAAGAACCATCCATTATCATTCGGGACCTAGCATATATATCTTGGACGTTGCAAGTAGGTAGTGGGTTAATTACATATTCTTTTAATCATTGTTCATGTTAGCACTGGGATAAAATTATAAATTTTGTTGTGATCCCATTTTTCATTTATGATCAAGGAGCTAGTAGTATCACTCTTATTTATTAGGGTTTTATCTAATACATATCTTTCAAGTGGTTGGTCGGATATCCAAGGGTATTTCCATAGTTTGATCATTTTCCCATCTCCTATATATTCTATCTTAATCCCTTTTCAAACTCTAGGCGTAGTTTCATAACCTTTTCCATTGTCAAGAGGTGTTGATTCCAATTTTGTAGTACCATAGTCGGTTTTCCTTTAGGTATTTTTCCTCAATTATCTTAACTCATACATTATCTGATTCGGCATAATTTTTCATGAAAGCTTAATTTGTAGGGCTTTGTTCATGTCTTTTGCTTTTCTTATACCTACCCCTTGTAACACCCCGAATCCGCGGGACTCGGGATGTCACATTGGGCTAGGATCTCACAATGGATCCTGACCCTAGCCTGACAACAAGTTCACCGGACCTTACAACATGACACTGACAGATATAAAACAAATACATAAAACAGTATAAACTGTACAACCCAAAGTAAACAACAACACAACCGAGTATATAAAACGACAACCTCACACAGGACGTACAAAAGAACATCCTCACAAAGGAGGGGAACACAACAAACCCAAACCAACCACCTAATGTACGAGAGTCCTCGGCCTGTCACCCTGCCAGATCACTCAGTAGCGCCTAACCTGTAAACATCTACAACACGGTATGAAACCGTTAGCTAACCATACATATATGAGGTAATGCATAAGCACAAACACAATCATGAAAGATAAACACATCATCATGCTTTCACACATTTACCCATTTTATTATCTTTATATAATAACCATTCACTCAAAAACCATATATATATATATATATATATATATATATATATATATATATAGATGAAAGTATGTGACACGAGGACCGATACATCCCCGCCTCTGAGTACAATGTCCAGCTGTACGAGTATCGGTCACACAATCCGTGTACCCTATGGGAGTGGATTGCGCCCTTCCTGTAAACCAGTCTGGCCCGACATCAGAGAACCTCCCAGACTCCACGGCGGGATGAAAGGGAAAGGTTATCACAGCCACGCAGTGGGGCAGTCAATAGAACATAGGTCGATAAAAACGACAACTCATGCTATCATAGCAAACATATAAAGCACACACCACTCATGCAAACACCCAATATAGGGATGGTAGCTAAGTAAGTCCTACGGACTTACCTCAACCTCGTACAATCACAACCACGATCAACCTCCAATCCTGAGAGGGACACTACCTAATAACAAGGCATAAAGAGATATCAATACTCCTATCAATAAAAAAGGTCACATCTAGACCCAAGAGATCCATAAGGATTATAATCAATCTATAAGCCTCACAACCAACTAAACCTCAATATTTCAACATAACTCACAATTCCTCAAATCTTCAAGGTAGTATCTAATCAACATTCCTCAATCTCAATTCTAATCCTAATTTAATTAATTAACCTTTAATTAATTAATTAGATTTCGCCAGAATAACGTTTTGCCCGCAGGCAATTTCTAAACCTCCTGTCATCAGATTTCATCAAACAAACAACCCATAATCACCAGAATAAGATAACGACCATAATGAAATTTCTAATTATCCATTTTGACAAGCCTAAAGTCAATTTAGGCCAAATCGCAGTATGGAAAACGAATAAATTCATAACTTATTCGTTACTAACCCGATTGACGATCTGAAAGAAGATTCGGAATCACAACGACGCAGGCTACGCATGGACATCATCAAATTCATCGGAATCTGAGCGACGGAACCGTCCGGGTGACATATATGCTCGACCAGCCCTCCATATACTCGGAATTGCAGAAACTCGGTACCGTTATGAAGAGAATGAAGAGAGGAATCCAGAAACTCAAACGGAATTGAAATCGGATTAGAAACGGAGAGTAGATTTGAGTTTGAAGGTTGAGAGAAATCAGAGCTTTTACGAGAAAACGTGAAAGGAAATGAATTAATAAAGGATTTTTCGCTATTTATAGTGAAGACGATAATTATCCTTTAGTAAAGTCGATAATTATCCATTAACCGATCAAAAGGCGGGTCGAACCTCTTTCTCCAAACTTCTCGAGATTGGAACATTAAATTTGGAATATTGTAGGGATAATTATTCCACAACTGCCTCGGAAAACGTGTATTGTTAAGCCGTCTTTCTTAGCCGTTAAGAAACGAAATAGCGACTCTTTTGGCCGTTTTGCCTCTCCATGTTATTTCATATCTAGGACATATCCGATGTCCTGATCATTTCTCTCAACTACATTTTTATTAATTGGAGCTCCCAAATGCTTCAAATAACACCGGAGGGTAAAAATAATTACCCGGGGCAAAAAGTAAAAATTTTCCCAAACGTCCAAAATTACGCTAGGAACATAACGGTGGGACTCATACTCATCACTTGCGAAATCTTCGCGAGTTATATGTCAATTACTATCAACGATTAAGTTAATCAACATTAATTAGAATTCGAAAATCCTAGCTATTACATTATTGTAACAAAAAAAACTCATTAAGTATCTATGACTAGCAAGCAGAATATTTCAATTTTACTAGAAAAGACAAGAATAGAAACACATAGATGTTACTTGTGGATCATACACCGACCTTAGCTATCTTCACTAATTGATCATAGTTGTCGTGTCCATAGAAAAATGGCTCCATCCGATATATTATTGTAACAAAAAAAACTCATTAAGTATCTATGATTAGCAAGCAGAATATTTCAGTTTTAACTGGAAAAGACAAGAACAGAAACACATAGATGTTACTTGTGGATCATACACCGACCTTAGCTATCTTCACCAATTGATCATGGTTGTCGTGTCCATAGAAAAATGGCTCGTTCCGATATATTATTGTAACAAAAAAACTCATTAAGTATCTATGACTAGCAAGCAGAATATTTCAATTTTTACTAGAAAAGACAAGAACAGAAACACATAGATGTTACTTGTGGATCATACACCGACCTTAGCTATCTTCACCAATTGATCATAGTTGTCGTGTCCATAGAAAAATGGCTCGTTCCGATATTTTATTGTAACAAAAAAAACTCATTAAGTATCTATGACTAGCAAGCAGAATATTTCAATTTTTACTGGAAAAGACAATAACAGAAACACATAGATGTTACTTGTGGATCATACACCGACCTTAGCTATCTTCACCAATTGATCATGGTTGTCGTGTCCATAGAAAAATGTCTCGTTCCGATATTTTATTGTAACAAAAAAAACTCATTAAGTATCAATGACTAGTGTAACACCCCGAATCCGCGGGACTCGGGATGTCACATTGGGCTAGGATCTCACAATGGATCCTGACCCTAGCCTGACAACAAGTTCACCGGACCTTACAACATGACACTGACAGATATAAAACAAATACATAAAACAGTATAAACTGTACAACCCAAAGTAAACAACAACACAACCGAGTATATAAAACGACAACCTCACACAGGACGTACAAAAGAACATCCTCACAAAGGAGGGGAACACAACAAACCCAAACCAACCACCTAATGTACGAGAGTCCTCGGCCTGTCACCCTGCCAGATCACTCAGTAGCGCCTAACCTGTAAACATCTACAACACGGTATGAAACCGTTAGCTAACCATACATATATGAGGTAATGCATAAGCACAAACACAATCATGAAAGATAAACACATCATCATGCTTTCACACATTTACCCATTTTATTATCTTTATATAATAACCATTCACTCAAAAACCATATATATATATATATATATATATATATATATATATATATATATATATATATAGATGAAAGTATGTGACACGAGGACCGATACATCCCCGCCTCTGAGTACAATGTCCAGCTGTACGAGTATCGGTCACACAATCCGTGTACCCTATGGGAGTGGATTGCGCCCTTCCTGTAAACCAGTCTGGCCCGACATCAGAGAACCTCCCAGACTCCACGGCGGGATGAAAGGGAAAGGTTATCACAGCCACGCAGTGGGGCAGTCAATAGAACATAGGTCGATAAAAACGACAACTCATGCTATCATAGCAAACATATAAAGCACACACCACTCATGCAAACACCCAATATAGGGATGGTAGCTAAGTAAGTCCTACGGACTTACCTCAACCTCGTACAATCACAACCACGATCAACCTCCAATCCTGAGAGGGACACTACCTAATAACAAGGCATAAAGAGATATCAATACTCCTATCAATAAAAAAGGTCACATCTAGACCCAAGAGATCCATAAGGATTATAATCAATCTATAAGCCTCACAACCAACTAAACCTCAATATTTCAACATAACTCACAATTCCTCAAATCTTCAAGGTAGTATCTAATCAACATTCCTCAATCTCAATTCTAATCCTAATTTAATTAATTAACCTTTAATTAATTAATTAGATTTCGCCAGAATAACGTTTTGCCCGCAGGCAATTTCTAAACCTCCTGTCATCAGATTTCATCAAACAAACAACCCATAATCACCAGAATAAGATAACGACCATAATGAAATTTCTAATTATCCATTTTGACAAGCCTAAAGTCAATTTAGGCCAAATCGCAGTATGGAAAACGAATAAATTCATAACTTATTCGTTACTAACCCGATTGACGATCTGAAAGAAGATTCGGAATCACAACGACGCAGGCTACGCATGGACATCATCAAATTCATCGGAATCTGAGCGACGGAACCGTCCGGGTGACATATATGCTCGACCAGCCCTCCATATACTCGGAATTGCAGAAACTCGGTACCGTTATGAAGAGAATGAAGAGAGGAATCCAGAAACTCAAACGGAATTGAAATCGGATTAGAAACGGAGAGTAGATTTGAGTTTGAAGGTTGAGAGAAATCAGAGCTTTTACGAGAAAACGTGAAAGGAAATGAATTAATAAAGGATTTTTCGCTATTTATAGTGAAGACGATAATTATCCTTTAGTAAAGTCGATAATTATCCATTAACCGATCAAAAGGCGGGTCGAACCTCTTTCTCCAAACTTCTCGAGATTGGAACATTAAATTTGGAATATTGTAGGGATAATTATTCCACAACTGCCTCGGAAAACGTGTATTGTTAAGCCGTCTTTCTTAGCCGTTAAGAAACGAAATAGCGACTCTTTTGGCCGTTTTGCCTCTCCATGTTATTTCATATCTAGGACATATCCGATGTCCTGATCATTTCTCTCAACTACATTTTTATTAATTGGAGCTCCCAAATGCTTCAAATAACACCGGAGGGTAAAAATAATTACCCGGGGCAAAAAGTAAAAATTTTCCCAAACGTCCAAAATTACGCTAGGAACATAACGGTGGGACTCATACTCATCACTTGCGAAATCTTCGCGAGTTATATGTCAATTACTATCAACGATTAAGTTAATCAACATTAATTAGAATTCGAAAATCCTAGCTATTACATCACACACCCCTTAAAAAAAGTTTTGTCCCGAAACTTGAACAATTCCCAAATCCTCTCGGACCCATACGCCGAGGTATAACTCTCACTCTTTCTATCGGAGGTATCACATCTCCGTTCAAAAGATCACAACCTATAACAATCTATAACCTCAAGTATAAACATGGAGGAATCATCACTCCAAGAAACAGGGCCATAACGCTACCCAAAGGCGTAGAGCAATCACGTCTCTCGCCATACTACATCACAAGGCATAGAGGAAGCACATCTCTAGCCAAAACATATCACAGGCATAGAGGAAATACGTCTCTAGCCAACCCATAAACATATATATCGCATGGAGGAATCACATCTCCACTGAACTATGTCCATCAAGGTAGCATGGAGGAAAGAACCATCTCCAGCTGAATCCTAATCCCACTCAAATAGCATGAACGAAAGAACCATCTCCCGCTATAAATATAATCATACTTGGGTAGCGTGAAGGAAGTAATCATCTCCAGCTATAGCATACATCACGCTAGCACATCAAGATCTACTAAGATCATAAATCACATCACAACTAGGATGGAATAACACATCAAGGCATATAAGCACATAAGCACAACATTCATCAAGATAGCACTAAGATCTACTCGTGCTCCCACAAATGGGTATGTCCCAACATATACTCTAGATAGTTCCTCAGGACACTATCCTCAGTCTCTCACATAGCCTTTTCAGGTCTTCATCTTGACCATCATATCCTCAATATGGGAATGTCTTTCGAATGCAAGCGTTTCATATCTCATTCCAAGAATGTAATCGAATGCTCAACAAAAGTGTGGTTGGACTCAACCATCAAATCATCGTAACTCACAAGGTATCTCGAGTCTGGTATATACTTCCTCAGTTGAGACACATGAAACACTGGGTGGATATCCTCTAATCTCAGAGGAAAAGCTAAACATCATGCTACCTTCTCTGTACTGGTCGATCTCAAATAAACCATCATATTGGAAACTCAATTCTCTTTCCATATTAACACGTCTAATGTCTCGCAGCTGAGATACTTACAGCCGGACATGAACTCTCGCTTGAACAATAGAGGTTAACACCTCTTGTCTACATATAATATCTGGCGACTCTGTACAACTAGCATTCTTCCTTCAATCAACGTTACTTGAACTATAAAATCCTGAATCTGGTCAGGTGTTATTCCACTACTACTGCTAGATCACTTCTAACATAAGGATATACGACATTTATGTCTATATATATTGCCTCATAGGGCCATCCCAGAAATATGCACGTCCTTCATTGTTATATAATAAACTCATTAATGGAAGGTAATATAACCATCCACGTTTCCCATTCAACTTACAACTTATAATAGATCTTTAAGATCTAGATGATCCTCTCTAACTGACCATCTGTCAAGGGGTGAAGTGTAGTCATGAGGTACAGACTCGTCCCCAAAGCAGTCTGAATCTGCTGCCTCAAATCTCAAAGTAAAAACATCCATCTCGATCAGAAATGATCGTTCTCTGTATACCATGGAGTCTCACTATCTGTCTAGTGTACTCCTCAGCCAATTCATTCACTAGCCACGTCCTTCTGATAGAAATGAAACGTGTTAGTTTCATTAATTTGTTACCAACAATCCAGATAACATAAATATTCTACTAGGTCACAATCCCATAAAAAAGTCCATAGAGATGTCCTCCCAAATTCTACTACTGCACTGGTAGTGGGTGGGGCTTATCTCTAGATCGGAAATACTCTATCTAGACCTGCTAACAGGTCACACACTGTATCACAAATCTGGTTATATCGGCTTCATACAATATAATCGTCTCATCTCGTGGTACATCTTACTCGTACCTGAATGTACTGAATAAGGCGTACAGTGGGTGTACCGTGATATTCTCTGTCTCCATCTGCATCAGCAGGTACACAAAAGTGTTCATGACTCTTCATCAGTCCATCTACTCCCATGAAGAACTATGGTGCCTCAATACAAGACATCCTTTCTCTAAACCTTAAGGCCGGGCAGGTCTCCTGCTTCTGTTGGACCTCATCCAACAGACCAGGTAGAACCTCTGAGGTATAACTGGGTATCCTTATCAAGGAACTCATTGTCCAACTCTAGCCAAGCTAGATCTCTCTGAAGTTAAGGCTGAACTATCAGTCTCACAATCATCTTCTCTTGGAGCGTCTTTCCATTCAAGTTATCGGCGACAACATTCAACTTCTCTGAATGATATGGAATCTTCAAGTCAAAGTCTTGATCAACTTAAGCTCTTAACACTGGCGGTTATTCAACACCTTGTTGCATAAAATATACTTCAGATTTCCATGATCTATAGAAATCTGACATGAAGATCACACCGGTACGGTCTTCAAAACTTAAAGGCTTGAACTACCACTACTAACTCTAAATCATGAGTCGGGTAGTTCTCATCATACGTTCTCAGCTGTAAACACACATATCAATAACCCTACTCCTCTGTAGTAATACACATCTCAGACTTAGCTGGGATGTATCACCGTCAATCACGGGATCCCAAAAATCTTCTGACTACAACAAAATAGAAGCAGAGGTCAAATGCCTCCTCAACTCTTCAGAACTTAGACACACTACTTTCATCACGTAGTTATGGTGGTCTTCTCAAAAGACTCGCAAATGAATACGTAATCATATAAACTCCTTCCTCAAAGCATTGGTAGCAATCGGCTAAGCCGAGAAACTACGTATTCCTTAATGTCCATCAATATCTCACATGGTACAACATACTAAATTATCGCCTGGTCAACCATGATCCCACTAGCGGAGACAACATGGCTTAAAAAGGCTACCACTGGCATCTCAACTTACACTTAGAGAGCGTAGTATACAACCCTCTATCTCTCGAAATCTACAGAACGGTCCTCAGACGATCGGTCTACTATTCTCTGCTATGAGAGTATACCGACATGTCATCCATGAAGTCCACCACCAAATAATCAAGGAAGTCGATGAAGATAATGTTCATCAACTCCATAAAAACTACTAAAACATTCGTCAACCCAAATGACATCACTACAAACTCGTAGTGTCCATAACGGGTATGAGATGCTATCTCATACACATGCTGCTCTCTCATCCATGACTAGGGATATCTTGAGCACCAAGGAATCCTGAAAACACAATTGCTTCTTGAAGCTAAGTCATCAGGTCGTCAATACGGAACATGGAACCCACTAGGGTAAACCCGTTTCTTCAAAGGGCTTAACCTTAGAAGACCTCTATTTACCATCTCAGTAAAGACTATAATAGCCTTACTATTAATGTCTAACACCGCATGATATCTATTCATCCAATCCATATACATAATGACTTCCTCATGCACCTACGGCATGACAAAGAAGTCTACAAGCCATACACAAGTCCCGGAATAAGAGAACAAACACATATCTCGCAGGTACCTCAGACCCCTAACTGGTAATCCTGTAAAGGAAAGTCCACCTTCTACTATATATCAAAGATCAACCACTAACGCATGCATCGAAAGACAAGAAATCCATAACACTCATAACAAACAAAACTCCACTAGGTAAACCATTAACGAGAATGGTACCTGTAACAGCTAACTCCCGTAGGTCCACTACATATCATCACTCGATCTCGGATCTATGCTCCTCAAGTATCACTGAGGTCCTCACTATAGCCTCCACTTCCACTCTTTCAACACCGGAAAGAGGAAGGTCTTGCTGGGAAGAAACACTACCTTGTTGACAAAAAGGGCCAGATGGCCTAGCTCACCACAAGTGAAACAAGCTATCAGTGCCAAAGGGCACACATAACGCAAATGATCTGGATAGCCACAACTGAAACATAATCATCCCATCCTTGCAACCTGTGCAACTGAAGGGTAACTCGACCTTCATCGTCCACCTGGAATGATCTCACTCTTGAAGGGAACTTGAAAAGGCAATGCCTTGCCCTGTCGACAAAACTTCGCTCTATGCCCTGCTTTACCACACGTAAAGCATATGATGGGCGCCTTTGGGCACACAACTCGTCAGTGTCCCAACTTCCACGCAATTAAAACACCGTAGTCCCTTTCCAGTCATCTTCATGGCCAAAGGATCACTAGATTGTCCTGATATCGGACTTGGTTCCCCATTCATCATCTTTGCTTCTCTAGTAACTGATTCAGTCCATTGCTTCTTTCCGGATCCAGAAGCTTCAGTTGATCTCACAATTGTTGGTAAATCCGGTGTGGATCTACCCGCTATCACCTCCTCATATACTTGCTGCATATACTCTTGAAACTCGGATCTACTCATGGAGACACGATCAACCTCTTCAAACTCGTTCTCTGCCATAGGCTAAACAACACCGGAAACTGGTCCCTTACTTATCACCACTGGAGGAGGGGTGTGCCCCTACCTCATCCCACTACAGATACTACTCTAGTCTGAGTCATCTATAGGATATACGCACCTAATCTTATAAGGCTATATATATGCCATAGGTATCGATATGTATATAATACATCCACATAATCCATAGTACACATAGATATATATACATATCTACGCTGCAGAGATCCATGGCAGAGGTGACGACTTCTCGTACATTCTATCCCAAAACCACACTTAAAACCAAAACCTTTGAAAACGTCAGATCCCATGTGGGCTTTGTTTATTTTACCTATCAAACCTCATTGCAGGTAGCAAGTGCCAGTGTTGTCAACCTGGGCTCTGATACCAACTCTGTAACACCCCGAATCCGCGGGACTCGGGATGTCACATTGGGCTAGGATCTCACAATGGATCCTAACCCTAGCCTGACAACAAGTTCACCGGACCTTACAACATGGCACTGACAGATATAAAACAAATACATAAAACAGTATAAACTGTACAACCCAAAGTAAACAACAACACAGCCGAGTATATAAAACGACAACCTCACACAGGACGTACAAAAGAACATCCTCACAAAGGAGGGGAACACAACAAACCCAAACCAACCACCTAATGTACGAGAGTCCTCGGCCTGTCACCCTGCCAGATCACTCAGTAGCGCCTAACCTGTAAACATCTACAACACGGTATGAAACCGTTAGCTAACCATACATATATGAGGTAATGCATAAGCACAAACACAATCATGAAAGATAAACACATCATCATGCTTTCACACATTTACCCATTTTATTATCTTTATATAATAATCATTCACTCAAAAACCATATATATATATATATATAGATAGATGAAAGTATGTGACACGAGGACCGATACATCCCCGCCTCTGAGTACAATGTCCAGCTGTACGAGTATCGGTCACACAATCCGTGTACCCTATGGGAGTGGATTGCGCCCTTCCTGTAAACCAGTCTGGCCCGACATCAGAGAACCTCCCAGACTCCACGGCGGGATGAAAGGGAAAGGTTATCACAGCCACGCAGTGGGGCAGTCAATAGAACATAGGTCGATAAAAACGACAACTCATGCTATCATAGCAAACATATAAAGCACACACCACTCATGCAAACACCCAATATAGGGATGGTAGCTAAGTAAGTCCTACGGACTTACCTCAACCTCGTACAATCACAACCACGATCAACCTCCAATCCTGAGAGGGACACTGCCTAATAACAAGGCATAAAGAGATATCAATACTCCTATCAATAAAAAAGGTCACATCTAGACCCAAGAGATCCATAAGGATTATAATCAATCTATAAGCCTCACAACCAACTAAACCTCAATATTTCAACATAACTCACAATTCCTCAAATCTCAAGGTAGTATCTAATCAACATTCCTCAATCTCAATTCTAATCCTAATTTAATTAATTAACCTTTAATTAATTAATTAGATTTCGCCAGAATAACGTTTTGCCCGCAGGCAATTTCTAAACCTCCTGTCATCAGATTTCATCAAACAAACAACCCATAATCACCAGAATAAGATAACGACCATAATGAAATTTCTAATTATCCATTTTGACAAGCCTAAAGTCAATTTAGGCCAAATCGCAGTATGGAAAACGAATAAATTCATAACTTATTCGTTACTAACCCGATTGACGATCTGAAAGAAGATTCGGAATCACAACGACGCAGGCTACGCATGAACATCATCAAATTCATCGGAATCTGAGCGACGGAACCGTCCGGGTGACATATATGCTCGACCAGCCCTCCATATACTCGCAATTGCATAAACTCGGTACCGTTATGAAGAGAATGAAGAGAGGAATCCAGAAACTCAAACGGAATTGAAATCGGATTAGAAACAGAGAGTAGATCTGAGTTTGAAGGTTGAGAGAAATCAGAGCTTTTACGAGAAAACGTGAAAGGAAATGAATTAATAAAGGATTTTTCGCTATTTATAGTGAAGACGATAATTATCCTTTAGTAAAGTCGATAATTATCCATTAACCGATCAAAAGGCGGGTCGAACCTCTTTCTCCAAACTTCTCGAGATTGGAACATTAAATTTGGAATATTGTAGGGATAATTATTTTCCACAACTGCCTCGAAAAACGTGTATTGTTAAGCCGTCTTTCTTAGCCGTTAAGAAACGAAATAGCGACTCTTTTGGCCGTTTTGCCTCTCCATGTTATTTCATATCTAGGACATATCCGATGTCCTGATCATTTCTCTCAACTGCATTTTTATTAATTGGAGCTCCCAAATGCTTCAAATAACACCGGAGGGTAAAAATAATTACCTGGGGGAAAAAGTAAAATTTTTCCCAAACGTCCAAAATTACGCGAGGAACATAACGGTGGGACTCATACTCATCACTTGCGAAATCTTCGCGAGTTATATGTCAATTACTATCAATGATTAAGTTAATCAACATTAATTAGAATTCGGAAATCCTAGCTATTACACCCCTCTTGCTTTTTTTGGTTTGCAAATTTTATCCCATATGATTAGTGGGTGAAAGCTTACCCTTTTATTCCAAAAAAATTGTTTGTTAATTTGGTCTTGTTCCTTATGTATGAATTGTTCACGTCTTTTGCTTTTCTTATACCTACCCCTCTTGCTTCTTTTGGTTTGTAAATTTTATCCCATATGATTAGTGGGTGAAAGCTTACCCTTTTATTCCAAAAGAATTGTTTGTTAATTTGGTCTAATTCCTTATGTATGGATGTTAGGAGCATGCAGCTTTGCATAATAAACCCAGGTTTTGCATTTAGATTTTCTTTGACCAAAACTGTTATGCCTTCTTGAGAAAGTGTAGATGCTTTCCATTTAGAAAGTTTATGTGTGGATTTTGTAATAACATCTTCAAATATAGATTTGTTAACCCAATCATTGATGATTGAACATCCTAGATATTTCTCTCGCAAGGTACTAGATGATATACCCAAGGTTAGTTGTAGCATTCTTTTCGCTAGATTGTCAATACTTTTAGTTGTTTGAAAGGATAACTTATGATAGCTCACTTTTTGTCCCAAGATTTGGTAGTATTTTGTTAGTATTTCAAGCACTTTAGTGCATGATGGTAGTGATGCTTTAGCAAATATTATTATGTCATCAACAAAGGTGAGGAAATGAATAATTGTTCCTCCTCTTGTGACGGGAAATCCAATAATTTTCCTATTTTCGTTACTTGTTATTTGGATGTTTCTTGCTAGGACCTCATCTCCTATATTGAATAGTAATGCTGGAAGGGGATATGATTAGTGCCGTCCTTGGCATAACGGAGGCCCCGGTGCAAATAAAAATTAGAGGACCTTAATGTATACAAAATTCTTATAATTAATACAAAAAAAACAACTAAATTTTAAATTAGGCCCATGAATAAGTGGACAATGTTGGGTGGGATTATGTTTTTATTTAACTCTTTTTTTTTTGACTAAAAATCATCCCATTTTAAGAGGAGACATGATTTGTGGGTTTATTTTTAGTGTTCTTGGGCTATTTTGGGCTTGTTTTATCCTTACTTCATATAATATAAATACATATCTAAGCTTTAAATTGGTCCCCATGAATAATTGGGCCCAGAGCGGAAGCCCTTGTTGTCCCCCCTTCTGGGCCGGGTCTGGATATGATGTGCCATTGAATACATTAAGGATGAATTCTGGATCTAGACCAAGCTTAAGCTTCAACTACTCCTTAGTTGATGTACGGATGGATTCGAGCGTTTGAATGTGGATGGCGGAAGCTTTGGAGATGGAGGCGGAAGTTGATGGGATGATTCAATCTAGATTGATCGATCAAGCCTTGAAGTGAATCGATTGAGTTGATTCGTGGAGAATCCTCGAATGTGGAGGTTTTGGATCGAAGATCCAAAAGACGAACTTTTAAGAGAAGAAAGATTTAATGCCCACAAATCCACAATCAAGAATGAGGAAATGCTTCTCAAATATACTTGATTAAAATTGAACATGATTTACAAATGAGCTAAACATCCCTTATATAGTGCATGTGGTCAAACCAAATGTTAGAAAATAAATGACGGAATTAAAAGGCGGAACTAAGTTTCAAAAATGAAAAGTCTAAAATATAATAATTTAAGTTCGGATTAAGTTTCCAAATTAAATTCCGAAACCAAAAGTTTAATCTTAATGTTGAAAATTAAGTTCCGGAGTTAAAGTTCCGAAATAAAAGATTATTACTAAAATGAAAAATATGGGGAATGTCTCAAAACGTTGTCAACTTTATGTCCTAGCATAGTGAAGACAAGACATGTCGCTAGACAAGCCGAGAGGGGCGGAGGCACGGATGCCATCAAGATCCAGGGGCGTATCAAGATCCCTTGATGTCCTCGTTCAGGGTGGAAAGTATTGGTCGGGTTATCATTTCTATAAATAGAGTATGAGATTGAGGAGATACATTCCTCAATCCAACCTCTAAATTTACTTCAGAAACAAAATTTCCTTAAAACTACCATGATGAAGGGTCACTCTACTATGTCGTAACTCTTTTTCAGGTCAAGTTTAATTGCTACATATCTGTCTTTTCCTTTCTTGGATCTGAAGCCATGAAAATCTTCATGGAATGGTCTATTTTAGTGAATGTACCTTGTAATAGGTGGGAATTCGAAGATGGGTTATTGGGATCAAAGTAATAAATGTGTGGTTTATTTGTTTTAATATTATGCCTATTCTATAGAATCTCTTGACAACTTGTATTACTGAAGGACCTATAATATACCAACACTTTTGGTAGAAACTAGCCGGAAACCCGTCCGGATCCGGGGACTTATCACTCTTAATTTCAAAGATTGTGTTTTTAATTTCTTGGTTTGTAAAGGGTTTGGTCATTTCTAGATTTTATAATTTTCAGATCTCACTTTGTATGACCACAAGTTGTGTGTGTACTCAATTGAATTTATGGTGGTAGCTTTTGTAACACCCCAAATTCTTAGAACTCGGGGAGCTACTAGTTAGAACCTCACAATGGGTCCCTACCTTGGTTTGACAACAACTTTACTAGGATCTTGCAACAAGGCACAAACGTATTTAAAACCTTTTTGAAAAGATCACATAATATTTACATGAATGATCAACATATGACAGCCTTACAAAACATAAATATATTAATAGCATGCATGCTGAACGGAAGACTCTCCGTCCCCATCTAATGAGTATGTGGACCCGGCTGACCATCCGTCCCGGATCTCTCTGTAACTGTCTATCTCTACCAAAATCTACAACACGGATAAACCGTTAGCTAACAATCCAATATAAGTCGAATAAAAAATAGCACAAACACAACTCAGGCAAAATAAAACAATCATCATGCTGACACACAAACCGGTTATTATCTGATAACTTAGGTGATTCACTTTATTCCGTTTTTAAAGTTGTGGCACGAGAAATCTTAAGATTTCTCGACTCCATTCCTTATCCAACTGGTGATGGTTTGACACACCCTTGCCGGTGGCGTCCCCGCAAACCAAGTATGAACTAGTCCCTAAAGAAACCCCCAACGCCCTCGGGCTAACTGAGCAGAATGTTACCACCATTACTCTTAGGCCAAATATGTCGGTCGATAATTAATAATAAGTACAATTACAAACACATCATTCAAACACCACTATCATTATTCACACTCATATCCAGAAGACTAGCTAAGTAAGCCCAACGGACTTACCTAAATCAATCTCGACTCTCAAAATCTCAACCCGGTCAACAACCGTAGATTACTCAATTGCCTGTCACAAGAGGCAAGTGGATCAAAACATTTCCCATACACTTAGAAGTCTATGACTTCTAAGATGTAATATTCTAATAGAAGAGAAATTACTATTATACCCTCCTAGGGTAGAATGACCATTTTACCCTTGGTTCCGAAACTTCTAAAAATCTTATAAAATATGTCTATCCTCTTCTTTGGGACAAAATTTCATATTCTAACTTTTAAGAATGAGTTTAGGTAGAAACTAGAAAGAAACACACATTCTCCTCACTTCTCAAAAAGGTCACTAGGATCCAACTTTAGCCTATAATACGAGCCCCGAATAAAAATATAAAAATTCTAACAAAACTCTCTAAGTCTTCTATGATATGCACTCTATCCATAGAAGCAAGAATTTCTCAGAAATACCTAATAACCACTTCTGCTCAAATTCCCAAAGTCGGTTCCAAAACTAGAAATTCTGACTTAGCCAAAACTGAGTATTTTTTAATTGCTCAACCAGTCAACTTTGGATCTTCATAAATCTACATCTAACCGTTGGATCAACCTCAATTTTTGATACCTCACTTTATGCATGACACTCTATAACATACTAAAAACTGAACAGTGGATTATATTTCTAAGGTATCTAAGCTTAAGGTCAAACATGACTGCACAAAATAAAATATTTCCAGCAATTAAAAAATTTCAGCAACATCCAAAAAAAACTACTTACAGTCTCGACTTTAAAAAATCATAACTCCTAAAATTCTTGATGAAATCCTCTCAAATTTTGATATATTATATTATGTAATCCTAAGTATGACATATCTGAAACTCAAGTCCAATAGAGATCAAAAGCCTATTCAAAAGTATCTCACAAAACTATATGAGATGCAGTTTTTCTCAACACTCAATACACTTATAAAAACTGCATGAGGAGCCTACTTTGGAACACCATAACTCATAAACTATAACATGAATTCCTCTAAAAAATGAAGCATCCCTTGAGATTGATCCTGGGCTGTTATGTCTGGGTTCCAAGCAGTTTGGAGGTAACTATTAGCACATATATATGGGGGGAAAGACAACTAAGAGAGGTATGGGTCTTACTTGACTTTAGGGCTCGATCGTTGGAGATTGCAGCCTGCTTGATGTTTGTTGATTTGTATGTACGAAAACAGGAACGAAGACGAAGGGCAGTCGTGCGCAGCCTAGAGAGTCAATGTAGAGGGGAGCCCGGGATCTGTAGGCACGTCTACGGTTAGGCTCATTATTGTGGGACTTAGGACCGACGAGAAAGGAAGAGGGGCAATCCTGGTGCCTATTGTATGTGTGTACCAGCGTCTGCCCAGGCTGGTGGCGTGCAATCGAGAGGTGAGGAGAAGGAGATCCGTCGTTGTGTGCAAATCTGGGAAGGAAGTGATGCTGCTGCTGAGCGTCACCGGTGTAGATCGGGAGAGGAAGATGTGTTGATGTTGAGTGTCTTCTGGGTAGATCTGGGAAGGTTGTGAGGCGGTTGCTTTGTAGCAGATGTCACCGGCGGAGGCTGGGTTGCTAGGGTTATAATTAGGAAAGGAGTTCGGTGAGAGGAGGGTAGGTTACGTCGGTGTTTAGGGGCGCAGAAAAACAACAATGCATGTAGAAGAAAACAAGGTCATAGGGTTGGCTAATTTACGTGTGAAAAGATTTCAAGGAGGAAAGGAAATATACGTAGCATTAACTCTCGTAAGATGCTGCTGAAGAAGAAAGTAAGCAAGGCTCCTCATTAACCCTTGCTGGCCCATTAAGCCTTTGTTTCCCATGATGGGTCCGCCATGCACATAACTTATTGGATCCATACTTAATGACCCATCTATACTAGTTGATGAATATAAGAGGGTTAGAAATAATTTATGTGATCAAACTTCACATAAAATAATAAAAGATGATTAGTGGTATTTTATGTGATCAAACTCATCACCTAAAATGATAGAATTTGTCAATAAAAGAAACTAGGTATGATGTAGAAATATTAAGTCGGTCAAAGTCCAGTTTGACTCGGAAATACTCGGGAAAAATTTTCCGGGTATTACATCAATTTCCCCTTAAAACAAGTTTCGTCCCGAAACTTAGAATAAGAAACATCATTCAGGTAACCTTCTAAAAATAAAACCGGAGTATCTAACTCTCAAAAAAAATTTAATCTTTGATCTACCTTTCTAAGACGCTAGTATCACTCAGGGACCATAGAATTTAACTGCAAAAAGATTAAACACTTAAACATGGAATTAATCACATGGTCAAATAAGTTATACAATCAAAGTCCGAGTACAATTTGTCGGCCCTGAGGTTGTGACTAACTCCGCATAAAACTCAGGATGATTACTCAGGATATTCTCCTTTATCTCTCATGTAGCTTTGTCGGTTCCTTGTCTAGACCACTGGATACGCTACAAAGTATGATCCGACCCAACTATCAGATCCTCATAGTTGATGACATGTCCCGGACCCAGTATGTAGTCCCTTAACTATTACTTGTGAACTCTGGGTAGGAGTGCTGGTCGATAAGTAACTTCTCAATCTGCTTTAGGATCTCATAAGAATACCTTTCTAAACTTACTTCTGAATACTTTTGATGACTCTACCTAAGATATAAAATTGTATTCCTTCCGTTGAATTCCCTTTCTTTGGACCTTTCGGAAGATCTCGACTATAAATTCTGAAACAATGATCTCATACATATCCCGACACTTTACTAAGTGCTTAATTATCTTGTAAGACCACTCACTTGGTCTCGTCTCCCTAATATGACTTAGTGAGACCGCCTCTCCGTTAATGAATTTTCACTTGCCTTTGGTCAGGCTTTCAACTTGCTGTAATCCAAAAATCACACTCCATGTGGGGGATTCCTTATCGATCCATAATTCCTTAACTTGAGGCCATAGGTGACCTACCTTTGAGTTTCATGGTTTGTGGGTTATGGGCCAATCACGCTTCCGGTGCGCTATTCTGATCATTTTGTCGCCACTCATTAATCATGATGGTGTCTTCTGTGAGTTAGTATGATTTACTAACTCTCGTTTGTAACTTCCCTTCTAATAAAGGCAAGATCCTCTTCAAATAGACCGTCAGTTTAGAGATGATTTGCTATAGTACAGTGAAAGCTCATACCCTAAGCCGTGTGTACTAGTTATCCAATCCTTGAGATAACTGTTCGTACGTATTTGTCGAAACTATGGTCCTCGACCCCGATTGGGTTCCACCAATGGTCTAAGAACTCCTCAGCAAAATAACTCACCGGTTACGCCTCCTTGGAGGGATTGGAACGTGCGGTCTTAGGATTTCCTCGAATTCACTTAGCTCTCATCGGAACTCTACTTACTACTCGTCAGGACTATTCAATGTGGTTATCCTTTCACAATCCCTTTGACTTCTAACGTAGGGTACATCTCATTGACTTACAAGTCCTTACCTTGATCTATTTACAATCTTGACATTGAGTTTTCTATTTAAGTCCAAATTATCGAGGCGCGGTAATAAGTCTACACCGAGACAATAATACCAACCACGCGATGGTCTCTCATGCTTGTCTTGTGAACTCTTCTACTAGGTGACTCATCTTATACATTTTCTTCTCTGAATCGGTCTCTAACTGTCTGTTGATCATTACTACCCATTTTGTGTTGGAACCTTAGTTACTTTGTACTCTTGCATAGATTTTATAAAAAAAATCCTCATCTCAAAACTTTATTTAAATTTAGCATGACCCACCTTTTGATACATGACTTTCCTTCTCACTAGTTAAGTTATACACTTGGGTTACAGTTTATCCATCATAGTACCATCGGTCCGCTAATATGACTTTTATTAAACATCTATTGGTACCATTTGTATACGACACATAAGACACATATGATTTTCTCACAAATCAAATTTCCCGCATCACATTTATTATGTTTTCCTTATACACATGCCACTTTACCTTTAAATCTTTACACCACGTAGGATAGTTAAATCCCTTTGAGTTTTCTCGTATACGCCTACGGACCACGTTGATTGGTCTTATTACTTTCATCAACTCTTATGTCATCAGTCAAGCATGGACTTCTAACAAACTATTTGTACATAGTCTCACTACTACTCCTCCATCTACATATTATTGGTTATCAGGATTAACTTGAATTTTCATCGGAGTACCACTATTCCTCATTAGACTCTTAGGTAACCACTTTTTGGTAATCATCTTAAATAGGGGTGATACAAGATCCGTATAACAACTTTCAGTCATGCAACCCTACTCTTTCTCATGTTTGTTCCAACCAAGATATAGATTCCGTCTATAATCACCTCACCACTCAATGAGACATTTTACCAAGGCATTAATCATACTCTCTATGTTTGTGCAACCTCTATGTTTGTGCACCATCCGTCTTGATTAACGTAGCACCTGATCAAAATCATCTACTTCTTCTTACTCATCTTCTTCTTGTATACAATCCATTCGTACCACTGTGATATGTACCCTTTTTTTTCAGTAGGTAAGAAACTACTCACACAATTACCTTGACATCTTTAATGGTAAAGGGGCCATCTCCGGCCATCAACATCCCCTTCTTAAATTCTCAATTAGAGTATTTGGCCCTCATTCCATGTTATTGTCAAGGGTTCTAGTACTTGTGTCGATTTAACTTCACCATTGTCGTCGTTGATCTCTTGAAGGATTTCTCCAATTGTCGACAAAATTCTTCTATAGATCCGTTGTTATTCTTCTTATGTATCAACTAGTCATCACTAGTCGGTACATACGTGTAATTAAATTCTCAGTTGTTACTATTTAGTCTATAGTCGATCTTCTACAAGACCCTAGACTTATCTTTCTTAGATCTCCTTCAATGTGAATGTACTTGGTAAAAAAGTATCCCCTCTAGGTTATCAGTTTATACTCCTTTGGATCCTCCTACAGTCTTCACTGTAAGCTCACTTATACTCTTCCAAGTTCGGCTGTATCATTCTTCTATCGTCGATGAACTTATCAATTCTTCCACAATAGCTTGTAAGCGCGTCTTCGCGAATCCTCTTACATTAGTCATCACCTTTTTGCAGTTTTCTAGTATGAACCGTTAATGTTGGTAACTTAAATCTCTCTGTGATTGAGAAGTTATTGGGGACCCTCGAGTCCACCAATATCATTCTCTCACATTCTCCCTCCTCGGTTGGTGTAGTTCTGTAATGCCACCTTTATAGAAATTCGTCGTCTTAATTTCAAACTTCTACTGTATTTGATACTTGCATCCTGATTTCCTTCAAAATTCTTGCATCTTTGAGGAAGTCAAACCGTCTATATGATGAAATTTATTTCTCGTCTTTAAACTCATTTGTCAATGTCTGTCTTTGTACTCCTTTAAGTCTTCACATTGGGGTCAACACCATATCTCCTCGGTACTCTCATGCTCATACTTGCATATCGAGTTATAATTGTCATTTAACCCAAGTGTAGCTGTACACTACCCTGTTTGATTTGTGTTCCCATATTGTCCTCTTCAGTACGCACTCTTGTCAATCCTTACACGCATCTCCGACTTTCATATTTCGTCCACATACCACTAAGTCCCTTGGACGGTTTTCCATCACTTCTAGCTGAGTTGTTTTGATATTTCTCCCTCGTCCAATTGTTCCTGTTGTTAAAATCATCTTGCAATCCACAACACTTTATCCACCCATTCTTCGGAAAATTGCAGGAATCACCAGGGAACCCTTGAGAACGTAATGTTCAAATCCGGGTTTGTATACACTATCTTCACATAGATACTCTATAAGATCTACTAACGTTTTATCATGCGACGATACTCACATCAGGATAACTCAACTAAATGATGTCCTATCCTTTAGGGTATCAACATGCTACATATACATATATATACACATATCTATACAACCTACATAAATATACAATATTATATAAGTCCATATACTATTTACTATCATACTAAGTTGTAGAGATCCATGGAGAGCGATGGTGGTCCGACGTACTACTATCCCAACAACCCGACTATGCACATGATTTTAAAATAAAATTTCATTTTGATAATTTTGGATCCCTTTCGGGCTCTGGTTATATCTACATTCGGTCTTTCAAAAGATTTTAAGTGCCATTGTTGCCAACCCAAAGCTCTGATACCATGTTGTAACACCCCAAATTCTCAGAATTCGAGGAGCTACTAGTTAGAACCTCACAATGGGTCTTGCAACAAGGCACAAACGTATTTAAAACCTTTTTGAAAACATCAAATAATATTTACATGAATGATCAACATATGACAGCCTTACAAAACATAAATATATTAATAGCATGCATGCTGAACGGAAGACTCCCCGTCCCCATCTAATGAGTACGTGGACCCGGCTGACCATCCGTCCCGGATCTCTCTGCAACTGTCTATCTTTACCAAAATCTACAACACGGATAAACCGTTAGCAAACAATCCAATATAAGTAGAATAAAAAATAGCACAAACACAACTCAGAAAAATAAAACAATCATCATGCTGGCACACAAATTGGTTATTATCCGATAACTTAGGTGATTCACTTTATTCCGTTTTTAAAGTTGTGGCACGAGAAATTTTAAGATTTCTCGCCTCTGTTCCTTATCCAACTGGTGATGGTTTGACACACCTCATCCGGTGGCGTCCCCGCAAACCAAGTATGGACTAGTCCCTAAAGAAACCCCCAGCGCCCTCAGGCTAACTAAGCAGAATGTCACCGCCCGTTACTCTTAGGCCAAATATTAAGGTCGGTCAATAATTAATAATAAGTACAATTACAAACACATCATTCAAACACCACTATCATTATTTACACTCATATCCAGAAGAGTAGCTAAGTAAGCCCAACGGACTTACCTGAATCCATCTCGACTCTCAAAATCTCAATCCAGTCAGCAACCGTAGATTACTCAATTGCCTGTCACAAGAGGCAAGTGGATCAAAACATTTCCCATACACTTATAAGTCTATGACTTCTAAGATGTAATATTCTAACAGAAGAGAAATTACTAAAATACCCTCCTAGGGTAGACTGACCATTTACCCTTGGTTCCGAAACTTCCAAAAATCTCATAAAATATGTCTATCCTCTTCTTTGGGATAAAATTTAATATTCTAACTTTTAAAATGAGTTTAGGTAGAAACTAGAAAGAAACACACATTCTCCTCACTTCTCAAAAAGGTCACTAGGATCCAACTTTAGCCTATGATACGAGCCCCGAATAAAAATGTAAAAATTTAACAAAACTCACTAAGTCTTCTATGTTATGCACTATATTCATAGAAGCAAGAATTTATCAGAAATACCTAATAACCACTTTTGCACAAATTCCCAAAGTCGGTTCCAAAACCAAAAATTCAGACTTAGCCAAAACTGAGTATTTCTTAATTGGTCAACCAATCAACTTTGGATCTTCATAAATCTACATCTAACCGTTGGATCAACCTCAATTTTTGATACATCACTTCATGCATGACACTCTATAACATACTAAAAATGGAACGGTGGATTATATTTCTAAGGTATCTAAACGTAAGTTCAAACATGACTGCACAAAACAATATATTTCCAGTACTTAGAAAATTTCAGCAACATCCAGAAAAACTGATTACAGTCTTGACTTTAAAAAATCATAACTGCTAAAATTCTTGATGAAATCCTCTCAAATTTTGATATATTATATTATGTAATCCTAACTATGACATATCCGAAACTCAAGTCCAACAGAGATCAAAAGCCTATTCAAAACTATCTTACAAAACTACATCAGATGTAGTTTTTCTCAACACTTAGCACACTTATAAAAACTACATGAGGAGCCAACTTTGGGACACCATAAGTCTCAAACTGTAACATGGATTCCTCTAAAGTTTAGTATGATTTACTATGCAATACCGTCTATGACATATCCGAAAACCAGCCAAAAGGAGTCTTTCATACCTAGATCTGGCCCCAAAGTTGAATGATCGTCACTGTTTTAAAACTCAGAAAAAATGAAGCAACCCTTGAGATTGTTCCTAGGCTTTTATGTCTGGGTTCCAGGCAGTTTGAAGGCAACTATTAGCACATATATATGGGGGGAAAGACAACTAAGAGAGGTATGGGTCTTATTCGACTCTAGGGCTCGATCGTTGGAGGTTTCGGCCTGCTTGATGTTTGTTGGTTTGTATGTACGAACACAAGAACGCTGCAACACCTTGCTGATCGACAGAAGACGAAGGGAAGTCGTGTGCAGCCTGGAGAGTCAATGTAGAGGGGATCTTGGGATTTGTAGGCACGTCTACGGTCAGGCTCATTGTTGTGGGACTTAGGACCGACGAGAAAGGAAGAGGGGCAATCCTGGCGCCTGTTGTATATGTGTACCAGCGTCTGCCCAAGCTGGTGGCGTGCAAGCGAGAGGTGAGGAGAAGGAGCTTCGTCATTGTGTGCAGATCTGGGGAGGAAGTGGTGCTGCTGTTGAGCGTCACCAGTGCATATCGGGAGAGGAAGATGTGTTGATATTGAGTGTATTCTGGGAAGGTTGTGAGGCGGTTGCTTTGTAGCAGATGTCACCGGCGGAGGCTGGGTTGCTAAGGTTATAATCAGGAAAGGAGTTTGGTGAGAGGAGGGGAGGTTACGTCGGTGTGAAGGGGCGCAGAAAAACAGCAATGAATGTAGAAGAAAACAAGGTCATAGGGTTGGCTAATTTACGTGTGTAAAGATTTCAAGGAGGAACAAAAATATACGTAGCATTAACTCCCGTAAGATGCTGCTGAAGAAGGAAGTAAGCAAGGCTCCCCATTAACCCTTGTTGGCCCATTAAGCCTTTGTTTCCCATGATGGGCCCGCCATGCACATAACTTATTGGATCCATACTTAATGACCCATCTATACTAGTTGATGAATATAAGAGGGTTAGAAATAATTTATGTGATCAAACTTCACATAAAATAATAAAAGATGATTAATGGTATTTTATGTGATCAAACTCTTCACCTAAAATGATAAGATTTGTCAATAAAAGAAACTAGGTATGATGTACAAATATTAAGTCGGTCAAAGTCCAGTTTGACTCGGAAATACTCGGGAAAAAATTTTCGGGTATTGCAACTTTAAATCTAGCTTTATAGTCTGCAAGGAATTATTCACAAATATCTTCTTCTATGGATATCACTCTTCCTTCATTGTTAGTAATAGAAGATATATATTTTTATGTGTTCTTGTGCATGCAGCTCTTCTATGATGATACTTCGCGTTCTTATCGCCTAGATTAAGGGAATTTGATTTGTCTCGTTGTATCCAATATCTTTGTTGATATTCAACTAGACATTCTCTTTTTATGTTTAGCCTTTTTAACTTTGTAGTTTTATGATGGTTAAAGTTTCTAAACACCCGTAGCTAGAGTTTTTCAATTTTGGAATCCAACCCTCGAATTTGTCTATTTATATTTCAAATTTAGTCATGCTCTAGAGCTTCAACTTATTCTTTAGTAGGCTTACTTTCCTCACAAAAGTTATACATATGAGTATCTTGGTATTGGGTTCACTATGTTTGTTTAATGATATTTTTGTAGTAATTTCTCTAGGTCCACATTATCTCAAACTAGAAAGACTTATTTTTAGCCCATTGCATTGGGTTGTCCAGTTCAATAGATATGTGACAGTGATCTGAGGTGGCGCATGGTTCCAAGTGAAGATATTTGGGTATGCTTGGATGATGCCTAGATGTGCCATGGCTCGTTCTAGTTTCTCAAGCGTGCTATTCTGCCTTCTCTCCGTTCCTCCATGTGAATTCGTTACCGTTGGTCGTTAAATTGATCACATTACAATGTTGCATGAAAGAATTTAATCTCTTGAATTTGCTATTGGGTGTTGGTGCACCGCCTTCTTTTTTTTTTATCAGTTAGATTGAGTATTTCATTTAAATCTCCCATTACAAGGGTAGGGGCATTGCATGTTTTTATATGGTTGGCTAGCTTATTCTAGAATTCATCTTTTTGTTGTTCATTTGGACGGCGTATATGAAGGTTATTGTTGTAGTACAGTTGGTTGAAAACCGCACCTTACCAGCATGTTTAGCGCTAGCTGCTTGTTTTTTTGTTCGGTTAATATGATCATGTGTGGATGTTCATTTTTGCAAGTGATATTAATGTCTATTCAAAAACATTTCTTCGTCATACCTCAATAATTCCAACAAGAAAAATTCATCGAACCTGAATTTTTGTATTGGTGGATCTTTCTCAGGGTTCTTACCAATTTTACCTATCCAGGAGGCGATAATTGTAATTTGAGTTTTTCCTATTGGCTTTCTACTAGGAAACTTCATATTTATGTTTCTATATACAAGACCAATTTCTATTTTTCAATGATGTACATATATTCTCTCCCTATTTTTGTTATATATATTCCGATTTGGTTGATCATTCATTAGTTTTACATTGAACTTTTTCTTAGATCGAGACAATCTTTCAATTAATTGTGTAATATTTTGTCTTATTTTGATTTTGCATTTTTGTTGGCCCAATTTTTGTTTGTGTGAGCTATGTTTCAAGAGGTTACACTCAATAGTGCCTCAAGTGTCCGATCTATTTTCGTAGCGGTTTACTTTAGTGTCCCCGTGCTGCATATTAGTACTTGTTTGGGCCAAATTCTGGATTGACCAGTCGCTAAAAAACTTTCCTTGAATGGATCAATGTTTAACCTTTCACCAAGAACGAGTGGATAACAACTTCCATAAATGGAAAATAATAATAGTAATAATAAAATACTAGATTTCTTGTGTTTTTCCCCATGGGTTCCTCTTTTTGTGCTCGTTTTCCATTGGTCTTGCTTGTGTTGCGTATGTTCTTCTCCTTCGTACTCTACACACTAAGGTTATAGACAATTGTTGTTTCTGACATCTAGAGAGTGGGGATCATGATTGTCACAAGTAGACCCTCGTTTATTGATAAATTTTATCAATGTTTCCTATATAGTTCATCATACCTCACTTCCTCTTTGCGTCATTCATTCTCACCTGTCCGAGATGCGAAATATGTAGAGTGCAGTTAATGCATAAATGATCAAATACAGTAGGAGGAAGTAGATCAAGGTAGTTGCATTTCTTTCCAGTATTTTCAGGATTCCCTATAAATGTCATTACTTCATTATCTTTCTGTTAGCTTTTAACCTTTTTTAAAAAAGAGAAAATAGAACACAAAAGCGTATTCAACAAAGAGAGAAGCAAGGGATTGCAGAGAGGCAGAGAATCCATTATTTAAGAACATGAAAGCTTTGATGACATTGAAGATGGATTTCTTCACTTGACGGATGAAGCGTATTCAACCGAGAAGGTGAAAATTGTTTGGGTTCACTACCGAGATCGGAATCCATATTCATTCGAGATAATCGGGGGGTGAATTTTGTAAATAAACAAATGAATCAAGTTGTCAAAATTTGTAGTTTCTTCCTCCTCAAATTTCAAGTTTTATGCACTTCTTTGCTCTTCAAATTAGGGTTTGATTTTTTATTTCAGTTTCTATGTGAGGGATTTTTGTTTTTGATTTCGAAATAGGGTTTAGTTGCTAATTTATAAGCAAAGAGTCTTTGATTTTTGATTTGATTCTATTTTCAGCCTCCTTTTTTCTAATTCGATATATGATCGATCCTTTATTTGTCACTGGGGTGAGGCTGATTTCCTTATAAATATGTTATATATATATATAGTGCAATTAGCAATAAGAAAAATCATACTTATAAACTAAATTAGACACATTATAGTTCATTACTACAAACTAGAGTATAAAATCACAAAAAAATTCATTTCAACGGTAAACGGGATAATTTTGTCTTCCGAGTTTCTATAATTTAAAATTGTTGCATGTCGACTTTGTTTAAATACCTTAAAGAAAATTCTCTTGATATAGCACATCATATAATCGTTTAAAAAATAATCTTCCATCTTGGTTCACAACTCTCTTAGTGATCTTCATTGCTAAAAAATGTATTTTCCATTGTTCTTGTCCTAAGTATAATAACGACATTTCCAATACGTGTAGCATGACGACCTGGAACACCATTGTCCATGTGGGAATGTCGTTATTACACTTAACTCAAGAATTGTTGACATATTCTTATAGTTTATACTATTCATTCTCCTTCAGTTCTTCGTTTTTAGTAGTTTATCCAAACTCACCGTCCCAATAATATTTTGATCTTTTTTCCATAAGAATAGTGACAATACACTTGTGAATTCCAATACCATCTTTATCAAATGAGCAATAATAACAAATTGATAACTCTTCATCTCTCTGCTTAGATTATCAACATCATCAATTGAGCAATAAAAACAAATTGATAACTTTCCATCTTTCCATCCAATCTATCCGCAAGACCTCGAGTTTGTGTGTTTTTCTCATCAATATAGATATCGTCAAGCACTTGGATTACCAAATGCCACAAATATAGATGACGAATAATTGTTTTATGGTGTGGACCGCAATGTGTACCTCTCGACCGATTTAGACTACATTCTTGATTATTTCCTCTTCCCGTTGAAGTTTCACCCTTTTTCCAATATCTTCACCAATATGTCATGCTAACTTTGTCAAAACTCGTCTTTTCTTTTGTAGGAACATCCAAACATGTTCGTTATCATATACAAAAACTCAAAAAAAATCAATGACAAGTTGGTTTGTATGTGAAACTACCATAATAACTAAATATAGTTGGTGAGCAAAACAATGAAAACAACTTTATATAAATTCTCATTTAAGATAAGATTCTTCAATTCACTAAGTCCATCTTGTATATTATAAGCTCAATCGTATCCTTGATCTCTAAGTTTAGGGATATATAATTCGTGTTTAGCGAAAATTTCACCAATAATACTTTTCAAACGTAGTGTTGTGGTATCAACAACATAAAAAACTCCAATGAAGCGCTCTTCCACTACTCCATGGTTGTTTACATATCTTATAACAATAGTCATTTGCTCTCATATCGAACTATATGAGCCTCATCAATCAATAAAGAAAAAATGTAATATCGTTGATTATGATTTGTATTGTCTCCGGTGAACATGATTTTGCCATGTCCAATTGATTGGCTGGACTAGTAAGTCGGTGATTTCAAGGTGCTTCAAACACAACATCTCAACTTCAACATTGTGTAAACAATACTACTCTAGAAGTTCCAAAAGGTTTCCATTATTGGGCGAGTCAAAGTGTTCTCTTATATGCTTTGTGAGGGTTTTGTAGCCTTATGTACATTTTGTTTGTGTATAATTGTTTATGCGTGTTCTTCTATATGCTTTGACTATCTAGAACTTATGATTGACTCTCTATTAAAATTGCATGTTTGTTTTTGTACTTACATCTTATGCAAATAATTGATGCATGTCTTTGTTAAGCCCTTTTATTTATTTTTACTACCCTGTGCATTATTTCTATTTTATTAGTCCCTTTTGGCATGCGTTGACCTTTATTCACAAAAATATCCCTAGCCATGTTTAGCCTCATTTGACCCATATGGGAATCAAGAGGTGACACCGTCTAATGGAGGAAGAAACCTAGACTCAAGTATGGGTCGTGTGTAGTGAATAACATCAATGTATAACGGTCCCTATGGTGTAAGTGCATAAAGTAAAGAAGAACAAGAGTCAAATCAAGAAATAAAAATTGTGCACCACTTAGATCTAGTTGAAAAGAGAAGAAGTAAATTAAGGATGTCTTATGATGGCATGAAATATGACGTAGTTTAGATGTGCATATAGGTAGTTTTTCCCTTTCTTTTAAGTACAAGGACATACATTCATAGCATTTATCGAGTATATTCGTCTATTATCTTAAAATCGAGATCTACACAAGCTCTGTTGTGATTTTAGGTGAATAGAAGCTGAAATGGAGTAAAAAGGGACCATTCGCTAAGCAATGATCGATGAGTACTTCATTGGGAAGCATTGGAACATAATTGGAAGAAGTATGAAGTGAAACAAAGGAGAAAAGCATCGAAAAGGAAGAACCACAGTCAAGAAGGAAGTTCCACGGCCGGGGTTTTGATAATTAATTGAATTTCACACATGGAAACAAAGGTCGGGAGTCGCCACGGGAGGAACTACAGTCGTGGTTTTGTGATGTCACCCGTGGTTTTCTTCGAAAAAGACCGTTACGCTAATTGCCACATCAGCAAGTTAGAAAGGAAGGCGCCTTTTAACCTAATTTTATTTTATAAAAGGAGGTTGATGGCTGCATTTCGGATATCACGCTTCAACGGAGATCCCGCTTTAGGCCGGAAAGACCGCGCTCTTGGATTCCATTTTCCGTACTTCGGAAAGGATTGCTTCACCATTGGAGGAGATTGAAGAAGTTCTTCATTCCTCTTTAGAGTTTTGTTAGATTGTTCTAGTCTTTGATTATTGTCTTTGAGAACACATTCTAGGATTATATATTGTTTGGTTGAGTTATTGAATCTTTGAAGATTGGTTTTATTCATCTTTGTGTTCTTCTTGATTGCATGTCCTTCTTGATTTCTTTTCTTAATCTTTATTTGATTACGATGATGATTGTTGGCTAAACCCCCCTGCGATTCTAGGGTGAAGGGTTGATGGTTGTGGTACAGATGATGATAGATTGTGCCTTAATAGATCGGACCCTGAGAGTTGTGAGACGAAATCCTCGAACGAGGATTTCCACGGCCTATTCTTCAGGAACCACGGCCGTGGTTTCCCAAGATCCGCCCGTGATTTCCTCTATCTTGCACGTTTTGCTTTTGCCTTTATCCAAAACTCAAGATTGCTTAAATCTTACCTTTGTTAACCCTTTCTAACCTTTATCCTTGCTTGGTTGTGAGTGTTTACGAGTTCTAGATAATAGGGGATTCAAAACCCTCTATTAAGGTGCGGAGTATCATAACCTTTGTCTTTGTCTGTCTTTTCCTCGGGTTTTGGTTGGTATGAGAGCTAAATCCTATCCTTATGACCTCTTCTTGACGAGACTCAACATCCGTTAAGTAGAATCCTTGGGTTGGGACAAAAGGAAGTCAGATCTTCACCGGACGACATCCTACTGAAGAATATATACCTTGCTATCCAGCTCTGTCCGAACACATCCTTAGATATCTTGAATGGAATACCGCAACAGGATACTTGGATCTTTAAAATCTTCATTCCCATTATTCTTGCTTCTATATTCTTTATTGTGATCATTGCATTGCTTGCTACCCAAGTTGGATTACCTTTACTACTTTGTTCTCACCGATTCCCTGAGATCGACTCCGGAATATCAACCCAAACTACGATTGATCCGTACACTGCGGGTTCACTATCGTTAGGTTTAATTCTTGGATATAAATATAAAGCTTATTTGCGCACAAACCTTTTGGAGCAAACATCTTACAAAGAACAAAAGTGCTGAAGTGAAGAAATATAACATGTTCTGTGTGAGAGTGATGACATCCGGTTTGCATGAAGATAAAATAATTGAGAAACTTGAGACGTCGTGGTTCCCGGATCTTTTAGTACCACATAACCAAATACAAGTCATCACCCTTGTTCATTACCCGGCCAAGTTACAACACATTATAGATCTCTTGATTCATAAGTGTATTTGGAGGAAAAGCTACGCAACAGAGATTGAGAACGCCTTGGTAAGCATATGGTTAATGGTCGTTTCATATTAGTTGATGTTGAGCGTTTTATTTCATATCATCTGAACATAAGTGAGAGAGTTATACGCATTCCCCTGTGTGGTCATAAAACTTATGAGTTGACTTTTATCTTATACCGTGATTTGTGTGATGATGACGAGGCTTTAAGTACTTGATTTTGTAGCATCTAAAACAAGTATTTGAATCGGATTGAGGGATGTCAACGGATCTTACTTGAGGACAATTAAGGTTCAAATATGAGGTATTTGATAGCACTCCAAATAACCTATTTTCCCATCATTATTTTATTCCATCCTCTACTTCTTTGGGCTTAATAAATATATTATTTTGGTCTATTTCTCTTATATTCCTATTTCGGACATCTACTAGTTGGTTTATGTAATTGCAAGCGCTCGAGGCATTTGCGGAGCATAAAATGACACATCTATAGTTGAATCTCCTGATACACACTAAGGGGTTCCCCGTGTTCAATGAAGTCAAGGTCAAGACGGAATTGACCGAAGTCCAAGAGTGAAGAGAAGAACATAGGAAGAAATTTCAGGAGTGCTCTATTAGGCCCAGGTCAGACGACGACCCCTCCTCACTTATGCATTAGACCCCAAAATGATCACTCGTTGTTGCATGGAAGATCCTAGAGCAATTATAGATCATGTCCACACTTTTGGCACAAGAGGTCGGATGACGACCCTATGCTCGACCTGCTTGTATCAACTTTTAATCTTGCTTCCTTTATTTCTATCTTATCTTTAATCCAGTATTATCTGAATAAAAGATAAGATCGAGTAGATTCAATCCTATATTAATAGAAGATAGGATAATAGGAGATCTAGAGTTTCTCGAGCCTTTTCAAACCCTATAAATAAAGTTCTTCAACCATTAGGTTAGATATCTCATTTTCCAACATTTACGAAGCTTTCGGTAAAGCTTTACAGAGGAGTTTGGAAGACGTCCCTATAGTTCGGACAACGGCTCCCCCTTTTGATCAATACAATACTCTGTCATTGTTACTCTGAGGTATATGTGAGTAGTCTCTATGTTCTAGGGTCTAATGAACCCGACTTGCATTGATTTGTGATATTGGATTGATTCTATGTATTGTTTGTATGTCTTTGACTAATAATATTATTCTTTAGGTAAAGGTAAATTCATTGAAAAAGTGAAACAACATAATCAAGCCCGCTAAGACCTAGTTATACTAAACAAAAAAGTTTATGTACATGTCTACGACTTGTGATCTACAGTTCTATACATCACACACAAAGTAATCCAGAGAGGCTTGCAATCCTTTTGAAGATACCAACTACTCTGAAATAGATAAATTGAGAATACATGCAAAATCGGCACATCTCATGAGGCTCGTCTACCTTCCGCAAAACCATCAACGGACATAAACACTCAATAACCCAACAAGTACCCAAACATCGAGACTATGGCCAGTCCACCTTCGGTAAGGCTATCAACATACATAAACCAAGCCCGAGCAAGGAGCAAAATACAACTCCAATGAAACTGCAAAAATGTAATCCTCTCACTAGCTCTTGTAGGGAATGTCTCATGTAGCAATGTGTAGACGTGGGTCTTGATGAATCTCATAAGGATATCTATCAGAATTATGTTTTGGTCATATACCATGGCAGTTCTAGAATACCAAAGGTAGTAAACTGTAGCAGAAAAGGCATATATCCCGTATCTGCTCGTCCATTTCTTGCCATGTACAATGTGAATAAGCCAATCCAATACCTCTGATCTAGTAGTGATATCTCCAGGAATCCCGAAAGCGGCACCAACCTACCTTCAAACCTCACGTGTATATGTACAACCAAAGATCAAGTGGTCATGATACTTACTCTCTCTCATGCACCAACTACAAGTAGGTTCAATACCAAGGAAATGTAACCTATCTCGGGTAGATAACCGGTCAATGATCGCCATTCATAGGATATGTTAGTGCTTGGGCGTATTGCCCGGATCCCAAACAAATCTGAACTAGTTCACCTCCTCACCACGTGGTATAAGAATATCATAAGCCTCTTTCACTTGGAATCTCCCCCTAGTGAGTCTCAAGTATCTCCCTCAGTAGTGTCGTCTGATCAGTAAAGGCGGCCATCTCTTCTCTAGCGTTAAGAATGGCTTTCACCAAAGACGAGTCTCGAGGAGAGACATTCCAATGCTCCGACTTATTGGTGTGTAGTTACATGTGCTGAATCTGTCTGACCTAGAGACTATCACACAAAGCGTGAATGTGCCAATAATACATACACATAAGTGCTATGTTCCAAGACCTTAGGTCCAACAACCTTTGACCTCCCTCCTTCTTTGGCAATGAGACTCTATGTCATGCAACACGTGGCCAACTCCATAGGAACTATCTGTAGAGATTATTAAGTCTATCAAGCACCGAAAGTGGGACTGGAAGGAGCGATAACCAAAAACTCTCAATACCTTGCAACATTGTTTTGATCAACTCCAGACGGCCTACAAACGACAGGTGTCACTTGTTCCACAATGAAAGGTGTCTCCCAATCTTGTCAATGGGAGAAGAGTAATCCCCAAATCGAAGAATGATAGGTGAGATGACAAACCCTAGTATCTGAAGGATACTCTCCCGCAAAAAATCCTTAGAAATAGGTCAATTCAAACACCTCCTCCTTGGACATAGATGCTAGGAATATAGAGGACTTGGGTAGGCTGACAACCAATCTCAAAATCCTCTCAAACCTACATAGACACTCCAACAAATTATCAATAGATGCTTTATTTCCCCGGCAAAACAACACAATATCATCGGCGAACATCATATGAGAAATGTAACACCCCGGATTCTCAGAACCCGGGATATTACTAGTTAGGACCTCACAATGGGTCCCGACCTCAGTTTGACAACAATATTACTAGGATCTTGCAACAAGACACAAATAATAAAACCGAAATTCATAAAGATGTGTTTTTAACGGATGAATGCAACAAGGTCTTAACAACCTATAAAACTTAAACAAAGGGAAAAGACTAATTGTCTTAACAAAAGGAAAGAAACAACAAAGCAACAACCCAACCCCCACTCTAAGGAGTACGGAGACCCGGCTGACCACTACTTCCGGATCACTCAGCTGCTGTTCTAACTTGCGGTAAATCTAAAAACACAACAAAACAACCATTAGCTAGTTATCTAAACATTAGGAGAATAATAATAGCACACACACACATAAAATAATAAACAATCATCATGCTTTTAAACAATCCATTTATTATCTTCATTTAAGTCATTCACTCTAATGATACTTATTTTGTGACACGAGGGATTCCCAAACCTCGCCTCCGCCCCCGTGTACCCATCAGGAGTGGATCCGATGCATCTCACCGTGTACCTGTATGGTCTGGGTATAGAGAACCTCCCAGTCTCCTGGCAGAGCTGGGCAGTGATGTCACGACCCGTTATACATACACTTGGGCCTTAACACATAATAACAACGGTCGTCCTAACAAGTTATTATCATTATTATCACGCACATTGCACACACACCACCATTATCACCCAACTAATATCCAGAAACTGGCTAAGTAAGTCGCAAGAACTTACCTGAATCAAATCACAACTCTCACAGTCTCAACTCGGTTTGCAACCGTATAAACTCAAACGCCTGTCATTCAAGGCACGTGGATCAAAATACATCCCATATTCTTAAAAGTCTATAACTTCTAAGATGCACAAACTCATGAAACGAAAAGACTAAAATGTCCTCTTAAGGTAAAATGACTGTTTTACCCCTGGTCCCGAAATCTCCAAAATACTCTATAACCTAGTTCCAATTCTTCTTTGGAACATACTTCCATAATCTAGTTCTCAAGAGATAGTTGTTAAGGATTTATAAAAGTTAACTAAAATTCTAGATTTCCAAAAGAGTCGCTAAGGTCTGGCTTTAGTTCAAGATATGGGGCTCGAATAAAAAATATAAAATTTTCCGAAATAAATCCCTGGATCCTCTAGGATATCCATACAAATCATAGGAGCAAAGACCTCTCACAAACACTCAACCACAACTCCTATATAAATCTCTAAAGTTGGGTATAACATCTAGAATTTCCATACTTAGTCCATTTTTTCCTCTGCTGAAAAAACAGCCCAACTGCCCTACTTTGGGTCCTTATAACTTCTAATCCGACCGTTCATTCGTTCCCAATTTTTAACAAAATAATCTACATATATCTATCTACAACATATCAAAAATTCAACGGTGGATGATCAAATTAAGATATCTAAACGTATCCACAAATACAGTAGTTCAACACAATTTCTGAAAATCAAAAGGATATGCAGGAGGTCCTGAACTCGGTTCATACTGTCACACACTCAGAACACACGCCTTACTTGCTGAGGCCTCTGCGGTTTCCTACCCAAGTCGATGAAGGCATCCCTAGTTCGATCCTTAGGGTCATTATAATCACAACTGAACATTCTACCCCAACCCCTCTCTAACTCAAATGAACACACAGACACCGCCTGCTATACACTCGACTACAGAAGGAGGACGAAGCTGTTACCTGTCGCCGATGAAGACTCCGGTCGGTGACTATCCTCGCCGGCAGAGAGGAGGACTACGAGGCCGTCTCCGTTCCTTGCACAGCCAAAGGCTAACCACGAAGAGGGAAGAACGGACTGATTGATGGACGTGGTCGATGGGGTTGGACTGCACTCATGACCATGAGGCGTAGTTGGGTTATAGTTGTAGTTCAACCGTTCGATACCGGAAGGGAGAGATAGGGGTCATAGCCATGGCTTACCTTGGATGCAGGATATGATTCCCCTCGCAAGTCGCCGGTGAAGTTTGCTTCCCAAACTCCGGCTGTCATGACCCTAGGCTGGAAAAATGGTATGCTCCTTGCTGTTGATGAAGACGATCTGGCTGGATGGAAACTGGGCAACGCCTAGCTACCACACAATCGCTGCTTCTAGTGGTGTCGGCACAGGAGGGTGGGCAGTTTCCCGTCGGGGCGTTGGTTGAACTGTAGCGTGAGGACGGTCTTGGCAGCCTGGCTACAGAGGGGAGAACGTGGTGTGGCGTGGTTGTGCTGAAGGAGTCGATCTGCAGCGTAGATTCTCAACGGTTGAAGAACGCAACAATCAGATCGGTGGCTGCTGCAGTGTTGGGAGATAAGGGAGGTTAGGCTGTGATTTGAACGTCCAGATGTGGAATGAGAAGGGTCGAGATCTACGGAGAAGATCACGTATCCCTGTGATTACGTTGAAGGAGCAACAAAAGAATGAGAGAGAGAGTTGTAGGCTGACGTGGAGCATGAGTCCGGATGTCCCTGGTGCTGCTTCACGGGCCTCTTCTAAGGTGGGCTACCTAGCAAGCAAGAGCAAGGAAATGGGCTGAAGAAAAGAAAAGGAAGAGTGGGCTGAAGTTTGTGACAAGGCTTTGTCATTGCCTTGTCAAAAGCTTGTCAGTGACGTTGTTATGGCCTCGTCATGGCCTTGTCAAAACTCGTCGGATGGCGTCGTCATGGTCTCGTCTAACATAATTCGTGGTTGATACGATTAAGGTTTTGATGTTATTTATTTATTTATTTATTTATTTTCCCATCATTTTATGTAAGAAAAGCCTCACATAAAATGATTAAATTTGTGACGGAACATGAAGCTAGATGAAAAGAAAAGTTCGACGGATTGAAATCCAGTATGACTCGGAAACAAGCGGAAATAAATTTCCGGATATTACAAGAAATCCTAAGATCCTCACAATGCTTATGGTACGGGAACCGTGGCCTAGAAGTCTCTAGTCGGATCATCCTTGAAAGGAACTCCATGTAGATCACAAATAATAAAAGTGATAGAGGGAAACCCTGCGTTAGTCCCTAACGTCCTTGTATAAACCCATGTGAAGTCTTGTTAACATAGATTGAGTAGGATGCCGAAGTGACACATTCCATCACCTAGTCAATGAACTTAATCGGGAACTATAACTCTAACTTTACAAAGCGTAGAAATTTCCAAAAGATCGTGTCATAGGCCTTGTTGAGGTCAATCTTTATGAAACATCGGTTGTTGTCTTGTCACATGTTATATCTCTTCAAAAGAGCCTAGACTAGAAACACATTATCTAACATCAGCCTCCTTGGAACAAAAGTAGATTGTGTCGGGTCAATGAGGTTCCTAAGGCACGAACCGAATCTATTCTCCATCAACTTGGTGATGATCTTATCGACCAAAATTACAACAAGATATCGGCTCAAACTGCTCCACACGAGAAGGTTCCTCTATTTTGGCAATAAGTGAGACCATAGTATGGTTCACCTACCTCAATAACTTCTTGTTAACAAAGAACTCACGAACCGCAACACATACTTCACTCCTTGTTATTTTCCAAGTGGCCTTTTAAAAAAACTTAGAGGATAACCATCCGTCCCATGGGCCTTCATGTCACCAATAGACCAAAGATTCTCCTTAATATCTTCATCGGATACTAGTCCAACTAGTCTCTAGCGGTCACCATCTTCAACTCTTGGCCCCACAGAAAATCAATCTCTCGGCGCATCCTCCACCTCCCGTTCCATCTCAAAAAGCCCCTGATATAAGGATACAAACTCCCCCGCTACTCCTTTCAAGGAGGTTGTGGTTAGGCCATCAGTCAATCAAGTGAAGGAATAAAATTCCTCCGGCCATTCGCCTTCATAAGACCATGAGAAGATGAAATACATCTATCGCTTTGAAGAGCGTACCTGGTCTTTTCCTTTTGTGCATAGAAGCTCATCTCTACATCATTAAGCCTCCTAGTTTCATACCTAAGCTCAACCAAATCGGTCTTGAGGGAGCCAAACTCGGGATCTAGCCAAAAGCTCTCCAAACAAGTAATCAACTCCTCGTTTGCTACCTTCTCCTTTTCTGAGATATGTGCAAAGTATTGTGTGTTCAAACACCTCAAAGGCCCTTTAAGGCCACAAAAGAGGGAAACATGCGGTACTGGTAGGTTCCCCGGAGTCCGCAACTCATTTCTCATTCACAATATCTTGGACCTAGTCATTGGAGGCCCATATATTAAAGAACTTAAAACTAGGCTTCATAGACATAAGGTGGTATAAGATATGGGCAATTGCAGGCTTATGATCTGAATATTGTCACCTATACAAAAAACTCACGTGGTAGTACACCCCCTGCTCGAGCCAATCATGGTTAACCATGACTCTAGCAATCCTACTCCAAATAGTACCATTCGTCCAAGTGAACTTGTTATCACTTGTGAATGGAACATCAGAGAGGCCTAGCTCCTGACAGGCATCTAGCATACCCTTGCACTCACACATGTGTACAAGTGCAGCATTAACTCGTTCATTCAGGTACATGACATTATTGAAGTTATGAGGACAAGCCATGACATAAGACACATTCTAAGCCATGCTCTGATGGTGTGCCATACCTGATGGTGGGATTTAATGCCGCAAACACAATAGATAAAGAAGACACCAAACTTGGTCCCAATAACCTTATAGGTGACAAGGCCGATGACAAACTGCTTTCCATCTGCCCCCACTTGCATATCAATGCGGCTATATTGCACATGACCAAAATACCACACCTATCATCAACTTCAAAATTAGTGACGTAACTTCGATATGAGAATCAGGTTTGCATCACTATAACATTGTTAGTAGGTTTGGCTTAAATACGGGTCTCAAGCACACCACATATACAAGCATAATACTCCCTCATGAGATCTCTCTTACCATTTTGGATCCAAGGTTGGTGGAAACCATGAACATTCCATGATATGACACTCATTAGGAAACTGAGTGTTTGTCCTTCTTCCCATCTCTTTATCAACTGTCCAGACTCTCATGGATGAGACAAGTCTAACGGACCCGTGCTCACCTCTAGGTTGAATCACCTTGTCCTTCTTGTTAGTCTCGAGGGAGCGTGTAACTCTCCTCTCAAACCGAGATAGGTCAGTGGTGAATCCCTCATCATCAGTCTCAACCTCCATAGTAGTATTAGAAGAAACTACAGTGGGAGTCTGACTATACACCCTCACAACCTCCTCACTAGGCACAATGTCACCCTCTTTAATACTTTTTGGGACACCAGAAGCCTAAATAGAAGCCTCAATAATGCAGTTAACCACCGACTTATCCTCGCTAGACTCATAATCAAAAGTTTTAACTTCATAAGATGAGTCATCAAACTCAGTCTCAAAAGCATCCCTCCTTGACTCATCCAAAAGAGTCTCAATCAACATGGCTAGTTTCTTTTGCTTGCTAGCCGATATACCCTTCTTCCTTCTCCCCTTGGTACTCAAGTCTCTATCTTTAACTCTTACCTCATGTTAGTTAGTAGTGTTCTTTACTTTCATGGAGGAATTGGTAACAACCTTTGTAGCAGCCGTTACAAAAGTAACACCCTTTGTGGTTTTGGATTTGAGTTTAGTCTTTGGACGTCTACGCCCGATCCTAGACTTGGAGACCCAACCAATCACTTCATCCTCTTTACCATCATTATCCATTCCACTCGGCCTAGACTGGGAATGATCAACTCTAATATTGCCCTTTTCCTTGCTCACATCATCAACATCAAATTATGATTATCCGCTAAAACCTTAGACCATGTGGTATCCTTGTTGCCCTCCTTAGTCTCAACAGTCTTATTACCTTCACCAGCTTCCCTAATGAAAATCCTATGTCTAACTTTCTCAACACCCCTAACCTCCGGTTAAAGAACAAATATCATCTTTATGCCCAAAGGATAGACATCCTTTACAATAAGGGGGTTCATTCTCATAGAGAACCGTGCACACTATCTTAACATTGTCATTAAACTCTAGAGTGATCTCTCTCTTGATCTCATGAGAGAAATTAACATCTAATAGAACCCTAGCATAGGATCTCCTTTTTCTTTCCCTTGTGATGGGATCAATGAAAATAGGATTTCCAATCATGGATGTCACTCTACCCAAGATCTTTGTTGTCCAATAGTCATTAGGGATACTTAAGAGTCTAATCCAAAGCGGTATAATAGCCTTATCCTTCTCATTGAATGCAAACTTGTTTGAAATAAATTTTGAGGATCAATGACCTACCATGAATGTAACAAGGACCCTCTCTCAACAACTTGTCTTTACCCCGTCTGTGTCAAAGGTAAAGATGATCCATCCAGCTTCAACTCTGAACTTACACTTAACTTTCAAGACTTCTTAAGACCATCAATGGACAAATACCCCGGGTAGTACCCGACATATTGTCCAAGAAGACAAATACCCCAAACATGTTACTGCGGTATAACCTCAACTCATCTAATCTTAATAGTATCACCCGTTGGGGGTGAAAATGTTAGTTTCCCTTCCAACCCCTGTTCATAAAGACCTTGGCAGAAGGTCTAATCCAAGTGGATTGCGTCAGTTGGTCTTCAGAACTTGTAGCCATATTTCTAACCTTATGTGAAAGAGGGATTTTCATTAACTCCAATAGTCATATTAATCATAGAACTATACGGCGAGGATCAAAGATAGTAGCGTTACTCACATTTCCTATATTACCATGATTTAACCTAGGCTCATGTTCCAAACCAACCCTATATTTCAGGCCAACATCTTGGTTACTATTAACATTAGTAATATTCGCGTTAACAATCATATAAATGGTATTAACATGATTAAAATCATCAAAAATAGCATCAGAAATGTTTTCAACCATATCCTTATTAGTATCATTACTATCATCCTCATGAATAACTCCATTCGATCGATATACGTAGAAGAGCCTGAAAAATACGGGAGTTTAAGTCTTTAACATGATCACCTATCTCATTCTCCGAGAGGATGTCTCTACCATCCAAAGTCACCTCTCGATCCTCTTCAAGTACGTAATGTTCAGTGAGTAATCCCTCGACCAAGACGTTCTCGGCCATGGTTACGGCAAGCGTGCTCATCTCAACAGACTCCCTTCGCTAGCTTTCTCCATGATGATTGAAGAGTTCCTTTCAATAAGTTTTGCATCCAATGTAGATCTCTCAACCACAACCCCTTCAGGTTCTAGCTGTTTACCTTGCACACATGTGACTATATCAGTACATAAGAGGGGAGCTTGAGAGGGAGATGTCTTACCTGAAGCACTTACCATAGGTGTCGTATATCCGACATTAGTGTAGGCGGGAATACGTTTTGAAATTTGGACTTGAGAAGCGTCCAAATTCACGATCTTTGATGGCTGATTTTGAGAATGCAAGTCGATACTCTTTTTCTGATTTGTTTATGTGATCACCAGGATTACAACCTCGTCTATCGAAGGCTCTCTCGTCGTCTAGTTTCTTTCGAATCATGGCTCATTCAGTCAATAGATGACACAACCCAAGGGGTCACCACAAGTAGAATCTCAATTCTAAGCAAGGAGTTATGACTTTATGTGGTATGCAGTGGCGGAGGCAAAAAATTTTCGTTGGAGGGGCACAATTTTTTCGTTATGAAATATGTTGCATATTAAGTTTATAATTATACAATAAAATTTATATATTAAATAAATAAATAAAGTTTAGTTAAATTTTGGGTAAATGTTCAGGTACGGCCCTTTTATTGCGGTACGGTCGTACGGCCGACCGTACGGGCGACACGTGTCCCGAATTTTTTTTTTTTTTTTCCTCTTTTCTGAAACGATTTTTTTTTTCCGGAAACTAATGAAAATTTATTTGAACTACCATGTTATAATTTATGCACTATTATCCTATAAACTTTGAACTATTCCCATATAATCCATGAACTATTACTTTTTAATATAATCCATGAACTATTCTATTATAATTCATGAACTATCCCATAATAAGTTTTGAACTATTACTTTCACTCCTTTATAAATTTTTGCACTTTAAACTATTCTATTATAATTCATGAACTATCCCATAATAAGTTTTGAACTATTACTTTCACTCCTTTATAAATTTTGCACTATGAACTATTCTATTATAATT
>BSUD01000007.1:38548042-38724965 GCA_033239045.1 Fagopyrum esculentum
TACTCGTTTTAAAAAAAAAAAAAAAAAACTCGTTCAGAAAAAAAAAAAAAAAATTTTCCGGGACACGTGTCGGCCGTACAGACGGCCGCACGTCCGTACCGGAATAATGGGCCTTACTTGAACACTTCCCTAAATTTTGTACTATAAAGTTGAAACTTGCGTTTTATCCCTTGGTCTTATGTTCAGCGACGTTGGCTTTTGCAGGTGGATCCCTATCAACCTCGGTTGCTTGACTCAACCCGCATATTGACCATGAAGTCTTCAACGGTCATCTCCTTAGTCTTCTGCATAAAGTAATTCTTGAAGTCTTTCCAAGATTGAGGGAGCTTCCCAATGAAGGCTGCCACTTAGGATGCCTCACAGATTTGCATCCCTTCTACCAATATCTCATGAGCTAAGAGTTGTATTTCTTTAGCTTATTCCATGATTGACCTTGAGTCTACTATTCGATAATTCATGACCGGATCGACGACATACTTCTTGGTTCTTGCGTCCCCAAACTTGTTTTTTTTTTCTCTCTAGGGTAGTCTAGAACTCCTAGTACCAACTTTTCCGTACACTTGGTACAAAGATTCAGTCAGACTGTTCATAATCCAACCTTTGCAAAGGCAATCTCCTTGCATCCAAGTCTCAAAGGTGGCTTTGATTCATGTCCTTGTGGGGAAGAATATGGGTTTACCTTCCTTCATCTACTTGTCCAACTTCATTGTGGTTAGGAAGAACAACATCTTTTGTTGCCACGCTTTAAATCCCATTCCATCAAGCTTCTCAAGCTTAAATCCTATACTCAATGAGCCAGACATCATCATTGTCTGTGGGGTTAGGACGGGGTTGTTATTCCCCCGAGACTTGAGTTTTTCAAGTTAGCCGATGGTAGACCCATCACAAATTGAATTTGGGACGTCGGCTCACGTTAGTTACCGTCACTCGTATCCGTGCCAATTTGAACTTCAAGTTCAGGATTTAAGTAATTTAAATAAAAACCAATTTAGTAATTTAAAACTTCATACAATTGTTTTCGATATAAAAAAATCGAATGTCGGGGAGAAAAGAAAAAAATGATTTAATTATTTTTAAAAAAGTTAAAAGTCGGAATTATTTTTCTTTCAATAAGCCGAAATGAAAGGGAAAAAATCTCGGATGCAACTGTTCCTACACGAAAATAGTTAGTTTTCCGAAAAATTATGTTTTCGGCAATAATTTCTTTGAATTATGAATATGCAAAACTCAAAGAAACTTTAGTGCACAATAGTTTTACGAAAGAAAGTTTTGTTATTCAGAATTAAGATTGTAGAGATTTCTTATACAGAATTCTTCCGACTAGTGTAAGAAAACCAAATATAAAGAGAAAACACATAGGATTACAATACCGTTAGTATTTGTAGAGTCAAAATAGAAGATCCCTATCCTTAATTCTGAAAATAGCCCGGATTACGTCGGTTTGAATAGTGTTCCGAATCCAAGGATAAAACTACACTATCTCCAAGTCCCGTAATGACTTTGGAAATCTAGCGAACTGCTTCTGCGTTGCACTCTTGAGTTTTGAAGAGAAAATGAGGGGAGAAGATGTTGTCTTTGCTTCAGTTGTGTGTGCGAATGAGTAGACGAGACCCCTTTTTATAGGTGAGCTCAGAAGACAAAAGGAGATATTTTGATCCTAGATTTAAATCCGGATATTCCATTAAATCAGAATTTTTGAATTAAACTCGAATTTAAATTCTTAATTTTTTCATTTATTTAGTTGATGCTTGATTTGACCAATCTTTGAGCTTATGTATTTTAACTCTGCAACCCATTACTAGATTGACCCTAGACGTTCTAACTTTGTAGTCCATAAAGAGATTGAGCCAAAAATGATAACTTTGGGTGGTGAGCCCAACATTATCAATCCAGTCCGCTCTCGTCATGAACCAATATAGCCCAAGTCTAGGCATGCTCCCCATTGAAAATGGGTAAGGACCCAAAAGCCACTACCTTTAAGCATTTTTCCTCCTTATATGCTATAAGGATTCTATTCCTTTCAGTCGATGTGGGATAGCCACATTTTTTGTTCATTTTTTTTCCAAATTTTGTGTTTCGTACACGTAAATTCGGGTATCATTATCCCATTCACTCACAATCTAATTTTAGCAAATAAGTATACCACGATTCAGTGCTTGCGGAGATGAAAACCAATGCTTATGTTTCCGTTGTTGACGATGGCTGAAGCCCACAAAACATTTGCCCGAAAAAATCCGGTGCACTACTTATCTAAAATATTAGTTCCGACAAGTTCCACATAACTAAATTTGCTGAACTCGTTTCAACTCTTCGTCATTTCGGTAACAATTCTTTACCCTTTTTAATCATTCTAATGCTCATGGTCATGCTCTAGTATACGTCTCGATGAATTTATCATCACAAGTAACGGTTCTATACTCTTTTCTCGTTTCAAATCCTATCTAAACTCATGCTTTTACATGAAGGATCCCATACCCTTCAAGTTCTTTCTTGGGATCAAAATCATGCATACACTAATTGACATCTGCATCTCTCAACGAAAGTACACTCTCGATCTCCTTAAGGAAAGTTCAAAACAATGTCGCATAAGTTGAATCGAAGATTGAAGCGTATGTACAAAGTAGAGTTTTTGTAATCTTACAAAAATTGCAACATTTTACTTCGTAATAAGGTTTGGTTGATGAATCATGACGATTCCTCATCAAAGCCTTCATTTCATGAAAGGGACGTAATCAATCAATCAATCGATGTTCATTGCCATATTGCCCTTCATGTATACATTCTTCTCTAACAAACCAAAAAATTCCATTTAATATTAACCTTTAGATAGGTAGCTACCGCAACGCCTTTCCTGGTGGGTGTCTTGAATTTGAAGCTCTCCTATCATAAACAAATCAAACCCAATACAGAATCAAATTAGACAACCATATCATAGATTATTATACCATCTAAAAGCTATAATTTTATAAATCCATGCACTTCAATTTCAATATAATAGCTCAGACAAAACAATACGAATATACTTTATATGTTTATCTATTTTGAAAAAAAAGCATCTTCTATAATACTCTTTTTCAAATTAATTGTTTTTCATATATATCCCTATATTAACTAGAATACTTTTTGTACTTATTATTTAATTTAACAATTTTTAATGATTCATATCTACTAATTGAACTATAAAGAAAAGGTTAAAAGGTATTTTTTTAAAAAAAAATTATTAAAAAAGGTGACTTTTGTCGAGAAAATCTAATAATTATTATTTGTATCTAGAAGCTATGTTACATACCATGCAGTTTGATACGAACAAAACGATAGGAATATATATAATTATTTTTTGTTTATATAAAATAAAAGTTTGATTTATAGAGAGGTTTGGATGGGACTAAAGATTTGGGTTAGAGATTTACATAAAGGTTATGCGAATAAAGTTTGGCAACAACAGGCTTTGTTTTTGTGCATAAGGTAAAAAAACAAAGAGACAGCCACACTTTGAGCAGAGTCCCTTTACTTTCTTCTTTGAAGAGAGCATCTCAAACCCTAATAGTTGGATGTGAGTTGGAGAATTTTACCATTACACTTGACAAGAGGTAAATTTGAACAAGAATTTATGTACAAAACCTAACTTAAACATCATTTACCTAAAATATAAGTGAAAGTAAAAGAATGTCTTACCTGTTATGGATAGGATCAGGACCCTTAGGAACTCGTCGCTTGCTCGTGTAAATCGCGTCTATCTTGTGATGGACGACGACTTGCGCGGCGTGGGTAGTTGCGGCTAGGGAGGTGGAAGTAAGAAAGGGTATAGCAAGCAAGAGCCATGCAAAGAAGGTGAAGAGAGAGTTGTTCATGGCTAAGTATGAGAAGGATGATGAAGTGAAGTTATATATTATTTGTTGAAGAGGAACATATATGGAAAAGAGAGTGAGTAGAAAAGAGGTTTGGAGTGAGAAATGCCATCTTTGGCGTTGGAATTTATTTATGGGACTAAAGAGTTTGGGTTTTTTTTTTTAATTTCTTACACTTTCTCGAACTCAACATTAGTTAGCTTTATGCTCGCTCTAGGATAGCTTTATACACCTAAAAAACTTCCATATTTGCTTCAAATTTTCAAATATGCTTCAAACTACATTGCTCTTGCACTTGAACAAGGAACCAACAAAACTAGGCATCACGCACGTTGAATCCAAAGCAACAACCTTTGTGCTATCGAATATATATATATATATATATATATATATATATATATATACTTCAAATTATAATCAAAAGACTTATTTTTCATTAAAATTTGAATTTTATTTCAAAATTAATGAGACTAAGTTGCTCAACAAATTAATTACGCAATCGACTTTAAAATATTTAAATATTATTTAAAAATAAAAATAAAAAAAATACTATTTCTATTTTGCAAAATAAAAGAGGAAACCTAGTGAGATAGACTCGACCAATTTGTCTTTATGAGGGAGTTTTACATATTGAACATTATGCATGACCAGTCTCAAAGAGGAATCGGATGCTTGTGTGATTATTAGGGTATCGTTTTCAAACATCAAAACAACATATTATAGTATGCAGACTAAGTTATTCTTCATTTCACTTTGACTCCTTACTTTCTATACCTGAATTAAACGAGTTCTAAGTTTATTGAATAATATTATTATATTTAAATATATTTAGTATTTCGAAATATCAATAAAATACCAACTCATTACAAAACGTATATATATAAATTCAGGGGCGGATCCAAGGAGTGGGCTGGCTGGGCCATGACCCACCCCATCCCAACTTAAATTAGTTTCTTTTAATTTTTTTTACATATCAACCCATTTTTAGACTAGATTACTAATTATTCTTGTATCAAAAATTGTATGAATATAAAACATAGAAATAAAAGTACATTTATACATTAAATTTTTGATAATTAATAATTTTATCCATTTTTTCATATTTTTATTTAAATTTTTTTTATGTATTAATGATTAAGTATTTGAATGATTTTTAATTATTATTAAAATTTAAAATTATTAATTTTTTTTTAATTTTGCCCATCCGCTAAAATTCCTTGCTCCATCCCGTATAAACTAAATATAAAGTGACAAGCTTTTATAATTTTCATAATTAACATTGTCTCGGACCATTTCTAAATTGATAAGCTTTTATAGTTTTCATAATTTGATAACCTCCATATATTTCATAATTAGTCAACGTAATTACAGCAAGATGAGTATATTGTTAGTGATAATGCATTACAATTTGAATATATGTGATGCATAAACAAAATGTACTATTATTAAGAGCACTAGTATAAAGTCTTTTTTCTAATAGCTTCAACTTGAAAAACAAAACATTCAAAAACATAAGCCTTGTGCCGGGCGTTATTAAAGGCTTATAATTCGTGGCCCATTAATGGAATACCCTTCCAATATTGAGATTTGTCAAGGGCAATTGAGTATTGGTCACTATTAAGATTTGCCTAGGGCCCATTATTGACCTATAACATCCATTTCAAAGCTTTTTTTACCGTCGTTTTATTAATTGATTTCTTTCACATTGCTATTTTGAAAACTTACTCGTGTCTTCGTGTCAATGCAACTATTCTAGTTCTGTAGAAGTCAAAGTAGAGGTATCTTTGGAGGAATGTCTATTGTTGGTTAAGATTTTTCAGGGGATAAGGAATTCCAAATTAAAACTGAATTGATTGAAAACTACGAGCTTAAAAGCAAGAGCTTAAGATCTGCTCAAGGTTTACACTCGTTCGAGTCGTTCGACACCACTGGTCGATTCGACTGACATCCTTATAAAGAGCATGTGACCACATCTTTCACACCTGGTCGAGTTTAAGCAATTTGTTTGATCGAGTCATCCGCATTGACCATGTCGGTTTTGGAAGATCTCTTCCCGTATCTTTTTTTAGAGACAATGTTAGTTGGAAGATATGGTTAGACTTTTTAGATTCTTTTTTTCTTTTAAGATAAGGTTAGTGATATCACACAAATTAGCGTATATTTCCATCATCATTCTATTTCATCTTCTACCTCTTTGAGCTTAATAAACATATTCTTTTGGTCTATTTCTCTTATATTCCCATTTAGGAGGCTTACCGGTTGGTTTATGTGATTGCAAGCATTCTAGGCATTTGCGGAGCACAATTGACACATACGTAGCTGAATGTCACACTAAGGGTTTCCCAACGGTCAATGAAGTAAAGGTCAAGACGGAATTGATTGATGTCCGAGAGTGAAGAGAAGAACATCGGGAGAAAGTGATGGAATGTTGGACTGGGACCCGTCGTCTGATGGCCATTCTTCAATCCTAATTGGACCCTGAAATGGTCATCCATTGTTGCAAGAAAGATCCTAAAGCAATTTTAGACCGAAGCCACAACTTGGGCCCAAGAGGTTGTACGATGGGCCCACTCGATTTGCTTGCATCGGCGTTTAAATTTGTTCCATTTGTTTCTATCTTATCTTTTAGTCCGATCTTATCTTAATAGAAGATGAGATCAAGTAGATTCGATCCTATCTGAATAGAAGATAGCATCGAGGGTTTTTTAAGGTTTTTTTGGCTCTTTTCGGAACCTATAAATAAGGCTCTTCCTCCATTAGGTTAGATATCTCTTTTTCCATGCATTTACAAAGCTTTCAGGGGAAATTGTCACTGTAGGTCGTACAACACCCCCTCTTTCGATCTATAATAAAACTTTGTTATATGTTCTAAGGTATGTGTGAGTAATCCCTTTTTATTTTAGGATCTAGTAAGCCCAACGTGAATGATCTATGATATCGGATTGATTCTATGTATTGATTGTATGTCTATGAGTTATGGTAGTATGTTATAACTCTATGTTTCGCAAAGGGTGACCTTGACTTTAAGTGACAACATAGTCCTCACACCTCAATGCTTCGTTTGATGTGATGAACGGGCAACCGCCTTGGGTACGTGACAATCACGGTGTTAATGATGATGTGCCACAAGCAGTGACCCAAGAACGTGTGACAATCAATGAAGATGTCTTTACATAACTCTAGCTTACATTCGATATTGGGAGATTGCCTTTTGAGATCTGTTATATGCATGTTGCGGTGATGTGGAATGCTTTATCTCCACTTATATTTATTGCTTGATTATTCTCTTGTTAAAAATGGTTTTCAAACATTCTAAATATCCAACATTTATTCTCTTTTTCTGTTGTTATTTATAAATTGTTTTACGTAGTAGTCATGCATTATCCTAGAGGGCCGTCGGGCGATCTATTCCACCTAAGTCTGGGATTTTGCTTTGATTTTCTCTTTGGTTATACCCTTACTAATTTTTGGTGTTTTAGTTGCGTTTTGTCTTGTTTGACCTGACCCTATCGGACCAACTCCATCTACTGCCTTCGGTTCCTGATTTCTTTTTGTGATCCTTCATCTTTGTATTTATTCAATTTCTTTATTTCTTGGTTTTGATTTCTTAATTAATTCGTCAAAGTGAGACATTGTCTTCTATGTGTTTGAACTTGATCCTTTTTATTACAACACGTCTTGTAAGTATTTGTGAGACTTGAGGTTAACACTCCAACCTCATCAAATTAGCTTCATTTTTGGGGAAGGCTTTGTTTTGCTTTAACTTATTAATTTTGAAATGTTTTTTGTTTAACTTTTTTGAATATTTTTTAAGATCATCAATGTTTGAACTTAAACTTGCCGAGTTGCAACAACGATTGAATGATCTTCAGGTAATGACTAGAGATGTAAAGGCAAGGGAACAACGAGACCTTAAGGAGGATGTTACCTTCCGAGCCCAGATTTAGAAAGATACCGCATCCACTTTCCGAACATACAATGGTAATATTCCATGGATGACAAACCTAGTCCACATGTCAAGTAGATATGCATATACTAAAGCAAAAAGTCGGGAGGAAATATCTAGGGATGTAATATAACAAGTGAAAGAACGGGCCTCAAAAATCCTAGCCACCAAAGATGCTGTTAGACCAAAAATTCCACAAACATTGGGCGATGCATACATGTACCATTACAACCCAATCACACATATTGAAAACTCCACCTTGATTAAAATGGTTTATAGGTGTTGATGATGGAAGACTTCACACAAATGTAGTAGTTGGATATACTAACAATGTATTAATTATATTTCTAGATATTTGGTTGGTTTGAATTCAGTGCAGAATTTATCTAAATGTCAAGGGCCTTGAAGTAGGATTTAAGGACAAAGGAAGATAGCACGTTCAAAAGGACGAACTCAAGAGCCTTGGAATTATAGATGCACGGAACAAGGATTCAAAATGAGTTAAAGATTTTATTGGAAGATTTTGTAACGGAAAGATCTCATCAACCAAAGATCTTATCAACCGAAGGAAGATCTCAACCGAAGAATAGAGAATCTTTTCTAGAAGATTTTCTAAACAAAATATGGCAAAAATATCTTCTCTCTCTCGATTCAACAGAAGACGAGAAGATCAAGGAGTTAAGGACTCGACGTGTTCTCAGGAGCTGAAGACTTGCAACATCTACCTTATCTCGAAACAAGAAACGATCTTCAAGGAAAAGAAGATTCATCTTCAAACAGTCATTTCTACAACGGCTAGAAGACCTTTCCATAGAAGAGTATAAATGAAGACGATGGTCGAAGAAGAAAGAAACACAAGCTTACACAAGAAAACAACTTTACATCTTCAAGCAACCTAATCATCTTCATTCTTTATTTTTCTTTCTCTCATTGACGTAAAAGCTTTATCCCCTTAGAGAGAGAAAACACTAGAGCTCCATTGGAAGATCTAAATAGTGTTATACTAGAGTGTGTGTTACTCTGCGAAGTAACTAGGCTATTATAGCTAGGTTAAGAGTTGGAGCTAGTGTCACAGGCCGCTCTTCCGTGACGATACCAAAACCGGCAAGACAAAACGACTTGCCGGAAGACGTCATCAAGATGTCATTTGACAAGGTCAAACGGAAAAGGCATGGGAAGACAACCAAGCGGGAAGCTAAACGAAAACCTTGTCAAGATGGAATGTCAGGAAGACAAGGAGTATTCCGGAAAGATCCGGGACGATCAAGGAGGATCCGGAATGCTCAAGAGGAATCCGGAACACGGCGGAATATTCCGGAAGGTGATGGAATTTTCCGGAAGGTAGAGGAATATTCCGGAAGATGGCGGAAGCATCCGGAAGGATCGGGAAGAGACCCGGAAGACACCGGAAGGATAAGGACAAGTCTAGAAACCGATGGAAGTCTCTAGATTTATGTAGAAGTTGGGGGGAAGATCCGGATGGAGGTCAAGGTAGGAAGGATCCGGAATGACCTAGGAGAGTTAGGTTCCAGAACCTTCCCGGAGAGGAGGTGGCCAAGGATATAAATAGGGGAGACCACCCCTCATTTGCATCATCCCACAGAATCCATCAAACTCCAAGCTTCTAGCTCTCTTGTAAAAAGCTCTCTTTGAGTAATATAAAGGCAAGGTTTGCCGACAACTCTCCGAGTTTGCCTAGCCATATAGACGAAGCACTCGTAGTCAAGGAGCGTCGAGGAGTAAGGCTTATCTTAGCTTGTCGGGGGCGACAATATAGCTAAGAGCCGCGTGGTCTGAGTTGGGGAATAACTCGGCCCGTGATACTAGATCGTAGTATTGGCTACATTGAGAAAAGAAGGGGATTTCTTCTAGTTTGTATCTAGAACTCTTTGAAGCTGATAATAGATAGTTAGATCCTACGGATATACCATGGGACGGAGATTAGGCTATTTAGAGCCGATCTTTGTAAACATATCCTCGTGTCAATCTTTTCAATTCCACACCATATATACTTTATTGTGACTAACTTTATTTTGCAGGAGCAAGAAGTCAAGGTCCTTGAAAAGAGTTTCAAATCCCTTGAAATCAAAGTTTCACGAGAAGCACAGATTGACATCAAGGTCTTTCAAAGGAGTTTCAAGGCCTTGAGATCTGGTTTGCGAAAAGTTCCCATACTCTATTCAACCTCCCTTCTAGAGTGTCATTTAACTTATTTATTTCACTTGCCGGTTCTTCAATTGGTATCAGAGCTAGACTCACATTTATTGATTTAACCATTAGTGAGACTAATCATGAATCCTGTAGGTGATGGTGGATTTTCTCAAGGAAGATCCTCATCCCGACCACCACTCTTCTGTGGCAACAACTTTGCTTATTGGAGAGCACTCATGTGTATGTTCATTATTGACCAGGATATGGAGCTTTGGAGCATTACTCAAAATGGACCTAAAGTTCCAATGACAATGGTTGAAGGTGTCCAAGTTCCAAAGAAGGAATCAGACTTCACACAGGCTGATCTGGACATTGTGTCAAAGAATTACAAAGCAATGAATCTACTCTACTGTGGATTAGATGCAAATGAATTCAACCGTATCTCATCATACAAGAGTGCTAAAGAAATATGGGACAAGCTTGTTGTCACTTATGAAGGAACAAGTCAAGTCAAGGAAACCAAGATTAGCATCTTTCTAAGACAATACGATCTATTCAAGATGAATCCAAATGAAACAGTCAAAGAAATGTTCACCAGAACTGAGATCGTGAACAATCTGGACTCACTAGGAAAGATCTTCACAAATGAGGAGAAAGTGAGGAAGGTTTTAAGAAGCTTACCTAAAGTCAAGTTGGGACCAAAGATGACTGCTATTGAAGAAGCTCAAAATCTTACTACTCTTCCTCTTGATGATCTACTTGGAAAACTCATCACACATGAAATGATTCTTGGTGAAGAAGATGGAGATCTCCCATCCAACTCCACGAATTTGGCATTAAAATCCAGAAGAGATGAGTTACCATCTGATGAAGAAGATAGTGATGATGATGATGAAGAAGATGCAATCGCCATGATCTCCAAGGATCTTGCAAGAATTCTCAAGTTAAAGAAACAATCTGCAAAGAGAGAATTTCCACGAGCATCAAAACCCCGAGGTAAATTATCTAACTCTAATAAGAAAACGAGAGTACTGACTTGTTTTGAATGTTGTGAAACAGATCATTTGGTGAAGGATTGTCCACAAAAGAAGAGGACCGATTTCAAGAAAAATGATCGAAAGAAGAAAGCAATGGTTGCTTCATGGAGTGATTCAGAATCAACAAATGAATCAGAAGATGAAAAAGAACAAACAAACTTAAGTCTCATGGGCGATCATAAAGATGCCTCAAATTTGTACATCGACAATGTGGTAAGTACAATTATGTATCAACCTGAGATTGACCTTAAACAATTCCTTACAGATATTATCTTAAGTGATAAGGAACATAGAATAAGGATAAAATCTTTAAAAGAAAAGTTTCATGAACAAGATAGACTATTAAGTGAAAAGTCACTGGAGATTGATAATCTCAACACAGAAAAGGAAGATCTTGATGACAATATCAAGGCCTTCAAATCAGAAAATCTGATTCTCACGGACAACCTCTCCTCTCTTCATCGAAAATATATCGATCTAGAGAAAGAGAAAGTTGATTTGACTTTGATGTGTCAAGACCAGAAGGCAGCACTTATTAAGTTTACTCGTTCAAAAGCTAATCTGGAAAGAATGATGGGTGAACAACAATTTTCCTTTAACAAAAATGGTATAGGGTATCATAGGAGCTTTCCTCGAAAACCTACCACCACTTTTGTCAAGGCCAAAGGAAGCATTCATATGCCTACTTGCTTCTACTATTGTAAAAAGGGTCATGTTAAATCTACATGTCCTTATGGAAGAAATGATCCTTATATCATAAGAAACACCTATCCTTTATGTTTAAGGAAACAGGTCAAACAAATCTGGGTTCCTAAAATTACTAGACCACCAAACATGATCGAACCTGAGTATGAACCAATATATGTCATTTGGTCGACCCGGAAAGGTTGATGTTTGTTGTTTTATAGGATATCACAAAGGTAAAGGAGCACAAATGGATATTAGATAATGGTTTCTCAAGACACATGAGTGGAAAAAGCTCTTTATTCTCAGATATAAAGAAGCAATCATCTGGAACCATTACTCTTGGTGATAAAGGAAAGTGTTACATAATTGACATTGGTAAAATTTGCTATAATTCATCCAACTTTATTGATGATGTTTATTTAGTTGATGGCTTGAAATATAATCTGCTAAGTATTTCTCAAATTTGTGATAAAGGTAATAAAGTCATGTTTGATTCAGAAAAATGTGAGGTTCAAGACATAAAGACGGGAGAAGTGTTGCTTACTGCTCCTAGATGTAATAATGTTTATTCTTTGAGTACTAACCAAGTTGATGTCTAAAGGCCTTGACTGATGATCCAAGGCTTTGGCATAGAAGACTTGGTCACGTAAGCATGCATACCATGCAGAAGCTACTTACAAAAGATTTGATACGTAGTTTGCCAAACTTAAACTTCAAGGTTAATGACCTATGTAAGGCATGTACACAAGGTAAACAAACAAGAGGTTCATTCAAACCTAAGAAAGTTGTAAGTTCTTCTCGACCTATTGAACTTTTACACATGGATCTTTGTGGACCTATGTGTGTCAAATCTCCCAGAGGAAAACAATACATCCTTGTAATAGTGGATGATTTCTCTCGCTTTATATGGATATCTTTTCTACGAGAAAAATCTGAAGCTTTATTTGAGTTTTCAAAATTGTGTAAGGAGTTACAAAATTTGAAAAACCTACCAATTGTTTCTATAAGAAGTGATCATGGTAGATAATTTGATAAACTAAAGTTTGATTTGTTTTGTGCAAAATATGGTATTTATCATAATTTTTCAGCTCCTAGCACTCCTCAACAAAATGCAGTTGTGGAACGTAAGAACCGCACTCTTGAGGATATGTCTAGGACAATGCTTTTAGAAAACAATTTGCCAAAAAGTTTTTGGGCTGAAGCAGTAAACACTGCAAATTATATTTTAAATAAATGTTTAATTCTCCCTATTTTAAAAAAGACTCCTTATGAACTCTTTAAAGGAAGAAAACCAAATATTTCATATTTCAAACCCTTTGGATGTACTTGGTTTGTTCACAACAATGTCAAGGACAATCTTGGGAAATTTGATGCACGTAGTGATGAAGCTATATTCATAGGATATGCTTCAAATAGCAAAGCTTATCGAGTATATAACAAACATACCAAAGTTGTTGAGGAAAGCATTCATATTATTTTTGATGAAAGCAATGATGGTACTTTGGGTGTGAGTTTTGCAGATTTAAATCTGAATCAAAGAGAAGATCACATTTCGGATGAAGAGGAATATCCTAAAGATCAAGACAAGAATATGTAGGAAAAGATTCAAGATCCCAAAGAAAATCCTCAAGACCTTGAAACACACCTTCAAGACCTTGAAATTGGAAACTGTGATAACATAACTCCACTTCAAGGGCTTGAAACTCAACTTCAAGGCCTTGAGATTGGAATAACAGGTAATACACAAAAGGTACCTGAATCTAGTCAAACATATGCAGCTCAACCTTCTGGATCTACTTCATTTGTCAAAAGAAGAAAAATTTAGCACTCCTCGTATCATCCACAAGAGAATGTGATCTCAGATCCAAATGTTGGAGTTCAAACTAGATCTAAAGTGAATAATTTAGGTTCCTTCTCCGCTTTTGTATCACTTGTCGAGCCAAAGAACTACATTCAAGCTCTTCAAGAACTAGACTGGATCATTGCCATGCAAAATGAATTAAATGAATTTGAGAGGAACAAGGTATGAACTCTTACTTCAAGACCAAAGCATCAATCATTTATTGGTACGAAATGGGTCTTTCGAAACAAATTGGATGAAAGTGGCAAAGTCATACGAAACAAAGCACGACTTGTAGCACAAGGTTATAATCAAGAAGAAAGTATTGATTATGAGGAGACTTTTGCTCCAGTTGTCAGGTTAGAAGCCATACGTATTCTACTTGCATTTGCATCTTTCATGAGAATAAAACTTTTTCAAATGGATATAAAATGTGCGTTTATAAACGGCTTCTTAGAAGAAGAAGTCTACGTTGCTCAACCTCTTGGTTTTGAAAATGATGAATTTCCAAATCATGTTTTTAAATTAGACAAAGCTCTTTACGGTCTAAAGCAAGCTCCTCGAGCTTGGTATGAAAGATTGTCTAAATATCTTCTTGAAAACAATTTCAAAAGAGGTTTGATTGATAAAACATTGTTTATCAAAACTAGAGGCAACGATATTCTAGTAGTACAAATCTATGTTGATGATATATTATTCGGTGCACTTATGATTCCCTTTGTAAGGAATTTTCAAATATTATGTGCAGGGAATTTGATATGAGTTTAATGGAGAGCTAAATTTCTTTCTTGGACTTCAAGTTACACAAGCAAAGAAAGAAATTTTTCTCAATCAAAGCAAGTATACTAAAGACTTGCTTAAAAAGTACAAAATGGATCAATCTAAGTTTGCAAAGACTCCTATGAGTTCAACACTTTCGCTAGATCATGACAAGAATGGTAAAAGTGTAGTACAAAAGGAGTATCGAGGTATGATCTGTTCATTGTTGTATGTAACTACTAGTCGTCCTGACATTATGTTTAGCGTGTGCATGTGTGCATGATTTCAAGCTGATCCTAAAGAGTCACACTTAATTGTTGTGAAAAGAATTTTTCGGTATCTCAATGGCACTAAGGATCTAGGGTTATGGTACCCACGTCAAAGCTCGTTTCATCTTACTGGCTATTCAGATGCAGACTTTGCAGGTTATAAGGTCGATAGAAAAAGTACTTCTAGATTTTGCCAATTCTTAGGGTCATCCCTAATCAGTTGGCACTCTAAGAAGCAAAATTTTGTTGCCCTATCCACAACTGAAGCCGAATATATAGCTGTAGGAGCTTGTTGTGCTCAAATTCTCTGGATTGCTCAACAACTTCGTGACCTTGGCTTTGACTTGAAAGGTATTCCTATAAAATGTGATAATACTAATGCTATTTCCATAACCAAAAATCCTGTGCAGCATTCAAGGACTAAACATATTGATGTAAGGCATCACTTCATACGTGATCATGTTGAGAAAGGTAATGTTTCGATTTCTTTTATCTCAACTAACTTGCAGCTTGCAGATATCTTTACCGAGCCTCTTCCTGAGGAACAATTTAATTTTATTAGATTGGAGCTTGGTATGTTGAACAAGGAAGAATTAACGTAGGGGGAGTAAACGAGTTTTAATCGTTCCTACGTATGCAACCCAATTGATGTTTTCAAGGGCCTTGAAATAAAATTCAAGGGGCCTTGAAACATATTTCAAAGGGTATATTAACTTTACGGATCTTGTAAGAATTAATATCTTTTAGATATTTTAATTCTTAAAATATTTTTAATAAATCTTTTGTTTGAAAAAGATTTAATTTTGGTTTTATAAGCTTGAATTTCTCAAAGATTTTGTTATATCTTGTTAAAAAGGACCTACCTTCTCTATGTTTTTATCCTTTCACAAGAAACCCTATTTCAAAATCTTTTGATTTCTTTCTCAAACTTTCCTCATGGCACCCAGAAGCAAGAGATTCTACTCCTCTATCTTCCAAAAAGAAAGTTGTTCAGAATTCTTCAATTACTAAAGAAGAAAAACCTTTTGAAGATCTGGATACATCTCCGACTACCGGTCTTCCCTCATCATGGTTCGTTAATTTTCAAGCTTCTGGATCTTGGCTTGATGGTTTTCACAATCGACCGCTCTATATGTGTGATTTGGTGGATACTGATTTTCTCGATACCCTCAAGATACCCTACATAGACAAGCTGAAGAGTTCGATTATCTGGAAAGTTCTAAACCCTGGAGATTTTTCTTTTCCACAACTCACGAGACTATTCTATGTTAATCTCACCACAAAAAGGGACAAATGATGCATTACTCTTGAATCTTCAGTCAAAGGTACTCCAATTTCACTCACTCCTTCTAAGTGAAAATTTTGGAATTCCTACAGATATTGTATTCAACTATCCTTCAAGATCAGAGAGTGTTCGTATTGCTGAGGACAATTTTCTGGTTCCAAATTCAACCTCACGTCAACTTACTCATACATCTCTAACCTTAGAGGCTAAAATAGTGTTTACCATACTGGTTCGATGTGTAGTTCCTCGTGCAAACTCAAGAGAGCTGCTGACTGATCAATCTCTAGAATTAATTCAATTGCTTATGTCTGATGTGGCCATAGATGTGCCTAATCTGATTCTCAACCATATGTTGCATTCTGTCAACTCTAAGAGATCTATTCCCTTGCCTTATGGAAATTTGCCGCCGAAGGTCTTTGATTATTACAGAATTGATACATCCTCTGAAGAAAGACAGTCTATTAACAACAAAATTGATGAGAATTGCTTAGAACGTCTAGGGATTGAGAAAACTCTTGCAGGAACATGGACTTTAAAAGGAAAAGGAGTTACTCAAAATCCAAATGAAGTAGTCAAACCTTCTCCTACTCCAAAAATCAGGTTAGAAGGTTGTGAAAAAGAAGTAGCTTGTCTCAATCGTGAATTGTGTGATTTTCAGCTTGACACCAAGAGGAGAATGAATACAAATTTTGAGCTGATAGCTACCATAAATGCTAAAGTCAATGAAATGTATTTGATGAATACTCTTACACTAACTACAATGGGAAGCATTTTGCCCATACTTGAAGATGTATCTAAACATACTCAAGAGCAGGTTGAGAATATGCTGATGAATTGTAAAAGGCGTGTACAGAATAAATAAATTTTGTATCCTACTCATGAAGAGCAAATGTTCTTGCCCAAAGTTGAGTATGAAGTAGTTAAATAGAGAAGAGCAGAAGAAAAGAGAAGACGTTTGGCAGCTAAAATGGATGATTGGCGTTATAAGAAAACTTCATCCAAATAAAAGAGGAAGTTCTATGAGGAGTTTTAAGCTGACTGGTTTTTTATATATGGTTTTTGAAAATATTGTTTTGGGTCTGTAATCGTATTTTAAGACTCCTTGCTTTGACTGTTTTTCTCCCTTGTTAAAAGAGAAAGGGGGAGAAACATGATCCGACATTTTGATATACTGCATTCTACATTTTTAGTTTTGAGATTTTGATATGCATTGTTAAACTAACAAATGCTGGTACGATAAAACATTTGTGTTGTCTTCCATCAAGGGGGAGATTGAAAACTCCACCTTGATTAAAATGGTTTACAGGTGTTGATGATGGAAGACTTCACACAAATGTAGTAGTTGGATATACTAACAATGTTTTGATTATATTTCTAGATATTTGGTTGGTTTGAATTCAGTGCAAGATTTATCTAAATGTCAAGGGCCTTGAAGTAGGATTCAAGGAAAAGGAAGATAGCACGTTCAAAAGGACGAACTCAAGGGCCTTGGAATTATAGATGCACGGAACAAGGATTCAAAATGAGTTGAAGATTTTATTGGAAGATTCGGTAACGGAAAGATCTCATCAACCAAAGATCTTATCAACCGAAGGAAGATCATATCAACCGAAGGAAGATCTCAACCGAATAATAGAGAATCTTTTCTAGAAGATTTTCTAAACAACAAACGGCAAAAATATATTCTCTCTCTCGATTCAACAGAAGACGAGAAGATCAAGGAGTTAAGGACTCAACATGTTCTCAGGAGCTGAAGACTTGCAACGTCTACCTTATCTCGAAACAAGAAATGATCTTCATGGAAAAGAAGATTCATCTTCAAATGTTCATCTCTACAACGGCTAGAAGACCTTTCCATAGAAGAGTATAAATGAAGACGATGGTTGAAGAAGAAAGACACACAAGCATACACAGGAAAACATCTTTACATCTTCAAGCAACCTAATCATCTTCATTCGTTGTTTTTCTTTCTCTCATTCACGCAAAAGCTTTATCCCCTTAGAGAGAGAAAACACTAGAGCTCCATTGGAAGATCTAAATAGTGTTATACTAGAATGTGTGTTACTCTGCGAAGTAACTAGGCTATTATAGCTAGGTTAAGAGTTGGAGCAAGATCGTAGCATTGGCTACATTGAGAGAAGAAGGGGATTTCTTCTAGTTTGTATCTAGGACTGTTTGAAGCTGATAATAGATAGTTAGATCCTACATATATACCCTGAGACGGAGAGTAGGCTATTTAGAGCCGAACTTCGTAAACATATTCTCGTGTCAATTTTTTTTATTCCGCACCATATGTAATTTATTGTGACTAACTTTGTTTTGCAGGAGCAAGAAGTAAAGGTCCTCGAAAAGAGTTTCAAAGCCCTTGAAATCAAAGTTTCACGAGAAGCATAGATTGACATCAAGGTCCTTGAAAGGAGTTTCAAGGCCTTGAGATTTGGTTTGCGAAAAGTTCCCATACTCTATTCAACCCCCCTTCCAAAGTATCATTTAACTTATTTATTTCACCTACCGGTTCTTCACATGTCATAATGAGACAAATGGTAGAGGCTTACCTCGAGTTTGGAGGATTCAATGAATGAACAACTCTAGATTACTCATTATGGCCAAGTACTACATCAGTCCTCCGCCTATTGGACTTCAATCAACCGATTGTCATGGCAATTTGTCCAACCAATACCCATGAAGATCCACCAACTCCTCACCCCAATGAAATCATTATGTTTGCCGATTTTCTCCCCTCTTTCTCTCCCTACTCATGGCATGGTTGCAATTAATAATGCATATTCCACTCAACCATCTATCATGCGAAACACTAAAGGTCCAAAAACTTCTCTTCCCTCAAGAACGGGAAAAGAAAATATCAGTGATCATTTCACTAGCGGACATCTTTCTTTGTCATTTCATCACCACAAGATATACCTCCAGGATGAAGTTCACAAGAAAGCACATATACCACACATGACCGAGAGATCTCCCACCCCACCAATGCTCGAGATGATGGTCATGCTAACATCGTTAGACCCGCTAGATCTATCAACAATCAACTCTCTAAACTCAAGTGATCTAGGCAAAAGTAGTCAACTTGATCAAAATCCATTCAAGTCAATATGCACAATCAAAATCTCATGTCATTTCCACACATATATCAACAGCTAAGCATCATTTCCACATTCATTCAAATAATTAGAACTTAATCAACATGCATCATCAAACAAGTAAACTCAAAATTCAGTCAATTTCCAAAATTTCACAACTTGAAGTTGGACTATCTTCTAAATGAAAAACTATAGAAAAGAGAAGAGAAGTCTTACCAAATGGATTAATTCTGAATCCAATCTATTATAGATGCAATGAGATTAAAGAAACCAAAATTTTTAAATCAAAGTGAAAATTTGTGTGAAAAACAAGATAGAGGAGGCGAAGGCGGTGAGATTTGAGAGGAATGGATGAAGGAATGAAGAAAGTGAGGTAGAAATTGAGTTTAGAGGTGATTTTGTGCTTTGATTTGAGAGATTGGAGTGTGTTTGATGATATTGGGATTTAATGGATTTGGATGAGAGGTTAATTGAAGAAGGCTATGAAATAGGTGGAGGAGAAGGAAAGGGTTTGGTCGGGTTTGATCATCTTACCCTTACCTTGGGCCAAAATTTGGCTAAACTCGGTCCACCAGACCAATGAGGATAGACTGAGTTTGGGACCACTTGGCCGAGTTTGATGCTCAATGGAAAAACTTGGCCCGAGTTGAATGCCTCGGTCCAAGGCTTGTTGAACTCGGTCCACTTGCCTTATGACCTTTCTTCATATCTTCATTCTTGGTTCACTTATCGAGTGTTCCTTCTCCAAATCTATCAAGTTTTGAAACTCAAACTCTCGATTCCAAACCATGTAATCCTAAGGATAATAACACACACAAAAACACCAAAACAAACATCAAGTTATTTAAACAAAAGCAACTAACACTAATGAGAGAAATCATATCAATGGGTTGTCTCCCATCAAGCGCCCTTTTTACGGTCTTGAACTCCACCTAACTCGTTCCTTCACTTAACCGGTTCAAGGTGAATGGAAGTTATCTTATCGTGTGGGATTTCTTCGTGGTACACCTTCTAGCCTTTGTCTATTCACTTTGAACGGTTCAACTCCTTCCTTGAAGATCTCAAATGCTTCATAAGGGTAAATTTTTCTTGATGTTGTAAGGTCATTGCCGCCTTGATTTAAGATTTTTTGGGAATAGTCTCATCCTTGAATTGAAAAGCAAGTTGGGATCTCCTTCTCGAAGCTCCTTAAGCACTAAGCGTTTGTCATGCCACTTCATGGTGTGCTTCTTATAGACGCGAGCGCTCTCTTAAGCATCTTGCCTTAGCTCTTCAAGCTCATGTACTTGGAGAAGCCTCTTCTCTACAACGTCTTTTAGGTCATAAATGAGCAATTTGATTGCCCAATAAGATTTATGATCTAGCTCTACCGGGAGATGAAAAGCTTTTCCGTAGACTAGCTTGTATGGTGTCATTTTGATGGGAGTATTGAATGCTGGTATATGCCTAAAAAACATCATCCAACTTCATAGACCAATGTTTCCTTGTTCTAGACACCGTCTTCTCCAAAATGGATTTTATCTATCGGCTTGACACTTGCACTTGGCCACTAGTTTGCGAATGGTAGGGTGTAGTAAAACTATGAGTGACCCCATACTTTCTCAAGAGTGAATCAAAGTTTTTATTGGTGAAATGCTTTACTTTGTCACTTATGATTGCTCTCACGGATCTAAACCTAGGGAAGATCACTTTATTGAAAACTTGATCACCATCTTAGAATCATTTTTTGGTGAGGCAATGGCTTCCACCCACTTTGACACATAGTTAAATGTGAGCAAAATGTAGAGATTGTTACAAGAAAGTGGGAATAAATCCATGAACTCTACTCCTCAAACATCAAAGATCTCTACTTCTTGAATATTGTTCAAGGGCATCTCATTCCTTTTGATATACTTCCAGTTCTTTGGCAAGCAACACATGCAATAAAGAAGTTTTTCACATCTCTACAAAGAGTATGCCAAAAGAATCCAGATTGTATAAATTTCCCATTATTTTTGGAGGAGCTAGCGTGTCCTCCACAAGTATATGAGTGGAAATGAGCAATGACGATTTAGCCTCGCCATCCATTATACACCTTCTATAGAGCCCACCCATACTTATTTCCACATTCAAGGCAAGGTTTTGAGAATAGAAAAGGAACATCTTGTATGCTCTCTACCAAGAAAATCTCTAGGGGTCTTTAGTGACAATGGACCTGAGGACTTGTCTTTTCATCTCAAATTCTATGTTCACTCTACTAAGGGTCTCTATATGATTTTCTTCCTTTATCATGTTGGAGAAGTCAATGTATATTGTATCTTCTTTAACATTTAAAGACATAGTCTCATTCTTCACATCTATGATGGCTCCGATGGTGGCTAGGAATGGTCTTCCCAAAATCACCGGAATCCTTTCATCTTTTTCCACATCAACAACAACCAAATTAACCGGCTAGACAAACTTCTCCATTTTGATGGATATGTCTTCAATGATCCCAATGGAGTTAAGAGAGGTCCTATCCGCAAAATATAGCATGTCTTGACCAGTTTTAGAAACCCCATATTCAACCTTTTATGCAATGAAAACGGGGATCTCACTAACACTAGCCCTAAGTCACAAAGTGCCTCCAATGTGTCATCTCCAATTTCAATTGGGACACTAAATGTACCGGGTTCTTCTCTCTTCACCATGGTCTTATTGTAAGTTGATGAGATAGGAAGATTCTTGTGTCATCTTGACTTCTCCATAATCATCTATCCTTATTTTGTCGAAAAGGGTCTACTTTAAGAATTTGTCATATGATGGCATGCCTTTCAATCCATCAATTATTGGGATGTTGATGTAGAGCTTACTCATCTTATCCATAAAATTCTCAAATTTCTTGTTGACGAGAGCTCTTGCTTGTAACAACCATGTTACACGATATCCTACAACCGCGCCTCGTCAACCCGCGGTCACAGCCCAGTATGGTCACGGTCACGGTAAGGCACGTAAGCCGGCCGAAATTTAGGCAAATTCTTTCTTTTCGTCTTCGTTAAGTTTCTACCTTACCTCAGTCTATGGGTTTGTGGAACCCCAAATCCCGAGACTCTTTCCTTCTCTTCTTACATTCCTACTTTCCCTTCCTTCCTTTCTTGTTCTTTCTCCTTCAATCTTCTTCCAAGTTAAAGTTGATGCCGAGGTTATTGTTATGGATAGCTGCAAGGTTGTAATAGCTAAGAACTCCTTTTTTGTATCCTCTGAATAAGAGAAGTAAGTTAGCCTTCCTTCATCCTCTTGTTTATATTCTTTCCTTGATTATGGTTCAATCAAGGAGTTATTCCTTCTCTTTTATTTACCTTAGTATTGGTGTGTGTATGGGAGAATTCAAAGTTGTGCCTTGTTGTTCTAGGAGAGAGATAGGTGATCGAGTGTGGATTTGTCGTTTGGGAGAAGATCAGTCGTGTTATGTAGTGTAGCCGCACTCGCGGCTATCAACCACACCCCGTTGTTTTTTGGTGTTGCCCCCTCGCGGTCTTCCTCTTCCGCCCCAACGGATCGTGTCGTGCCCCCAGAACTTCCTTCTCGTGCAGTCGTGGTTTACCTTCAGTTGTACCAACTTTTTGTACGTTAATTCTTCCTCTTGTCATTATAACTTAAGGATAGAATCGTGTTAGGTTAGAACTAAGCATGACAAGTTAGTATGTCAAATAGTGGTGTTGCGAGATGATTTTGAGGATTGAGCGCCTTAGGCGGCTTTCAGGATATTTTATGAGAATGTTGAATACGGTTGTGATGTATATGATCATGTGAGGATCGTTGAGACTAGAAGTTAGAATCTTCTAGTATGTTGGATAGTGGTTGATATGTGTGCCTTGATTTATCAGGCGTGTAGTATATTCTTGCGGGAATTTGAGAGTTGATTGAGAACTGGGAACACCTTGTGACATGTAAGTCCCTTTCGACTTACTTAGTTGACTTTTGTGTATTAGTATGACTGTAATAGTTTTTGTGTTTTATAATTTGTAACGATAAACTGGACTAGTATGACCATGTGTATTTATTGGCCCATGTGTATTATAACCGGGCAGTGATAACTTGTCCAATCAAAATGGGGTACTGGGAGGTTCTTTGCGACCATTCCAACAGGATTACGGGGAGGCGTAAAGGCCCCAGTCCGGTTGGTGAAAGGGGACAGAGGCGAGGGTTGGAGGATCCTCATGTCACAACCTAAGTTGAATTAGTAAAGTGAATCTCTTAATAAAAGATAATAACCGGCTTGTGAGCATGCTTGTGTCATATCTTGTGTAAGTGTTATGTGGTATTATTGTTCATCTAACATATGGAATATTGGCTAACGGTCTATACCGTGGTTGTAGATGTTTTGCAGGTTAGGGACGTTTCCGAGTGATCTGGTCGGGGTGGGCATCCGGGGTTCCCGTACAAGATAGGACATGTATGGTTCTTTATGTTGGTGGTGTTCAGAATCTGTATAGTCTTGATACTCGGTTGAGAGTCCTGTTTGTATTTTGGGTTAACTTCTAGCTTTTTATCTATTTCGTTTTTATATTTATTTGTGCCTTTTTGCAAAATCAAGTGAACTTGTTGTTAGGCTAGGGTCAAGACCCATTATGAGGACCTAGCCCGTACCATCCCGAGTTCAAAGGATTTGGGGTGTTACAAAATTGGTAACAAAGCCCTAGGTTGAAGACAATGGCACTTGCAATCTTCTCGGGGCCGAATAGATAAATAAACTGAAACCGAAAGGGGTCTGGGTTTTAAATGAATTTTGTTTAAACTTTGGGAATAGTCGGTTTGTGATAGAATATACGGGGAACCACCACTACTTCCATGTATCTAGGCAGCCTAGCTTGTATGTTGGATTGTAGTTATTATTTGGACTTGGATCATTATAATATTATTATGGTATTAGCTTAGCTATATACGTAGATATGTTATATCGCAAATGACCCGAATTAGAGCGGCATCTACTATAGGACGAGGTAGAGGTCGACCATCTCTTCCTCTGATAGTCCGAGGACGAGTAGGAAGACCTTCAGTAGCAAGAGGTCGGGGTCGAGTCCCCATTGTTGATTTTCTAGAGGCAAAGGATGTGATTGAGGAGTTCGCTGGAAGCGTGACACCTACATTTGGGAACGAGACGAATACCCTATCAGGATCACAATGGGCTCAGATATCTGGTTTAGGTCATATCTCGATGGGAGCAAAAAAATTTAGAGAATACATTCAATAGGTGGTGGATGCGGTGAGAAGGAGTGAGCGTATTTCAAATCAACCGGTACCTACGAGAGTTACTGAAGTAACGGAGAGAACTATTGAGATTATCGGGGCTCAAGAAGAGACAAGGGTACCGACGGCAGATATAGGTGGGTCAAGGAAAGGGCGATGATGTTACAATTGTGCCAATTATGATCATATTCGACCTAGCTGCAAGAAGCCACTAGTGACATGCTCCGCATGCGGCAGGCCGGGCCATCAGGCTATATTTTATTGTCAAGGTAAACCCCGGCTACACCCAGAGTTTTATTATGTAGGGGTTTAGGAAAGTGGACCAAGTCAATCTAGAGAGTTCAATGTTGATAGAGCCGATACGAGAGGGACCCAGGCACGAGTATTGGAGCTGAGAAATGAGGATCGGTCAGGAATGCCAAGGAAGAGACAACGGACTAGACCAGCCTGTATCGGTTTTGGAACTTCAGATATCGGACTTGGCCAGACACAAGGACACCCTAGTTATCAGTAGACGGTTTAGACCCCGGATAGAAGACGACGTTGTTATAACTGTGAAGGTTATGGACACATGCGGCCTAAGTGTAAGTGGTCACCAGTGACTTGATACACTTGTGGTAAGCTAGGTCACCGAGCTACTTTTTATCGTCAAGGAAATGCTCCCTTACAACAAGGTTCTTTCCTTGCCAACGTTGCAGCAGGCGGACAGAGACAACCTCAATACACTCAAGGACAACAACAACGGGTCCTAGATCATCTTTATAATCAAAGTTTCGCACCAGGACTGAGTAGTGGAAGAGGACGTGGTGGTGGCACCGTTGACAAGAGAGGTGTACATTTCAGAGTGTTCGAGTTGAGGAGCGCTGATGAGTTGGAAGCGCCAGCGACTATAAGTACCATTGAAATTAATGGTTTACCTATTAAAGTTCTTTTTGATACGGGTGCTACACACTCATTTATTTTTGGCACTTGTGTTGAGAGATTGGCCTTATATATAATAGAGGGGAGACCCTTTATTATAGGGTTGCCCGATGGGGGTAAGTTAGAGATACCCGGGAAGTTCATGATTGTCCTATTTGTTTGGGAAATCGTGACCTTTTAGTAGATTTTTGTGTCATGTACTTAGCACATGAGGAAATCATCTTAGGGAGGGATTGGATGGATCTTCATGGTGTAGTTTTTGACATCGATAAGAGGACCGTGACGATCAATACAATGTCAGGACAAGTAGAGGTATTTATAGGTTGGGACCTCAAAAACACTAGTATAGTCATCGGTATGGTCCAAGTTGTGAGGCTGATTGTATAGTATTGGAAACTTTTGGTGTTATACTAGGAAGGAAGGTAAGAGTTCCACATTTGAGGAGACCGGTGGTGTGTGATTACGCCGACGTGCTTAGCAACCTACCAATCAACCTCCATAGAGGAGTGTTGTTTTGGACGTCAGCATCTCGTTAAAATCGGGTATGAGACCAATATTGGAAGCACCAAACATCATTAAATCTACTAAGGTACTTTAGTGGATGGAATCGTTGGAGGAATTGGTTGGGAAGGATTTCATACACTCTAATGTTACTCCATAAGGCACACCGGAACGGTGGTAGCGAAGAAGGATGGACCGATGAAGTTATTCATCGACAAGGGAGAACGACATAAAGTGACTATCAAGAACAAGTATTCTTGGAGTGTGGGAACAGCTGCATAAGACTGTGTTGTTCCATAATCGATTTATGGACAATTTGTTAACAATTGAGAGTGCAAGAGCAGGACAAATCTAAGTTGGCCTTACGGACCACGTATGACCACTATGAGTTTGTAGTGATTCTATGCGGGCTCCCAAATGTGCCCGCCGTCCTTATAAAGTTGGTAAATGGAATCTTCGTCGACTTCTTAGATCAGTTGTAGTGGTTTTCATTGACGAAACCCTAGTGTATTTTGAGAACAAAAGGGAGCATGCATGACATTTGAGAACAATACTACAAGTTCTATAGGATAGAGAGTTATACACTAAACTCTCTAAGTGCGAGTTCTGGAAGCCTGAGGTGGCCTTATTAGGTCACGTAGTTTCCACGGAGGGGATCAAGGTTGATCCGGAGAAGATAAAGTCTGTATAGGCTTGGCTACCTCCGAAGAATGTTAAGGAAGTGCGCAATTTCGTAGGACTGGTGGGATACTACTGCCGGTTTGTGGAAAGGTTTTCTGTAATTGCCCGACCACTCACATGTCTGTTGAAGAAGACTACTCAGTTTGTATGGTCTGAGCCGTGTACTCCGAGTTTTGAGGAGCTGAAGAGGAAATTGACCTCTCCTCCTATTTTAGCACAGCCAGAAGTCACAGAGAACTTCGTAGTCTATAGTGGCGGATCCCGGTTGGGTTCGGGGTGCGTTTTGATGCAACAAGGTAGTGTTATTTCTTATAAATCTAGATAGTTGAAGACGTATGAGGAAAATTGCAGATTCATGACCTCGAGTTAGCTGTAGTGGTAAACTCCCTTATGATTTGGGCAGAATAATTTGTATGGAGTTTCATGCTAGAACTTTGCAAACAATAAGAGTTTGAAATATATATTCACTCAGCGGGAGTTGTATAACTACTAGAAAGATGGATGGAATAGATCAAGAATTTTGATCTCAAGGTACTGTACCATCCGGGAAGGACAAATGTAGGTCACCGAAGGCCTTAGCAGGAAGACGCCTCGAGAGAAGGCGATACCTCAGTTATAGAGAGATCTAGCATGACTAGAGCTAGAAATTCGGATTCCGGACACGGACATCCACCTTTTCCACCCTAGAGAGGTTATCTGATCTGTTGAGAAGAAACAACAGAACCAAGGACTCCTTTTCTGAATCCTCAGAAGAAGAGTAGTAAGTCAGCCTTCCTTCATCCTCTTGTTTTTATTCTTTCCATGAATATGGTTCAATCAAGGAGTTCTTCCTTCTCTTTTCTTTACCTTAGTATTGGTGTGTGTATGGACAAATTCAAGTGAAACTCCACTTTGATTATATAATTGTACAGGTGATGATGATGGAAGACTTAAACAAAAATGAAGTAGTTTTATACACAAACAATTTAGTGATTATATATCGAGTTGCTTGGTTTGGTTTGGTGGTTTGTATTGAATGAGTGCAGGTTTTGAAAGACACTTCAAAGGACCTTGGAAGACCTTCAAATCGGATGCAAGGAAAGACAAGGAGTTTCGAGTGATTAAAAGACGGAGGCCTTGAAATTCATTTCAAAGGAACAAAAGACGTCAAGGTTGCACGCTAAAGGAATTCAAATCACTTATCCAACAAAGCGCAAAAGAAAATCTTCCAGGAAAGATTTTCTCAACAAGAAGATATGATTGAGCGAAGATCTCAACCGACCAATGAAAGATCTTGCAATGTTCAACAACCAAAAAGCACGGAGAACCTCTCTGGTTCGCTCCAAACGGTGTGTGCAAGCTTTAAATTTATAACCCTAGATGTATGCCTAAAACAATGATGCGAACCCGCAGTGTACGGATCAATCGCAGTAAAAGCAAGAAATTCCAGGGGTCGATCACAGGGACTTAGGTGAAACGAAGCAAGTATAAGTTGTCAATGTAATTACTAACCACAAAAGCGATTAAAACAATCAAAGATGATAAAAGTCAATTAAGGAAATATGCAATTCTAGGGATTAAAGCATCTAGTTGTGGTTCCAACTCAAGATCTAAAGATAAACGGACAAAGCTGAGATTTTTGCATAGGGAAGGTGTTTCTAAAGTAGAATAGATTACCGGGTAAGTCTCACAACTCACAATCCCAAACCGCAACTCCTATTACCGGGTAAGTCTCAAGGAATTAAGGTAAAGAACTATAACCTCAAACTAATACACCATCTAAGGGAATAGAATCAACATTTACCGGGTAAGTCTCAGGCTAACTCACAAAGATGGAATGAAAGCACACTCAAACCCGAATAAAAGATGAACCTTTATTACCTACACTTATGATCATGGGTAAACAAACAAAGGAATTACCGGGTAAGTCTCATCCTAGGCTTGCATTGAACCAGGAAAGGTGTAATAAGAATAGGATTTGGCAAACTCTAACACTTAACTCTCAGTTTCGGATCAGAAAGGTCACCTCGGTCAAACGAATTCCACCCCGGCCGAGATGTTCATCGACAGAGCGAGATGTTCTAGGGTTAAGGATAAAGACTCGATCTTTCAGGGTCCTACTGAAATTTAAGGTTATTCTATCATTGTTTTTCCCACAACCTTCAGCCAATCACCCCAGAATCACACAAAGAAATTAGCCACTCATCATTATGAAAGAAATAATCAAATATATGGGAAGAAAGTGAATACTTGAACAAGAAGAACTGAATTGAAAGACTTCAATAACTGAATCAAATATCACTCAAACAAGCGTTCCTTGGATCACAATCCAACTAGACATTCAACAAGAAGGGAATCTAAGAGAATCTTACAAAACCCTTAACAAAAGCTATAAAAGCTATCAACTTTCTTCCTTCAATCTTCCTTCAACCTTCAAAAAGGTTCTTCAATCTCCCAGCTGTTGTATGCGGCCTCTTGCCGTTAGCGGGTCTTCGATTTGTGGAAAATCCAACCCTTTTTTTATAGGAAAATTGCCTCCCAAAGATAAAAGATCTTAGAAAGATATTTTCCCATGAAATAAGTAAAATATATTAGCTAAATTATCTTCTTCCTTCCAGAAATCCAGCCTAAAAATATAAGATCCTCTTTCCAGACTTAAAAGATCTCAGCCAAATAAAATATATCTTCGCCGCGTCCCAAGTGTTTGCCTCGGTTGGGGCGATCCTCGAAATCACCTCGGTCGAGATGGTACTGTAGCAGACTGAGGTAGCTCTAAACTGAATGTGAAATCTCTCAAATCTGGTCCAAAGTAAATCTCTAATCCATTTCCATGCTTTCTGGATTCTTCCTTAAGCTCCTGAATGTAACTCTTATGACTCCTTAGCTCCTTTTTGATGCAAAACGTGCCATTTTACCTACGATTACAACGAAACTTGGTGTAGACCTCGATTCCTGCAAAGGTAGATGAAACGACAATATAATCACATAATATACATCCAAACATCCAGATTATTGAAGATAAAACGTCTAAACAAGTCCCAAAATATGGACTATAATTCATGCTATCAAAATACCCCATACTTAGCCCTTGCTTGTCCCCAAGCAAGTTCCAAATCTAAAATACAAGGTAGAATGGATTATAAGTCATACAAATCAATGAAAAGTCTTTCAAAACATTTTAGTGGTGTGCTCCGCTCATAGATCACTCTAAGAGAATTCTTCATGGAATTTAAAATCAAAATATGATCAAAACATTTTATAAATATAAGAAAGTTGTTCATCTTTGCATAAAATCATAGAATGCATAATAAATCATTATTATCGAAATTAATCATGTATAATCCAGTTTAAACCACCAAGTCAATCAACGAGCACGAGGTCTCAAGGTCTTTTCAAATAAAAGGTCAAAGAAACGTGTGAGGGTGGGATGTATATATGGAATGTGGTGCTAGAATCCGGGAAAAGGATCTTCACTTCACTTTCTTTTGCTTTGAACTTCACATCTTCCACAATAAGCTTTGCTTATTTTCACTTTTTTTACTTTACTTTTTGGGATGCATGGATAGAGGTGCACAATAACCGATGCCTAGGAGATCAGCAATCATCAATTTCTCGAGATGCCTCAAACCCTTGATGCACATACCATGACCCGTTAGGAATATCGCTCAATCCGACTTTGGTAAGACACAAACACCCGGCTATGTGAATGGTGTCGAGTTACTCATCATCATGATTGAGTTCCCCAAACCTATTTGTTACTTTTTAACTTTCAGCCAACATCTCAACTTTTCTTTCACTTGCTTTTCACTTTTCCTTGCTTCCAAATTCCCGGATAGGTAAAGGGAGGCAAATATGTATATGAGGGGCTAAGCATGATCAAGAGGAAGAAGAGAAAAGAATGAAATGTCTTGGTCTTTCCAGGAAGAAAGTGAGAGAACTTACAATGTGGTGTCAACCTTCAAATTCAACATAATTTGGATAAAAACAAAGTATTAAACATGCCATAAATTTCAAACAAAGCATTTAGCAGCTTAAATATATTATAAAACCTTAAAAACACATAACGATTTCAAAACCAGTCAGCAAACAAAATCATCATTGAGGTCATATCTAGATAAGAAGCACAAAAATCGTTTCGAAAACTCTCTCAGTTAAACCACCTCGGTCGAGATGTTCTAAGTCAAGCGAGGTGAATCACCTCGTTTGGTCAGAGTCACATCGGTCGAGGTCAATAAATTTTTTTTTCAAACCAGTTTTTGACGTTTTTCTCAATCAAATAACATGTATGCATGCATGTAATCTCAGATAAACACATAGAGCATAATAAGATCATAAATATCCATCAAAGTAGCATACAATCATCCGCATAAGTGATTTAAATACATACCCGCATACCCCATACTTGGAACGCATTGTCCCAATGGGTCAAAATAAGTCTAAGAAAACAGAATACTCACCGAATAAAGCTGAGCTACATTATAAATAAATAAAGAAGTCCTGCAAGCTCTAATCACAGTCCCGTGGTGGTGGTGGTGGCACGTATGGGTGCTGAGATGGGTCGAATGGGTAGCCCATGATATGCTGAAACTGAATCTCAGCCATCTTGTGCTGATAGTGCTGTCTCTCCTGCATCTCTCTCATATCAAGGGACAAGGCGGCGTAGGAGTCGATCATCTAAGCTGTCAGATCATCGATCCGGCGGTGAGCTGTTGGATCTCTCTGTCGGCGGGGTCTACGCCTAGCAGGTCATGGTGGTGCAGGTGCATCCTCCTCTGCCTCCTCCTCGTCGAGGTCAATGACTGGCACACTAGTCCCAGCTGTATCTGTGCCAGTATCCATGGCAGCACCGCCATCCTCATCCTCATCAGCCTCCTCCTCAACCTCCTCATCAGCCTGCTCTTGAGCTACTGCTGCTGCATCTCTGGCGTCCTCCATAAGTGGAATCCATGCGGTGTACCAGTAGTGTGGGTCATAGACGGAGAACTGAGCTGACCATCTAATCCCCTGAGGCGCAGTCTGCCCCCAAGGCAGCGCCACATATGGCGTGGTAAGTCCACGAGGAACCAGTATCCTCCTAGTGATCATCTCCTAAAGCCCGAGCGGCTTGGCAGCCGCCACCATAGTGCATGCACTCAGATCAAGGTCCATGTAACTCGCGATGTGAGTCACTATCCCTCCGCAACAGATGTCTCCCTTCGCCTTGATCCTGTGCAAATCCTTCGCCAGCATCACTCCAAAATCAGGTACTCCTCCGGTCACCATGCAGTAAAGACTCAGAAGCTCACCCTGTCTGATCTTCTGGGGCATCTCAGTACATGCCGGAAGAGTCTTGCTAAAGATCTTGTGAGCAAGTCTAAAAGCCGGGTGGAAGACAATCCGCTCCATGGAATCACCAGGTGTCCACCTATTAGCGTGCTCAACTACATGAGCAATCTGTCCCCAAAACTCTCAAGCTACAGCTCGAGATGGAAAGTCAGCAACTGTGGGGGCTGGGAAGCCAAAAATGCCCCTGTAGTGGTCCATAGGAACTAGATAGTTCCGGTTCATCAACCGGTACTTGATGGCGCGCTCGGTAGGCAAATAGGTGACGGAGCTAACAAACTCCAGGGTAGGCTCAAGGTAAGCTGGAGCTCTAATCTCAGTAAACTGCTCCAGTCCCACCATTGATATCATCCGCCTCAGATCACCGTCTAAGTGGAGGCAGTCAAACGCAGAAATGTCCAAAGACCGTGGTGCAATGACTAGACGTGCCGCTATGCGGTCATAGTCTACCTGGTGACGCTCGTAGATCACCGGCCTAGAGCGGCGTGAAGAAGAAAAAGGAGAAGGAGAAGATTTGTCTCTCAAAACAAGCTGCCTGTCAGAACTCATTTTCTGCCCACTGTCAGACCACCTCGGTCTCTCTGACAACTCTCAAAAACACCTCGGCCGAGGCACAGGCCGACTGGACCGAGGCGAAGTGCTGTGCGATCTTTGTTCTCGAAAATCCAGTTCTTTTCCCCCAATATCACTACCAATTGTTCCTATGGGGTACTTAATCCCTTTTTCAGCACAATGCAGGGGCAACCAAAGCCCAAGTCGAATGAAATCAGTGGAAGAAGAGGGAGTTAGGGTTTTTTCGAATTTACCCCAAATTTGGTCGATTCGGTGCGTTTTTACTGCAGATTGTTGCAAATCGATCGTCTATTCTTTTCTTGCAGTTTGGAGTGAGAATCGTCGAAAACGAGCGAAAAATGAAGAGCGAGGTGGATTTGGGCGTTTCGGTCGAGAGGGTGAGAGAGGGAAGAGAGAGAAATCTCAGCCCCCTTTTATACCCTTTTTCTGAAACTGATGTCACCTCGGACGAGATGGTCTCGACTGGACCGAGGTGGATCTTCAGTAACCCTAATCTCCTCGGTTTTCTCAAGAATTATCTCGGTCGAGGTGCTGTGACAGCAACCGAGATGTGTCTCAGTCAAACTCCGTCTTCTCAAATTCTCAAACTTTTTTCCTTCCAGTGTTGCTCATGGGTTGTATTCTTTCCTTAGATGTCACATGTTGTCTGTCCAGGACGCCAAAAACAAAGCAAAGCAAAGCAAAAGCAAACTATCTAAAGCTAGACTAGAAAAAGGGAAAAAAAAGCAATAACTTGGGTTTCCTTCCAAGAAGCGCTTGATTTAAGGTCGCTAGCTGGACCGTACGGTGTCCCTAAATGAGGTATAGTGGTGCAACCTCCTCAACCGGGATTTCCGGTTTGTATTTCTAAGCCTATGACCATTGACCTTGAAACTACCACTTGTTTCTCCCCAAATCTCAACTACACCATAAGGAAAAACATGTTTCACAACATAAGGTCCGGTCCATCTAGATTTCAACTTACCTGGAAAGAGGCGGAGGCGGGAGTTGAAGAGTAGAACTAAGTCTCCTTCTTTGAGCTCCTTAGGAATGATACGCTTGTCATGCCATTTCTTCGTCCTTTTTTTTATTGGGATTCTCATAAGCGTTCAACCGCAGCTCCTCCAGCTCATTGATATCCAATAGCCGCTTCTCACCGGCTTCCTTGATGTCGAAGTTCAACCATTTGATTGCCCAATATGCCTTGTGTTCTAACTCAACGGGCAAATGACAACACTTCCCATATACCAAATTATAAGGGGTGGTACCAATGAGAGTCTTGAATGAGGTCCTGTAAGCCCAAAGAGCGTCATCTAACTTCATGGCCCAATCCTTCCTCGTCCTAGAGACGGTCTTCTCCAAGATCGCTTTGATTTCTCTATTTGAGATCTCGAGCTGTCCACTAGTTTGAGGGTGATAAGGGGTTGCTACCTTGTGGGTTACCCCATACTTAGATAGAAGTGCCTTAAACTTCCGGTTGATGAAATGTGTCCCTCTATCGTTGATGATGATGCGTGGAGTCCCAAAACATGGAAAGATAGTCCTATTAAAGAACTTCACAACCACTATAGCGTCATTAGTGGGAGAGGCAATGGGTTCAACCCATCTAGAGACGTAGTCGACGGCTAGGAAAATGTAGAGGTTTCCTCCGGATGATGGGAAAGGTCCCATGAAATCTACTCCCCATACATCAAAGATTTCAACCTCCTGTATGTTGTTGAGTGGCATCTCATTCCTTCTAGATAAGTTCCCCGTTCTTTGGCATGCATCACAAGAGACAACAAACGTTTGCACATCCTTAAATAATGTAGGCCAAAAGAAACCGGAACGTAATACCTTAGCGCATGTCTTGTTGGCGCTAGCATGCCCTCCACAAGGAAGCGAGTGGCAATGCCGTATGACACTAGTAACTTCATCTTCCGGAATGCATCTCCGAAGCATCCCATCCGAACCTCTCTTGAATAGTAGAGGTTCATCCCAATAGTAATGGCGTACATCTTTAAAGAATTTCTTTATTTGAGCGTACGTCAATCTGGGTGGTATTTCCTGGCAAACAAGATAATTAACAATGTCAACATACCAAGGTCCTTTATTATCAGAAGTTTGGTGGAGAAAGTGTTCCACCAACCGAGGATGAATGTCAGAAAAGGGAGTAAGAAGTTTGTTATTCTCAGTTTACATCATCTCGCTTTCGACCTTGGTCGAGGTGCAGAATGGGTGACCGAGGTGTTCTTCAGTCACCTCGCTTGTTCCAGAAAGTGCCACGGTCGAGGTACTGCAACAGGGACCGAAACTGGAGATTTTCTTCTCCTGGATTAGTTTCTCAAATTTAGCTCCTGGATCTTCTTCCAGTGCTTTTAAGCTCCGTATATCTGCATTACAAGAAGCATCTATACCTTCCTCCATTAAGCTAAAGCTAATAACTTTTTCAAGTGGATCATTAATAAGGATAGAGCTCACCAATTCTCTTGATTCTTCTTCATCATAGATGTTGAAGATATCATCTCCTAGCTGCTCTCCTTTCATTGCAGCAAGCAATAAAAACTCCACTTCATCTCCGCCAATGTTGAATTTCAACTTGGCGTTTTTGCAATCCACATTGCAACCCGAATTGGTTAGAAATGGCCTCCCGAGAATGATAGTAACGGGATAATTTGCGGGAATGTCAAGTATAACAAAGTCTATAGGTAAATAAAAGTTACCTAACTTAACCGGAACGTCTTCCAAAATGCCCACGGGATGGGTAATGGAGCGGTCCGCCATGTATAGCCGTATCTTCACCGGCTTGGGCTCTCCAAGGCCGATCTTTACACATAATTCCAGCGGGATGATGCTCACGTTGGCTCCTAGATAACACAATGCCTTACAAGTGACATCCCCAACTTGAATGGGAATGCAAAATGAGTCGGAATCTCTCAATTTAGGCGGCATCTTCTTCTTCATGCATGATTTGAATAAGCCCCGAGGATTTAGATGTCATCCTTACTTCACCATAGTCTTCCAACTTCCTCTTCCTTGATAGAATTTCTTTCAAGAACTTCCCATAGGCGGGCATCCCTAGAATAGCATCAAGGAAAGGGATATTAATATGTAGTTTATTCATCAAGTCAAGAAACTTACTAAAATGCTTGTCTAGATGTGCTCTGGCCCTTGACTGGGGAAATGGAAGTGGTGGTTTATATGTAGGAGGTGGAACATAAACTTCAGTTTTGTCCGACGCTCTTTGAGGCTCCACCTCGGTTGGCATCTCGGCCGAAGTGTTCTTCGTCGTTATTATCATGATCTGTCCCTTGGGGTTGCTCTTTGTCCTTGCTGGGAGCTTCCCTGGATCTCTTGGCGCTTCATTCGCCTTGTTAAGGAATTGTTGTTCCAAGGCTTTTTGTGCCTTTAAAAATGAAGTCATGGATGTCTCCATAGAGTTGAGCTTGATCAAGATGGCCTCCAGCACCGCATCTTTCTTTTCCGACTGGGATGAACTTGATCCAGGCTCCTGGCTCTTTAATGGAGTGGAAGAAGAAGAAGAAGAGAGGAAAGGATTAGAGGAGTCATTCGAATTGGAGTTAGAGTAAGAGTTACCCGAATTTTGATCGTTTGTCCTCCAATTGTTGTTGTTGGATCCTCTATTATTGTTGTAGTTGTTGTTCTGGGAACCGTTGTTGTTGTTCCGGTAACCATTGTTGTTCCTTGAACCTTGATATCTTTCATCTTCTTTCTTGGTTTGAGCCATCAAAACTTCCTTCAATTGTTTCACATCAATCTTCAAAGATGTGAGTTGATCGTTGTTCGGTGGAGCTTCTTGAAAGTTAACTCTTTTAACTCCACCTTCAGCTCCTTGGTGGGAGTATTTCTCCATGTGCAAAGCTTGCTTCTCTATGAACTCCCAAGCTTCGTCAATCGGCATGTCCATGAACGTGCCGTCGGATAGTAGTTGGAGGTTGAACTGGGTGTTTCCGTCCAGCCCTTTGAAGTATATCTCCAGCAACTCTATCTTTGGAATCCCATGATGTGGGCAATCCAAAAGGATGTCTTTAAATCTCTCCCATGACTTGGACAAACTCTCCTTGTCCTTCATGATGAATGCATTGATCTTCCCTCTCATTTCAGTGGTCTTTGAGGGGGGAAAGAATTTAGTCAAGAACTTCGTCGTCATCTCCTCCCAAGTACTGATCTTTCCGGGAGGAAGAGATTGATACCAAGTAAGTGCCCTATCTTTCAAGGAGAAGTAGAAACACCTTAGCTTGTAGTTGTTATTTTCTACTCTTGAAGGTCTCAAGGTCTCCATCAAGATCTCATAGTTTTGCAGATGTTGATGCGGAGATTCCTTCTCTAGTCCTCCAAACTGACATTGCCGGATCATTGAAAGAACTTGCGGTCAAAGATCATAATCATGCTCCGCTGGATCACCTAGGTTGACTCCTAGACACCTCAGCTGTTGATTGGGGTCCATCCTTTGCCCTAGGGTCAGTGGAATACCTGCAAAAAGAGCATCTCGGACTGGTATCCGAGGTGGAAGTACTTCGGCCGGGGCAACAGGAACTGGGTTCTGCCTCGGTCGAGGATCTGGAATAGGGTCTTGCCTCGGTCGAGGATCTAGGTTCGATCGAGGTAGATATTGGTCCTTTAAAGTCTCCATATCTACTTCGATCGCTTTCATCCTTGCGCGAGTTTCTTCCTTTTCCAGTCGTAATTCTTCTTTACTGAGGCGTAGTTGTTCCGATGCCTCCTTCAATTCGGCTTCAAGATCGCGATTCTCTTGATTGGCCATCTTCGCTTCTTTCAAGCGTCTTTTGTATGTCTTTTCTGGTTCGGGATCGTAGGGAACGATTTCCTTCCCAGCGCGGGTACTTCGCATAAACTAAGAAAAAGAACCTGCGAAAGTCACTCAAGTAGAGTGGTAAGTAGAAACAGGGGCAAACACCCCGAAAGACAACCGCAACCGGCTCGGTCTAGACCAAGTCCCCGGCAACGGCGTCAAAAACTTGTTCGCTCCAAACGGTGTGTGCAAGCTTTAAATTATAACCCTAGATGTATGCCTAAAACAAGGATGCAAACCCCCAGTGTACGGTTCAATCGTAGTAAAAGCAAGAAATTGCAGGGGTCGATCACAAGGACTTAGGTGAAACAAAGTAAGTATAAGTTGTCAATGTAATTACTAACCACAAAAGCGATTAAAACAATCAAAGATGATAAAAGTCAATTAAGGAAATATGCAATTCTAGAGATTAAAGCATCTAGTTGTGGTTCCAACTCAAGATCTGAAGATAAGCGGACAAAGCTGAGATTTTTGCATAGGGAAGGTGTTTCTAAAGTAGAATAGATTACCGGGTAAGTCTCACTACTCACAATCCCAAACGGCAACTCCTATTACCGGGTAAGTCTCAAGGAATTAAGGTAAAGAACTATAACCTCAAACTAACACACCATCTAAGGGAATAGAATCAACCTTTACCAGGTAAGTCTCAGGCTAACTCACAAAGATGGAATGAAAGCACACTCAAACCCCAATAAAGGATGAACCTTTATTACCTACACTTATGATCATGGGTAAACAAACAAAGGAATTACCGGGTAAGTCTCATCCTAGGCTTGCATTGAACAAGGAAAGGTGTAATAAGAATAGGATTTGGCAAACTCTAACACTTAACTCTCAGTTTCGGATCAGAAAGGTCACCTCGGTCAAACGAATTCCACCCCGGCCGAGATGTTCATCGACTGAGCGAGATGTTCTAGGGTTAAGGATAAAGACTCAAGCTTTCAGGGTCCTACTGGAATCTAAGGTTATTCTATCATTGTTTTTCCCACAACCTTCAGCCAATCACCATAGAATAACACAAAGAAATTAGCCACTCATCATCATGAAAGCAATAATCAAATATATGGGAAGAAAGTGAATACTTGAATAAGAAGAACTTAATAGAAATACTTCAATAACTGAATCAAATATCACTCAAATAAGCGTTCCTTGGATCACAATCCAACTAGACAATCAACAAGAAGGGAATCTAAGAGAATCTAACAAAACCCTTCACAAAAGCTATAAAAGCTATCAACTTTCTTCCTTCAATCTTCCTTCAACCTTCAAAAAGGTTCTTCAATCTCCCAGCTGTTGTATGCGGCCTTTTGCCGTTAGCGGGTCTTCGATTTGTGGAAAATCCAACCCTTTTTATAGGAAAATTGCCTCCCAAAGATAAAAGATCTTAGAAAGATATTTTCCCATAAAATAGGTAAAATATATTAGCTAAATTATCTTCTTCCTTCCAGAAATCCAGCCTAAAAATATAAGATCCTAATTCCAGACTTAAAAGATCTCAGCCAAATAAAATATATCTTCGCCGCGTCCCAGGTGTTCGCCTCGGTCGGGGCGATCCTCGAAATCACCTCGGTCGAGATGGTACTGTAGCATACCGAGGTAGCTCTAAACTGAATGTGAAATATCTCAAATATGGTCCAAAATAAATCTCTAATCCATTTCCAAGCTTCCTGGATTCTTCCTTAAGCTCCTGAATGTAACTCCTATGACTCCTTAGCTTCTTTAGCTCCATTTTGATGCAAAACGTGCCATTTTACCTACGATTACAACGAAACTTGGTGTAGACCTCGATTCCCGCAAAGGTAGATGAAACGACAATATAATCACATAATATACATCTAAACATGCAGATTATTGATGATAAAACGTCTAAACAAGTCCCAAAATATAGACTATAATTCATGCTATCATCTCTCAAGAATTTGTTATCGTCACAACAAATACGAGAAGATTAAGGAGCAGAGAGATCAACGTGTTTTCAGGAGATGAAGATCCTTAACGTCTATCTTATCTCAACCAAGAAGCGATCTTCATGAAGAAGAAGAATCATCTTCAAACAGTCATCTTTCCAAAGGCTAGAAGACCTCTCCATAGAAGGCTATAAATGAAGATGGCGATTGAAGAACACATAGAAGCTTACACGGAAACATCAATAGTCTTCAAGCGATCCAAAACATCTTCATTTGATCAAATAGTTTTCTTTCTCTCTTTCACTAAAAGAGTTATCCCCTAGAGAGAGATAAAACTAGAGAGCTCCATTGGTATATCTAAAAAGTGTTATATCGAGTGTGTGTTAATCTACGAAGTAACTAGGCTATTATAGCAAGATGACGAGTTGGAGCTAGATCGTAGCATTAGCTACAGTGAGATAAGAAGGGAATTTCTTCTAGTTTATATCTAGGACTCTTTGAAGCTGATAATAGATAGTTAGATCCTAAGGCCATACCCTGGGACGAAGAGTAGGCTATTTGAGCCAAACTGCGTAAACATATCCTCGTGTCGATCTTTTACATTCCGCACTTTATCTTGCTTTATTGTGACTAACTTTGTTTTGCAGGAATACAAAGTCAAGGCCCTTGAAAGTTGTTTCAAAACCCTTAAAATCAAAGTGTGTCACAAAGAGCTTAGACTAACATCAAGGCCCTTGACATTGGTTTCAAAGTCTTGAGATTGGTTTTTGCGAAAAGTTCTCATACTATATTAAACACCCCTTCTAGAGTATCTTTTATCCTTTTTATTCACCTAACGGTTCTTTATCAAGGTTGTGACTTGGAGTTCTAAGAGAGAGAGATAGGTTATCAAGTGTGGATTTGTAATTTGGGAGAAGAGCAGTCGTTAACTTTGTTGTAGCCACACCCACGGGTTTCGTCCACCACCCCCGGTTCTTTTGTGTTGCTGCCCTCGCGACCTTCCTCTTCCGCTAGAACGGATGGTGTCACCACTACCACGGCTTCTTTCTCTTGTAGTCGCGGTTTACCTTAAGTCGTACCAACTTCTTGGTATGTTAATCCTTTCTCTTGGCATATTAGCTTAAGGATATAATCGTGTTAGGTTGGAACTGAGCATAACTAGTGAGTATGCCAGCTAGTGGTGGTGCGAGATGATTTTGAGGATATTTTATGAGAATGTTGAATATGGTTGTGATGTATATGATCATTTGATTATCATTGAGACTAGAAGTTAGAATTTTCTAGGATGCCGGATAGTGGTTGATATGTGTGCCTTGATTTATCAAGTACGGAGTATATTCGTGGGGGAATTTGAGAGTTAATTGAGAACTAGGATTACCTTGTGACAAGTAAGTCCCTTTGGGCTTACTTAGCTGACTTTTGTGTGTTAGTATGAGTGTAATAGTTGTTGTGTTTTATAGTCTGTAACCATAAACTGGACTAGGACTACCATGTGTAGTTATTGGACCAAGTGTATTATAATCGGGCAGTGACAACTTGTCTAGTCAAAATGGGGTACTGGAGATTCTTTGCAACCATTCCAACAAGATTACGGGGAGGTGCATCGGCCCCAGTCCTGTTGGTGAAAGGGGACATAGGAGAGGGTTGGAGGATCCTCGTGTCACTACCTAAGTTGAATTAGTAAAGTGAATAACTTAATGAACGATAATAACTAGCATGTTGTAAGCATGCTTGTGTGGTATCTTGCTTATGTGTTGTGAGCTATTATTGTGATTTTAATATAGGAAAAATGACCAAGAATAATACCAACTATAAGGCGTGAACCAAAAATAATACAAACTTTAAAAATTACTAGTTGGCATATAAACTATTTCATATTAAACCAATTTTTATATGAGGTGAAGTTATAGCCAATTTTATTACAAAAATCGCCCATAACTTTTTAAATCACACAAAATTACCCCTATATTATATTTTCTTTAACAAAACACCCCTATAATTTTTTTATACCTAACAAATTATATAATAAAGGTCATTATCACTTTATTCTTAAATATTTTAGGTCATTTATTTAAAATACAACTATAAGAATGATTGAGAAGTTTTAACACTTTAAAAATAAAATTTTGGTTAAAAGACTCATACTTGGTGACATTCCCACAACTTTTTGGTATAAGATAAGATTGATTTTTGAATTTTTAAAATCTAAACATGAAATGTAGATTTTTTTCACAAATTTACGTTAAATATATTAATTTAAATTTTCATATTACACGAAATTTCAAATTAGTATTATATTCTTTCGTTAAATTTTACCTACAAATATGGATTATTCCCTCAAACTACACCCATAAAACAATAATGACACAAAACATGGTTCTTTTAACCAAAATTTCATTTTTTGAACTTCTTAATTTTTTATTGAATAAACTACCTTAAATATTAAAAATAAAACGATGAATAGCTTTTCTTACCTAATTCCTTAAGTATACAAAAATAACATGGGTGATTTTTGAAAGAAAATAAAATATATGGGTCATTTTGTGTGATTTAAAAATTTGTGGGCGATTTTTGTAATAAAATTTGGCTAGATTTTCACCCCATATCAAAATTGGTTTAATATGAAATAGTTTATACATCAGTAATTTTTAAAGTTTGTATTATTTTTGGTTCATACCTCATAGTTGGTATTATTTTTGGTAATTTTTCCTTTAATATATGGAATGTTGTCTAACTGTTTATACCGTGGATGTAGATGTCTTGCAGGTTAGGAACATTGTCGAGTGATCTGGTCGTGATGGGCAGCCGGGGTTCCTATACAGGATAGGACGGGGTGTGGTTCTTTACGTTGGTTGTGTTCTGTATCTGTATAGTCTTGATACTCGGCAGACAGTCTTGTCTATATTTTGGGTAAACTTCTGGTTTTTATCTATGTCGGTTTTATATTTATTTGTGACTTGTTACAAGATCTAGTCAACTTGTTGTGTTGCAAGGGTCAAGACCCATTGTGAGGACCTAGCTCGTAGCATCCTGAGTCTAGAGGATTTGAGGTGTTGCATTGCTTTCTTTTGAGGAAAAGGGATATGCAACTTGTAAGGTGGAGGGGTTACGAATCGTGGCTCAGTTTCTCTTAAGACCTCCTTCTTTCTTGCTTCCTCCTCACTACTTTCCTCATTGACACTTTTCTCGACCTATATGATCTCATCCAAATCTATGATACTTCCTTTTCCCTTGTCAAGTATTGTAGGATCTTTGGGGACTTGCATTTGTTGTGGACCTTCAATCCCCTTTTCGCTTCGAATAGTGACTCCTTGAACATATTGAACAAGATCCATGTTATGATTTCAAGAAGTGGGATGTCGTACCTCGAATCATTGTTCTAACCTTTTTGGGTCATTCTTCAAAACATCCATCCTCTCAATTATCTTCTCAAGCATTTGCTTCTTCTTCTTCTTCATGTCGATGCCTTGTTTGGGAAGGCTTTTCCAGTGTGGTGGTGGGAAATATAAACTTTGGTTGTAGGAGGGTGAGTCTTGTGGTGGAGGGTTAGGCTTGTTATTGTGGTTTTGCCACTTGATTGCCTTTTCAACTCCTCCACTTGGTTCTTGAGTTCTTCTTCCCTTGTAGCACCCCTTGCATTGCCTTCGTTAACTCTAAGCACCTCTCATTTCTCTTGTGAAGCATTCCTTTAAAAATGACTAGATTGCTTCTCAATGAAAAAACAAGCATCATTAATCTATATCTCCATAAGGGTGCATCCAGATAAGAAATCAACCATATATCTCATATCATCATCAAGCCCTTTTTAAAATATTTTGAGCAAAACAGCTTTAGGCTCTCCATGGTGGGGGAATTGAAGTAGCATCCCTTTGAACATTTCCCATGCTTGGTGAAGTTTTTCACCATACTTCATCTTGAATGAGTGTATCCTCCTTCTTAGTTGACGGTCCGGCGTGGTGGGAATAACTTGGATAGAAATTCGGATGAGAGCTCCCCCCACGTTGTGATAGACCCTGATGCTAAGCATGGGTGGTAACCCTTCTTTGCCTTATCTTTCAAAGAGAATGTGAATGCTCTTAGCTTCAACTCCTTTGATTCAACTCCTTTGTTCTTCACTGTCTCAAGTAGATCATTGTATGAAGCAAGGTGAAGATATGGGTTTTCGCTTGGTGAACCTCCCAATTGTTTTTTTCATAACCAATTGGATCAATGAATCCTTCAACTTAAAGTCTTTTGGCATTACTTCTTTGAACACTTCTCTTTCGTGTGCTTGGACTTGGGATCTTTCTACTTCTTCTTCACTTTCATCCATGGATTGCAAGCGTGATTCCCTACTCATCATTGGTATGAAGAGCCTACACACTTAAAATTCACAAACACACACCAAAATGCATAAAAAAAATAATAAAACAAAGCTACACTACTAAACAAAAAAAAACTAACAATCAAATTAAACTTAATTCCCCGGAAACGACGCCATAAACATGATGCCTTAGCAAATAAATGTAATATATAATGAATTGCGTGTAGGGAACCGCAAATGTACGGCCATTGTCAGTGTAGTAATTCCACAGAGAATCTAGCATTGGTCACTAATAATTCAAGCAATGTAGTGTAGAGAAACAAACAAGTAACAAGGGTGATTATGGATCAATAGAAATCAAATGAGTGATGATGTAACAAGTATCCAAACGGTAAAAGTAAACAATAAAAGGAAAGACTGGTTTAGGGGGGTAATCCTCCTAATCATGTATCAATATAAATGAGAGGGGTAATCATGTAACAAGTATACATGTAGTAAAATTAAGGCAAAGGTAAATAATAAAAGCAAAGACTAGGTTAGGGGAGTAATCCTCCCAAACTAATGCTCACAAACTAAGTATTATGCATGATCAAACCTAAGAAGGGGATTTAACAATCAATGCAAGGCATGTTTCATGGTCTAGATATTACTTGGGTGGTTATAAAACCAACTTTGTTTTGCAGGATTACAAAGTCAAGGCCCTTAAAAGTTGTTTCAAAACCCTTGAAATCAAAGTGTGTCACAAAGAGCTTAGATCGACATCAAGGCCCTTGAAATTGGTTTCAAAGCCTTGGGATTGGTTTTTGCGTAAAGTTCTCATACTCTATTCAACCCCCTTCTAGAGTATCTTTTATCCTTTTTATTCACCTAACAGTTCTTCAATTGGTATCAGAGCTAGACTCACGTATATTGATTTAACCATCAGTTAAACTAATCATGAATCATGTAGATGATGGAGGATTTGCTCAAGGAAGATCCTCATCTCGATCACCACTCTTCCATGGCAACAGCTATGCCCATTGTGCAGCACTCATGCGTATGTTCATTATTGATGAGGACATGGAACTATGGAGCATGATTCAGAATGGACTTAAAGTCCCAACTACAACAGTTGAAGGTGTACAAGTCCCAAAGAAGGAAGTTGACTTCACACAAGCTGACTTGGACAGTGTGTCAAAGAACTACAAAGCTATGAGCTTACTCTACTTCGGATTAGATGCCAACGAATTCAACCGCATCTCTGTAATATCCGGACATTTTTTTTCTTTCCGTTCATTTCCAAGCCAACATAATCTTGGTATTTTATGTGATGAATTAAACACATAAAATGATCTTTAAAAAAAAAACTTTTATGATTTTATGTGGAATTTTGATCAAATAAAATACTACTTATAACACTCTTAAAAAACTAGTTTTAAATGGCCCGTTGACAAGTGTTTGACAAGCCCAAGACAAGCTCAAGACAAACCCATGACAAGGTCATGACAAGCCCATGACAAGAGCCCATCCAAGCCCAACTCTCTTTGTATCTTCTCAGCCATCCGTCAGCCCTAGAAGAAACCCTAGTGCAACAAACATCCTCCTCTTGCCCTCACGTGTAATGTCTGGATTGCAGCTTGAAGATACGCTCCTCTCCTTCACCTCTCTTTCACGTCACACCAACAACAGCGGGATGTCCTCGTTGCTTCCAATCCACCAACCGGCACAGACGGAACTCCAATACAAACGACTACTGCGGTGCTGCATCGACGCCGGTCTTCTCTCCAGTCGACTTCAGCCACCATCTCTGCGGCAGGACTCAGGCAGGCCGACACCCTCCTCCCTCTACGCGCGCCATCTTACTTCCCGTGACCAGCAGCGGCGCTCCTCCTACGGCGGTCATGCCAAGAGTACCTATCGGCCGCCTCTCCTTTCAACTACACCCGATCGAAGACAGTAGCAGTCCCTCTCAGCAGCCGCACACACGGCAACAGCAGCCTTGCACCCCCTTCATTAGTCTCCTCGAGTCGTGTAATCGAGTAAGGCTTGTTCATCTCTCTCCATTGCAATTCCGTCCACGTAATTCATGCCTAATGAGTGCCTTTTATGTCTCCTAAAGCTACCCAGAACAGCCATAGAGGAGCAGTGAAGAGTCATGTTGTTTCCGAGTTTTCATGAAGTGACAAGCAGGCATTTTCGAGTCCAAGTTTGGGTATGTTAGACACCTCCTTTCTTGCTGATTTTCGGATATGTTGTAGTCAGTGTTGCATAGTATATCATAATAAAATTTGGGAACAATCGGAGTTACGGTGTGAGAGTTATAGTATCCTGAAGTTGGCTATTCATGCAGTTTTTTTTTTAGTGTGCTGAGTTTGAGGAAATTTGCTTGAGATGCAGTTTTGTGGAATAAATTTGGAGTGGTTATTGACTTCTGTTAGACTTGAATTTCCGACAAGTTATAGTTGATATAGTATAGTAGATCATACAAAAATTTTAGAGGAATCAATGCTACGGTTTGAGAGTTATGGTGTCTCAAAGTTGACTCCTCACACAGTTTTTATAACTGTGCTGAGTGTTGGGAAAAACAGCATGGGATGCTGTTTTGAGAGATAGTTTTGAATAAGAGTTTGATCTCTGTTTGACTGGAATTTTGGATAGGATATAGTTGGCATATTGTGGTGGAACATCTTAAAATTTGGGATGAATCCAGCAAGTGGTTTAGGAGTTATTAATTTTTGAAGTTGAGACCTTAAACAGTTTTTTGGATGTTGCTGAAATTGTTGAGTGCTGGAATTATCTGGGTTGTGCAGTTATGTTTGAGCTTAAGTTTGGATACCTTAGAAACATAATCCACCGTTCCGTTTTTAATATGTTATAGAGTGTCATGCATAGTGTGGTGTATCAAAAGTTGGGGTTGATCCAACGGTTGGATTTAGATCTATAAAGGTCCAAAGTGGACTGGCTGAGCAGTTAAGAAATACTCAGTTTTTGGCTAAGTCTGAATTTCTGGTTTAGGAACTGACTTTGAGAATTTGTGTAGAAGTGATTATTATGTATTTTTGGAAAATTTTGGATACTATGGATAGAGTGCATAGCATACAAGACTTAGAGATTTTTCTTAGACTTTTTATATTTTTATTCGGTTCTCATATCTTAAGACAAAGTCGGACCTTGATGACTTTTTATGAAAGTCAAGAATGTAGTTAACTCTTCTAAATCTTTAGCAAACTTTCCTTTGAGAGTTTGAGTGTGGTTTTGAGTTCCAAAGAATAGTTTGGAACTTTGTTATGGAATTTTATAAAGTTTCGGGACCAGGGGTAAAACAGTCATTTATCCGTATAAGGGTATTTTGGTATTTTAGCTGATGATAGAGTTAAATATCTTAGAAGTCAGAGACTTCTAATTAAGTGGGATATATTATTGATCCACTTGCCTTTTATAACAGGCGGTTGAGTTCCTGCGGTTACAGACCGAGTCGAGATAACGAGATTATGTTTGAATTCAGGTAAGTCCTTTGGGCTTACTTAGTTGACTTCTGAATATGAGCATGAATGATGATAGTGGTGTGTGATTGAGATGTTTAGAGTTATAGGTTGTGATAGATATTTACCGACCTATACTTGGCCTAAGAGTAACGGGCGGTGGCATTCTGCTCAGTTAGCTTGAGGGCGCTGGGGGTTTCTTTAGGGACTAGTCCACACTCGGTTTGTAGTGATGCTACCGGCAGAGGTAAGCTAGACCTACACCTAGTTGGATAAGGAACGGAGGCGAGAACTCTAAAGATTCTCGTGCCACAACTGTAAAATGGAATAAGGTGAATCACTTAACTACTAGATAATAACCGGTTTGTGTGCCAGCATGATGATTGTTTATGTTACCTTGTTTGTGTTTGTGCTATCTTTATTCTACTTGTATTTGGATTGTTAGCTAACGGTTTATCCGTGTTGTAGATTTGTAGAGATAGACAGTTGCAGAGAGATCCGGAATGGATGGTCAGCGGGGTCCACGTACTCATTAGATAGGGCGGGGAAGTCTCCCATACAGCATGCATGTTATGTATATGTTTATGTTTTGTAAGGCTGTCACATGTGTACATTCATACAATAAAAATATTATGTTTCGAAATTGTTTTAAGTACATTTGTGCCTTGTTGTAAGATCCAAGTAATGTTGTTGTTAAACCAAGGTCGGGACCCATTGTGAGGTCCTAACCAGTAGCTCCCCGAGTTCCGAGAACTTGGGGTGTTACAATCTCATCATGCAAGAATGCAAAGGAAATATGGGACAAACTAGTAGGCACGTACGAAGGAACAAGTCAAGTTAAGGAAACAAAGATTAACATCTTCCTCAGACAATATGAGTTATTTAAGATGAATCTAAATGAACCAGTCAAAGAAATGTTCACAAGATTTATTGAGATCGTGAACAACTTTGACTCACTAGGAAAGGTCTTCATAGATGAAGAAAAAGTTATAAAAGTTCTAAGGAGCTTACCTAAAGCCAAGTGGGGATCAAAGATGACTGCCATCGAAGAAGCTCAGAATCTCTCAACTCTTCCTCTTGATGGCCTCCTTGGAAAACTCATCACTCACGAAATGGTTCTTGGTGAAGAAGATGGAGAGCTCCCATCCAACACTAAGAATCTGGCATTAAAATCAAGAAAGGATGAATTACCATCAAAAGAGGAAGATAGTGATGATGATGATGATGATGATGATGATGATGATGATGATGATGATGATGATGCAATAGCCATGATCTCTAAGGGTCTCGCGAGAATTCTCAAGATAAAGAAACAATCTACAAACAATAGAGAATATCCACGAACATCAAAACCCCGAGGTAAGTTTATAACTCTAACAAGAAAACTAGAGTGCTGACTTGTTTTGAATATGGTGAAACAGATCATCTTGTCAAGGACTGTCCACAAAAAAGATGATCAACTTCATGAAAAATGATCGAAAGAAGAAAGCTATGGTAGCTTCTTGGAGTGATTCAGAATCCTCAAATGAATTAGAAGAAGAAAAAGAACAAGCAAACTTGTGTCTCATGGCCGATCATGAAGAAGATTCAAATCTCTACGTTGATAATGTGATAAGTACTATCATGTCTCAACCTGAATCTGACCTAAAACAACTCCTTCAATATATATATGTGACAAGGAACATAGAATAAGGATAAATTCTCTACAAGAAAAGCTTCTTGAACAAATAAAACAACTAAGTGAGATGTCTCTGGATATTGAAAATCTTAACACGGAAAAAGTAGACCTTGATGACAATATCAAGGCCTTGGAATCGGAAAATGCGATTCTCAGGGACAACCTCTCCTCTCTTCATCGAAACTATTCGATCTAGAGAAAGAGAAAGTTGATCTAACTTTGACGTGTCAAGACCAGAAGGTTGCACTTGTTAAATTTACTCGTTCAAAAGCTAATCTTGAGAGAATGATGGGTGAACAACAATCCTCACTTAACAAAAATGGTATAGGTTATCATAGGAGCTTTCCTAGAAAACCAACTACCACTTTTGTCAAAGCCAAAGGAAGTATTCATATGCCTTCTTGCTTCTACTGTTGTAAAAAAGGTCATGTTAAATCTACATGTCCATATAGAAGAAATGACCCTTACATTAATAGAAACACCTATCCTTTATGTTTAAGGAAACATGTCAAACCAATTTGGGTTCCTAAGGGTACTAGACCACCAAACATGATCGAATCTGAATATGGACCAAAATATGCCATTTGGTCAACCCGAAAAGGTTGATGTTTGTTGTTTTGCAGGATATCACCAAGGTAAAGGAGTATAAATGGATATTAGATAGTGGTTGCTCAAGACACATGAGTGGAAAAATCTCACTATTCTTAGATTTAAAGAAGTAATCATCTGGAACCATTACGCTTGGTGATAAAGGAAAGTGTGACATTATTGACATTGGTAAAATATGTTATAATTCATCTAACTTCATTGATAATGTATATCTGGTCGAGGGCTTAAAATATAATCTACTTAGCATCTCTCAAATATGTGATAAGGGCAATAAAGTATTGTTTGATTCAGAAAAATGTGAAGTTCAAGACAAAAACGACGGGTGACATTGTGCTTACTGCTCCTAGATGTAACAATGTTTATTCTATGAGTACTAACCAAGTTTCAGGAACTAAGCTAAAATGTCTCAAGGCCTTGACTGATTATCCAAGGCTTTGACATAGAAGACTTGGTCACGTAAGTATGCACACAATGCAGAAGCTACTTTCAAAAGATTTGGTACACGGCTTGCTAAACCTAAATTTCAAGGTAGATGAACTATGTAAAGCTTGTACACAAGGTAAACAAACAATAGGTTCCTTCAAACCTAAGAAAGTTGTAAGTTCTTCTCGACCCAATGAATTCTTACATATGGATCTTTGTGGACCTATGCGTGTCAAATCTCCCAAAGGCAAGAAGTGCATCCTTGTTATTGTGGATGATTTCTCTCGTTTCACATGGATTTCTTTCCTACGAGAAAAATCTGAAGTATTGTTTGAGTTTCAAAATTGTGTAAGGAGTTGCAAACTTTGAAAAACTTACCAATCGTTTCTATAAGAAGTGATCATGGTAGAGAATTTGATAAACTAAAGTTTGATTTGTTTTGTGCAAAATCTGGTATTTCACATAACTTTTCAGCTCCTAGAACTCCTCAACAGAATGGAGTTGTGGAACGAAAGAACCGCACTCTTGAGGATATGTCTAGGACTATGCTTTTAGAAAACGGTTTGCCAAAACGTTTTTGGGTTGAAGTAGTAAACACTGCTAAATACATTTTAAATAGATGTTTGATTCGCCCTATCTTGAAAAAGACTCCTTATGAACTATTTAAAGGAAGAAACCCTAATATTTCATATTTCAAACCCTTTGCATGTACTTGATTTATTCATAACAATGGCAAAGATAATCTTGGGAAATTTGATGCACGTAGTGATGAAACTATATTTATTGGATATGCTTCAAATACCAAAGCTTATCATGTTTATAACAAACGTACCAAAATTGTTGAGGAAAGTATTCATGTTATTTTTTATGAAAGCAATGATGGTACTTTGAATGAAAGCTTTGCAGATCTTAATCAGAATCAACGAGAAGATCACAATTCGGATGAAGATGAAGATCCTAAAGATCAAGAAAAGAATATGCAAGAAAAGATTCAAGATACCGAAGAAAATCCTCAAGACCTCGAAATACATCTTTAAGACCTTGAAACAGAAAACTACGATGTCAGAACTCCGTTTCAAGGGCTGGAAACCCAACTTCAAGGCCTTGAGATAGGATCCAAGGGCAATACATCAACGGTACCTAAATCTAGTCAAACTTATGAGGCTCAACCTTCAGGATCTACTCCACCTTATAAACGAATAAAATTTCAACGCTCTTCATACCATCAACAAGAGAATGTGATCTCAGATCCAAACGCAGGAGTTCAAACTCGATCTAAAGTAAACAATATATGTGCTTTCTCTGCGTTCGTGTCTCTTATCGAGCCAAAGAATTATGTTCAAGCTCTTCAAGAACCCGACTGGATCATTGCCATACAAAACGAACTAAATGAGTTTGAGAGAAACAAGGTTTGGACTCTTACTACAAGACTAAAGCATCAATCCGTCATCGGCACAAAATGGGTTTTTCAAAATAAGTTGGATGAAAGTGGCACAGTCATACGAAATAAAGCACGACTTGTTGCACAAGGCTATAACCAAGAAGAAGGTATTGATTATAAGGAGACTTTTTCTCCGGTTGCCAAGTTAGAAGTCATACGTATGCTACTCGCATTTGCATCTTTCATGAGTATAAAACTATTTTAAATGGATGTAAAATGTGCTTTCTTAAACGGCTTTTTAGAAGTAGAAGTCTACGTTGCCCAACCCCCTGTTTTGAAAATGATGAATTTCCTAATCATGTTTTTAAATTGAACAAAGCTCTTTATGGTCTTAAACAAGCTCCTCGAGCTTGGTATGAAAGATTGTCCAAGTATCTTCTTGAAAACAAATTCAAAAGAGGTTTGATTGATAAAACTTTATTTATCAAAACCAGAGGCAACGATATATTAGTAGTACTAATCTATGTTGATGATATATTATTCAGTGCTACTAATGATTCCCTTTGCAAGGAATTTTCAGATATTTTGTGTAGGGAATTTGAAATGAGCTTAATGGGTGAGCTAAATTTCTTTTTTGGACTTCAAGTAAAACAAGCTAAAAAAGGAATTTTTCTCAATCAAAACAAGTATACTAAGGACTTGCTTAAGAAGTATAAGATGGATCAATCTAAGGTCGCAAAGACTCCTATGTTTTTGACACTTTCACTTGACCATGACAAAGATGGCAAAAGTGTAGTACAAAAGGAGTATCAAGGTATGATCGGTTCATTGTTGTATTTAACTGCTAGTCGACCTGACATTATGTTTAGCGTGTGCATGTGTGCAAGATTTCAAGATGATCCTAAAGAGTCACACGTGATAGTTGTTGTTACGCTAATTAGGTAGCACAAAAAGCTTTACATTTATAAACTCGATATAAAATCCTAAACTACCTAGCAAAACCCGCAGTGTACGGATCGGTAGGAAGGAAACCTGTAGTGTACGGATCGATATAAAATCCTAAGCTTTACATTTATAAACTTGAGGTGAAATCAAGTCATTCAATGATCAAAGATAGTGTAAATATAAACTAAGATGAGATGAGGAATAAACAAAGTGCAAAATACAATATTTTTGGATGGTTTTGGGTGATCAAACATAGATCACAAATATATCAACACAAATAAGGAAACAAACACACAAACACACAAACACAAAGGTAGGAGATAAGAGGTAAGAAAGCGGATTCTAGAGATTCGGAATTCTGATTATGACAATAGACTCATGCTTCAAAAGATCTAAGAAAAGTTGTGGTTGTTCGGAGTTGGGTGTATCTCTAATGGGAGCAATTACCGGGTAAGTCTCAAGCTCCACTAGTCTCGCACCTAAGGTCCTATTACCGGGTAAGTCTCAAGGAACCTAAGGACGTGAATTCTACTCAAACCGGCCACTACCTAAGGGTCAAACCCCTCCTTACCGGGTAAGTCTCGGAATGGGTAAGTCTTAGGAAACGATCCTAGCACACTCAACCCAATAGCGGCTTTTTTTGGCTCACTACTACCTAGAGTTCATCATCTTATGTATCTAAGAGAGGAAATTACCGGGTAAGTCTCATCCCTCAAAAAGGTTGCTAACATTAGGTCACCCTAAGCTAGATTAGGCTCAACAAACACTAGGATTTCAACACATTTACATCCTAACATCCAGATTCATCAATACAAGCACAACAGAGAAAATCACGGGTGGATCATGGAAACCACGGCCGTGGAATCATGAAGAACAGGTCGTGATTCTCCACTGAGTTGAGGTTTAGAACACAAATCGATCCTAAGCTAACATGGAAATCCATACAATCATAGTCAAAGCATAAACATCATTCCTTCACCCTAGAATCACAACTATTTTGGCCAACAACATACATTTCAAGATCAAACTTCACAAATAGAGCATGCTTGCAAGCCATGGCTAGATAATGAAGAAAAATCCAAAGAAAAGACATTAAAAGCTAGAATAGAAGTTACCAAATCTTTCAAAGGCTCCAAGAGCTGTTCCAAGTTGTCAACAATGGAAACCTCACTCAAAACCACTCTAATCTCACTTTAAAATGAAAAATCTACACTAATCTCTTCCAAGAACACCCACAATGGGTGCTTGGAAGAGAGGCTACAATGGAGAAGTGTTTTGGGGAAGAAGCTAGTCAAAAAGGGAAGAGAGAGATCCTTCAATACAGCCTGCAACATCACTTAAATACTCCTCCAATAAGCAAAGGTCGGGCAAAGAGATCGTGGAACACGTGTCAAAGTGGTCCAGACAGAAACCACGACCAAAACCACAGGCGTGGAAATGGCCTTTGGGCCGTGGTTTTGCTCTAGAAACTCTCCTTGGATCATCAAGCAATGATTTGGTGCAATGGATGCACCAACAAGGTCCTATGTGTTCTCCTTTGCTCCTAGCTTGCTCCTTAAAGAGTCCGGATGTGTGCCACCACAAGGAATGATCCTCGAATGTGCCAATTAAGCTCCAAAAGCTCCCCAAAATACCTACAAAACCGACAAGAGTTCGTGTAGACGTCTATTTCGATAATATGCATGCATTAAGCGTAAATGCCACGAACTAATGCGGAAACACGCATGAATGGAAAGGAAAACTTTCTAAAAGAGTGCCTAAACTAGTGTCATAAACCATGTCATCAGCTGTGAAAAGAATTTTTCGGTATCTCAACGGCACTAAGGATCTAGGGTTATGGTACCCACGTCAAAGCTCGTTTCACCTTTTTGGCTATTAGGATGCAGACTTTGCAGGTTATAAGGTCGATAGGAAAATCACTTCTGGATGTGCCAATTCTTAGGGTCATCCCTAATCAGTTGGCACTCCAAGAAGCAAAATTCTGTCGCCCTATCCACAGCCGAAGCTGAATATATAGCTACGGGAGCCTGTTGTGCACAAATTCTATGGATTGCTCAACAACTTCGTGATCTTGGCTTTGATTTGAAAGGTATTCCTATAAAATGTGATAATACTAGTGTTATTTCTATAACAAAAAATCTTGTGCAACATTCAAGGACTAAGCATATCGATGTAAGGCATCACTTCATACGTGATCATGTTGAGAAAGGTGATGTTTCGATCTCTTTTATATCTACAAACTCGCAGCTTGTAGATATCTTTACCAAGCCTCTTCCTGAAGAGCAATTTAATTTTATTGGACTGGAGCTTGGTATGTTGAACAAGGAAGCATTAACGTAGGGGGAGTAAATTATTTTATTTTCTCCTTTGTATGCAGCCCAGTTATCTTTTTCAAGGGCCTTCAAAAGCAATTGAAGGACCTTGAAATAAGACTCAAGGGTAAATTAAGATATACGGATCTATTTAAGGGTTAATATCTCTTAGATATTTTAATTCTTAACTTGCTTTATGTTTTCAATTTTTTTATTTAAAGGATTGAAAAAGATTTGTTGAGTTTTTATTGGAAAGATTTTTTTTGGCCTTCAAAGAGTTTGATCTTCTCAAAATCTTGTTATTATTTCCATTCTTTTAAAAGACCAGAATCTCCTATCTTTTTCATTCTCCTCCTTTACAGAAACCCTTTTTCAAAAACCCTTATTTTCTCTCTTAACATCTTTCATGGCTCCCAAAAGTAAGAAATCTACTCCTCATGCTCTCAAAAATAAATCTGTTCAGATCTCCTCGATTGCAAAAGAAGAAACACCTTTTGAGGATTTGGACATTTGATGACATGAATTATTTACCATTATAATCATGCATATTGTAGAGGTTTACATCAATTTACCTTGTATTTGGAGAGAATTTGTGTACCTTTTAGGCTTATTTCAATTATATTCCGGAAATAGAGGTCTACACGAGTTTTGATTGAATTATAGGTGAATTCGGTGGATTTGGAAGCAAAAGTGGAGCAAGGTTCATCTAAGGCTTATAAGGAAGCTTAAGGAGTTTCAGAGGAGTCACAAAGAGCAAAAGAAGTGTATAAAAAAGTCACCAAAGGGAGGAAGGAAACAAGCCAAGAGACGAGCATTCTCTGTTGAAGAAAATCGAGTCAATTGCCATAAAAATCGGACGATTTTCCTCCTAGAAAATCGCACGGTTTTCTTCTTTGTTTTAAGGGCATGATTTTCTATAGCTTTCAGAAAAAGAAATATCACGACCCAAAACCCATCACTTGTGGGCCTGAGACGTGTTTTGCCAAGCGGCCCATTAGCAAGGAAGTATACATTGGAACCCTAACGACAAAAATCGGGAGTTCGCAGTGGGAGAGATTTACACGATTTTGCGGGATTGAAGATTCTTGGAAAGGAGATTGAAGGAAAGTGTCAAGAAGTCAATCTACACCATTGTTGTGAGATCTTTTATTTCCCCTCCAATTCTTGTGATTTGTGAACACATTATTGAGTGTTTTGAGAGATTCTTTGATAGGTTTTGAGATTTGATTACAGATTCGGAGATTATTTGATACCGTCTGACGCGGCCCAAAGTATTTTCTGATACCAACGGGTTCGACTTCTTTTCAGCCCAAATATTTAGGGTTTCATCTTTCAACCCTAGGTTTATCCCTACAAATATTCGAGAACATTGAAAGGGAGCAGAAATCTCCAACTTGGAGACCTAGGACGGTGAGAGACCTGGGGGGTTCGCAGCGGGAGAGATTTACACAATTTTGCGGGATTGAAGGTTCTTGGAGAGGAGATTGAAGGAAAATGTCAAGAAGTCAATCTACACCATTGTTGTGAGATCTTTTGTTTCCCTTTTGATTCTCGTGATTTGTGAACACATTATTGAGTGTTTTGAAAGATTCTTTGATAGGTTTTGAGATTTGATTAAAGATTCAGAGATTATTTTGTTTTTATTCAAAGTCCGGGTTGTAATTGATTTTATTCATTAAATCTTGATTTTGATTTGATTATGAAAATGGTTGGCTAAAAACCTTGTGATTCTAGGGAGAATAATTGATGATTGAGGCTTAGATGATGATAGATTGAACTCATTTAACCATTTGAATCCTGAGAGTTGAGATTTAACTTTGCGACAACAGGAAAATCGACATGTTCTTGATGAAATCGTCCAATTTATTGTTCGGTCCAAACGGTGTGTGCAAGCTTTAAATTTATAACCCTAGATGTATGCCTTAAACAAGGATGCGAACCCGCAATGTACGGGTCAATCGTAGTAAAAGCAAGAATTCCGGGTTGTCGATCTCAGGGACTTAGGTGAAACCTAAGCAAGTATAAGTAGTCTATGTAATTACTAACCACAAAAGCGATTAAAGCAATCAAAGATGATAAAAAGTCAATTAAAAGAAATATGCAATTCTAGAGATTAAAGCATCTAGTTATGGTTCCAACTCAAGATCTAAAGATAAACGGACAAAGTTGAGATTTTTGCATAGGGAAGGTGTTTCTAAAGTGGAATAGATTACCGGGTAAGTCTCACTACTCACAAACCCAAACCGCAACTCCTATTACCGGGTAAGTCTCAAGGAATTAAGGTAAAAAACTATAACCTCAAACCAACACACCACCTAAGGGAATAGAATCAACCTTTACCGGGTAAGTCTCAGTCTAACTCACAAAGATGGGATGAAGGCACACTCAAATCCCAATAAAGGATAAACCTTTATTACCTACACTTATGATCTTGGTGGGTAAACAAACAAAGGAATTACCGGGTAAGTTTCATCCTAGGCTTGCATTGAACCAGGAAAGGTGTAATAAGAATAGGATTTGGAAACTCTAAGACTTAACTCTCAGTTTCGGATCAGAAAGGTCACCTCGGTTAGACGAATTCCACCCCGGCCGAGATGTTCATCAACTGAGCGAGATGTTCTAGGGTTAAGGATAAAGACTCGAGTTTTCAGGGTCCTACTGTGATTAAGATAATTCTATCATCGTCTTTCCCACAACTTTCAGCCAATCACCCTAGAATCACACAAAGAAATTAGCCAATCATCATCATGAAAGCAATAATCAAATATATGGAAAGAAAGTGAATATTTGAACAAGAAGAACTTAATGAAAAGACTTCAATAACTGAATCAAATATCACAAATATATGCGTTCCTTTGGATAACAAATCCACTAGACAATCAACACAAAAATAGCCTAAGGAAAGCTCACAAACTCCTTCAATCTATCTTCTCACAAGGAAATCTTCCTCCTTCCTTCAATCTTTCAAGGGAAATCTTCTTCAACTGCAGCTTGTTGTGGTGTGTTTCAGCCCTTTTCCGGGTGATAGCGGATGTTGGATTTGTGGAAAGTCCAACCCTTTTTATAGGAAAATTGCCTCCGAAAGATAAGAGATCTTAGAAAGATATTTTCCCATAAAATAGGTAAAAATATATCAGCTGAATATCTCCTTCCTTCCAGCAATCCAGCCTAAAAATATAAGATCCTCTTTCCATAATTAAAAGATCTCAGCCAAATAAATTATATCTTCGTCGCGTCCAAGGTGTTCGCCTCGGTCGGGGCGATCCTCGAAATCGCCTCGGTCGAGATGGTACTGTAGCAGACCGAGGTGGCTCTAAACTGAATATGAAATCTCTTAAATCTGGTCCAAACTAAATCTCTAATCCATTTCCATGCTTCCTGGATTCTTCCTTAAGCTCCTGAATGTAACTCCAATGACTCCTTAGCTCCTTTAGCTCCATTTTGATGTAAAACGTGCCATTTTACCTACGATTACAACGAAACTTGGTGTAGACCTCGATTCCCGCAAAGGTAGATGAAACAACAACATAATCACATAATATACATCCAAACATGCAGATTATTGAAGATAAAACGTTTAAACAAGTCCCAAAATATAGACTATAATTCATGCTATCAAAATACCCCATACTTAGCCCTTGCTTGTCCCCAAGCAAGTTCCAAATCTTAAATAAAAGATAGAATGGATTATAAGTCATAAAAATCAATGAATAGTCTTTCAAAACATTTTAGTGGTGTACTCCAATCATAGATCACTCTAAGAGAATGCTTCATGGAATTTAAAATCAAAATGTGATCAAAATATTTTATAAATATGAGAAAGTTGTTTATCTTTGCATAAAATTTTAGAATGCCTAATAAATCATAATCATCGAAATTAATCATGTATAATCCAGTTTAAACCACCAAGTCAATCAACAAGCTCGAGGTCTCAAGGGCTTTCCAAAAGAAAGGTCAAAGAAACGTGTGAGGGTGGGATGTATAGAAGGAATGTGGTGCTAGAATCCGGGAAAAGGATCTTCATTTCACTTGTTTTGAATTTCAACATCTTCCACCAATAAGCTTTGCTTATTTTCACCTTTTTTTTACTTTACTTTTTGGGATGCATGGACAGAGGTGCACAATAACCGAAGCCTAGGAGATCAGCTATCATCAAATTTTCGAGATGCCTCTAACCCTTGATGCACATACCATGACCCGTTAGGAATATCGCTCAATCCGACTTTGGCAAGACACAAACACCCGTCTATGTGAATGGTGCTGAGTTACTCATTATCATGATTGACTTCCCCAAACCTATTTGTTTCTTTCTAACACTTTCAGCCAACATCTCAATCTTTCTTTTACTTGCTTTTCACTTTTGCTTGCTTCCAAATTCCCTGATAGGTAAAGGGAGGCAAATATATATATGAGGGGCTAAGCATGATCAAGAAGAAGAAAAAAAGAGAATGAATTGCCTTGGTCTTTCCAGGAAGAAAGTGAGAGAACTTACAATGTGGTGTCAGCCTTCAATTTCCACATAATTTGGATAAAAACAAAGTATTAAACATGCCAAAATTTCAACAAAGCATTTAGCAACTTAAATACATTATAAAACCATTCAAACACATAAAGATTTCAAAACCAATCAGCAAACAAAATCATCACTGAGGTCATATCGAGAAAAGAAGCACAAAAATTGTTTCGAAAATTCCTTTCAGTTAAACCGCCTCGGTCGAGATGTTCTAAGTCAACCGAGGTGAAGCACCTCGTTTGGTCAGAGTCAGTTTGGTCGAGGTCAAAAAAAGTTTTTTTTTTCTTAAACCAGTTTTTGACGTTTTTCTCAATCAAATAACCTATATGCATGCATGTAATTTCAGATAAGAACATAGAGCATAATAAGATCATAAATACCCATCAAAGTAGCATACAATCATCCATATAAGTCAAATAAATACATCCACATACCCCATACATGGGACACATTGTCCCAATGGGTCAAAATAAGTCTAAAGAACAGAATACTCACCGGACAAAGCTGAGCTGCATAATAAATAAAGAAAAGAGATCTTGCAAGCTCTAATCCCACTCCGGTGGTGGTGGTGGTGGCACGTACGGGTACTGAGATGGGTCAAACGGGTAGCCCATGACTGGTTGAAACTGAATCTCAGCCATCCTGCGCTGGTGGTGCTGGCTCTCCTATATCTACCTCATCTCTAGGGCTAAGGCGGCGTAGGAGTCGATCATCTGATCCGTCAGATCATCTATCCGGCGGTGAGCTACTGGATCTCTCTGTCTGCGGTGTCTACGCCTGGCAGGTCGTGGTGGTGCTGGTGCATCCTCCTCTGTCTCCTCCTCATCGAGGTCGACGACTGGTATGCTGGTACCAGCTGTATCCGTACCTGTGTCCATGGCAGCACCACCATCATCATCCTCATCTGTCTCCTCCTCGACCTCCTCATCACCTTGCTCCTGGGCTGCTGCTGCATCTCTGGCGTCCTCCATAAGAGGAATCCACGCGGTGTACCAATACAGAGGGTCATAAACTGTAAATTGAGATGACCATCTAATACCCTGAGGGGCAGTCTGCTCCCAGGGCATCGCCACATATGGCGTAGTAAGTCCGCAAGGAACCAGGATCCTCCTCGTAATCATCTCCTGCAGTCCAAGCGGCTTGGCAGCCGCCACCATAGTACAATCACTCAGGTGTAAGTCCATGTAACTCGCAATGTGAGTCACTAGCTCTCCCTGTCTGATCTTCTGGGGCGTCTCAGTACGCGCCAGAAGTGTCTCGCTGAAGATCCGGTGAGCAAGTATAAAAGCTGGGTGGAAGATAATCCGCTCCCTGGAATCTCCAGGTCTCCACCTGTCAGCATGCTCAACTACGTGAGCTATTTGTCCCCAAAACTCTCGAGCTACAGCTCGAGAAGGAAAGTCAGCAACTGTGGGGGCCGGGAAGCCGAAGATGTCCCTCCAATGGTCCATTGGCACTAAATAGTTCCGGTTCATCAACCGGTACTTGATGGCACGCTCAGTAGGCAAGTAAGTAACTGAGCTAACAAACTCCAAAGTCGGCTCGAGGTAGGTTGGAGCTCTAATCTCAGTAAACTACTCCAACCCCACCATAGCAATCATCCTCCTCAAATCACCATCTAAGTGGAGGCAATCAAATGCACCAACATCCAGAAATTATGGTGCAATCACTGGACGCGACGCTATATGGTCGTAGTCTACCTGGTGACGCTCGTGGATCACCGGTATGGAGCGGCGTGAAAAAGAAGAAGGAGAAGGAGAGGATATATCTCTCAGAACCTACTGCCTGTCAGAACTCATCTTTCTCGCTCTCTGTCAGACAACCTCGGTTGCCCTGACAACTCTTAAGAACACCTCGGCCGAGGCACAGGTCGACTGGACCGAGGCGATGTGCTGTGCGATTGTAACTCTCAGAAATCCAGTTCTTTTCCCCCAATATCACTACCAATTGTTCCTATGGGGTACTTAATCCTTTTCCAGCACAATGCAAGGGCAACCAAAGCCCAATTTGATAAAAAACAGTGAAAAAGAGAGTTTTAGGGTTTTTTTCGAATTACCCTAGATTTGGCCGATTTTGAGCGTTTTCATTGCAGATTGTTGCTTGCAAACCGATCCTCCACCCTTTCCTTGCAGTTTGGAAGCAAGAATCGTCGAAAAAGAGCAAAAATCAGAGAACGAGGTGATTTGGGGTGTTTCGGTCGAGAGGGTGAGAGAGGGAAAAGAGAGAAATCTCAGCCCCCTTTTATACCCTTTTCTGGAATTGCTGTCACCTCGGTCGAGATGGTCTCGACTAGACCGAGGTGATACGGACCGAGGTAGATCTTCAATAACCCTAGTCGCCTCGGTTGCTGAAGAATCATCTCGGTCGAGGTGCTGTGACAGCAACCGAGATGTGTCTCAGTCAAACTCCGTCTTCTCAAATTCTCGAACTTCTGTCCTTCCAGTGTTGCTCCTTGGTTGTATTCCTTCCTTAGATATCACCTGTTATCTGTCCAGGACGCCAAAAAAAACAAAGCAAAGCAAAAGCAAACTATCTAAAGCTAGACTAGAAAAAGGGAGAAGAAAGCAATACCTTGAGTTGCCTCCCAAGAAGCGCTTGATTTAAGGTTGCTAGCTGGACCGTTCGGCATCCCTAAACATGCTAGAAAGTATCCTCACCCCATACTTCATCTTTATCATGGGGTAAGATAAGGAAATCTATCAACCGTTCCAACAAGTGCAAGTGCTCATCGGGGAATGAATCGTCTATGGGTGGTTCGTCCTTCTCGCGTGAAGAGGGAGGTAGCCGGCTGAGGTGATCCGCAACAGAATTTTCGGATCCATTCTTATCATGGATCTTTAGGTCAAACTCTTGAAGCAAGAGAATCCATCGAATAAGACGTGGCTTGGCATCCTTCTTAGCAAGCAAGTAACGAATAGCTGCATGGTCGGTGTAAAAAATAACTTTTGCCCCTACTAAGTAAGAACGAAACTTCTCAAAAGCATATACAACCGCCAATAGCTCCTTTTCGGTGGTGGCGTAGTTACGCTGAGCTTCATCTAGCGTCTTGCTAGCGTAGTAAATGGCGGTGGTCCGGCCATCCTTCTTTTGTCCAAGCACCGCTCCTACCGCCACAACACTCGCATCGCACATGATCTCGAAGGGCAAGGTCCAATCCGGAGGCTGGATAATGAGAGCGGAGATCAACGCTTCCTTAATCCTGTAAAATGCATCAAGACACTACTGCGAAAACTCAAAAACAACATCTTTATTCAAGAGGTTAGTTAGTGGTTTAGAAATCTTCGAGAAGTCCTTGATGAATCTCCTATAGAAACCTGCATGCCCGAGAAAACTCCGCACACCCTTAACAGAACAAGGGGGAGGAAGTTTCTCAATAGTTTCGATCTTAGCTCGATCAACTTCAATACCTCGATTGGAAACGAGGTATCCTAGCACAATGCCTTCGTTAACCATAAAGTGACACTTCTCCCAATTTAAAACGAGATTAGTGTCTTCACATCTTTGTAGCACTAGAGAAAGGTTAGATAGGCAATCATCAAAAGAGGAACCATATACTGAAAAATCATCCATAAATACCTCCATGATCTCCTCTATATACTCGGAAAAGATAGCCATCATGCATCGCTGGAAGGTAGCAAGTGCATTACATAATCCAAATGGCATCCTCCTATAAGCGAATGTCCCCCACGGACAAGTGAAAGTGGTCTTCTCTTGATCATCCGGATGGATAGGAATCTGAAAGAAGCCACTATAACCATCTAAATAGCAAAAGTGGGAATGTTGGGCTAACCGTTCGAGCATTTGATCGATGAAGGGAAGCGGAAAATGGTCGTTCCGAGTGGCCACATTCAACTTCCTATAGTCGATGCACACCCTCCAGCCCATGACGGTCCTAGTTGGGATTAACTCGTTGTTCTTATTTGTCACAACGGTCATCCCTCCTTTCTTCGGAACAATATGTACTGGGCTCACCCACTTGCTATCCGAGATAGGAAATATGATACCTATATCCAACAACTTTAGAATTTCTTTCTTCACAACCTCTTTCATGATCGGATTTAACCGTGTTTGAGGTTCCCGTGAAGTCTTATGATCGTCCTCTATTAGTATTCTATGCATGCAGAAAAAGGGCTTAATACCAATAAGATCATCAATAGTATAACCTAAAGCCTTTTGATGCTTTCTCAGGACATGCATTAGTTTAGATAATTCAGTTTCGGAAAGGGAAGCACTAACAATGACGGGATAAGTAGAATCCGGTCCAAGAAAAGCATACCTCAAGTGATTTGGGAGTTGTTTAAGTTCCACAACTGGGGGTGCTTTCTGAGGGCGATCTTTGCTTCCTCCTTCCAGTGGAGTAGATTCAGATCGAGGAACTGGACTTTCAAAAGTCTCAGTTGACGTCATCTTGCTTGCAACCTCGGTCGAGGTGCAGAGTGGGTGACCGAGATGTTCTTTAGCTAAGAACACCTCGCTTGGTCCAGAAGGTGCCTCGGTCGAGGTACTACAACTGGGACCGAAACTAGAGATCTTCTTCTCCTGGACCAGCCTTTCAAATTTAGCTCCTGGATCTTCTTCCAGTGCTTTTAAACTCCGTATATCTGCATCAGAAGAAGCATCTATACCTTCCTCCATTAAGCTAAAACTAATAACTCTCTCAAGTGGATCATTAATAAGGATAGAGCTCACCAATTCTCTTGATTCTTCTTCATCATAGATGTTGAAGATATCATCTCCTAGCTGCTCTCCCTTCATTGCAGCAAGCAATGCAAACTCCACTTCATCTCCGCGAATGTTGAATTTCAACTTGGCGTTCTTGCAATCCACGTTGCAACCCGAAGTTGCTAGAAATGGCCTCCCGAGAATGATAGGAACGGGATAATCTGCGGGAATTTCAAGTACTACAAAGTCTATAGGTAAATAAAAGTTACCTAACTTAACCGGAACGTCTTCCAAAATGCCCACGGGGTGGATAATGGAGCGATCCGCCATGTACAACCGTATCTTCACCGGTTTGGGCTCTCCAAGACTGATCTTCACACATAGTTCCAGCGGGATGATGCTCATGTTGGCTCCTAGATCACACAATGCCTCACAAGTGACATCCCCTACTTGAATAGGAATGCAAAATGAGCTGGGATCTCTTAATTTGGGTGGCATCTTCTCCTTCATGATTTGAATAAGCTCCGAGGATTTAGATGTCATCCTAACTTCACCAAAATCTTCCAACTTCCTCTTCCTTGATAGAATCTCTTTTAAGAACTTCCCATATGCGGGTATCCCTAGAATAGCATCAAGGAAAGGGGTATTAATATGTAGTTTATTCATCAAGTCAAGGAACTTACCAAAATGCTTGTCTAGATGTGCTCTTGCCCTTGACTAGGGGAATGGAAGTGGTGGTTTATATGCAGGAGGTGGAACATAAACTTCAGTTTTGTCCGACGTTCTCTGAGGTTCGACCTCGGTTGGCATCTCGGCCGAAGTGTTCTTCGACTGTACCTGGACCGAGGTGTTCTTCGTCTGTACTAGCACCGACCGAGGCACTGGATCTGTAGTTTTTAGTCCACTTCTCATCGTTATCGCCATGATCTGTCCTTTAGGGTTGCTTTCCGTCCTTGCTGGAAGCTTCCTTGGATCTCTTGGCGCTTCATTCGCCTTGTTAAAGAATTGTTGTTCTAAGGCTTTTTGTGCCTTCGAAAATGAAGTCATGGATGTCTCCATAGAGTTGAGCTTGATCAAGATGACCTCCAGCACCTCATCTTTCATTTCCGGTTGGGACGAACTTGATCCAGGCTCTTGGCTCTTCAATGGAGTAGAAGAAGAAGAAGAAGAAGAAGAGAGGAAAGGATTAGAAGAATTGTCCGAATTGGAGTTAGAGTAAGGGTTACCTGAATTTTGATTGTTTGTCTTCCAATTGTCGCTGTTGGATCCTCTATTATTGTTGTAGTGGTTGTTCCGGGAACCGTTGTTGTTGTTCCGGTAACCATTATTGTTCCTTGAGCCTTGATATCTTTCATCTTCTTTCTTGGTTTGAGCAACCAAAAGTTCCTTCAATTGTTTCACATCATTCTTCAAAGAAGTGAGTTGATCGTTGTTCGGTGGAGCTTCTTGAAAGTTAACTCTTTTAACTCCACCTTCAACTCCTTGGTGGGAGTATTTCTCCATGTGTAAAGCTTGTTTTTCTATGAACTCCCAAGCTTCGTCAATCGGCATGTCCTTGAACGTGCCGGCGGATAGTAGTTGGTGGTTGAACTGGGTGTTTCCGTCCAGTCCCTTGAAGTATATCTCCAACAACTCTTTCTTTGGAATCCCATGATATGGGCAATCCAAAAGGATATCCTTAAATCTCTCTCATGACTTGGACAAACTCTCCTTGTCCTTCATGATGAATGCATTGATCTTCCCTCTCATTTCAGCGGTCTTTGATGGGGGACAGAATTTAGTCAAGAACTCTGTCGTCATCTCCTCCCAAGTGCTGATTTTTCCAGGAGGAAGAGATTGGTACCATGTAAGCGCCCTATCTTTCAAGGAGAAGTAGAAAGGCCTTAGCTTGTAATTGTTGTTTTCTATTCTTGAAGGTCTCAAGGTCTCCATCAAAATCTCATAGTTTTGCAAATGTTGATGCTGAGATTCCCTCTCTAGCCCTCCAAACTGACATTGGCGAATCATGGAAAGAACTTGCGGTCGAAGCTCATAATCATGCTCCGCTGGATCACCTAGGTTGACTCCTGGACGCCTCAGTTGCTGGTTGGGGTCCATCCTCTACCCTAGAGTCTATGGAATACCTTCTTAAAAAATGTTTCAGACTGGGATCCGAGGTGGAAGTATCTCGGCCGGGGCAGCTGGAACTGGGTCCGGCCTCGGTCGAGGATCTGGAATAGGGTCTTGCCTCGGTCGAGGATCTGGGTTCGGTCGAGGTAGATACTGGTCCCATAAAGTCGCCATATCTGCTTCGATCGCTTCCGTCCTTGCGCGAGTTTCCTCCTTTTCCAGTCGCAATTCTTCTTTGCTGAGGCGTAGTTGTTCCAATGCCTCCTTCAATTCGGCTTCAAGATCGCGATTATCTTGATTGGCCATCTTTGCTTCTTTCAAGCGTCGTTTGTATGTCTTTTCTGGTTCGGGATCATAGGGAACGATTTCCTTTCCAACGCGGGTTCTTCGCATAAACCTAAGGAAAAGAACCTGCAAAAGTCACTCAAGTAGAGTGGTTAGTAGAAATAGGGGCATGTGCCCCGAAGGACAACCGCAACCGGCTCGGTCTAGACCAAGTCCCCGGCAACGGCGCCAAAAACTTGTTTGCTCTAAATGGTGTGTGCAAGCTTTAAATTTATAACCCTAGATGTATGCCTTAAACAAGGATGCAAACCCGCAGTGTACGGGTCAATCATAGTAAAAGCAAGAATTCCGGGGTGTCGATCTCAAGGACTTAGGTGAAACCTAAGCAAGTATAGGGATTACAGCATCTAGGGATTAAAGCGATTAAAGCAATCAAAGATGATAAAAAGTCAATTAAAGAATTATGCAATTCTAGGGATTAAAGCATCTAGTTATGGTTCCAACTCAAGATCTAAAGATAAGCGGACAAAGCTGAGATTTTTACGTAGGGAAGGTGTTTCTAAAGTGGAATAGATAACCGGGTAAGTCTCACTACTCACAATCCCAAACCGCAACTCCTATTACCGGGTAAGTCTCAAGGAATTAAGATAAAAAACTATAACCTCAAACCAACACACCACCTAAGGGAATAGAATCAACCTTTACCGGGTAAGTCTCAAGCTAACTCACAAAGATGGGATGAAGGCACACTCAAACCCCAATAAAGGATAAACCTTTATTACCTACACTTATGATCTTGGTAAACAAACAAAGGAATTACCGGGTAAGTTTCATCCTAGGCTTGCATTGAACCAGGAAAGGTGTAATAAGAATAGGATTTGACAAACTCTAAGACTTAACTCTCAGTTTCGGATCAGAAAGGTCACCTCGGTCAGACGAATTCCACCCCGGCCGAGATGTTCATCGACTGAGCGAGATGTTCTAGGGTTAAGGATAACGACTCGAGCTTTCAGGGTCCTACTGTGATTAAGATCATTCTATCATCGTCTTTCCCACAACTTTCAGCCAATCACCCTAGAATCACACAAAGAAATTAGCCAATCATCATCATGAAAGCAATAATCAAATATATAGGAAGAAAGTGAATATTTGAACAAGAAGAACTTAATGATAATACTTCAATAACTGAATCAAATATCACAAATATATGCGTTCCTTTGGATAAAAAATCCACTATACAATCAACACAAAAATAGCCTAAGGAAAGCTCACAAACTCCTTCAATCTATCTTCTCACAAGGAAATCTTCCTCTTTCCTTCAATCCTTCAAGGGAAATCTTCTTCAACTACAGCTTGTTGTGGTGTGTTTCAGCCCTTTTCCGGGTGATAGCGGATGTTGGATTTGTGGAAAGTCGAACCCTTTTTATAGGAAAATTGCCACCCAAAGATAAAAGATCTTAGAAAGATATTTTCCCATAAAATAGGTAAAAATATATCAGCTAAATATCTCCTTCCTTCCAGAAATCCAGCCTAAAAATATAAGATCCTCTTTCCATAAGAGGCTCTAAACTGAATGTGAAATCTCTTAAATCTGGCCCAAAGTAAATCTCTAATCCATTTCCATGCTTCCTGGATTCTTCTTTAAGCTCCTGAATGTAGCTCCAATGACTTCTTAGCTCCTTTAGCTCCATTTTGATATAAAACGTGCCATTTTACCTACGATTACAACGAAACTTGGTGTAGACCTCGATTCCCGCAAAGGTAGATGAAATAACAACATAATCACATAATATACATCCAAACATGCAGACTATTGAAGATAAAACGTCTAAACAAGTCCCAAAATATAGACTATAATTCATGCTATCATTTATCTATGAACAACACGATTTATTTCTCTGACGATCTTTAATTGATTTATTCTGTAACCAAAGTTAATCCTTGACTAAATCCCAACCTTGCTTTACCTTTTTGACCTCTATTTAAGTGTGTGAAGATACTTGATCATTGATTCTACATTTGATAGATAAAGATTACAAGATTTGGGTAATAGAGAGACTCAACATACTTTATTAAGGTTTAAGTGTGCTTTCCATCTTTACCTTTGAGAGTCATATCCTGGGGTTTTGGGTGGTTAGTTTGAGTGTAATTCTTATCCTTAGACCTTTCTATATTGCAGCCTCAACAATCCTTATAGAGGGAACTTTTGGATTAGATATATAGGTTTTGGAACTTCGCCGTACGATACCTGCCTTTGAAACACATAACCTTGGCAACATCAACTCTGCCCTTTGATCTTTAGAAGTGTATTGAACCGAAAGTTGTAGTCGGATACTTGAATCCTTGGAATCATTTGTCTCCTTTATTAATCACAAAAGCTTTTACACTTTGCCAGATATTTGAAATCGAAATTATTCTCACCAAATCCCTAAGTTCGACTCTGAAATTTCTTGCCTTACTACAGCTGATCCGTACACTGCGGGTTCGCTTTTCCTTAAGTTCTAGATATAAATTTAAGACTTTGACGCACACACTTTTGAGCGAACAAAAGTTTGGCGCCGTTGCTGGGGACGCATTTTGAGATTGTGTATTTGGAGTTGGAAGATCTTAGGGTTTTCATCTTGAAGGCGGATTGACATCCCGTTCTTCATTTGTCCCTAGAGATTTTGTGCAGTTTTTCTGTTCCTTTGATTTTACATTCTTTGAACACAAGAACGGATTTGTTATTTTGATATTTTGAGGATTGAGATATTTGACATTATTGAATTTTCTAAGTTCTATTCTCTTTACTCTCTTTCCTATTTGATTTTGATTTGATTATGAAAATGGTTGGCTAAAAACCTTATGATTCTGGGGAGAAAAGTTGATGATTGAGGCTTAGATGATGATAGACTGAACTCATTTAACCATTTGGACCATGAGAGTTGAGATTTAACTTTGCGACAACAGGAAAATCGAGCCTTCTCACTCAATTTGAGTTGAGTATCTCTATTACCCAAATAATCTTGGCAATATCAGCACTGTCCTTTGACCTTTGGAAGTGTCTTGAATCGAAAGTCGAAGTCGGATACTTGAATCCTTGGAATCATTTGTCTCCTTTATTAATCACAAAAGCTTTTACACTCTGTCAAATATTTGAAATCGATTTTATTCTCACCGAAACCCTGAATTCGACACTGGAATTTGTTGCCTTACTACAACTGATACGTACACTGCGGGTTCGCTTTTACATAAGTTATAGATATAAATTTAAGACTTTGACGCACACACTTTTGAGCAAACAAGTTTTTGGCGCCGTTGTCGGGGATTTGGTCTAGACCAAATTCAGTTTTCGGTTGTCTGGCTTGGGAGCTTTTGCTCTTGTGATTTTATTTGTCTACTTGAGTGATTTTTTTTTGCAATTTATTTAGGTATATGCGAAAGACTAGATCTACCAAATATCTAGTTCCTTTTGATCCCGAATTACAGAAAACTTTGAGAAGAAAGTTAAAAGAGAAAAAGATGGCTGAAAACAATGAGAGAAACATCCAAGAGGAGTTGGATGAAGCTAGAACTCAACTCAAATTGAGTGAGAAGGCTTGTATGGAAGAATTAGAGCGTCGTCAATTCCAAATAGATGAGCTCAAGGCTATGATGCTAGACATGAAGTTGGAGATGAATGACTCTAAGAAGAAGAAATTTAAGCCAACTAAGTCCGTTAGAGCTTAACCATCCGACGATGATGACATGCCGGACCTAGAGGATATTACACCACTAATTGGTCCAGTTCGTGATAATCCTAGACCACAAGTGAACCCTCGTGTTCCCGTTGGAGATGTGAGAGTTGTTGATGGAGGGGATGAACCACGAACCCTTGGACAAAGGATGGATCCAATTCAGCAACCACGCCGTCTAGGTGTGAATTTTGGAGGTGAAGATGTCCAGGATTTCGGGTTTAGCCCACAAGTTATTACCATGGTTCGCCAAAGTCAGTTTGGTGGAACGAGTGCTAAATTTCCACACCAACACTCGCAAAATTTCGAGATTCTCATGAAGACATTGAAGCTGAAGAGGGCTGTCAACAACAACTATAAGATCAAACCGTTTTTCTTCTCTTTGAAGGACAAGGCTTTGTCTTGGTATCAAGCTCTTCCAGCTGGAAGACTTAACACATGGGAGGATTTATCTTCGGAATTCCTCATCAAGTTCTTTCCGCCATCTAAGACGGTGGAGTTGAGAGGTAAGATTAATGCTTTTTCTATGAAACCTAATGAAACTTTGTTTCAATCTTGGGAAAGGTTTCAGGATCTTTTATTGGATTACTGATGACATGAATTATATACCATTATAATCATGCATATTGTAGAGGTTTACCTCGATTTACTTTGCATTTAGAGGGAACTTGTGTACTTTTTATGTTTTATTCAACCATATTTCGGAAATAGAGGTCTACACGAGTTTCGGTTTTTTTGGAGGTAAATTGAGTGGAATTGGAAGCAAAAGCGGAGCAAGGAGCATCTAAGGTCATTAGGGAAGCTAAAGGAGTCTTAGAGGAATCACAAAGGGAAAAGAAGTTGCGTAAAAGAAGCATAAAGGGAGGAAGAAAACAAGCCAAGAGACGAGCATTCTCCGTTGAAGAAAATCGTGCCATTTACTACATAAATCGGACGATTTTTCCCTTTAAAAATCGGACGGTTTTATATGTAAATCGACTAGCTCGATTTTCTTTGTTTTCGGCCCAGTGGTGAAGACGACTAAAAGCCCATCACTTTTAGGCTAGAGAAGTGTTTTGCCAAGCGGCCCATTAGCAAGAAACTATAGGTTGGAACCCTAGGAACAAAAACGAGGGGGCGGCAGCGGGAATCTTTACACGTTTGGGAGAGATTGAAGATTCTTGGAGAGGGATTGAAGCAATATTGTCGGGAAGTCAATCTTGATCATATTTGTGAGATTCCTTGTTTCCATTGCAATCTTTGTGGTTTTTGAACACGATATTGAGTTGATTGAGAGATACATTGATTGATTTTGAGATTGATTTACAGAATTGGAAGTTATTGAATTTTTATTCAAGATTCGGGTTTATTTGATTTATTCACTAAATCTTTAATTTGATTTGATTTTGAAAATGGTTGGCTAAAATCATTGTGATTCTGGGAAGAATAGTTGATGATTGAGGCTTAGATGATGATAGATTGAACTCATTAAAACATTTGGACCCTGAGAGTTTAGATTTTAACTTTGCGACATAGGAAAATTGGGTTGTTGTTCAGGAAAATCAGACGATTTTCTCAAGAACAAGTCGATTTAATCCCCTGACGATCTTTAATTGATTTAATCTTTGACCAAAGTTAATCCTTCCCTAAATCCCAAACTTGCTTTACCTTTTTAACCTCTATTTGAGTGTATGAAGAGACTTCAACCTTGATTCTACATTTAATAGATTAAGATTTTAGGATTTGGGTAATAGAGAGACTCAACATCCTTTATTAAGTTTTAAGTGTGCTTTCTATCCTTACCTTGGAGAGTCACATCCTGGGGTTTTAGGTAGTTAGTTTGAACGTAATTCTTATCCTTAGATCTTTCTATATTGCAGCCTCAACAACCCTTATAGAGAGAACCTTTGGATTAGACAAATAGGTTTCGGAACTTCACCGTATGATACGTACCTTTGAACATTTAATCTTGGCAATATAGACTCTGTCCTTATATCCATCAGAAGTATCTTGAATCGAAAGCCGCAGTCGGATACTTGAATCCTTCAGATTATTTCTCCTTTATTAATAACAAAAGCTTTTGCATTTTGCTAGATAATTGAATTCGAATTTACTCTCACCAAATCCCTGAGTTCGACTCTGAAATTTCTTGCCTTGCTACAGCCGATCCATACACTGCGGGTTCGCTATGTTTTGAGTTCTAGACATAAATTTAAGACTTTGACACACACACTTTTGAACGAACAAGTTTTTGGCGCCGTTGCCGGGGATTTGGTCTAGACCAAATTCGGTTTTCGGTTCTCTAGCTTGAGAGCTCTTGCTCTGGTGATTTGATTAGTCTACTTTAGTGATCTTTGCAGGTTCTTTAGGTATATGCGAAAGACTAGATCCACTAAAGATCTAGTTCCTTTCAATCCCGAATCGGAGAAAACTTTAAGGAGAAAGTTAAAGGAAAAGGAAATAGCTGAAAATAACGAAAGAAACTTCCCAGCTGAGTTGTATGAAGCTCAACGTCAACTTAAGTTGAGTGAGAAAGCTCGTGTTGATGCTGAAACGAGTCATCAATTCCAAATTGATGAACTCAAGGCTACGATGTTGGACATGAAGTTGGAGTTGAATGAGGCTAAGAAGAAGAAGAAAGTCAAAAAGCCAACTAAGTCAACTAGAGATGATTCATCCGATGATGAAGAACTCGATCCGGACATGCCGGAACATGAGGAAATCAATCCACTGATTAATCCTGTTTATAACAACCCAAGACCACCGGTTGTTCCTCGCATTCCAACTGGGGATGTGAGAGTTGCTAGTGAAGGAGATGAGCCCCAAACTTTGGGGCAAAGGATGGATCCAATTCAGCAACCACGCCGTCTAGGTGTGAATTTTGGAGCTGAAGACATCCACGAGTTTAGCTTTACACCACAAGTTATCACCATGGTTTGCCAAATTTAATTTGGTGGAGCAAGTACTGAATCTTCACAGCAACACTTGCAGAATTTCGAGATTCTCATGGAGGCCATGAAGCCGAAGAAGGCTACTACAAGTAATTACAAGATCAAACCGTTCTTTTTTTCTTTGAAGGACAAAGCTTTAGCTTGGTACCAAACACTTCTACATGCAAAGTTAGCAACATGGGAAGATCTATATTCGGTATTCCTCACCAAGTACTTCCCGCCATCCAAAATGGCGGAATTGAGAGGTAAGGTAAATGCTTTTTCTATGAAGCCTAACAAAAGTTTGTTTCAATCTTGGGAAAGGTTTCAGGATCTCTTATTGGATTGCCCACACCACGGCATTTCAAAGCTGGAATTATTGGAGACCTAATATAAAGGATTGGATGTGGATACACAATTCAACCTCCAATCTCTCTCTTGTGGCACATTCATGGACATGAGAGAGGATGATGCTTGGGACTTTATTGAGAAGCAACCCCAGGTGATTGAGAAGTATTCCCACCGAAAGGTGGACCCAAATAGCCGGAATCAAGGTGATCCGGGAGCTAAGTTGAACCACGCTTCTCAAACACAAATATTTTCCCTCAACAATGAAATCAAAGAGTTGAAGGAAGTCATCAAGACTGGCCTTCAAAAGGCTAAGGAGTAAGAAGCCACCTATATGGTAAGGGATAACAATCAAAGGAATGACTACCGGCACAATAACCGGAACAACAACTTGAATAACAACAATAGGAACTCCAACAACAGCAATTGGAGATCCAATCAACAAAATCCAAGTAATCCCTATTATCATGCTGAAAAAGCTTTAACATCTCCATCTTCTTCTACTCCTTTGAAAAGCCAAGAACATCATCGAATGGATCGAACAAGCCCGATCCCATGCTGGAGACGATCCTAGGGAAGTTACAAGGATTGGAGGGCTATAAAACTTCGGTTGATAATGCCCGCAAGCCTTTAGAAAACCAAGTATTTAGCAAAGCCGGAGAAGTTCCAAGAGATCAAGGGAAGCTTCCCGGAAAGACAGAAGATAACCCGAAGGGAAGGGTTATGGCAGTCACAACAAGGAGTGGTATAAGAACTATCGATCCTCAACCTAAAGTAGTTGAAACCACCACCAAAGAAGGAGAGGGAAAAGAGAAGGAAGATGTCTATGTTCCTCCTCTTGCCTACAAACCACCTCTACCTTTTCCAAAATCTAGAGCGCGGGAACGCCTAGATAAACACTTCGGTAAGTTTATTGAACTTATGAGTAAGCTGCATATAAATATACCTTTTATGGATGCAATTTTAGGTATGCCAGCTTACGGGAAATTTCTCAAGGAAATCCTCTTTAACAAGAGGAAACTAGAAGACATTGGAGAAGTTAAGATGAGCACGGAGTTATCCAAACTCATCAAGACTATGACAGAGAATATGCCACCTACGGTGCGAGATCCTGGATCATTTTGCATACCCATCACCTTAGGAGAGGTTACTTATGATGCACTTTGCGATCTTGGAGCAAGTGTGAGCATCATACCACTTGCTTTATGCAAGACGGTCGGTCTAGGAGAGCCTAGACCGGTGAAGATAACACTTTACATGGCCGATCGTTCCACCACTAAGCTAGTTGATATTATAGAAGACATTCCTGTAAAACTCGGTAAGTTTTACATTCCTATAGATTTTGTCGTTCTTGACATCCCTGTAGATTATCCAGTTCCATTCATTCTTGGGAGACCATTTCTTGCAACATCCGGATGCATGGTAGATTGCAAGAATGGACAACTATCCTTCAATATAGGTGAAGAGAAAGTGGAGTTCGTACTCTCCTCTTTAATCAAAGAGCCAGCTTTGAGAGAAGATGTCTTTAACATCTTTGACGAAGAAGAGTCTAGAGAGGTGATAAGTTCAATCCTAATGAAAGACCAACTTCAAAAGGTTCTTAGTATGAGCGTCATGGAGGAAGAAGTAGAGCATGATTGTGATGATGAGGTAAAAGCACTAGAAGATGTGAAGGAAGAACCAGGAGCAGGATTTGGAGAGTTAGAGTTAACCCCAGAAACTGTGAAAAAAATCGACCTTCACGAAATAAATCACTCGATTTCTGAAAAGGCAAGTCGATTTTTGACAACAGGAAGAAAAATCGACCTAAAAATCGGACGATTTTCTTCACAGGGGGTCGATTTTTTTATGAACTCTCGAGCTTCTACGAACTTGACTACAGTAGTTCTCACCTCTAATGGTGCACCTTCCCCACCTTCAGAGGCTTCTCCCATGACATTAGAAGGTCATGAATCATCAATCAAAACACCTCCTTCATTGGAATTGAAGCCCCTCCCTACACACTTAAGGTATGCATTCCTTGACACTAACTCTACATATCCGGTTATAGTTAGTGCGAAACTGAATGATGATGAATTAGAGAAGCTTATGAATGTTCTAACGCAACATAGGAGAGCATTAGGCTATACTATTGATGATTTAGTAGGCATTAAACCTTCTTTATGTATGGATAAAATCTTAATGGAAGAGGATTACAAGCCTTCATGTCAACCTCAAAGACGGTTAAATCCGGTCATGAAAGAGGTCGTGAAGAAAGAAATCCTTAAGCTACTTGATGTAGGTATCATCTTCCCTATTTCCGATAGCAAGTGGGTGAGTCCAATACAGGTAGTACCAAAGAAAGGAGGCATTACCGTTGTTGCCAACAAAAACAACGAACTTATTCCCACAAGGATAGTTACGGGTTGGAGAATGTGCATCGACTATCGTAAGCTGAACGTGGCCACAAGGAAAGATCACTTTCCCCTTCCTTTTATTGATTAGATTTTGGAAAGGTTAGCCCAACACTCTTACTTTTGTTATCTAGATGGATATAGTGGTTTCTTTCAGATTCCCGTTCACCGGGATGATCAAGAGAAGATGACCTTCACGAGCCCTTGGGGTAAGTTTGCTTATAGAAGGATGCCATTTGGCTGATGCAACGCTCCAACCACCTTTCAAAGGTGTATGATGGCAATCTTCTCAGAATGTGTAGAGAATATCATGGAAGTATTCATGGACGACTTTTCGGTATATGGTTCTTCTTTTGGTAACTGTCTCTCTAACCTTTCATTAGTTCTTAAGAGATGTGAAGATACTAACTTAGTTTTAAACTGGGAGAAGTGTCATTTAATGGTCAACGAAGGAATTGTTTTAGGTCATCTAATATCAAATAGAGGAATAGAGGTTGATAGAGCTAAGATAGAGACTATTGAGAAGCTACCTCCTCCATCCCCTGTGAAAGGAATTAGAAGCTTTTTAGGACATGCAGGCTTCTATAGGAGATTCATAAAGGATTTTTCTAAGATTTCAAAACCCTTAACTAATATTTTAATAAAATATGCAACTTTCAAATTCTTGAAATATTGTTTAGAAGCTTTTTGCAGGATCAAGGAGGCTTTGATTTCAGCACCAATCATCCAACCACCCGATTGTACTCTTCCTTTCGAGGTCATGTGCGACGCAAGTGATGTCGCTATAGGAGCCGTACTCGGACAGAAGAAAGATGGTCGCACTCATGCCATCTACTATGCTAGCAAGACGCTAGACGAAGCTCAATCCAATCATGCCACTACGGAAAAGGAACATCTAGCCGTAGTTTATGCTTTTGAAAAATTTCGTTCCTATCTTGTAGGTGCGAAAGTGATTTTTTATACAGACCATTCAGCAATCCGCTACTTGTTCACGAAGAAGGATGCGAAGCCAAGGCTTCTAAGATGGATCTTACTCTTACAAGAGTTTGATTTGGAGATCCGTGACAAGAAGGGCTCGGAAAATTCAGTTACTGACCATCTTAGTCGTCTTCCACACCTCACCGACGAGATGGATGAACTCCCTATAAACGACTCGTTCCCTGACGAGCAACTACATGAGATTGAAGAGTGTCTTCAACACATCTCAAAAGGTAATGATCCATGGTTTGCTGACATTGTAAATTACCTTGTTTGTCAAGAGATTCCCCCCGGGCTTTCATATGCTCAAAGAAAGAAGTTCTTTAAGGACGTCCGGCACTTCTATTGGAACGAACCTCTTCTCTTCAAAAGAGGTCCCGATGGTATTTATAGAAGATGCGTTCCAGAAGATGAGGTGGAAAGTGTCATCCGCCATTGCCACTCTCTACCATGTGGAGGACATGCTAGTTCCCACAAGACTTGTGCTAAGGTACTTTGTTCCGGTTTCTTTTGGCCTAACTTATTCAAAGATATGCAAAAATACGTTATTGCTTGTGATGCTTGTCAAAGGACATGTAATATTTCTAGGAGGAATCAAATGCCCCTCAATAACATACAAGAAGTGGAGATTTTAGATGTTTGGGAGTAGATTTTATGGGACCATTCCCATCCTGTTGTGGCAACCAATATATACTCCTAGCCGTAGACTATGTCTCAAGATGGGTTGAGGCAATAGCTTCTCCTACTAATGATGAAATGGTAGTGGTGAAGTTCTTCAATAAAACGATCTTCCCAAGGTTCGGAACTACCCGAACCATCATTAGTGACGGAGGAACGCACTTCATAGCCCGTCGATTTGAGACTCTATTGGCTAAGTATGCGGTGACCAATAAGATAGCTACGCCGTACCATCCGCAAACCAGCAGACAAGTCGAGATATCCAATCGAGAGAGTAAGGGAATTTTACAAAAAACTGTCTCTAAAACAAGGAAGGACTGGTCAATGAAGCTTGACGATGCACTATGGGCGTATAGGACTGCCTTTAAAACACCAATAGGTACGACTCCATATAATCTTGTTTATGGTAAATCTTGTCATCTTCCTGTAGAGCTAGAGCATAAAGAATATTGGGCTGTCAAGTGGCTCAACTTTGACATGAAAGAAGCTGGAGAGAAGCGGCTTTTGGATATCAACGAGCTGAATGAGATCCGGCTGAATGCGTACGAGAATGCGAGGATCTATAAGGAAAGGACGAAGTGTTGGCATGATAAGCACATCATTCCAAAGGAATTGAAAGAAGGAGATCAAGTCCTTCTATTCAACTCAAGACTTCGACTATTCCTAGGTAAGCTTAAATCCCGTTGGATAGGACCTTATGTAATTAAACGAATTTTCCCCCATGGTGCAGTTGAAGTATGGGGTGAACAAAGCGAAAATTTCAAAGTGAATAGCCAGTGGTTGAAGAAATACACACCGGAAGTCCCGGTTGAGGAGATAGCTCCTATCCTCCTCCATTGAACACAAAACCATGCACCGTCCAGCTAAAGACAATACATCAAGCGCTTCTTGGGAGGCAACCCATGATAGTATAACTCTTTTCTTCTTTCATCACTTAGTTTAGCTTAGTTTAGTTGTTTTCCTTCTTTTGTTTTCGTTATTGTTTGTTCCTCGATGCACTCTTGGTTTGTTGTGTCAATAATCGTAGGAAATTAGGTCCAATTTGAGAAATCAATGAAGATGGGGAGCATAAAATTAGTTCAAATTGCAATCTTCAAGAAATACAAGGAAAGAAATCGAGCTACACAAAGCAAATCATTTGATTTAGGAACAGAGCGAGTCGATTTTTGGCAACAGGAGGAAAAATCGACCCACCAGATCGACCCCCTAAAGAAAAATCGTCCGATTTTCTTCTTGAACTGAGAAAATGAAGAAAAATCAACCCGATGAATAAATCGCCCAGATAAATCGTCCGATTTTCTTCATTAAATCTCCAGCCTATATAAAGCCTTCACCACTCGATTCCCTCATTCCGCAAACTCTCTATTCCCGATTTCTCTTTTCTCAAAGAACCGAAATTTTTTCTTAATCGTTTTGAATGATTCTTGGCTCTAAACTAAAGCATTTTCGACAAGGAACAAGGATCTAGCAACAACAAGCTTGACAATTGACTCATCCATCCGGAATTCAGGTTTTTCATTCCGAAACCTAAGTTTTTCGTTCGATTTTGATTCTTGCTTAGAAGTTGTTTGTTTGTTGCGATTGATTGAGGGGTTTGTTTAGGAACAACTATAGGAGACTGTGTGTGGTGATAGTTTAGTCAGAACTTTACAGAATTGTGAGAATCGTTGAAATCGACAGAAAAATCGACCCAGCCCAGGAAAATCGTCCGATTTTTTTAAGAATAACCCAATTTTTAATTGTAGAAATGGAGACTTTGAAGAGAATCACTCGAAATGCGGGAAAGAAGAAGGGATCTTCTTCCAAAGCCCCTCTCCCACCTCCACCACCCTCTCAAACCATACCAAAACTCCCCCCTCCCCTATCCAAACATAAGAAGAGATATGAACGTCTCTTAGATCGCCCCTTCACCCCTCCTCGATACATTGTGCTAGACGACTTAAACTCTTTGTTTGTTCGAGAGGATGTGGATATGATGTTAGATAGAGTTGGGCTAAGTCAGTTTGCTATGATTAGAGAAGATGCTTACACCGAGATCACCTTAGAATTCCTTAGCACATTTGAGCATGATCCTAGAGAGAGGACGGTCTCTTTCCGCATCATGAACCACAACCATGCTATGACTATCGATGACTTTGGAGATTTGTTTGGTTTTCCCTACTCTGATGCAGGCACATTTGCGAAAGGAGTGAGCGCTAGGGCTTTTTGGGAAACCATTTCAGTGGGAAAGTATGGAGGCGATAAGTGGATTCAAAGGAAACTAGCATGTATAACCTTTCTTTTAAGGTAGTGCATAGGATCCTTAGTGACAGCTTGTTTGCACGGACGGAGACCCCACAGAAGCTCAAGGCTGATGAGCTCTTTATCTTGTATTGCATGACATGTAGCACTGTTCACCACTTAGCGTGCATGCAAATAAGCTTTAAATTTATAAAACTAGAATCAAGCAAGCGAACCCGCAGTGTACGGATCGATATAGTTAAGCAAGAATTCCAAAGTATCGAACACAGGGATTTGGGTGGGAACAAATTCAATTGCAGATTATCAAGCGAGTAAATATGAGAAGCTTTGCAAGTATTGGGAAAAAAACAATCCTAAAGATCCAGGAATCCAGCTGTGGCAATCGATTCAAGATATACTAATGATATAAGGACAGAGTTAACATATGCAAAGGTATGCTAATGTAAGGTAATCGTACGGTGAAGTTCCAAAAACCTTATATGACTCACCTACAAGACACTCTCTATAAAGGTTGTTGAGGCTTCAATATAGAAAGGTTCTAAAGGTAAGAATTAATGTTAAATACCCAAATTTGTAATCCAAGGATCAAGACTAACTAAATCGATTAAGGTTGTGACACTCACAATCGAGGTAGAGGTTGTTGAGGCTTCACTACCACCTAGAAAAGGCAAGCCTAAACTAAGTTAAAGCAAATCTTTAACTTTGGATTAAAGTAAAAGCAAGTTCGTAAACTTAAGGGAAATCACGGTTAGTTCTTGAGCTTCCACGGCCGTGGACTCAAGAACAAGCCGTAATTTAGGTTTCATCGGCGATTCTGTCTAACTCTCAGGGTCCAATCTGTTTACGATCGATCTATCATCATCTAAGCCACAATTATCAACCCTTCACCTTAGAATTGTTAAGGGTTTTTAGCCAACAATAGTCATATTGATATCAAATTCAAAGATTAAAAGATTGAAAGATGAAAACTTCCGAAAACTTTCAATAAACTTCAAACCAATCTTAAAGTCACAATCAATAACAAATATCGTCACTAGATTCGAAATAGAACAAACAAACACAATCTTAGATAAGAAAGAAGAACGGGATGTCAATCCGTCTTCTAAATCAAGCCTAAACAAGAAGAGGAATCTTCTTGCGAACAATCTTCTGAATCTTCGATCTTCCGTTAATCCGGAAACTCAATCACAATCTCCACCAAAGTGTGGAATTAGGGCAACTCCAAGGATGAGCGCAAAGTGTTAAACGAGGTCTAAAGCGAGGTCAAAGTACGTCTAAGCCAAGGTGACGGAATCTCTCTTCGTCCGTCTTTTTATAGGGCAAGATAAAATATCGGCCCGGCCCAATCTTCTAAAACATCGTGGCTTAAAGTGTGGCGAAAAGGATCGCCAAGATCACGGTCGTGGAAGGTTCCACGACCGTAATTTAGAGCGTGGAAATCAACACGGTTTGAACACATGATTCCACGACCGTAGAAGCTACTGGAATGAATCACGCTTCCCTTGCATGGTTCCACGGCCGTGGACTTGAACGTGGAATGTAGTACGGCCGTAGTTTAGAGCGTGGTTTAGGGCAAGAACGTGATTCTTCCCTAGCCTCGTGCATTCTTCAAGTTGAACTCCTTTTTGCTCCTAAGAATGCCCTCAATCCATGGACATGTCAAACAACTTCATCCTTGCTCAATTCCGTTCGGAAATGGCTCTCAATCACCTATAATCAACATAAAACTTGTGTAGACATCCATATCGACAATATAGGCAAACTAGCTCACAAATGCAACAATGCTCAATCAATGACTATCAATATGAATCAAATACACTTAGAAAACGTGCCTAAAACATCACAATATTTCATGCTAACAAATAACCCCATACTTGCAACTTGCTTGTCCCTAAGCAAGGTCTTTCAAAAGCTTTAAAACAAGAGTTAGGATGAAATATGTGTACCTTCTCAAAGAAATACTTCTTTTGGATGAATGTGCCTTCTAAACAATAGATCATTCTCAAATCTTGCTTCAATCGTTTATAGGACTTTCATACACTTAATCAAAGAGTAAAGAGTAAAGAAAGCTCATGAATCAATTAAACTTCTATACAAGCATCATAACCTTCAAACATTATCAAAATCAATCATAAGAAACTTCAATTTAGATCACCAAGTCATATAACATTCTTTTGATCTTAAGGACTTCCAAAGAAAAAGGTCTAGAATGTGGAAAGGGAAGGAAACTTTTAGGAATGTGGTGCATGAATCCGGGAAAGTGGATAACTACTCTTTCTTCTTCTCTTGCGGTTTCCCGCCACCTTCAACTTTGAGCTTCACTCTTTTCCTTTCATTTTTCGACTTTACTTTTAGAGTTATGGATAGAGGTGCACAAAAACCGAAGCCTAGGAGATTGGGGTTTCTCAATTTTTATGAGATGCCTCAAACCCTTAGCGCACATACCATAATCCGCTAGGAATATCGCTCAATCCGACTTTGGTAAGACACAAACACCCGGCTATGTGAATGGTGCCGAGTTACTCATCGTCATGATTGACTTCCCCAAACCTACAATTTCTTTCTATTCTTTTGATTGCAAATAATTGCTCTCATGGCCCTCCCACATCAAACATGCCTTTTTCATTCACTTCTCCAAATTCCCGGATAGGTAAAGGAGGTCAATATTTCAATGAGGAGCTAAAATGATCAAAGAAAGAAGAAAGAAAAATCGAATTGCCTTAATCATCTCAACAAGAAGCATAAAAACTTATAGTGTGATTTCAACTTCAATTGCTCAACATGATTTAGGTAATATTCATCACATTATGAAACTTATAAAAGAGGCATAATCAACACATTCAATTTCTTTTCAATTCACTAATCGTTTAAGCATGCAATTGTCATCAAACTCAATTCACAAGTAGCGATTATCATAGAAATCATCTCAATTCCTTAGAAGCACAAAATTTTCAAAATTTTTCAATTTTTATGGGTTTTTCAAACTCTTTTTCATGCAATGCAATAATGAAACGTGCAACAATATAATGAACATGCAAGATAGTCTCGAATAGAAGCAAACATTGTGAGTAAGAGTTATTACAAACTTTTAGTCACACCTCACCCCATACTTGGAACAAACATTGTCCCTAATGTTCAAATAAAAGAAAGAAAAGAATAAAAGAAAAAAAAAGAAACTCACAAAATGGCGGTGGAGCGGCTAAAGCAATCGGTCATGCAAATCATCACTGCGGCGCTGGTGGAGGCGGGAATGGAGAGAAGCTAGGATCATAAAACCGCCCAAACTGCTGGCGGTAGACATCTCTCATCATGTGATCGAGGTCGTCCAAGCGTCCATCTCTGGCATCGGCTCGAATCTCCAATATTCCTACTCTCTCCGAAAGACCAGTAGCCCAATCCGACATCTGCTCATACCATCCCGGAGCATGACTGTACCATGCTGGAGCGTCGGATGGTGCTGGTGTTGGTGCTGGTGCAGATGGTACCTGTGTAGACCATGGAGGTGGAGCTCCATACCATGCAGGAGGTATGTCAGCCCGTGTGGGTCTCTCACTCACGCTGGCGCGGCGAGAAGACGAGCCTGAAGCTCTAGCTGGACGTGGAGAACGTCTAGGCACGTCGGGGGCCGCATCCGGCTGATCCGGAAACGTGCCAAACTCCTGCTCGGCTCCTCCTCCACCCTCAAACTGATCCCTAATCTCCTCCTCCTCAACTACGGGCGGTGGTGGAACATACGGAGGGGCTGTAATCCTGTTCGCATGCATAGCAACGAACGTCTCCTTCCAATTATGGCGTCCAGCCATAATGGAGTACTCCTGTAGCCACTCAATACCCCTACCCGTCCTGCTCTCCCAAGGCATGGCCGCATAAGGCGGACCTCTATGTGTGGGGAAGATGAGACCTCTAGTCATGAAGGCATGAAGTCCTAAGGGTACGGCTGGTATGCGGGTACACGCAGAAAAATCAACTCCCAAACTCCTAGCAAGGTGGGTAACTATCCCACCGTATCCAATGTTGCCCTTCCTCTTGTTCTTAAGCTTGCTCATAGTAGCAGCTAAGAGGGTGGCACAGTCAGCTCGGCGCTCATACAGCATAGAATATAGCAGAAAGAGCTCATCTGTCTTGATCTTTTGGGGCGTCTCCGTCCGAGGGAAGAGACACTCTGAAAGAACACGGTGAGCAATCTTCAAGGCTAAGTGGTACATCAACTTAGCCTTGGTATCAGCAGGTTGCCAACGGTCCTCGTTGGCGTATATCATAGCTACCTCCTCCCAAAAATCTTTGGCGTAAACACCACTAGGAAAACGACCGTTAAAGGTCTCATGGAACCCAAAGAAGGTCCCGAACTCACGGATGGTAAAATCATTGTTTCTTTCCATAAGACGGAAAGAAACGGTCCTATCCACATGGCTGTGCTCGAAAGACGTCACAACCTCCCTCGTAATCTCCTCATACGCGTCTTCTCGGATAGCCGAGAAGACAACTAGTCCGGCTCTATCCAAGAGCCAAGTAAGGTCATCTATAATGTTAAGAGGAGCTAAATCCTCTAACAATAGGTACCTAGGTCCAATCACAGCCCTCTCATGGATCCTCTCGAATGCATCGAGGTGATCCTCATGAATAGTCGGTACTCTAGGGCTAGGAGGTGAGGGTGATGAAGGTGATGATGGAGGTGAAGGGGAAGAAGGTGGTGGTGCTCTAGAGGATGAAGAAGAAGAGGGATTACCCTTCCTCTTCTTGTTTTGGTCATTCTTCTTCTCCTTAATTCTCCCAGAAACTCTCCTCACGAAGTCCATCACTGTTCAAAATTACGGGTTGTTCTTGAGGATTCCACGACCGTGGTTCTGTCAGTGACCGTGGTTCGTCTGGTTTTTTCGCAAATCTCAGAAATTAACACTCAAACTCAGCAATCAGGCAGCCCTAGTCTAATTTCTTCCAATTTCAATCAGTTCTTCCTAAAATTTCTAGCAAAAACGAACCAAATTGACAAAGAACAAGAAGAGTGGAAAAACCTAGGTTTCGGATTTTAAAATCCGAATTGTGCGTTCCTTGATGATTTGCCGCTCGATTCGTTGCTTGGATCTTGTTCGTGGTTGAATTTGCTTCAATTTGGGAAGAAGAATCGTTGAAAACGATTAAGGAACGAAGATTTGGGAGGAGGGTCGTGGATTTGGCGTTTTGGGTCGTGGAAAGTGGTTTTTGTGAGGTGTTTTGGTGAAGAACGTGGTTTATATAGTGACAGGAAAAATTTTGAAAATCACGGTCTGTCGGGGTGTTCCACGGCCGTGGAAATGTACGGAACCGTGGTTTTGGTGATTTTTCAAAGGCTTTTGGAAATTACGGTCACTGTAGCTGTCACGACCGTGGTTTAGGCCGTGGAACTCTCTGTAAAGCTCCAAAGTTCAAGTTTCGTCACTTTTCCTCAACATTACCCTTCCCTTTTCCTTTTCCATCGTTCCTACATCCAAAAACACGAACATACCGGAAGGAATCGAAGGCAAAATAAAGCAAAAACGTCTAAACTGAGCTAAACTATGAATCGAAAACAAAAACAAAAATGCAATACCTTGGGTTGCCTCCCAAGAAGCGCTTTGTTTAAGGTCCGTAGCTAGACCAGTCTCGCACTTATTCGAGTGCGGTAGGCGCGAACTCTTCAGTTTGGAGTTCCGGCGTATACTTCTTGAGTCGTTGGCAATTCACCTTAAAGCTTCCGCCCGCTTCACCCCATACTTCAACTGCACCATGGGGGAAAATACGCTTAATTAGAAAAGGTCCGGTCCAACGAGATTTAAGCTTACCTGGAAAGAGACGAAGCTTTGAATTGAAGAGGAGAACTTGATCTCCTTCTTTGAAGTCCTTTGGAATGATATGCTTATCATGCCAACGCTTTGCTCTCTCCTTATAGATCTTAGCGTTTTCATAAGCGTTCAAGCGGAGTTCGTCCAGCTCATTAAGGTCTATGAGACGCTTCTCTCCCGCTTCCTTCATGCTGAAATTCAACCACTTGATAGCCCAAAACGCCTTGTGCTCCAACTCCACCGGTAAGTGACAAGACTTCCCATACACAAGGTTGTATGGTGTGGTTCCTATGGGTGTCTTGTACGCAGTCCGGTACGCCCACAATGCGTCATTAAGCTTCAAAGACCAATCCTTCCTGGTCCTTGAAACCGTCTTCTCTAAGATTCCTTTGATCTCCCTATTTGAGATCTCAACTTGTCCACTTGTTTGTGGATGATAAGGGATGGCGATCTTATGAGTAACCCCATACTTAGCTAGAAGAGCTTCAAAGCGCCGGGCAATGAAGTGAGAACCTCCATCACTAATGATAGTCCTTGGCGTCCCAAATCGTGGGAAAATGGTCTTGTTAAAGAACTTGACCACAACCATGGCATCATTGGTGGGAGAGGCAATTGCTTCTGCCCATCTAGAAACGTAATCCACCGCCAATAGTATGTATTGGTTTCCACAAGAGGATGGGAACGGTCCCATGAAGTCAACTCCCCAAACATCAAAAATCTCCACCTCTTGGATGTTTTTGAGAGGCATCTCATTCCTCCTAGAGATATTACCTGTTCTTTGACAAGCATCGCAGCAAGAAACAAAGGATTGCACATCTCTAAACAAAGTAGGCCAAAAGAATCCAGATTGCAATACCTTTGCGCTAGTCTTGTTCGAACTAGCGTGTCCTCCACATGGTAGTGAAGTGACAATGGTGGATGACACTTTGCATCTCATCTTCCGGCACACATCGCCGAATGATGCCATCCGGACCTCTCTTAAAGAGGAGAGGCTCGTTCCAAAATTATTCCCGGACATCCTTAAAGAACTTCTTTCTTTGTGCGTAGGATAATCCGGGCGGTATCTCCTGACAAACCAAATAGTTAACAAAATCAGTAAACCATGGTTAGTTACCTTTGGAGATCACATCGATGCACTCCTCTATAATGTGTAGGTGTTCGTCCGGGAAGGAGTCGTCGATGGGTAAATGGTCGTCCTCTAGATGTGTTAGGCGACTCAAATGATCCGCAACAGAATTTTCTGCACCTTTCTTGTCGCGGATCTCAAGATCGAATTCTTGTAGGAGAAGAATCCATCTAATTAGCCTTGGCTTTGCATCTTTCTTCGCAAGGAGGTACCGGATCGCAGCATGATCCGTGTAGACAATCGCCTTTGCACCTACAAGATAAGAGCGAAACTTGTCAATAGCATAGACAATGGCTAAAAACTCTTTCTCGGTAGTGGCGTAGTTGAGTTGCGCTTCATCCAGCGTCTTGCTAGCATAGTATATGGCATGGGTTCGCCCTTCCTTTCGTTGTCCAAGAACAGCTCCTATAGCTACGTCACTAGCATCGCACATAATCTCAAAGGGAAGAGTCCAATCCGGAGGTTGGATAATAGATGCTGAAATTAGAGCTTGCCGAATTGTGTTAAACGCATCCAAACATTCCTGCGAAAACTCAAAAACTGCATCCTTCATCAATAGATTAGTGAGCGGTTTTGATATTTTAGAGAAGTCTTTAATGAAACGTCTATAAAATCCAGCATGTCCTAGGAAACTTCTTATCCCTTTCACCAAAGTTGGGGGAGGAAGCTTCTCTATGGTCTCTATCTTAGCTTTATCTACTTCTATCCCTCTATTAGAGATTAAGTGACCTAATACAATTCCTTCCTTAACCATAAATTGACACTTCTCCCAATTTAGAACTAGTTTGTGTCTTCACACCTTTGTAAAACAAGAGAAAGGTTAGAAAGGCAATCGTTAAAAGAGGAACCGTATACGGAGAAGTCGTCCATGAAGACTTCCATGATTTCCTCAATGTATTCGGAGAAGATGGCCATCATGCACCGTTGAAAGGTGGCTGGGGCGTTGCAAAGCCCGAACGGCATTCTCCTATAAGCAAACGTACCCCACGGGCACGTGAATGTGGTCTTCTCTTGATCATCCGGGCGTATCGGGATCTGAAAGAAACCACTATAACCGTCAAGATAGCAAAAATGCGAATGTTGCACTAACCTTTCAAGCATTTGATCGATGAACGGCAATGGGAAGTGATCCTTCCTCGTTGCATTGTTAAGCTTGCGGTAGTCTATGCACATCCGCCATCCTGTTACGGTTCGGGTAGGAATGAGTTTGTTGTTCTTGTTGGTGATGACCGTCATTCCTCCCTTCTTCGGAACTACTTGAACCGGACTCACCCACTTACTATCGGAGATAGGGTAGATGATACCTGCATCAAGAAGTTTAAGAATTTCCTTCTTGACAACCTCCTTCATGGTCGGATTTAACCGCCTTTGAGGTTGTCTTGAAGTTCTAAAATCTTCCTCCATTAGTATCTTATGCATGCATAGGGAGGGTTTAATTCCTACTAAGTCCTCAATAGTATAGCCTAAAGCTTTCCTATGTTTCCTAAGGACAATCATGAGCTGATTATGTTCATCTATGCTTAGATCGGAACTAACAATAACCGGAAAGGTAGAATTAGGTCCTAGGAAAGTGTATCTTAGATGAGTAGGAAGTGGTTTTAGTTCCATCGCTTTCGGAGCCTCCAATGATCCTTGAGGAGCATCCGATGTCTCCTTAGAAGTTTCTAAGGGTGTTGAATGTGTGGGAGAAGAATCAAAGGAAGTTGAAGAAGTGTCTCGATCACCCCTTTCCACGGCCAAAATTACGGTTTCCCCATGTCCTCCACGGCCGTGGTTTAGGGCGTGGAAAGGAAATACGGTTGTCATGTTTTATCCACGACCGTATAACTCTCTAGAGTGGGACACGGTTTTGTTTGTGAAATCCACGGCCGTGGAATATAGTGTATGGCCGTGGATTCTCACGTTTTCTGCCTCATCGTGGAGTTTTTCAAACTCCACTTCGCACATCTCTTCTTGTGCTTCTAAGGCTTCAATTTCCTCATTGCACTCCTCGTCTTCCCCTACATTTGTTAGACTCATGGTGATAACCTTTTGTAAAGGATCGTTAAAGAGAATAGCACTTACCTCCTCCGTAGACAACCCTTCTTCGTCTTGGATATTGAATATATCCTCATCAAAGATTGGCTCCTTCACTAGAGTGAAAAGAACGAACTCTACCTTCTCTTCTCCTATATCAAAAGCGAGTCTACCATTCTTGCAATCGACTATGCAGCCGGAAGTTGCAAGAAACGGTCTTCCGAGTATGATCGGGACCGGACTATCTGCAGGAATGTCAAGCACGACAAAATCAATAGGAACAAAGAATTTACCTAGCTTGACCGGGACGTCTTCTACAATACCGACGGGGCGAGTAATGGATCGATCCACCATGTACAACGTCATCTTTACCGGTTTAATGTCGCCTAAACCGATCTTCCTACATAATGCAAGTGGTATGATGCTCACACTTGCTCCCAAGTCACATAACGCATCGTATGTGACATCTCCCACTCCTATGGGAATGCAAAATGACCCCGGATCCTTCAGCTTTGGGGGCATTTTCTCATTCATGGTCTTGATGAGATCCGAAGAATCCGAACTCATCTTAACCTCACCGAAATCTTCTAGCTTCCTCTTGTTAGAGAGGAGCTCCTTCAAGAACTTGCCATAAGCCGGCATACCTACAATAGCATCGATAAAGGGTATATTAATATGCAGCTTGCTCATGAGTTCTATAAACTTACCAAATTGTTTATCTAGGCGCACTCTCGCTCTAGATTGAGGGAATGGTAGGGGAGGTTTGTAAGCTGGAGGGGGAACGTAGACATCTTCCTTCTCCTTCCCCTTCTCTTTGTCTTTCTCTACGGGGACTTCAACGAACTTAGGCTGCGGATCGGTGGTAGTCACTCCGCTCCTAGTTGTGATTTCCATAACCCTTCCCTTAGGGTTGTCCTCCGTCTTTCCTGGAAGCTTCCCTTGATTTCTAGGAACTTCCTCCGCATGGCTGAACATTTGGTTTTCTAAAACCTTTTGAGCTTTATCAACCTTAGAGATTTGATCGTCAACCTTAATGATGCGGTTCTCCAACCCTTGTAGCTTTCCCAAGATTGTTTCCAACATGGGATCGGGCTTCTCCTTCCCCGAAGTACTTCCTCCATTAGATGCTTGCCCCTGGCTTTTCAAAGGAGTAGAGGAAGAGGATGGTGGAGTTAGTGAATTAGAATTGGAAGGATAAGAGTTACCGGAATTTTGTTGATTGGAGCGCCAATTGTTGTTGTTTGAACCCCTATTATTGTTCCAATTGTTGTTCCGGTTGTTGTTGTTTCCATTCCAATTGTTCCGGTTGTTGTTCCGGTTATTGTTGTTGTTGTTGCGGTTTGTGTTATCACCGCCATTGTTGTTGTTGCCCAAATAACCAACATCCTTTCCTTGTTGCTTTGGAAAGTTGGTCTTGATAGCCTCCTTCAACTCTTTGATCTCATTGTTGAGGGAGAAAATCTGATTTTGAGCTTCATGTGTGAGCTTCGCTCCTTGCTCCACACGATTTCCCTCCACTTTCCGGTGGGAATACTTCTCTATGACTCTTGCTTGCTTCTCAATGAAGTCCCAAGCGTCATCTTCTCTCATGTCCATGAATGTTCCACATGAGAGGGATTGGAGGTTGAATTGTGTCCCCGCATCCAGCCCCTTATAGTATATCTCCAGCAAGGCAAGTTTGGATATGCCATGATGAGGGCAATCCAAGAGCAAATCCTGAAACCTTTCCCAAGATTGAAACAAACTTTCGTTAGATCTCATAGAAAATGCATTGATCTTACCTCTAAGTTCCGCAGTTTTGGATGGCGGAAAGAATTTGGTGAGGAACTCTGCGGAAAGGTCTTCCCACGTGTCTAGTTTCCCACTAGGAAGAGCTTGGTACCAAGACAACGCTTTCCCCTTCAAGGAGAAGAAGAAAGGCTTGAGCTTATAGTTGTTGGTAGTAGCATTCTTCGGCCTCATTGTCTCCATCATACACTCAAAGTTTTGCAAGTGTTGGTGTGGAGATTCAGCGCTTGTCCTACCAAATTGGTTTTGGCGAACAAGAGTAATAACTTGAGGGTTGAAGCTAAACCCTTGTACATCATCTGCATCAAAATTCACGCCCAAACGGCGCGGTTGTTGTGTTGGATCCATCCTTTGGCCAAGAGTTCTTGGCTCAAAATTTACGCGTTCGATCCTCGCATTCCTAGGTGGAATGCGACGATTAGCAGCTCCCCATGGATGGAAAGGATTCACATTGATCGTGGGATCAATTTCCTCTAGTGGTGGCATGGAGGAATCGCTATCATCAGCGGATGAATGACTTCTTCTTCTTGATCTTGATGCCCTTCTTGAGGATTTCTTGCTTCCCTTATTCTTAAGGTTGCTTAGCTCTATCCTCATGTGGAACATCATATCCTTTTGATCGTTAACTTGAGATTGATGACGATCCATTTCATCCCGGCGGATATTCTCATTCCATTGGAGTTGAGCTTCTTTCTCCGCCAACTCTGCTTGAAAGTCACGTTCGTGTTCTTCAACCATCTTCTTTTCCTTACGCTTTTGCCTTAAAGTCCTCTCAAGGTCTTGATCAAGAGGTAAGAGGTCTTCGGTGTTCCTAGACCTGCGCATGCACTCAAAGAGATATCAAATAAAGAGAGCAAGCTCCCAAGCTTGACAACCGGCTACCGAATTCGGCCTAGACCAAATCCCCGGCAACGGCGCCAAAAACTTGTTTGCCACTTAGCGTGCGTGCAAATAAGCTTTAAATTTATAAAACTAGAATCAAGCAAAAGAACCCGCAGGGTACGGATCGATATAGTTAAGCAAGAATTCCAAAGTATCGAACAAAGGGATTTGGGTGGGAATAAATTCAATTGCAGATTATCAAGCGAGTAAATATGAGAAGCTTTGCAAGTATTGGGAAAACAACAATCCTAAAGATCCAGGAATCCAGCTGTGGCAATCGATTCAAGATATACTAATGATATAAGGACAGAGTTAAGATATGCAAAGGTATGCTAATGGAAGGTAATCGTACGGTGAAGTTCCAAAAACCTTATATGACTCACCTACAAGACACTCTCTATAAAGGTTGTTGAGGCTTCAATATAGAAAGGTTCTAAAGGTAAGAATTAATGTTAAATACCCAAACTTGTAATCCAAGGATCAAGACTAACTAAATCGATTAAGATTGTGACACTCACAATCGAGGTAGAGGTTGTTGAGGCTTCACTACCACCTAGAAAAGGCAAGCCTAAACTAAGTTAAAGCAAATCTTTAACTTTGGATTAAAGTAAAAGCAAGTTCGTAAACTTAAGGGAAATCACGGTTAGTTCTTGAGGTTCCACGGCCTTGGACTCAAGAACAGGCCGTAATTTAGGTTTCGTCGGCGATTCTCTCTAACTCTCAAGGTCCAATCTGTTTACGATCGATCTATCATCATCTAAGCCACAACTATCAACCCTTCACCCTAGAATTGTTAAGGGTTTTTAGCCAACAATAGTCATATTGATATCAAATTCAAAGATTAAAAGATTGAAAGATGAAAACTTCCGAAAACTTTCAATAAACTTCAAACCAATCTCAAAGTCACAATCAATAACAAATATCGTCACTAGATTCGAAATAGAACAAACAAAAACAATCTTAGATAAGAAAGAAGAACGGGATGTCAATCCGTCTTCTAAATCAAACCTAAACAAGAAGAGGAATCTTCTTGCGAACAATCTTCCGAATCTTCGATCTTCCGTCAATCCGGAAATCTCAATCACAATCTCCACCAAAGTGCGGGATTAGGGCAACTCCAAGGATGAGCGCAAAGTGTAAAACGAGGTCTAAAGCGAGGTCAAAGTACGTCTAAGCCAAGGTGACGGAATCTCTCTTCGTCCGTCTTTTTATAGGGCAAGATAAAATATCGGCCCGGCCCAATCTTCTAAAAGATCGTGGCTTAAAGTGTGGCGAAAAGGATCGCCAAGATCACGGTCGTGGAAGGTTCCACGACCGTAATTTAGAGCGTGGAAATCAACACGGTTTGAACACATGATTCCACGACCGTAGAAGCTACTGGAATGAATCACGCTTCCCTTGCATGGTTCCACGGCCGTGGACTTGAACGTGGAATTAGTACGGCCGTATTTTAGAGCGTGGTTTAGGGCAAGAACGTGATTCTTCCCTAGCCTCGTGCATTCTTCAAGTTGAACTCCTTTTTGCTCCTAAGAATGCCCTCAATCCATGGACATGTCAAACAACTTCATCCTTGCTCAATTCCGTTCGGAAATGGCTCTCAATCACCTATAATCAACATAAAGCTTGTGTAGACATCCATATCGACAATATAGGCAAACTAGCTCACAAATGCAACAATGCTCAATCAATGACTATCAATATGAATCAAATACACTTAGAAAACGTGCCTAAAACATCACAATATTTCATGCTAAAAAGCACCATTCCCGATATTACCTCTATGCTTGCTGACTATCTAGGGAAGATAGCCAACAAGGCAAGGGGTGATATTTGTGTTGGAGGCCTTGTCACTCATGTGGCAAAGGCATTGGAGTTAAATTTTTCGGGTTGCACCCTAGTTGAGAGTGCCCAGCCTTTAGGATCACAGAGATTGGTTGCGAGACAGGGTTGATTCCTCGAGGGAGAGGAACTCTTCATGTGCCCATGCCGTGGGCAAAGGATCCAAAGAAGAAGCCATCCGAGATTGTTTGGAAGTCCGAATACACCATTCGGAACAAGAGGAATAGGAAGGAGACATTCGTACTGATGCTTGAAGAGATAGCTCCTCCTTTGTATTTTGATGATGATGCAGGTGACACTGAGGATGAGGAGGATCATGAGGATGGAGTACACCCGGGGACCATGCTCGAGTTCGAGAGTGACAGTTATAGTGGTCACGCCACGGATGCCATGGACACCGACACTCATGGTGCATGACCTAGCCGGACTAGTCGAGGCACTGAGGAGACAGAGGATGACATGCAGCCACCTCGCCACTCCTTTGCACATGCTCCTAGCCACGGTAGAGGCCATGGACGAGGACATAGACTTCCCTGCCATTTTAGAGACTTAGTCTCTAGCTTCCACAGTCTCCGCACCGACTATCAGGCCCTCCACACCGACTACAGTACCTTGAACACTCAGTTCAAGGAATACCGGCAGGAGACAGACGCTAGACACTCCTCCTATGATGGCCAGATGAGGGACATGTACTACTATCAGTTCGGCCACTTCTATGATCCTAGTGCACCGATGTATCCATATCCTCCACCTCCGCCACCACCGACCTAGGATTGAGATTCCACTCCTTTTACATTGTAAGTATTTTTCTCCATCTTATGCTTGATTTTTCACATTGGAGACAATGTGATGGTTAAGTATGGGGTGGGGGTACTTACAATCTCTTTTACTTCATTTTAGCACTCTATGCACTTTGTAGTACTTTTGATGATTTGTCTTGTAATAACTCTTGCACTACTTGCTTTTCACTATGACATTCCCAATTGCATGCTTTCTTTTAAATACTATGAGTTTTCAAAAAATTTTTGTGCTTCTTATGATGGAAATGACCTCTATGATGAGAATTGTGATGTGGAAAGGCAAAAAGATGACATGGTTATGTTGAGATTTTGATTTTAGCATGGATGAGCTTACTTTTATTACTTGAACACATGAATGATCTATATGATTTTGATGTCTTGATAAGAGAATGAGATAATGGTCAAAGCTATATTATAAGTTCTTTTGCATCATATAAGAATGACCAAGGCAATTCACTTCTTCTCTATTCACGTCTTGTTCATGTTAGCTCCTCAATGAAATATGTGACCCTCCTTTTACCATCCGGGAATTAGGATGAGTGATTGAAAATGGCATGTTTGATGTGGGAGGGCCAATAAAAATGTGTTAAGTAAAAGTGTAGCAATTCCTAAGTTTGGGGACGTTGAACATGAGGACGAGTAACTCGGCACCATTTACATAGCCGGGTGTTCCTGTCTTGCCAAAGTCCGATTGAACGAAAAGTCCTAACGGGATATGGTATGTGCATCAAGGGTTTGAGGCATCTCGAAATTGAGAAACGCCGATCTCCTAGGCTTCGGTTATTGTGCACCTTTGTCCATACTCTCAAAAAGTAAAGTATAAAGAAAGCAAAGCTTTCACATGCAAAGCATGTATGATGAAGTAAAGTTCTTAAAGGTAGTATGTTGTTCCTCTTTCCTGGATTAGCACCACAATTACCTAAAAGAATTCCCTCCTTTAACACGTTTCTTAGACCCTTCTTTGATTAGAAGACCTTGAGACTTCTATGTATGTATTTAAGACTTCATGGGTTAGACTTGTTTGATTTTAATTGTCTCTACATCTTTATCATGTCTTTTATTTGTGTTTTTGAGAAAGAAAAGAGAGTTAATCCATGTTATTGTTATCATTGATACATGCCTTGTTGTCCTATGCCTTGAAACATCACTTTGAGGGTGATCCAATAAGAAGAAGCACTATCAAATAAAAGGTTTTTTAGTTTTCATACGTATATAATCCATGGCATCTTGTATTCTATATTTGAGTTTTGCTTGGGGACAAGCAAGGGGCAAGTATGGGGTATTTTGATGACATGAATTATATACCATTATAATCATGCATATTGTAGAGGTTTACCTCAATTTACTTTGCATTTAGAGGGAACTTGTGTACTTTTTATGTTTTATTCAACCATATTTCGGAAATAGAGGTCTACACGAGTTTCGGTTGAATTGTAGGTAAATTGAGTGAAATTAGAAGCAAAATCGGAGCAAGGAGCATCTAAGGTCATTAGGGAAGCTAAAGTAGTCTTAGAGGAATCACAAAGAGCAAAGGAGTTGCGTAAAAGAAGCATAAAGGGAGGAAGGAAACAAGCCAAGAGACGAGCATTCTCTGTTGAAGAAAATCGTGTCATTTACTACATAAATCGGACGATTTTTCCCTTTAAAAATCGGACGGTTTTATATGTAAATCGGCTAACTCGATTTTCTTTGTTTTCGGCCCAATGGTGAAGATGACTCAAAGCCCATCACTTTTAGGCTAGAGAAGTGTTTTGCCAAGCGGCTCATTAGCAAGAAACTATAGGTTGGAACCCTAGGAACAAAAACGAGGGGGCGGCAGCGGGAAATCTTTACACGTTCGGGAGAGATTGAAGATTCTTGGAGAGGGATTGAAACAATATTGCCGAGAAGTCAATCTTAATCATATTTGTGAGATTCCTTGTTTCCATTGCAATCTTTGTGGTTTTTGAACACGATATTGAGTTGATTGAGAGATACATTGATTGGTTTTGAGATTGATTTACAAAATTGGAAGTTATTGAATTTTTATTCAAGATTCGGGTTTATTTGATTTATTCACTAAATCTTTAATTTGATTTGATTTTGAAAATGGTTGGCTAAAATCATTGTGATTCTGGGGAGAATAGTTGATGATTGAGGCTTAGATGATGATAGATTGAACTCATTCAAACATTTGGACTCTGAGAGTTTAGATTTTAACTTTGCGACATAGGAAAATCGGGTCGTTCTTCAGGAAAATCGGACAATTTTCTCAAGAACAGGTCGATTTAATCCCTTGACGATCTTTAATTGATTTAATCTTTGACCAAAGTTGATCCTTGCCTAAATCCCACACTTGCTTAACCTTTTTAACCTCTATTTGAGTGTATGAAGAGACTTCAACCTTGATTCTACATTTAATAGATTAAGATTTTAAGATTTGGGTAATAGAGAGACTCAACATCATTTATTAAGTTTTAAGTGTGCTTTCTATTTTTACCTTGGAGAGTCACATCCTGGGGTTTTAGGTAATTAGTTTGAACGTAATTCTTATCCTTAGATCTTTCTATATTGCAGCCTCAACAACCCTTATAGGGAGAACCTTTGGATTAGACAAATAGGTTTCGGAACTTCACCGTACGATACCTACCTTTGAAACACATAACCTTGGCAACATCAACTCCGTGCTTTGATCATTATAAATGTCTTGAATCGAAAGCCGCAGTCGGATACTTGAATCCTTGGGATCATTTCTCCTTTATTAATCACAAAAGCTTTTGCATTTTGCTAGATAATTGACTTCGAATTTACTCTCACCAAATCCCTGAGTTCGACTCTGAAATTTCTTACCTTGCTACAGCCGATTCGTACACTGCGGGTTCGCTTTGTTATGAGTTCTAGACATAAATTTAAGACTTTGACGCACACACTTTTGAGCGAACAATTACCCACACCATGACATTTCAAAGCTGGAATTATTGGAGATCTACTACAAGGGGTTGGATGTGGAAACAGAATTCAAGCTCCAATCTCTTTCTTGTGGTACATTCATAGACATGAGAGAAGATGACGCTTGAGACTTCATTGAGAAGCAAGCCCAGGTTATTGAGAAGTATTCCCACCGGAAAGTGGATCCGAATACCGGAATCAAGGGGATCCGGGAGCTAAGTTGACTCAAGCTGCACAAACTCAAATATTCTCCTTCAACAATGAGATCAAAGAGTTGAAGGAAGTCATAAAAACTAGCCTTCAAAAGACGGAGCAAGACGCCTGTAACACCCCAAGTGCTCGGAACTCGGGGAGCTACTGGTTAGGACCTCACAATGGGTCCCGACCTTGGTTTAACAACAACTTTACTAAGATCTTACAACAAGGCACAAATGTATTTACAACAATTTCAAAACATAAAATTTTATTGTATGAATATACACATGTGATAGCCTTACAAAACATCTATATATTATATATCAACATGCTGAAAGGAAGACTCCCCCGTCCCCATCTAATGAGTACGTGGACCTGGCTGACCATCCGTCCCGGATCTCTCTGCAACTGTCTATCTCTACAAATCTACAACATGGATAAACCGTTAGCTAACTATCCAAATATAAGCATAAATAATAGTAGCACAAACACACTCAAAATAATATAGACAAACATCATGCTGGCACACAATCGGTTATTATCTGTCACTTAAGTGATTCACCTTATTCCATTTTACAATTATGGCACGAGAACTCTTAACAGTTCTCGACTCCGTTCCTTATCCAACTTGGTGTAGGTCTAGCTCACCTCCGCCGGTAGCATCACTACAAACCGAGTGTGGACTAGTCCCTAAAGAAACCCCCAGCGCCCTCAGGCTAACTGAGTAGAATGCCACCACCCGTTACTCTTAGGCCAAAGTATAGGTCGGTAGGTAATTACTACTAAAATATAACTATAAACATCTCATTCACACACCACTAATATTATCCACACTCATATTTAGAAGTCAGCTAAGTAAGCCCAAAGGACTTACCTGAATTTAAACATAATCCCGTTATCTCGACTCGGTCTGTAACCGCAGGAACTCAACCGCCTGTTATAAAAGGCAAGTGGATCAATAATGTATACCACTTAATTAGAAGTCTCTGACTTCTAAGATATTTAGCTATATCATCAGATAAATTACCAAAATACCCTTATACGGATAAATGACTATTTTACCCCTGGTCCCGAAACTTTATAAAATTCAATAACAAAGTTCCAAACTATTCTTTGGAACTCAAAACAACACTCAAACTCTCAAAGGAAAGATTGCTAAAGATTTAGAAGAGTTAACTACATTCTTGACTTTCATAAAAAGTCGCTAAGGTCCGACTTTGGCTTAAGATATGAGAACCGAATAAAAATCTAAAAAGTCTAACAAAAATCTATAAGTCTTTTATGCTATGCACTCTATCCATAATACTCAGAATTTCCCAAAAATACATAAAAATCACTTCTACACAAATTCTCAAAGTCATTTCCAAAACCAGAAATTCAGACTTAGCCAAAAATTGAGTATTTTTTAACTGCTCAGCCAGTCCACTTTGGACCTTCATAGATCTAAATCCAACCGTTGGATTAACCCCAACTTTTGATACACCACACTATGCATGACACTCTATAACATACTAAAAACTGAACGGTGAATTATGTTTCTAAGGTATCCAAACTTGAGCTCAAACATGACTGCAAAACACCTAATAATTCCAGCCCTCAGCAATTTCAGCAACATCCAGAAAACTGTTTAAAGTCCCAACTTCGAAAAATCATAACTCCTAAACCACTTGCTGGATTCATCCCAAATTTTAATATGTTCTACCACAATATGCCAACTATATGATATCCAAATTGCAAGTCCAACAGAGATCAAAAGACTAATCAAAACTATTTTACAAAACAGCATCCCATGCTTTTTTTCTCAACACTCAAAACTTTTATAAAAACTGTATGAGGAGTCAACTTTGGAACATTATAACTCTCAAACTATAACTCCAATTCTCCCAAAATTTTAGTATGATCTACTATGCAATACTGACTACAATTTATCCGAATTTCAGCAATAAAGGAGATGTCTAACATACCCAAACATGGACTCAAAAATGCCTACTTGTCACTTCATGAAACTCGGAAAACAACATGAATCTTTACCAGCTCCTCTATGGATGTTCTGGGTAGATTTAGGAGACATAAAAGGGCACTCATTAGGCATGAATTACATGGGCGGAATTGCAAGGAAGAGAAGGGTATCAACCTTACCCGATACCAAGACTTGAGGGGGAGGAAGGAGATGGCATTAGGCTGTTGTCGATCCAACTGTTGCACAAAAGAGAAGGGTTGTGCGACTGCAGAGGAGTGAGAGAGACAAACATGGTTGCGGTTCCTGTGCTGCGAGAGGGAGAGGGTTAAATACGATGGTCACCTTCAGTACACTAAGAACATGACAGGACTAAGCTCTTACCCCGACTAGATGCAAATGGAAGTTCGTCTGAAGTACAAAGAAGAAGTGAGAGGCGGTTTGGTGCAGCCTAGTGTGTCACGGTCGATCCTGGGCGTGAAAATGGCACTGCTGATCCTTCCTATGTGCAGCAGGAGATTCTAGGGCAAGGTATCGTCTACTCATGGAGTATCTTTGCTTAAGGTCGTGTAACCGTCACTAAAGACTGAAGGCGTGAAACGGGACTTGGATCCGGAGGCAGGCGGCTTGGCGTGGAGTCTGTCTGAAGGTAGAAGGGAAGAGAGGGGCGTTGAAGTCCGGTCAAAGCCGACTGCGGCTCACCGGCGTGGAGGCGCAGACGAAGGTAGCCGGTTGCTGCGAGTCGTTGGCTGCTGTGTGATGAGGAGAGACGTGCAGAGAGAGGCGCGGCTAGGGCAAGGTGACGCAAGAAGAGGAGATGGGAGATAGGAGACTTAACGGGCCAGCTGGCTTACTCAAAACGGGCCCGGATGGTAAGGTTCATGGCTGAAAATGGGCTTGTCAAACTAATGTGTAGACTTTGTCAAAAGTTGTCATGACTTCGTCTGGGTCTCGGCATGACCTCGTCAAAATACCTATATATATATATATATATATATATATATATATAACTAGGGTTTGGTGTATATTTCATTATTTTATGTGGTGACCAACTTACATAAAATGATAAATTTAAAGCTAGACATAAGATTAGGTATCTTAAAGAGGTCAAGGGTCCTGAAAATTCGGTTTGGCTCGGAAATAATCGGAAATAAATTTTCCGGTAATTAATCGGAAATAAACTATCTAGGAAGAGATAACAACCAAGGCAATAGGAATGACTACCGGAACAACAACTGGAATAACAACAATAGGAACTCCAACAACAACAACAATTGGAGATCCAACCAACAAAACTCCGGTAATCCCTATTCCCAAAATCAAAATTCTCTAACACCACTATCTTCTTCTACTCCTTTGAAAAGCTAGGGTCAAACATCGAACGATTCGGGCAAGCCGGAGAAGGACAAGCATGATGCTATGATGTAGACAATCTTAGGAAAGCTCCAAGGAATAGAGAATCACATCACTTCAGTTGACAAGGCACAAAAAGCCTTAGAAAACCAAGTGTTCAGCAAGGCCGGAGAAGTTCCTAGAGGTCAAGGGAAGCTTCCCGGAAAGACGGAGGACAACCCAAAAGGAAGGATGATGGCGATTAATACTAGAAGTGGTGTAACCACCACCGATCCACAACCCAAACTAGTTTAGACCCCGCTGAAAAAAGAAAGCAAAAGGAAAAACAGAAGGAAGATGTCTATGTTCCTCCTCCCGCTTACAAATCACCTCTACCTTTCCCCCAATCTAGAGCAAGAGCGAATCTAGATAAACACTTCGGTAAGTTCATTGATCTTCTGAGTAAGCTGCATATTAATATACCTTTTATGGATGCAATTTTAGGTATACCAACTTATGGGAAGTTCCTAAATGAGATCCTCTCTAACAAGAGGAAATTAGAAGATATTGGTGAAGTCAAGATGAGCATGGAGTCATCCGAACTCATCAAGACCATGACGGAGAACATGCCACCTAAGCTGCGTGATCCAGGATCGTTTTGCATAAACATCACCTTAGGAGAAGTCACCTATGATGCACTTTGCGACCTTTGAACAAGCGTAAGCATTATACCACTTGCTTTGTGTAAGACGGTTGGTCTAGGAGAACCTAGACCGATGAAGATGACACTTTACATGGCCGATCGTTCCATCACAAGGCATGTTGGAATCATAGAAGACATTCCCGTAAAACTTGGTAAGTTTTACATTCCTATAGATTTAGGTGTTCTTGACATTCCTGCAAACTATCCAGTTCCCATCATACTTGGGAGACCATTCCTCACAACCTCCGGTTGTATGGTTGATTGCAAGAATGGACAGCTATCCTTCAATATAGGGGAAGAGAAAGTGGAATTTGTACTCTCCTCCTTAATCAAAGAGCCAGCTTTGAGAGAAGATGTTTTTAACATTTTTGATGAAGACAAGTCTATAGAAGTGGTGAGTTCAATCTTGATGAAAGATCCACTTCAAAAGGTTCCTAGCACGAGTATCATGAAGGAAGGAGTGGAGCATGATTATGATGATGAAGTCAAAGCATTGAAAGATGCAGAGGAAGAGCCAGAGGCAAGATTTGAAGAGCTAGAAAGAACCCCGGAATCTATAGAAAAAATTGACCTACACAAAGACGTTCACACGATTTCTGAAGAGGCAAGTCAATTTTTGACAACAGGAAGAAATATCGTCCCAAAAATCGGATGATTTACTATAGGGGAGGTCGATTTTTTGGAAATTTCTCCGATTTCTACAAAGTCAATTGTAGTTGTTCTTAACTGTAATAGCACACTTCATCCACCTTCAGAGGCCTCTCCCATGACACTAGATGATCATGAATCATCAACCAAGGCACCTCCTTCATTGGAATTGAAATCACTCCGTACACACTTAAGGTATGCATTCCTTGGGCCTAACTCTACATATCCTGTTATAGTTAGTGCAAATGTGAATGATGATGAACTTGAGAAGCTTATGAATGTTCTAAGACAACATAGGAAAGCATTAGGCTATACTATTGATGACTTGGTAGGCATTAAACCTTCTCTATGTATGCATAAGATCTTGATGGAAGAGGATTACAAACCTTCACGTCAGCCTCAAAGACGGTTAAATCCGATCATGAAAAAGGTCGTGAAGAAAGAAATCCTTAAGCTACTTGATGCAGGTATCATCTTCCCTATCTCCGATAGCAAGTGGGTGAGTCCCGTGCAGGTGGTACCAAAGAAAGGAGGCATTATCGTGGTTGCAAACAAGAACAAAAAGCTTATTCCCACAAGGACAGTTACGGGATGGAGAATGTGCACCGACTACTGTAAACTGAATGTTGCTACCAGGAAAGACCATTTTCCCTTCTTTTCATTGATCAAGTGTTGGAAAGGTTAGCCCAACACTCTTACTTTTGTTATCTAGATGGATGATGACATGATTTATGACGTTAGTTTAGGCATTCATTTAGATAGTTTTTCCCGTTATTCATGCTTGGTTTGGCATTAGTTCGTGGCGTTTACGCTTAATTCATCCACATTGTCGAAATAGACATCTACACGAGCTCTTGTCAGTTTTTTAGGTATTTTGGGGAGCTTTTGGGACTTAATCGACACATTCGAGGATCACTCCTCTTGATGGCACACTATCTCATGGTCTGGAGTGGGCCATGGGTACTTTCGGGTCGGGTGAATTCAAGAATAGATGCCTGTTGGCATTCCAGCCTCCCTTCTCCTTTCGGGGCCTATGCGAAAGAGAATCCAGTACTTCTTTCGGACTCATTAAGGAGCAAGCTAGGAGCAAAGGAGAACACATAGGACCTTGTTGGTGCATGCCTTGCACCAACTCATGACTTGGTGATCCACGGAGAGTTTCTGGTGAGAACCACGGCCCAGAGCAAAATCTAGACCGCGGTTTCTTCTGGACAGCTGTGACACTTGTCCCAAGATCGCTTTGTCCGACCCTTTCTCATTGGTGGAGTACAGAAGTGGTCCTGCAGGCTGGCTAGTTGAGGCTCTCTGATTTTTCTCTCTCATTCCATTATGAATAGACTTGGAAAAGAATAAAACACTCTCATTTGGAGAAGAAGAACAAAGACATCAAAACTTTGATTTAGAGTGAACCTTTGAGTGATTTTTTAGTGATTTTTATTGAAGAACTTTTGAAAGCATTGTAAGGTACATTTTGGAGCTGTGTTTGAAAGGGTTGTAAGTCTTGTTTAATCTCATATTCAGCTAAGATTACTTGTTTCTTTTCACTCTTATATCATTTTCCTGTTATGAAGCCATCAATGCTTACATGTTGAGTTTGGATCTTAAAATGCATATTGTTGGCTAAGTAATTGTGATTCTAGGGTGATGGAATGATGGTTATGGCTTGGACTATGATAGAATAGACTTGAATGTACCTTTGGATGATTTCCTTGCTCGAAACCTAACCCCTGACAGAACCACGGCCTGTTCATCTAAAATCAAGACCGTGGTTTCTCATGATCAGCCCGTGGTTTTCTCTGTTGTGCTTGTATTGATAAATTTGAATGTTAGGATGTTAGATTGTTGAAATCCTTGTGTTTGTTAAGCATAATCTAGCATAGGGTGACCTAATGCTAGCAAACTAAGTGAGGGAAGAGACTTACCCGGTAATTCCCGATCTTAGATACCAAAGATGATGAACTCTAGGTAGTAGTGAGCCTCACAAGCCGCTATTGGACTGAGTGTGCTAGGATTGTTGCTTAGGACTTGCCTTCCCGAGACCTACCCGGTAAGGAGAGGTTTGACCCCTAGATAGCAATCCAGTTTGTGTAGAATTCCCAACTTTAGGCTCCTAGAGACTTACCCGGTAATATGACCTTAGGTGCGGGATAAGTGGACCATAAGACCTACCCGGTGATTGATCCCATTGGAGAAACACGCTTTCCCAACATACCGCATCTTGTCCAAGGTTGATTAGAAGCTTGAGTCCAATGCTATAACCGGAAGTTCCAATCCCTAGAATCCGCTTTTCTCTCTTTGATCACATATCTTGTGTTTGTGTTGCTTGTTTGTGTTGCTAGCTCTAGTCGACTGTTTGATTTATAATCTTGCATGATTTATGATATTTGCTTGATCACCATAAAAACCCTACCAAAAATATCATGATTTTCATTTCTTTATTTCTTTCGCTTTTCTTAGACTAGATTTGCACTATCCATGATCACTTGTTTCATTTTATTTCACCTTAGTATTCGTGTTCGACCTCGGAATACTATCCTTGCTACAAAATAACCCATACATTGTGGGTTCGCTAGGAGTTAGGAGAATATATCGAGTTATAAATTGTAAGACTTTTGTGCTATACGTTTCTAGCGTGACAAGTTTTTGGCGCCGCTGTCGGGGACTAGGTCTAGATTGAATCATTTTGTGTGATTGTTTATAGTGTAGGTCTTTCTTTCTGCTTTTGATCTTGTTTGGTTTGTGTCTTTGATTTTTAAGGACATCTCTCACTCTTTAGGTGCATGCGAAGATCTCGTGGCAAGGATTTAGCTCCATTCGATCCAGAACCAGAGAAAACCCTTAAGACTAGATCCAAGAGCATTAAGAAGAAGAAGGAGATGGCCGGAAGAGATCTTCAAGCTGAGCTGAATGATGCCTTAGAGCAAATTAGGCTAAGGGATGAAGCCTTGGAGAATGAGAGGAGACTTGCCAATGAGAGGCAAGAAGAAACTAGGAGGGAAATTGAAGAGATTAGGCAAGCTCTTGTGCAAAGGGAACTTAATCGTCAACAACCCCCACCACCACCACCGCAGCCGGCGGTCAATGTTCGGTTTGAGCCGATCATCATTGAAGAGCCACAAACGCTAGGGCAACGTATGGATCTAGCCCAAAGAGTGCACTGTCCGGATGTAAACTTAGGAGATCCCGCTGCCCATGACTAAGAACTCCGCCCTCAAGTGCTACAAATTAATAATCCGGCACAATCAATTTGGAGGGATGGAAGGAGAGTCTCCTCATCAACACTTGATGAATTATGAGATCTTGATGGAGACTCTAAGGCCACCTAGATTGGAGAACAACAACCACAAGCTTAGGGCTTTTTCCTTCTCACTTAAGGATAAAGCCTTGGCTTGGTACCAATCCATTCCACTAGGACGTGTGGGTACTTGGGAGGAGATGACAACCGAGTTCTTAACAAAGTTCTTCCCACCTTCCAAGATAACCGAGCTAAGAGGGAAGATCAATGCCTTCATGATGAAGGATAAGAAGAGCCTATTCAAATCTTGGTAGAGGTTCAAAGACCTTCTCCTAGATTGTCCACACCATGGGATACCGAAGATAGAGCTATTGGATATTTATTTCATGGGGCTTGATAAGGATAGTCAATTCAAGCTCCACTCACTTTCCGAAGGAACATTCATGGAGAAGAATTTGGATGAGGCTTGGGAGTTTGTAGAGAAGCAAGCATTGGTGATAGAAAAGTACTTCCATAGGAAGAGTGATGGGAGGAAACCGGGAATATATGAAGTAAGTGAAGTCACCATGAGCAACTACAAACTTGATTCAATTAACAATGAGCTTAAGTCCTTGAGGGAGTTGTGTACCACAACCTTGAAGAGTCAAGCAAGTCCTCAAGTGCAAGTGCAAGCCAATTTGGCTTCCAAAGAGGAGGATGTTAACTACATGGGAAGGGGTAACTTCAACAATTATCAAGGCCCTAAGAACTTCAACAACAACAACCGGCAATACAACAATTACCGACATAATCACAACCATCTTGGGTTCTCCTATTCTAACCCGGATGGTGCCTTGAACCCTCCCGCTTCCACAAGCGCAACACCACCACCTAAGGCTTCGCAAGAGCCTCCACCCGGTTTTGCTCAACCTCCAAAGGATAGAACCGAAATGATGTTTGAACAATTGCTAGGAAGGTTGAGTGGATTGAGAGCACAGTGACATCCATTTCGAAGGCTCAAAAGGTGCTAGAAGCACAAGTGTTCCAAAATGTGGGTGAAGCACAAAGGGATCCGGGAAAGCTTCCCATAAGGACAGAGGACAATCCAAGAGGCCAAGTGTTGGCCATTACCACAAGGAGTGGGCTGAGCATGAAAGATCCCTCACCAAAGGAGAATGACAAGGGAAAGCAAGTAGTAGTGGAAGAAGAACCATTGCAAGAAGAAAGAGGCAAGAGCAAGGATGATGAGACAACATATGTGGCACCTCCTCCATACAAGCCACCACTACCATTTCCACAATCACGAACAAGAGCTCGTTTGGATAAACATTTCGGTAAATTCCTTGATTTCATGCCTAAATTACATATTAACATTTCGTTCATGGATACAATTCTAGGTATGCCGGCCTATGGAAAGTTTTTGAAGGAGATACTCACCAACAAGAGCAAGTTGGAGGAGTATGGAGAAGTAAGGATGACAAAGAGATCTTCCGAGTTGATTCAAACCATGAGGGAGGAGATGCCTCCTAAGATGAGAGATCCGGGGTCTTTTTGTATGCCAATTGGAGTTGGAGAGGTACAATATGAGGCCCTATGTGACCTTGGAGCAAGTGTGAGCATTATCCCGCTTGCACTTTGCAATAAGGTTGGGCTAGGAGAACCGAAGCCGGTCAAGATGACCCACTACATGGCGGACCGATCCATCACTCACCCCGTAGGAATCCTAGAGGACATACCGGTTCAGCTTGGGAAGTTCTATATGCCAATCGATTTCGTTGTTTTGGACATCCCGGCGGACTACCCGGTTTCTATCATTTTAGGGAGGCAATTCTTAGCCACATCTGGATGTTTAGTGTACAAAAATGGGATCCTCTCCTTCAACACAGTAGAAGAAATGATCAAGTTCAAGCTGTCCACAATGATGAAGGGGTCAGCCCTTGGTGAAGATGTCTTCAACATTGTTGAGGAAGAGGAGTCTAGGGAAGTTGTGAGCTCAATCCTAATCAAGGATCCATTCGAAAATATTCTTAGCATGAGCATCATGGAGGAAGGAGTTGAGGAAGATTGAAATGAAGAAATCCAAGCTTAGGATGCATTAGAAATGGTGACGAGTGTTGAAATTGAAGTGCACGAATGAGTGCTGAAGAACAGAGAGAACCACAACCTGGGGCCTAGAATCTCGACCGTAATTTCGACCGTGGAACTCTCTGTAGTGTCCAATTGTGCCAGCTTTCCAGGAACCACGCCCGGGATTAGTGGACCATGAGACCAACCTGGTGATTGATCCCATTGGAGAAACACTCTTTCCAGACATACCGCAGCTTGTCCAAGGTTGATTAGAAGGTTGAGTCCAATGCCATAACCGGAAGTTCCAATCCCTAGAATCTGCTTTTCTCTCTTTGATCACATATCTTGTGTTTGTGTTGCTTGTTTGTGATGCTAGCTCTAGTCATCTGTTTGATTTTTAATCTTGCATGATTTGTGATCTTTGCTTGGTCACCACAAAAACCCAACCAAAAATATCATGATTTTCATTTCTTTATTTCTTTCTCTTTTCTTAGACTAGATTTGCACTATCCATGATCACTTGTTTGATTTGATTACACCTTAGTATTCGTGTTCGACCTCGGAATACTGTCCTTCCTACAAAACGACCCATACATAGTGGGTTCGCTAGGAGTTAGGAGAATATATCGAGTTATAAATTGTAAGACTATTATGCTATATGTTTCTAGCATGACAATGGATATAGCGGTTTATTTCAGATTCCCATTCACCCCGATGATCAAGAGAAGACGACTTTCACGTGCCCTTGGGGTACGTTTGCCTATAGAAGGATGCCATTTGGCTTATGCAACGCTCCATCCACCTTTCAAAGGTGTATGATTGCAATCTTTTCAGAGTATGGTTCTTCTTTTGATAAATGTCTCTCTAACCTTTCCCTAGTCCTTAAGAGATGTGAAGACACTAACCTAGTTTTAAACTAGGAGAAGTGTCATTTCATGGTCACTGAAGGAATTGTGTTAGATCACTTGATTTCTAATAAAGGAATAGAGGTTGATAGAGCCAAGATTGAAACCATAGAGAAGCTACCTCCTCCATCCTCGGTGAAAGGAGTTAGAAGCTTTTTAGGACATGTGGGTTTCTATAGGAGATTCATAAAGGATTTTTCTACAATTTCAAAACCTTTGACTAATCTTTTGTTGAAGGACATAACTTTTGAGTTTTCGAAAGAATGTTTAGATGCCTTTTGCAGGATCAAAGAAGCTTTGATTTCAGCCCCTATCATCCAACCACCCGATTGGACTCTTCCTTTCGAGATCATGTGCGACACAAGTGACGTCGCTATATGAGTTGTACTTGGACAAAAGAAAGATGGTCGTATACACGCCATCTACTATGCTAGCAAAACGCTAGATGAAGCTCAATTTGAATTATGCTACCACGGAAAAAGAGATTCTAGCTGTAATTTATGGATTTGAAAATTTTCGTTCCTATCTTGTAGGTGCGAAAGTGATAGGCTACACGGATCATTCAGCAATCCGTTACTTGTTCACAAAGAAGGATGTGAAGCCTAGGCTTCTAAGGTGGATCTTGCTCTTACAAGAGTTCGATCTAGAAACCCGTGACAAGAAGGGCTCAGAAAATTCAGTTGTTGAACACCTTAGTCGTCTTCCACACCTCACCAATGAGGCGGATGAGTTCCCTATCGAGGACTCATTCCCTGACGAACAGCTCCACAAGATTGAAGAATGTCTTTAAAAAATCTCGAAAGGTAATGACCCATGGTTTGCTGATATTATAACTTACCTTGTTTGTCACGAAATTCCACCCGGAGTTTCGTATGCTCAAAGAAAGAAGTTCTTTAAGGACGTCCGGCATTTCTATTGGAACACACCTCTTCTCTTTAAGAGAGGTCCCGATGGCATATACAGGAGATGCATTCCGGAGGATGAGGTTGAAAGTGTCATCCGCCATTGCCATTCTTTACCTTGTGGAGGACATGCTAGTTCCCACAAGACATGTGCTAAGATACTCCGATCTGGTTTCTTTTGGCCTACCTTATTCAAAGATGTGCATATCTATGTTGTTGCTTGTGATGCTTCTCAAAGGACAGGTAATATTTCAAGGAGGAATGAGATGCCCCTCAACAAAATACAAGAAGTAGAGATATTCGATGTATGGGGAGTAGACTTTATGGGACCATTCCCATCTTCTTGTGGAAACCTATACATACTTCTATTTGTAGACTATGTCTCAAGATGGGTAGAAGCAATCGCTTCTCCTACTAATGATGCAATGGTGGTGGTGAAGTTCTTTAATAGAACGATCTTCCTAAGGTTCGGGACTCCCCGAACCATGATTAGTGATGGAGGAACGCACTTCACAGCCCGTCGATTTGAGGCTCTATTGGCTAAGTATGGGGTAACCCATAAGATAGCCACGCCATACCATCCGCAAACTAGCGGACAAGTAGAGATATCCAATAGAGAGATCAAGGGAATTCTAGATAAGACTGTCTTTAGAACAAGAAAGGATTGGTCAATGAAGCTAGATGATGCGTTGTGGGCGTACAAGACCGCTTTTAAGACACCTATAGGTACAACTCCATATAACCTTGTGTATGGAAAGTCTTGTCATCTTCCTGTAGAGCTAGAGCATAAAGTATATTGGGCCGTCAAGTGGCTCAACTTCAGCATGAAAGAAGCCGGAGAGAAGCAGCTAATGCACATCAATGAGCTAGAAGAGATCCGGCTGAATGCATATGAGAACGCAAGGATCTACAAGGAAAGAACGAAGCGGTGGCATGATAAGCATATCATCCCAAAGGACTTGAAGGAAGGAGACCAAGTTCTTCTATTCAACTCAAGGATTTGACTTTTCCCAGGTAAGCTTAAATCCCGTCGGACAAAACTTTACGTAATTAAAACGTGTTTTTTCCCATGGTGCAGTTGAAGTATGGGGTGAATAAAGCGGAAGCTTTAAGGTCAATGGAAAACGGTTGAAGAAGTACATACCGGAAGTTCCGGTTGAGGAGATAGCTCTTATCCTCCTCCATTGAACATCAAAACAAGCAACGTCCAGCTAAAGACATTAAATCAAGCGATTCTTGGGAGGCAACCCATGGTAGTATAGTTCTTTTCCTTCTTTTCATCATAGAATAGTTTAGCTTAGTTGTTTGTTTCCTTTTTGTTTTTAGTTTTGTTTGTTCCTCGATGCACTCTTGGGTTTTTTCTGTCAAAAATTGCAGGAACTAGGTTCAACTTTGGACAATCAATGAAGAAAGTGGAACTAAAATGGGTAAAATACAATTATCAAGGGAAAGAAGGAAGAAAATCGACCTACAAAGACTAAATCGAATGATTCAGGAACAGAGCAAGACGATTTTTGGCAACAAGAGGAAAAATCGTCCTAAAAATCGTCCTACCATAGAAACATCGTCCTATTTTTAGTATTGAGTTGAGAAAGTGAAGAAAAGTGAACCCGCGGTGTACGGATCAGCTATAGTAAGGCAAGAAATTCAAAAGTCGAACTCAGGGATTTGGTGAGAATAAAATCCGTTTCAAATATCTCGAAAAATGTAAAAGCTTTTGTGATTAATAAAGAGACAAATGATTCCAAGGATTTAAGTATCCGACTGCGGCTTTCGATTCAAGACACTTCTAAAGATCAAAGGACAAAGTTGATGTTGCCAAGGTTATGTTTTTCAAAGGTAGGTATCGTACGGCGAAGTTCCAAAACCTATTTGTCTAATCGAAAGGCTCTCAATAAGGGTTGTTGAGGCTGCAATATAGAAAGATCTAAGCACAATAATTACACTCAAACTAACCACCCAAAACCCAAGGATACGACTCTCCAAGGTAAAGATAGAAAGCACACTTAAACCTTAATAAAGGATGTTGAGTCTCTCTATTACCCAAATCTTGTAATCTTAATCTATTAAATGTAGAATCAATGATGAAGTATCTTCACACACTTATATACAGGTCAAAAAGGTTAAGCAGGGTTGGGATTTAGGCAAGGATTAACTCTGGTTAAAGAATAAATCAATTAAAGATCGTCAGAGAAATAAATCGTGCTGTAAATAGATAAATCGGACGATTTTCTCAAGAATAGGTAGATTTTCCTATTGTCGCAAAGTTAAATCTCAACTCTCAGGGTCCAAATGGTTAAATGATCAAATCAGTCTATCATCATCTAAGCCTCAATCATCAACTATTCTCCCCAGAATCAGAAGGTTTTTAGCCAACCATTTTCATAATCAAATCAAAATTAAGATTGAATGAAAAAAATCAATTAAAACCCGAACTTTGAATAAAAACCAAATAATCTCCAAATCTGTAATCAAATCTCAAAACCTATCAAAGAATCTCTCAAAACACTCAATAATGTGTTCACAAATCACAAGAATTGGAAAGGGAAACAAAAGATCTCACAACAATGGTATAGATTGACTTCTTGGCACTTCCCTTCAATCTCCTCTCCAAGAACCTTCAATCTCTCAAAATCGTGTAAATCTTTCCCGCTGCGAACCCCCGATTTTCGTTCCTAGGGTTCCAATGTATACTTCCTTGCTAATGGGCTCCTTGGCAAAACACGTCTCAAGCCCATAAGTGATGGGCTTTGGTTCGTGATATTTCTTTGGCCGAAAGCTGTAGAAAACGTGCTGCTGAAACAAAGAAGAAAACCGTTCGATTTTCAAGGATAAAAATCGTTCGATTTTTATGGTGAATGACACGATTTTCTTCAACAGAGAATGTTTGTCTCTTGGCTTGTTTCCTTCCTCCCTTTGGTGACTCTTTTATACAACTCCTTTGCTCTTTGTGACTCCTCTAAGACTCCTTAAGCTTCCTTATTAGCCTTAGATGCTCCTTGCTCCACTTTTGCTTCCAAATCCACCGAATTTACCTATAATTCAACCAAAACTCATGTATACCTCTATTTTCAGAATATAAATGAAATTGGCCTAAAAGGTACACAAATTCTCTCCAAATGCAAGGTAAACTGAGGTAAACCTCTACAATATGCATGATTATAATGGTATATAATTCATGTCATCAAAATACCCCATGCTTGCCACTTGCTTGTCCCCAAGCAAGATTCAAACCTAGAATACAAGATGTCATGGATTATGTATATGAAAAACTGAAAAACCTTTTGTTTTTGAAGTGCTTCTTCTTATTGGATCACCCTCAAAGTGATGTTTCAAGACATAGGAAGACAAAGCATGTATCAATAATAATCACAATATGAACTAACTATCTTTTACTTCTCAAAGACACAAATAAAGGACATGATAAAGATGTAAAGATAATCAAAGTCAAACAAATCTAAGCCATGAAGTGTTAAACATGTGCATAAAAGTCTCAAAGTCTTCCAATCAAAGAAGAAGGTCTAAGAAATGTGTCGAGGGTGGTAAATCTTTTAAGGAAATCGTCTTGCTCTATTCCTGAATCATTCGATTTAGTCTTTGTAGGTCGATTTTCTTCCTTCTTTCCCTTGAAAATTGTATTTTACCCATTTTAGTTCCACTTTGTTCATTGATTGTCCAAAGTTGAACCTAGTTCCTGCGATTTTTGACACAAACAACCCAAGAGTGCATTGAGGAACAAACAAAACTAAAAGCAAAAAGGAAACAAACAACTAAGCTAAACTATTCTATGATGAAAAGAAGGAAAAGAACTATACTACCATGGGTTGCCTCCCAAGAATCGCTTGATTTAATGTCTTTAGCTGGACGTTTCTTTTTTTGATGTTGAATGGAGGAGGATAGGAGCTATCTCCTCAACCGGGACTTCCGGTATGTATCTCTTCAACCGTTGGCCATTGACCTTGAAACTTCCGCTTTGTTCACCCCATACTTCAACTGCACCATGGGGAAAAAACACGTTTAATTACGTAAGGTCCTGTCCAACGGGATTTAAGCTTACCTGGGAAGAGTCGAAGCCTTGAGTTGAATAGAAGAACTTGATCTCCTTCCTTCAAGTCCTTTGGAATGATATGCTTATCATGCCACCGCTTCGTTCTTTCCTTGTAAATCTTTGCGTTCTCGTACGCATTCATCCGAATCTCTTCTAGCTCGTTGATGTCCAATAGCCGCTTCTCTCCGGCTTCTTTCATATTGAAGTTGAGCAACTTGACGGCCCAATATGCTTTATACTCTACCTCTACAGGAAGATGACAAGATTTTCCATAAACAAGGTTATATGGAGTTATACCTATAGGTGTCTTAAAAGCGGTCCTGTACGCCCATAACGCATCATCTAACTTCATTGACCAATCCTTTCGTGTTCTAGAGACAGTCTTCTCTAGAATTCCCTTGATCTCTATATTGGATATCTCTACTTGTCCGCTGGTTTGCGGATGGTATGGCGTGGCTATCTTATGGGTTACCCCATACTTAGCCAATAGAGTCTCAAATTGACGGGCTGTGAAGTGCGTTCCTCCATCACTAATGATGGTTCGGGGAGTCCCGAAACTTGGGAAGATCGTTCTATTAAAGAAATTCACCACAATCATTGCATCATTAGTAGGAGAAGCGATTGCTTCTATCCATCTTGAGACATAGTTTACGGCTAGAAGTACGTATTGGCTTCCAAAAGAAGATGGGAATGGTCCCATAAAGTCTACTCCCCATACATCGAATATCTCTATTTCTTGTATGTTGTTGAGGGGCATCTCATTTCTCCTTGAAATATTAGTTTTCCTTTGACAAGCATCACAAGCAACAACATAGTTCTGCACATCTTTGAATAAGGTTGGCCAAAAGAAACCAGATCGGAGTACCTTAGCACATGTCTTGTGGGAACTAGCATGTCCTCCACAAGGTAAAAAATGGCAATGGCGGATGACACTTTCCACCTCATCCTCCGGGATACATCTCCTGTATATGCCATCGGGACCTCTCTTGAAGAGAAGAGGTTCATTCCAATAGAAATGCTTGATGTCCTTAAAGAACTTCTTTCTTTGAGCATACGAAACTCCGGGGGGGATTTCTTGACAAACAAGGTAATTTACAATATCAGCAAACCATGGGTCATTACCTTTCGAGATTTGTTGAAGACATTCTTCAATCTCATGGAGCTATTCGTCAGGGAATGAGTCGTCGATAGAGAGATCATCCGCTTCATAGGTGAGGTGTGGAAGACGACTAAGGTGGTCAACAACTGAATTTTCCGATCCCTTCTTGTCACGGATCTCTAGATCGAACTCTTGTAAGAGCAAGATCCATCTTAGAAGCCTAGTCTTTGCATCCTTCTTTGTGAACAAGTAACGGATTGCTGAATGATCCGTGTAGACTATCACTTTCGCACCTACAAGATAGGAACGAAATTTCTCAAAAGCATAAACTACAGCTAGAAGCTCTTTCTCCGTGGTAGCATAATTCAATTGAGCTTCATCTAGCGTCTTGCTAGCATAGTAGAAGGCGTGTGTACGACCATCTTTCTTTTGTCCAAGTACAGCTCCTATAGCGACGTCACTTGTGTCGCACATGATCTCGAAAGGAAGCGTCCAATCGGGTTGTTGGATGATAGGTGATGAAATCAAAGCTTCTTTGATCCTGCAAAAGGCATCTAAACATTCTTTCAAAAACTCGAAAGTTATGTCCTTCATCAAAAGATTAGTCAAGGGTTTTGAAATCTTAGAAAAATCCTTTATGAATCTCCTATAGAAACCTGCATGTCCTAAAAAGCTTCTAACTCCTTTCACCGAGGATGGAGGAGGTAGCTTCTCTATGGTTTCAATCTTGGCTTTATCAACCTCTATTCCTCTATTCGAAATCAAGTGGCCTAACATAATTCCTTTGGTGACCATAAAATGACAGTTCTCCCAGTTTAAAACTAGGTAAGGGTCTTCACATCTCTTAAGGACTAGGGAAAGGTTAGAGAGAAAGTTATCAAAGGAAGAACCATATACCGAAAAGTCGTCCATGAATATTTTCATGATGTTCTCTACATACTCCGAAAAGATTGCCATCATACACCTTTTAAAGGTGGCTGGAGTGTTGCATAAGCCAAATGTCATCCTTGTATAGGCAAACGTACCCCAAGGGCACGTAAAAGTCGTCTTCTCTTGATCATCCGGGTGAACGGGAATCTGAAAGAAACCACTATATCCATCTAGATAACAAAAGTAATAATGTTGGGCTAACCTTTCCAACATTTGATCAATGAAAGGAAGGGGAAAATGGCCCTTCCTGGTGGCGACATTCAGTTTACGGTAGTCGATGTACATTCTCCATCCCATAACTGTCCTTGTGGGAATAAGCTCGTTGTTCTTGTTTGTAATAACGGTAATTCCTACTTTCTTTGGTGCTACATGTACGGGACTCACCCACTTGCTATCGGAGATAGGGAAGATGATATCTGCATCAAGTAGCTTAAGGATTTCTTTCTTCACGACCTCTTTCATGATCGGATTTAACCGTCTTTGAGGTTGACGTGAAGGTTTGTAATCCTCTTCCATCAAGATTTTATGCATACATAGAGAAGGTTTAATGCCTACCAAGTCATCAATAGTATAGCCTAATGCTTTCCTATGTTGTCTTAGAACATTCATAAGCTTCTCAAGTTCATCATCATTCAGATTTGTACTAACTATAACACGATATATAGAGTTAGGCCCAAGGAATGCATACCGTAAGTGTGTAGGGAGTGGTTTCAATTACAATGAAGGAGGTGCCTTGATTGATGATTCATGATCATCTAGTGTCATGGTAGAATCCTCTAAAGGTGGAGGAAGTGTGCTATTACAATTAAGAACAACTGCAATCGAGTTTGTAGAAACCGGAGAATTCACCGAAAAATCGACCCCCTCTGTAGCAATTTTTAGGACGACTTTTCTTCCTGTTGTCAAAAATCGACTTGTCTCTTCAGAAATTGTGTGATTTTCTTTGTGTAGGTCGATTTTTCCCACAGATTCCGGGGTTCTTTCTAGCTCTTCAAATCTTGCATCTAGCTCTTCCTCTGCATCTTTCAATGCTTTGACTTCATCATCACATTCATGCTCCACTCCTTCCTTCATGATGCTCATGCTAAGAACCTTTTGAAGTGGATCTTTAATCAAGATTGAACTCACCACTTCTCTAGACTCTTCTTCATCAAAAAAGTAATAAACATCTTCTCTCATAGATAGTTCTTTGATTAAGGAGGAGAGTACAAATTCCACTTTCTCTTCCCCTATATTGAAGGATAGTTGTCCATTCTTGCAATGAACCATGCATCCGGAAGTTGCAAGGAATGGTCTCCCAAGAATGATGGGAACTGGATAATCTGTAGAGATGTCAAGAACGACAAAATCTATAGGGATGTAAAACTTACCGAGTTTCACGGGAATGTCTTCTATGATCCCAACAGGCCTAGTGATGGAACGATCGGCCATGTAACGTGTCATCTTCACCGGTCAAGGTTCTTCTAGAACAACCGCCTTACACAAAGAAAGTGGTATGATGCTTACGCTTGCTCCAAGGTCGCAAAGTGCATCATAGGTGACCTCTCCTAGGGTGATGGGTATGCAAAACGATCCTGGATCACGCAACTTAGGTGGCATGTTCTCCGTCATGGTCTTGATGAGTTCGGATGACTCCGTGCTCATCTTGACTTCACCAATATCTTCTAATTCCTCTTGTTAGAGAGGATCTCTTTTAGGAACTTCCCATAAGCTGGCATACCTAAAATTGCATCCATAAAAGGTATATTAATATGCAGCTTACTCATAAGATCAAAAAACTTACCGAAGTGTTTATCTAGACACGCTCTTGCTCTAGATTGGGGGAAAGGTAGAGGTGGTTTGTAGCGGGAGGAGGAATATAGACATCTTCCTTCTCTTTTTCCTTTTCCTTTCCTTTTTCAACGGAAGTCTCAACTACTTTGGGTTGCGGATCGGTGGTTGTTACACCACTTCTAGTAGTAATCGCCATCACCCTTTCTTTTGGGTTGTCCTCCGTCTTTCCGCGAAGCTTCCCTTGTTCTCTCGGAACTTCTCCGGCCTTGTTGAACACTTGGTTTTCTAAGGCTTTTTGTGCCTTGTCAACCGAAGTGATGTGATTCTCTAATCCTTGGAGCTTTCCTAAGATTGTCTCCATCATGGCTTCATGCTTGTCCTTCTCCGGCTTGCCCGAGCCATTCGATGTTTGACCTTGACTTTTCAAAGGAGTAGAAGAAGATGGAGGTGTTAAAGCATTTTCAGCATGTGAATAGGGATTACTTGGATTTTGTTGGTTTAATCTCCAATTTTTGTTGTTGGAGTTCCTATTGTTGTTATTCCAGTTGTTGTTCCGGTTATTGTTCCTGTAGTCATTCCTATTGCCTTGGTTTTATCTCTCCCTAGATAGTTGGCCTCTTGCTCCTTCGCCTTTTGAAGGCTAGTTTTTATGACTTCCTTCAACTCTTTGATCTCATTGTTGAGGGAGAATATTTGAGTTTGTACAACTTGAGTCAACTTAGCTCCCGGATCCCCTTGATTCCAGTTATTCGGATCCACCTTCCGGTGGGAATACTTCTCAATCATTTGAGCTTGCTTCTCAATGATGACCCAAACGTCATCTTCTTTCATGTCCATAAATGTACAACAAGAAAGAGATTGGAGATTGAATTGTGTTTCCATATCAATCCCCTTGTAGTAGATCTCCAATAATTCCAGCTTAGAAATGCCATGGTGTGGGCAATCTAATAAGAGATCCTGAAACCTTTCCCAAGATTGAAACAAACTTTCATTAAGTTTAATAGAAAATGCATTAATCTTACCTCTTAACTCCGCCGTTTTGGATGGCGGAAAGAACTTGATGAGGAACTCCGTAGATAAATCCTCCCAAGTGTTAAGTCTTCTAGTTGGAAGAGCTTGATACCAAGACAAAGCCTTATCCTTCAAAGAAAAGAAAAACGGTTTGATCTTGTAGTTGTTGCTGATAGCCCTCTTCGGCTTCATTGTCTCCATCATAATCTCGTAATTTTGTAAGTGTTTGTGTGGATATTCAGCATTCGCTCTACCAAACTGACTTTGGCGAACCATGGTAATAACTTGCGGGCTAAACCCGAAATCCTAGATGTCTTCGGCTCCGAAATTCACACCTAAACGGCGCGGTTGTTGAATTGGATCCATCTTTTTTCCAAGGGTTCGTGGTTCATCCCCTCCATCAGCAACTCTCACATCTCTAACGGGAATGCGAGGGTTAACTTGTGGTCTAGGATTATCACAAACTGGACCGACTAGTGGTGTAATATCCTCTAGGTCAGGCATTTCATCATCGTCGGATGATTTAACTCTAATGGACTTAGGTTTCTTGGTTTTCTTCTTCTTAGCATCATTCATCTCCAACTTCTTGTCTAGCATCATAGCTTTGAGCTCATCTATTTGGAATTGATGAGCTCTAATCCTTCCATACGAGCCTTCTCACTCAATTTGAGTTGAGCTTGAGCTTCATCCAACTCTGCTTGGATGTTTCTCTCATTGTTGTCAACCATTTTTTTCTCTTTCAACTTTCTTCTCAAAGTTTTCTCCAATTCGGGATCAAAAGGAACTAGATCTTTGGTAGATCTAGTCTTTCGCATATACCTAAAGAATCAAATCACAAGAGCAAAAGCTCCCAAGCCAGACAACCAAAAACCGGATTTGTTCTAGACCAAATCCCCGACAACGGAGCAAAAAACATGTTCGCTCAAAAGTGTGTGCCTCGAAGTCTTAAATTTGTATCTAGAACTTAAGCAAAAGCAAACTCGCAGTGTACGGATCAGTTGTAGTAACGAAAGAAATTCCAAAGTCGAACTCAGGGATTTGGTGAGAATAAAATCAGTTTCAAATATCTGGCAAAGTGTAAAAGCTTTTATGATTAATAAAGAGACAAATGATTCCAAGGATTTAAGTATCCGACTGCGGCTTTCGATTCAAGACACTTCTAAAGATCAAAGAACGGAGTTGATGTTGCCAAGGTTATGTGTTTCAAAGGTATGTATCGTATGGCGAAGTTCCAAAACCTATTTGTCTAATCAAAAGGCTCTCTCTATAAGGGTTGTTGAGGCTGCAATATAGAAAGATCTAAGGACAAGAATTATACTCAAACTAACCACCCAAAACCCCAGGATATGACTCTCCAAGGTAAAGATAGAAAGCACACTTAAACCTTAATAAAGGATGTTGAGTCTCTCTATTACCCAAATCTTGTAATCTTAATCTATTAAATGTAGAATCAATGACGAAGTCTCTTCACACACTTAAATAGAGGTTAAAAAGGTTAAGCAAGGTTGGGATTTAGGCAAGGTTTAACTTTGGTTAAAGAATAAATCAATTAAAGACCGTCAGAGAAATAAATCGTGCTGTAAATAGATAAATCGGACGATTTTCTCAAGAATAGGTAGATTTTCCTATTGTCGCAAAGTTAAATCTCAACTCTCAGGGTCCAAATGGTTAAATGAGTTCAGTCTATCATCATCTAAGCCTCAATCATCAACTATTCTCCCCAGAATCAGAAGGTTTTTAGCCAACCATTTTCATAATCTGATCAAAATTAAGATTGAATGAATAAAATCAATTAAAACCCGAACTTTGAATAAAAACCAAATAATCTCCGAATCTGTAATCAAATCTCAAAACCTATCAAAGAATCTCTCAAAACACTCAATAATGTGTTCACAAATCACAAGAATTGGAAAGGGAAACAAAAGATCTCACAACAATGGTATAGATTGACTTCTTGGCACTTCCCTTCAATCTCCTCTCCAAGAACCTTCAATCTCTCAAAATCATGTAAATCTTTCCCGCTACGAACCCCCGATTTTCATTCCTACGGTTCCAACATATACTTCCTTGCTAATGGGCTCCTTGGCAAAATACGTCTCAAGCCCATAAGTGATGGGCTTTGGGTCGTGATATTTCTTCGGCCGAAAACTGTAGAAAATCGTGCCCGTAAAACAAAGAAGAAAACCGTTCGATTTTCAAGGATAAAAATCGTCCGATTTTTATGGTGAATGGCACGATTTTCTTCAACAGAGAATGCTCGTCTCTTGGCTTGTTTCCTTCCTCCCTTTGGTGACTCTTTTATACAACTCCTTTGCTCTTTGTGACTCCTCTAAGACTCCTTGAGCTTCCTTATTAGCCTTAGATGCTCCTTGCTCCACTTTTGCTTCCAAATCCACCGAATTTACCTATAATTCAACCAAAACTCGTGTAGACCTCTATTTTCGGAATATAGATGAAATAGGCCTAAAAGGTACACAAATGCTCTCCAAATGCAAGGTAAATTGAGGTAAACCTCTAAAATATGCATGATTATAATGGTATATAATTCATGCCATCACATGACTAGCAGTACTATTCCCGACATCACCACCATGCTTGCTGACTATCTTGGGAAGATAGCCAACACGGCAAAGGGTGACTTATGTGCTGGAGGCCTTGTGATTCACGTGGCGAAGGCATTAGAGTTAGACTTTTCAGACTGCAGCTTAGATGAGAGTGTCCAACCTCTAGGTTCACAAAGATTGGTTGCGCGATAGGTTTTGATTCCTCGAGGTAGAGGAACTTTGCATTTGCCCATGCCATGGGCAAATGATCCATCCAAGAAGCCGGAGATAGTGTGGAAGTCCAAATGCACTATTCAGAATAAAAGGAACTGGAAGGAGACTTTTGTACTTATGATTGAGGAGGTAGCCCCTCCATCTGGTTATTATGATAATGCAGAGGATACAGAAGAGGAGGAAGACTACGAGGATGGAGCTGCAGCTTATCAGGGACCTATGCTGGAGTTCTAGAGCGGCACCCACAGCGACCACGCTACGGACGCCATGGATACTGACACTCATGGAACCGGACCTAGCAGGACGAGTCGCGATATTGAGGAGACGGAGGATGAGATGCAGCCACCCCGTCATTCTTTTGCACATACTCCCAGCCACGGTCGAGGACGTGGGCGCGGACATAGACTCCCCGGACAGATTAGAGCATTGGTTTCTATCTTCCAAGGTGTACGTACCGACTACCAGGGACTTCGCACATATTATCAGGCCCTCCACACCGACTACACTGCCCTGAACACACAGTTCACGGCATACTGCCGGGAAACGGATGCTAGACACTCGTCCTACGATGGCCAGATGAGGGACATGTACTATTATCAGTTTGGCCACTTCTATCATCCCAACGCACCAAGATATCTATATCCGCCACAGCTACCGACTGAGAATTGAGTTTCCACTCCATTTTACATTGTAAGTATTTTTCTCCATCTTATGCTTTATTTTTCACATTGGGGACAATGTGAAGGTTAAGTATGGGGTGGGGGTACTTACAATCTCTTTTGCCTTTTTCACACTTTATGTACATTGTGTCGCACTTGACGAATTGGTTTGTAATAACTCTTGCACTATTTGCTTTCCACTATGACATTCGCATTTACATGCTTTCATTCGAAATTTATGAGTTTTTCAAAAAATTGTGTGCTTCTTATGATGGAAATGACCTCTATGATGAGAATTGTGATGTGGAAAAGGCAAAAGATGAGTTAGTTATGTTGAGATATTAATTAGAGCATGAATGAGCTTGCTTTTCTTACTTGAATGCATGAATAGTTCATATGATCTTGATGTCTTGATAAGAGAATTAAATAATGATCGAAGCTATATTATAAGTTCTTTTGCATCATATAGGAATGACCAAGGCTGTTCACTTCTTTTCTAGTTCATATCTTGTTCATGCTAGATCCTCAATAAAATATTTGACCTCCTTTTAACCATTCGGGAATTAGGATAAGTAATTGTAAAAGGCATGCTTGATGTGGGAGGGTCAATATGAAAGTGTTAAGTGAAAGTTTAGCAAATTATAGGTTTGGGGACGTTGAATATGAGGATGAGTAACTCAGCATCATTCACATAGCTGTGTGTTTGTGTCTTGCCAAAGTCCGATTGAACGACAAGTCCTAACGGGATATGGTATGTGCATTAAGGGTTTGAGGCATCTCGGAAATTAAGAAACGCTGATCTCCTAGGCTTCGGTTATTGTGCACCGTTGTCCATACTCTCAAAAAGTAAAGTACAAAGAAAGCAAAACTTTTACATGCAAAGCATGTGTGGTGAAGTTTGGTTCTTGAAAGTATTGTGTTGTTCCTCTTTCCCGGATTAGCATCACATTTCCTTACAAGATTTCCCACCCTTGACACATTTCTTAGACCTTTTTCTTTGATTGGAAGACCTTGAGACCTTTATGTACATGTTTAAGACTTCATGGCTTAGATTTGATTGACTTTGATTGTCTTTACACCTTTATCATGTCCTTTATTTGTGTCTTTAAGAAGGAAAAGATAGTTAGTTCATATTGTGATTATTATTGATACATACTTTGTCTTTTTATGTCTTGAAACATCACTTTGAGGGTGATCCAATAAGAAGAAGCACTTTCAAAACAAAAGGTTTTTGAGTTTTTCATCATATAATCCATGACATCTTGTATTCTAGGTTTGAATCTTTCTTGGGGACAAGCAAGGGGCAAGTATGGGGTATTTTGATGACATGAATTATATACCATTGTAATCATGCATATTGTAGAGATTTACCTCAATTTACCTTGTATTTGGAGAGAATTTGTGTACCTTTTAGGCTTATTTCAATTATATTCCGGAAATAGATGTCTACACGAGTTTTGGTTGAATTATAGGTGAATTCGGTGGATTTAGAAGCAAAAGTGGAGCAAGGAGCATCTAAGGCTAATAAGGAAGCTTAAGGAGTCTTAGAGGAGTCACAAAGAGCAAAAGAAGTGTATAAAAGAGTCACCAAAGGAAGGAAGGAAACAAGCCAAGAGACGAGTATTCTCTGTTGAAGAAAATCGAGTCAATTGCCATAAAAATCGGACGATTTTCCTCCAAGAAAATTGCACGGTTTTCTTGTTTGTTTTAAGGGCACGATTTTCTACAGTTTTCGGCAAAAGAAATATCACGACCCAAAGCCCATCACTTGTGGGCCTGAGACGTGTTTTGCCAAGCGGCCCATTAGCAACGAAGTATACATTGGAACCCTAGCGACAAAAATCGAGAGTTCGCAGCGGGAGAGATTTACACGATTTTGCGGGATTGAAGATTCTTGGAAAGGAGATTGAAGGAAAGTGCCAAGAAGTCAATCTATACCATTGTTGTGAGATCTTTTGTTTCCCCTCCAATTCTTGTAATTTGTGAACACATTATTGAGTGTTTTGAGAGATTCTTTGATAGGTTTTGAGATTTGATTACGGATTCGGAGATTATATGGTTTTTATTCAAAGTTTGGGTTTTAATTGATTTTATTCATTCAATCTTGATTTTGAATTGATTATGAAAATGGTTGGCATAAACCTTGTGATTCAGGATAGAATAGTTAATGATTAAGGCTTAGATGATGATAGAATGATCTCATTTAACCATTTGGACCCTAAGAGTTGAGATTTAACTTTGCGACAACAGGAAAATCGACCCGTTCTTTATAAAATCGTCCGATTTATCTATGAACAGCACGATTTATTTCTCTGAAGATCTTTAATTGTTTTATTCTTTAACCAAAGGTAATCCTTGCCTAAATTCCAACCATGCTTAACCTTTTTAACCTCTATTTAAGTGTGTGAAGAGACTTCATCACTGATTCTACATTTAATAGTTTAAAGATTACAAGAATTGGGTAATAGAGAGACTCAAGATCCTTTCTTATGGTTTAAGTGTGCTTTCCATCTTTACCTTTGAGAGTCATGATAGGTGATGGAATCACTATCATTTAGGGTAGTTTTTAGAGTCTTTTTATTGCATTAGTGTCGGTGTATGCTACTAACTCCTTGGTCTAGAAGAAGAAGATCAAAAGAAGCTAAGGAAGGAGTTATAAGCACTTAGGAGTGAAGATCGATCACGAAGCAAAGCTTCTGTTGCCCCACCACCCCCGCGGGTCCTTGAAGCCGCCCCTGCGGTTGACACTTCTCACTGACGCGCACCCTGCGCCTTCACCAGCACCGGCCAAGAAGCAGGTCACCGCCCCTGCGCCAACCATCAGCGCCCCTGCGGTGACTTGCCTTGACGAGATGAAAACCAGCTCCCCTGCGCCTCCCACTGCTCGCATTGGGAGCTGGAAGGTGAAGAGTCTGTGTCACCGCCCCTGCATTGGCCTCAAGGCGCCCCTGCGCCTTGACATCAGTAACGGCAAGCAGTTGAAGAGTCAGATGTTGAAGAAGCATTGAAGATCCGCCCCAGCGGAATTGCCTAGCCGCCCCTACGGTCGGGAAGAAGATCAACCGATTCTGCCTAAACCGCCCCTATGGTTCCTGAAGGCCGCCCCTGCGGTTTAACGCCAGAAGCTTCACTCCGGCTGTTTACACCACCTTTATGGCATTAAAGGTGGTTATTTTAGGCCGGCTATTTACTCCTAATTAAGTGTCTTTTGTAGTATAAATTGTCCATGGCTGATTGCTAGAATCATCCATGCTTTTCCCCACAAAATCCATTTTAGACTTGAGTTTTCCATTGTAATGAGTTGCTAACTCCCTTGCTACATTGGGTTGGTTTGAAGCTGATTTGTTACTTTGGTTGTAAGTTCTTTTAATATAAGTTTTTATTCAGTAATGCTTTGTATTTCCTTAATCTCTATTGACTAATTGCATGTTAACTATTACTTGAGATTGATCACTTTATGTTCTAAAGTGCATGTAAACAACTAGGATTAACAGGTTCCGGGTTCGAGTCTTTAATCTAGTAGCAACTTTAAGTAATAACGGACTATAATTACTTAAAGAAAAGGAACACAAATATAAAGATAAGTTTAACGGTTTTAATCTTCTCTTTATATCCCTTAGTCTTTGTTTGAATGCTAACTTATTATTTGTTCTTGTAGGTTTACGGAACTTTAATAGGTTAAGTTGTGTTGATGCCGGTTGGATCAACACATATGTATAATCGAGACGAGAGATTACTTAAAAACTTGTAAAAGGAATGCACCAAAGTAGCAATTGCATGCTTAGAATCAACCTAGTGTAGATTCATCCATTATTGTCTTAATTGTCGCATTCATCGTTTTCATAAGTTTTTGTGCATCAATTCAACCAAAACCCCCCTTTTTGTGTCACTTGTGATTATAATCGATAATTGCATCTAAAACACCTTAACTCTCTTGGGTTCGACCCTTACTTAATCACTATACTTGTTCTTAGTGCTAAGTCGGGATTTACTTTTGATTGGGTATAGACGACCATAGAAATACCTTCGGTCAAATTTTGGCGCCGTTGCCGGAGAGTTTTTGTGTTTTATTGTTATTATTGATTATTGGTTTGAACCATTTTTATGGTTCAAACCCGTGCTACTAATTCCGGCTTTGCTTCTTTTGATACAGAAATTGAGAGGACGCACATCCGGCTACGAAGACAACAACAACTACAACAAGAGATGGTTGACCGTACTCTTCGTCAACTTACGCAGCCCACCTTGGCTCAAAACCCTCTTGCTGTCGCTATACCGGCACTAGGGGAAGGAGTCAACTTTGAGCTCAAGCCGGGCCTTATTCACTTGCTTCCATCCTTCCATGGGCTAAGTGGTGAAGACTCCATCAAGCACCTTGGGAAGTTCCATACTGTATGTATGAGCATGAAGCCAGCCAACATTACCAAAGAACAGATCAAGATGAGGGCATTCGGCTTCACACTCAAAGATTCAGCGGATGATTGGTATTACCACCTTCCATCCGGGAGTATTGACACTTGGGAGAACCTTCACAAAGCGTTCTTGGAGAAATACTTTCCAGCTAAAAAGGCCAATAGCTTGAAGAAAGCTATAAGCAACATCGAGCAAGAGGCAACCGAAACTCTCTATGAGTACTTCGAAAGGTTTGCACGCCTCCGATCCAGCTGTCCTTTTCACGGATATTCAACTCAAGATCTAGTCTTGTACTTGTACAATGGCTTGCTAGACAATGAAAGGAGGATCGTAGATGCGGCTTGCGGAGGTAATATTCTTAACTCTACTCCTGGCCTTGCTTTGGAAAAGATACAAGAACTAGCGGAAGGAACTCGGAACTTTGAAAGGACCCCGACTAAGAAAGGAGTTCATGTTGTGAGTTCCGGGAAGAGTGAGATTTCCACCGAGCTAGCAGAATTGAAGGAAATGGTGAATAGGCTAACACTTATGGGAACACCGCAACAGCTCAAAGCTTGTGGAGTTTGTGTTGAGCCATACCATCCAACGGACATGTGTCCACAAGTTCAAGATGACGATGCTGAAGTAAACGCAATGGGTTATGGATAACCATACCAGCAAAGACCTAGGAACGATCCCTATACACAGAATTTCATGCCAAATTGGCGTGACCAACAGAATTTTCATTGGAGGGATCAACAAAATCAACAACAACGCCCCGCCAAGGTAAGTATCACTCAACTGAAGATATGTTGCAGGTTTGGAGTAAACATTTTGCTACTCATGTCCAAACAACAGAATCTAGCATCAAGAACCTTGAGAAACAGGTTAGTCAAATGACGGAAGCTATTTCAAGGACCGAATCAAGGCTTTCCGGAGGATTGCTTTCCGGATGATTGCCTTCCCAGATGTTTGTAAACCCCAAGGAGAATGTTAGTGCCCTAAAATTAAGGAGCGGAAAGCAAATCCAACAAGAACCAACAAAAGAGTCACAAAGTGAACCTGTTGTCGTTTTTTCTGCACCCACAACCGCCCCTGCGGCTGAAGTTGCGCCCAGCACAGAACGAACGACGCCCTTGTGGCTGGCTGCCCCCGCCCTTGCAGTGACAACCCCTAAGCCGCCCCTGCGCTTTCAAACTGACGCCCCTGCGGAAAACACAACAGAAGGTCTTGCTCGAAAGGATACTTACGTCCGGCCTAACTTCCAGCCATTGTACTCCGAGAAACCACCGACTCCCACCGGCTCCTTTTCCCGAAGCCTTGAAGGAGCGGAGAATCATAGAGGACAAGGACCTCTTTAGGACTTTCTCTAAATGCGAGGTAAACATTCCCCTCCTTAAGTTGGTGAAAAGTATCCCTAAGTATGCTCGTTTTTTTAAGAAACTTTGCACTATCAAGAGGAATCAAAAGCTAAAGGGGAAACAGAAAGTGCAAGTGAGTGAACATGTGTCGGCAGTTTTCCAACGGAGAATGCCCAAGAAGTGCAGCGATCCGGGCATGGTAAGCATTCCTTGTGTTATAGGGGAAACCCGCTTTCACAAAGCAATGCTTGATCTCGGTGCTTCTATAAATGTCTTGCCATATTCGATTTACAAATCACTTGGTCTTGGGCTGCTAATGGAAACTAGGATTGTAGTACAACTTGCTGATAGATCTAATGTGTATCCGAAAGGGATAATTGAAGATGTATTAGTGATGGTAGACAACCTAATTTTTCCTGCTGATTTCTTTGTAATGGATATGGAAAACGACTCGCATGCTGCACCTATTTTGTTAGGTAGGCCATTTCTGAAAACGGCTAGGACTAAAATTGATTATATTAGTGGTAAACTAACCATGGAGTTTGATGGACAAGTAGTGGAATTTAACATCTATGATGTAATGAGATTTCCTAGTGATGATCATTCTTTATGTGTCATTGACATTGTTGAACCTTTTGTGCAAGATGTTTTTGATAATTCTGACGTGGATGAATTAAGAAATGTGATTGAGCATGACATTGATGGCTTCAAATCAGATTATGTGTTAACATCTAGCATGAAAGAGGTCCTAGCCCAATTAGATGGGCATAAAAGGCTACCTATCTCCAATTTGGCCATTTGGCCCACTTTACTAACTCCAAGCGAGAAGCTTGTTCCGTCCATAGTGTAGGCACCGGAAATAGAATTGAAGGACCTTCCGTTACACCTCAAGTATGTTTTCCTTGGAGCACACAATACCTTGCCGGTGATCATCTCAAACAAGTTGACCACTGGACAAGAAGATAAGTTGGTGAACGTACTAAAGGAGCACAAGACGGCCCTTGGATGGACTATTGCGGACATCAAAGGGATAAGTCCTTCCACTTGCATGCGTAGGATTTTACTGGAGGACGAAACCAAGCCCTCTAGGCAACCTCAAAGGAGGTTGAACCCACCAATGATGGATGTGGTCAAAAAGGAATTGTTGAAACTCCTCCAAGCGGACATGATCTTTCCTATCTCGGATAGCATTTGGGTTAGTCCAACCCAAGTAGTTCCAAAGAAGGGAGGCATCACCTTGGTGGAAAATCAACATAGAGAGATGGTCCCAAGCAAAACACAAACCGGATGGATAGTTTGCATTGACTACCGCAACCTCAATAAGGTAACACGAAAAGACCATTTCCCATTACCTTTTATTGATCAAATGTTGGAACGTCTTGCAGGTCATCAATACTACTATTTCCTGGATGGATATTTGGGCTATTTCCAAATAGCCACTGCACCCGAAGATCAAGAGAAGACGACGTTCACTTGCCCATTTGGCACTTTTGCATATCGCAGAATGTCATTTGGACTTTGCAACGCACCGGGCACTTTCCAACGGTGCATGATAAGTATTTTCTCCGAATACATAGAAAATTTCATTGAAGTCTTCATGGATGATTTTACCGTCCATGGAGACAGTTTTGACGCATGTTTAGGGCATTTAAAACTTGTTCTTGAAAAATGTGTTGAAACCAATTTAGTTCTTAATTCGGAAAAATGTCATTTCATGGTCAAAAAAGGAATTGTGCTAGGACATGTAATATCCTCAAAAGGGATAGAGGTAGATAAGGCAAAGTTTGATGTTATTCAAAATTTACCTTATCCTACTAATGTTCGGGAAATCTGATCCTTTCTTGGTCATGCAGGTTTCTACTGAAGGTTCATCAATGACTTCTCAAAGATCTCAGCACCCCTGTGTCAATTGCTCAAGAAAGAATATATCTTCATAGTGGATAAGGATTGCAAGAAGGCTTTCGACACTTTTAAGGCATGTCTCACCACCGCACCGATCATCCGTTCTCCGGATTGGGAGAAACCCTTTGAAATCATGTGTGACGCCAGTGACTACACCGTCGGAGCTGTCTTAGGACAAAAAGACGGATGGGCAGCCCATGTGATCCATTATGCGTCTATGACACTAAATGGAGCACAAAGGAATTATTCCACCACCGAGAAGGAGATATTGGCGGTAGTTTTTGCCCTAGAGAAGTTCAGGCAAAACTTACTTGGGGTAAAAGTAATTATTTTCACTGACCATGCAGCCCTTAGGTACCTCATGGCAAAGAAGGAGGCGAAGCCACGATTAATCCGTTGGGTGCTCCTTCTAAGCGAATTTAACCTAGAGATAAGGGACAAAAAGGGAGCTGAGAACCTGGTGGAAGATCATTTGAGCAGACTAGTTAAAGAGGAGGGAGAACTAGGAAAAGAAAGAGAGATAGCTGGAAGCTTTCCAGACGATACATTCTACACAACTCTCTGTTGTGTAACTGCCCCCGCGCCTTACACCAGCCGCCCCTGCGGCCAACCGCCCCTGCGGCCCTGTCTAGGCGTCCCTGCGGAATTGTCGACAGAGGTTTGTCTTAAGCTTCAATCTTTTAAGCCTTGGTTTGCTGACATTGTGAATTTCATTGTCAGGAAGGAGTATCCTCCAGACTTCACCAAGGCACAACGAGAGAAAGTAAAAGTTGAAGCTCGACACTACGTTTGGGACGATCCTTACCTTTGGAAGCATTGTAGTGACCAAGTGATCCGGCGTTGCATTCCGGACAATGAGGTACAATCCCTCCTAACCTTCAGTCATTCTGAGGCATGTGGGGGGCACTTTGGAGCAAGCAAAACTGCAAGAAAAGTTTTGGATTCCGGTTTCTTTTGGCCACACATTTTTCGAGACGCTTTTGCGTTTTGTAAAGTGTGTAATAGATGCCAAAGGGTGGGAAATCTTTCAAGGAGACATGAATTGCCCCAATTCTCTCTTATATTTTGTGAAATATTTGACGTTTGGGGAATTGATTTCATGGGGCCATTTCCTACGTCATTCGGGAACACATATATTTTGCTTGCGGTGGACTATGTTTCTAAGTGGGTGAAAGCAAAGGCCACTAAAACTGATGATTCAAAAGTGGTTGCAGCATTTCTTAAGGAAAATATCTTTGCTAGATTTGGAATTCCGAAAGCCTTAATCAGTGATAGGGGTACCCATTTCTGCAACAAGACGATCACGGCTCTCCTTAAGAAGTACCATGTTCACCAACGAGTATCAACAGCTTATCATCCTCAAACAAACGGCCAAGCTGAGGTATCCAACCGGGAAATAAAGACCATCCTTGAAAAGACGGTTTCTCCCAGGCGGAAGGATTAGAGTGCAAGGCTAAATGAAGCCCTATGGGCATACCGGACAGCCTACAAAACTCCCATCGGAATGTCCCCTTTCAGGCTTGTGTTTGGAAAAGTGTGCCACCTCCCGGTGGAACTAGAGCACAAAGCTTGGTGGACGGTAAAGAAGTGCAACATGAACATAGAAGAAGTGGGAGAATTCCGGAAGCTCCAATTGCAAGAGTTGGAGGAACTAAGTCTATATGCATACGATCATGCTACCACATACAAAGAAAAGACCAAAGCATGGCATGACCGGAACATCCTCCGGAAGGACTTCAAGGTAGGTAATAAGGTGCTTCTCTTTCAATCCCGTTTAAAACTCTTTGCAGGTAAGCTACGTTCAAGATGGACAGGGTCGTTCATAGTAGCCAAGGTATACCCTCACGGGGTTATGGATCTCTATGACCCCCAAACGTGCAAGGTGTTTAAGGTGAATGGACAAAGGCTAAAGCTCTACCTTGAAGGAGTCAAGAACAATCCGATTGACGATGGTACTAGAGGAGGCACAGTCAGAGAAGTAGAGATCTTACGTCAAGCCAACGACGTAAAACAAAGGCGCTTCTCGGGAGGCAACCCAAAGGAATAAAAAGAGGAGCTTCTGTCAAGAAATCCGCCCCCGCGGCTCTAAGTCCCCGCCCCTGCGGTGACACTCAGGCCAGTGCCGCCCCCGATGTTGGGCCTGCGCCTGTAACACGTCTGTCACCGCCCCCGCGGTGACATCCCCACGCCCATGCGGCGGCCATCCTTGACACAAATTCCCAGCGCCGCCCCCGGTGCTGGCCCCACGTGCCCCTCTCCCTTGTCGCCGCCCCTGCGGTGTCAAACCCCCGCCCCTGCGGGTTTACCTAGAAAAAAAAATAGGATCTCGAAAAACGCCTACACCTACCATGCACCACTCACCAAACCCTCCAAACTCCCTTCCTTCAGCAACACCCTCAACGCCCCTGCGTCCTCTGCCCAAATCCAATCTCGCCGACGCCCCTGCGCCACCTCCGTCAGCTAACCACCAGTCGACATCCCTGTGCCACCTTCTTCCGCTACCCCTGTGCTCTCTCACAACCCTACGGTCTTCCTCCTTACCCACTTCATACATTCCACTCCAGCTACATCACCGGCGAGGCTACACCACCAAGAACGTCACTGGAGCAACCTCAGCAACACCCTTTCCATCGTGCCTCAAGAAATCGCCTCTGCACTTCTCCCGCACCAACGGCTGCAAGCATCCGCCCCTGCGCCTGCACAGCCGCCCCTGCGGAAAACCCAACAGAAAGGTCGATTCTTTTCTTTCTTCTAAATGTTCACTAATACTTTGCTCAAATCTTTGCAAGAATGGAAGCTCCAAGGAAATACAAGATGACCGAAGCAGAGAAGGAACGTTATAGGATTGTGCAGGATCGAGTTCTGTATGCAACTCGATTTCTGCATATCCCGACTTTGGAGAAACTGGGCATGCTAGAGAGCATGCAAACATTTTTGGCGAATGCTGGGCTCGGAGACTTCCTTCAGAAGAGTGCTCCGACATATCCGGAGCTCAGTATACAGTTTATCTCCACCTTCACAATGGAGAAGGAGGACCACGTGTGTATCGGCCTCACCTTCAAGTTCAACAAGGTGAAATACACTCTCGATTACGCCGACCTAAGGGAAGCTTTTGGGGTGACTCTAAACCCCTCTGAGAACTGGTGGGATCCAGTCCCGGCCCCAAACTTGTGCGAGTTCTGCAAGCAGCTACCAGGTCGGAGTTCCATGCTGGGGGTGAGTACTCCAACAAACTCACTCACCCTAGTATGAGGTTGATTTCCAAGATCCTCATGAGTGTCTTCTATGGACACAAAGAGAAAAACAAGGTCGCTCTAAAGGACCTCCCACTACTTTACTCCTGCCTTCCATATAGCGAGAAGGTGATGGATTGGATCTCTCTCTTCCTCGTTGCTTTGAAGCGGATCAGGAGGGACGAGCTGAGGGATATTGTCGGCAGTGGGGTGATCTCTTTGATTGCCTCACAAGTGATGGACCTGTCCGAGTTAGAGGATGGGACGGCGGCTCCTCTCTACACTGAGGGGATGCTTAGGAGGTGCAAGCTCCTCCGGCGAGACGGGGAGAACCTATTTTGGATCTCCCTTACAGATGAGAGTCACCTCATCCACCTCCCCCGGCCTTTACCTTTAGGAGGTGGGCTCTCCGAGCTCTACATTCCGGCATATCCTTTTGTGCCGAGGAGGCCGCAGTGGCCATTGTGGAGAAGCATGCTGCCAGCTCCAGCCGAGCTCACCAGAAGGAGAACTTGCCCATCCCCGATGACGACGAGGAGATGCCTACTACGGCACCAGAGGAGGACCCGGCCCTTGCGAGCCTTTAGGCTCAGATGGCGGCTATGACGACCTAACACCGGTCATGGCAGTCCGATTACCAGCGGACTATACTAGAGCAGCAGCAGAGCTGGCAGGACACATTTGCCACCTCCATGACCTCACCCTTCGACCAGAGGCAGGAGGCCTGGCAAGCAGCCCAGCAGCAGCAGCTGGAGGCTCAACAGCTGGCTTGGCAGGCCAGCTTTGAGACCTCTTTTGGTCGATAGATGTCTACTCAACAGGACCGCATTGATGACATCTACTGCCGCTAGGAGCACTTCTTCAGCCACTTCCCGTACCCACCAGAGGAGGGTCCGGATGGTCCAACTGGACCATCCCACTGAGTGGTACATTTCTTTTCCCTTCTCCCACATTTATCTTTGACTCGTTTCCACTTTGAGGACAAAGTGTACTTCAAGTATGGGGGAGGGATATATCATTGCTTGTACAGTTTATTGTGTTGTTTTGGCATTTGTATTGTATTGTTGAAAAAAAAATAAAAAAAAAAAAGAAAAAAGCCGAAGAAATGGAAAGAAGGCATGAAAATCCTTGGATAAACTGAAAACCCAAAAAGGCGGTTTAGGTAAAAAGAAGGTAGTCCGACCAACCTTAGGTTGGTGCAAAATTGGACTTGAGGGATGTGAGTTAAAGTGAGAAAAGAAGAAGAGTGGCAAGGTGAAAAACCGAAAGGGCGCCTTGGCAAAATGAGCGACACCTAGTGTAGGTTTCCCTTCCGGCATTTTGGCGACATAAGAAGGGGAGTCATAAGGAGGTTGTCCGGGTAGGCCACTCTTGGAGCAATAAGGATGGTAGTATCTCTTTTTCTCACATTTCCTCTCTTTTCCTTCTTTCTTTCTTGGCTTTTCTCTTGTTTTCCATTATTTTTCTTTCTTTCCCTTGCTTCCTGAGACGTTGAGTCTAATGGCTGTCATTTGTTTTACTCGGGACAAGTAAAAGGTCTAAGTATGGGGGAGTTTGATAGGTGATGGAATCACTATCATTTAGGGTAGTTTTTAGAGTCTTTTTATTGCATTAGTGTCGGTTTATGCTACTAACTCCTTGATCTAGAAGAAGAAGATCAAAAGAAGCTAAGGAAGGAGTTATAAGCACTTAGGAGTGAAGATCGATCACGAAGCAAAGCTTCTGTTGCCCCACCGCCCCCACAGGTCCTTGTAGTCGCCCCTACGGTTGACACTTCTCACCGAAGTGCTCCCTGCGCCTTCACCAGCACTGGCTAAGAAGCAGGTCACCGCCCCTGCGCCAACCATCGGCGCCTCTGCGGTGACTTGCCTTGATGAGACGAAGACCAGCTCCCCTGTGCCTCCCATTGTGCCCTGCCTGCGCCTCGCCTTGGGAGCTGGAAGGTGAAGAGTTTGTGTCACCACCCCTGCGTTGGCCTCAAGGCGCCCCTGCGCCTTGACATCAGTAACAGTTAGCAGTTGAAGAGTCAGACGTTGAAAAAGCATTGAAGATCCGCCCCAGCGGAATTGCCTAGCCGCCCCTGCGGTCAGGAAGAAGATCAACCGATTTTCCCTAAACCGCCCCTGTGGTTCCTGAAGGCCGCCCCTGCGGTTTAACGCCAGAAGCTTTACTCCGGCTGTTTACACCTCCTTTATGGCATTAAAGGTGGTTGTTTTAGGCCGGCTATTTACTCCTAATTAAGTGTCTTTTGTAGTATAAATTGTCCATGGCTGATTGCTAGAATCATCCATGCTTTTCCCCACAAAATCCATTTTAGACTTGAGTTTTCCATTGTAATGAGTTGCTAACTCCCTTGCTACATTGGGTTGGTTTGAAGCTGCTTTGTTACTTTGGTTGTAAGTTCTTTTAATATAAGTTATTATTCAGTAATGCTTTGTGTTTCCTTGATCTCTATTGTCTAATTGCATGTTAACTATTGCTTGAGATTGATCACTTTAGGTTCTAAAGTGCATGTAAACAACTAGGATTAACAGGTTCCGGGTTCGGGTCTTTAATCTAGTAGCAACTTTAAGTAATAACGGGTTGTAATTACTTAAAGAAAAGGAACACAAATATAAAGATAAGTTTAACGGTTTTAATCTTCTCTTTATATCCCTTAGTCTTTGTTTGAATGCTAACTTATTATTTGTTCTTGTAGGTTTACGGAACTTTAATAGGTTAAGTTGTGTTGATGCCGGTTGGCCCAACACATATGTATGATCGAGACGGGAGATCTCTTAAAAACTTGTAAAAGGAATGCACCAAAGTAGCAATTGCATGCTTAGAATCAACCTAGTGTAGATTCATCCATTATTGTCTTAATTGTCGCATTCATCGTTTTCATAAGTTTTTGTGCATCAATTCAACCAAAACCCCCCTTTTTGTGTCACTTGTCATTATAATCGATAATTGCATCTAAAACACCTTAACTCTCTTCGGTTCGACCCTTACTTAATCACTATACTTGTTCTTAGTGCTAAGTCGGGATTTACTTTTGATTGGGTATAGACGACCATAGAAATACCTTCGGTCAAGTCATATCTTAGGGTTTTTGGTGGTTAGTTTGAGAGTAATTCTTATCCTTAGACCTTTCTATATTGCAGCCTCAACAACCCTTATAGAGAGAACCTTTGGATTAGACATATAGGTTTTAGAACTTCACCGTACAATACCTTCCTTTGAAACATATAACCTTGGCAATATCAGCTCTGCCCTTTGACCTTTAGAAGTGTCTTGAATCGAAAGCCGAAGTCGGATACTTGAATCCTTTGAATCATTTCTCCTTTATCAATCACAAAAACTTGTACACTTTGCCAGATATTTGAAATCGATTTTATTCTCACCAAATCCCTGAGTTCGACTCTAGAATTTCTTGTCTTACTACAGTTGATCCGTACATTGCGGGTTCGCTTTTGCATAAGTTCTAGATATAAATCTAAGACTTTGACGCACACACTTTTGATCAAATAATATCTCTCATACGACCGTTCTTCCCATATCTTTGTTCATTAATTTTCAAGCCTCGGGATCTTGGCTTGATGGATTTCACAATAGACCTCTTTGTATGTGTGATCTTGTGAATACTACATTTCTCGAAACTCTTCAGATCTCATGCATCAACAAGCTCAATAGTTCGATATTTTGGAACATCCTAAACCCAGAAGATTTCGCTTTCCCAAGGCTCACAAGGATGTTCTATGTCAATCTCGTCACAAAACGGGACAAAGGAGTTATCACTCTTGAATCTTCTGTCAAAGGTATCCCAATTTCGCTCACTTCTTCTATTTTAAGTGAGATATTTCGAATTCCTACAGATATTGCTTTTAATCATCCCTCAAGATCAGAGAGTGTTCGTTTTGCTAAGGAGAAGTTTCTAGTTCCCAATTCAACTTCACGCCAGCTTACTCATACTTCTCTAACCCTAGATGCTAAAATTGTGTTTACCATTCTGGTTTGATGTGTTGTTCCTCGTGCAAACTCAAGAGAACTTTTGACTGATCAATCCTTGGAGCTAATTCATCTGATTATGTCTGGGTTAGACATTGATGTACCTAACCTCATCCTCAACCATATGATACACCTTGTCAACTCTAAGCAAGCCATCCCTTTGCCTATGAAAATTTGTTGCCTAAGATCTTTGACTATTTCACAATTGATACATCCTCTGAAGATCGACAGTCAATTCCTAGTAAGATTGATGAGACATGCTTAGAACGTCTAGGAATTGAGAAACCTCTTGCACATACATGGACTTTAAAAGGAAAAGGAGCTATTCCAGTTCCAACTCAAGAAGCTTCAACATCTTTTACTCCTACTCCCGAAATAGGTTAGAAGGTTGTGAAAAAGAACCGCTATGTCTGAATCGTGAACTGTCCGATTTCCAGTTTGACGCTAAGAGAAGAATGGATGCAAATCATGAACTACTATCTACCATAAATGTTAAGGTCAATGAAATGTATTTGATGAATGCTCTTACTCTGACCACTATGATAAGGATCCTACCCATGACTGAAGATGTAGCTCAACATACTCAAGAGAAAGTTGAAAATGTACTGATGAATTGCAAACGACATGTACAGAATAAATTTATTTTGTATCCAACTCATTTTGAGCCAACTATCTTGCAAGTGATCGAATATGAGGTGGTTAAGAAATGAAGAGCTGAAGAAAACTTAGAAAAGAGGCGACGCTTAGCAGCTGAAATGGATGATTGGAGTCACAAAAAGTCTTCATCTAAGGGAAAAAGGAGGTTCTATGAGGAGGATTAAGTTTGATGTTTGAGGGAACTTACTTGTTTTAGTCGTTTTTGTGAAATACTTTTCTGGGTTGTAAACCTTTAAAACTTCCTTACATTGACAGATTTTCACCCTTTTTGAAAGACAAAGGGGGGGAAATAAATGATCCGACATTTCGATATTTTCTAGAATTTTGCACTTTAAGTTAGTTTGATATTCATATATGCATTGCTAACTTTACAATGCAAGTACGAAACATTTGTGTTGTCTTCCATCAAGGGGGAGATTGAAACTCCACCTTGATTATATAATTGTACAAGTGATGATGATGGAAGACTTAAACACAAATGAAGTAGTTTTATACACTGATAATTTATTGATTATATATCGAGTTGCTTGGTTTGGTTTGGTGGTTTGTATTGAATGAGTGCAGGTTTTGAAAGACACTTCAAAGGACCTTTGAAAACCTTGAAATCAGATGCAAGGAAAGACGAGTTTAGAGTGATTAAAAGACGGAGGCCTTGAAATTCATTTCAAAGGAACAAAAGACGTCAAGGCTGCACGCTAAAGGAATTGAAATCACTTATCCAACAAAGCGCCAAAGAAGATCTTCCAGGAAAGATTTACTCAACAAGAAGATATGATTGAATGAAGATCTCAACCGACCAATGAAGGATCTTGCAACGATCCACAACCGAAAAGCACGAAGATCCTCTCTCAAGGAATTTATTATCGTCACAACAAATACGAGAAGATTAAGGAGCAGAGAGATCAACGTGTTTTTAGGAGATGAAGATCCACAACGTCTATCTCATCTCAACCAAAAAGCGATCTTCATGGAGAAGAAGAATCATATTCAAACGGTCATCTTTCCAACGGCTAGAAGACCTCTCCATAGAAGGAGATAAATGAAGATGGCGATTGAAGAAGACATAGAAGCTTACACGAAAACATCAATAGTCTTCAAGCAATCCAAAACATCTTCATTCGATCAAATAGTTTTTCTTTCTCTCTTTCACTAAAAGCGTTATCCCCTAGAGAGAGATAAAACTCGAGAGCTCCACTGATATATCTAAAAAGTGTTATATCGAGTGTGTGTTACTCTACGAAGTAACTAGGCTATTATAGCAAGGTGAAGAGTTGGAGCTAGATCGTAGCATTGGCTACAGTGAGATAAGAAGGGGATTTCTTCTAGTTTGTATCTAGGACTTTGAAGCTGATAATAGATAGTTAGATCCTAAGGCCATACCTTGGTACGGAGAGTAGGCTATTTGAGCCGAACTTCGTAAACATATCCTCGTGTAGATCTTTTACATTCCGCACTTTATCTTGCTTTATTGTGACTAACTTTGTTTTGCAGGATTACAAAGTCAAGGCCCTTGAAAGTTGTTTCAATGCCCTTGAAATCAAATTGTGTCACAAAGAGCTTAGATCGAAATCAAGGCCCTTGAAATTGGTTTCAAAGCCTTGAGATTGGTTTTTGCAAAAAGTTCTCATACGTTATTCAACCCCCTTTCTAGAGTATCTTTTATCCTTTTTATTCACCTAACGGTTCTTCATCAAGGTTGTGACTTGGAGTTCTAAGAGAGAGATAGGTGATCGAGTGTGGATTTGTCGTTTGAGAGAAGAGCAGTTGTTATATTTGTTGTAGCCGCACCCACGGGTTTCGTCCACCAGCCCCGGTTATTTCGTGTTGCCACCTTCACGGCCTTCCTCTTCCGCGCCAACGGATGGTGTCACCACTACCACGGCTTCTTTCTCCCGTATTCGTGGTTTACCTTCAGTTGTACCAACTTCTTGGTATGTTAATCCTTTCTCTTGGTATAGTAGCTTAAGGATATAATCGTGTTGGAACTGAGCATAACTAGTGAGTATTCCGGCTAGTGGTGATGCGAGATGATTTTGAGGATTGAGCACCTTAGGCGGATTTGAGGATATTTTATGAGAACGTTGAATATGGTTGTGATGTATATGATCATGTGATGATCATTAAGACTAGAAGTTAGAATTTTCTAGGATGCCGGATAGTTGTTGATATGTGTGACTTGATTTATCAAGTGCGGAGTATATTCGTGGGGGAATTTGAGAGTTGATTGAGAACTAGGATTACCTTGTGACAGGTAAGTCCTTTGGGCTTACTTAGTTGACTTTTGTGTGTTAGTATGACTGTAATAGTTGTTGTGTTTTTAGTCTGTAACCATAAAGTGGACTAGGACGACCATGTGTATTTATTGGACCAAGTCTATTATAATCGGGCGGTGACAACTTGTCCAATCAAAATGGGGTACTGAAGGTTCTCTACAACCATTCCAACAGGATTACGTGGAGGTGTATCGGCCCCAGTCTTGTTGGTGAAAGGGGACATAGGAGAGGGTTTGAGGATCCTTGTGTCACAACCAAAGTTGAATTAGTAAAGTGAATAACTTAATGAACGATAATAACCAGCATGTTGTAAACATGCTTGTGTGGTATCTTGCTTATGTGTTGTGTGCTATTATTGTTATTCTAATATATGAAATGTTGTCTAACGGTTCATGCCGTGGATGTAGATGTCTTGCAGGTTAGGAACATTGTCGAGTGATCTGGTCGTGGTGGGCAGCCGGGGTTCCCGTACAGGATAGGATGGGGTGTGGTTCTTTATGTTGGTTGTGTTTTGTATCTGTATAGTCTTCATACTCGGATGAGAGTCCTGTCTATATTTTGGGTTAACTTCTGGTTTTTATCTATGTCGGTTTTATATTTATTTATGGCTTGTTGTAAGATCTAGTGAACTTGTTGTGCGGCTAGGGTCAAGACCCATTGTGAGGACCTAACTCGTAGCATCCTGAGTCCAGAGGATTTGAGGTGTTGCATTGCTTTCTTTTGAGGAAAAGGGATATGCGACTTGTAAGGTGGAGGGGTTACGCATCGTGGCTCAGTTTCTCTTAAGACCTCCTCCTTTCTTGCTTCCTCCTCACTAGTATCCTCATTGACACTTTTCTCAACCTCTATGATCTCATCCAAATCTAAGACACTTCCTTTTCCCTTGTCAAGTATTGTAGGATCTTTGGGGACTTGCATTTGTCGTTGAGCTTCAATCCCCTTTTCACTTCGAATAGTGACTCCTTGAACATATTGAACAAGTGCCATGTTATGATTTCGAGGAGTGGAATGTCGTACCTCGAATCGTTGTTCCAACTTGTTTGGGTCATTCTCCATAACATTCATCCTCTCAATTTTCTTCTCAAGCATTTGCTTCTTCTACATGTCGATGCCTTGTTTGGAAGGGCTTTTCCAGTGTGGTGGTTGGAAATATGAACTTTGGTTGTAGGAGGGTTAGGCTTGTTATTGTGGTTTTTCCTCGATTGATTGCCTTTTCAACTCCTCCACTTGGTTCTTGAGTTCCTCTTCCCTTATAGCACCCCTTTCATTGCCTTCGTTAATTCTAAGCACCTCTCGTTTTCCTTGTGAAGCGTACCTTTAATAATGACTAGATTGCTTCTCAATGAAAAAGCATCATTAATCTATATCTCCATAAGGATGCCTCCAGATAAGAAATCAACTATATATCTCATATCATCATCATGCCTTTTTTAAAATATTTTGAGCAAAACAGCTTTAGGCTCTCCATGGTGGAGGAATTAAAGTAGCAACACTTTAAACATTTCCCATGCTTTGTGAAGTTTTTCACAATACTTCATCTCAAATGAGTGTATCCTCCTTCTTAGTTGACGGTCCGGCGTGGTGGGAAAAACTTGGCTAGAAATTCGGATGAGAGCCCCTCCCACGTTGTGATAGACCCCGATGCTAAGCATGGGTGGTAGCCTTTCTTTGCCTTATCTTTCAAAGAGAATGTGAATGCTCTTAGCTTCAACTCCTTTGATTCAACTCCTTTGTTCTTCACTGTCTCAAGTAGATCATTGTATGAAGCAAGGTGAAGATATGGGTTTTCGCTTGGTGAACCTCCAAATTGTTTTTTTCATAGCCAATTGGATCAATGAATTCTTCAACTTAAAGTCTTTTGGCATTACTTCTTTGAACACTACTCTAGGTTGAGGTAAATATTGAATCGGATTCATCATCTCCCCTAGAGTATGAATAATAAGACATGCAACTTGGTTCATCCTCACCACAATAAATCTAGGGATCTCTTCTTTATACCAATGTGCTCTTCTAGCATCTCGAGTTTGATCTTTTTGAGCTTGCATCCTTGCTTTTAATTCCATTATCTACAAATGTTGTAACTCTTCTCTTTCATGTGCTTGGGCTTGGGATCTTTCTACTTCTTGTTCACTTTCATCCATGGATTGCAAGCGTGATTCCCTACTCATCATTGGTATGAAGAACCTACACACTTAAAATTCACAAACACACACCAAAATGCATCAAAAATAATAAAGCATAGCTACACTACTAAACAAAAAAAACTAACAATCAAATTAAACTTAATTCCCCGGAAACGACGCCATAAGCATGATGCCTTAGCAAATAAATCTAATATATAATGAATTGCGTGTAGGGAACCGCAAATGTACGGCCATTGTCAGTGTAGTAATTCCACAAAGAATCTAGCATTGGTCACTAATCATTCAAGCAATGCAGTGTAGAGAAACAAACAAGTAACAAGGGTGATCATGGATCAATAGAAAGCAAATGAGTGATGATGTAACAAGTATCCAAACGGTAAAAGTAAGACAATAGTAAACAATAAAAGGAAAGACTAGTTTAGGGTGGGGGTAATCCTCCCAATCATGTATCAATATAAATGAGAGGGGTAATCATGTAACAAGTATACAAATAGTAAAATTAAGGCAAAGGTAAATAATAAAAGCAAAGATTAGGTTAGGGGACTAATCCTCCCAAACCAATGCTCACAAACTAAGTATTATGCATGATCAAATCTAAGAAGGGGATTTAACAATTAATGCAAGGCATGTTTCATGATCTAGATATTACTTGGGTGGCTACAAAACCAACTATCAAGTCTAAGCACAAAGGATGAAACACCACGCAATACAAAACATTGCAAGGCATGATAAGACAATACAAGCAATAATAATTATTACAAGACATGAAACACATAAGAAGGAAACATATAACCTAGCATTGAAGGTATTGAATGGAATCCGTGGTTAGCATGATTTCTGTGTATAATCGCTTGACCAAACTCTATAGTGCCACTCTACAGAGAATGTGAATACAAAGATCCTATGTCTCTAATGAAATCATACAAAGCATAATAACAAAACAAACCATCTCTCGAGGTAGCGCAAAGTGCTTCATGCATAGTGTGAACATCAAAACATCGCTTAAACATGGAAGATAATGTCATTATACCAACCAAGCCAAATTTAGACATAAATAAAAGCAATCAAGTAAATACATTGCAACAAAGAGGATTGTATATGCAACATATACTACTAAACATGCTCTCAAATGGATGAACACACAACAAGAGATTTCTTACCCACTTAAAAGGCATATATTCAAACAAATCATGAGGATATAACAAATAACATGAACCATCTACACATAATACGTCGATCTAAGGAGATGATTAACCATAGCAAGATACATAATCATGCAAAGTGGAGACCTATTGTTGTGAGAGATGCCTAGACATGCTCATCCAAACTATTCCACCATGAAAAATATCAATACGTTTGAAAACATATTTTTCAAGTTTTGAAAAGATTCGTGTTCTTACTCATTCATACACAACAAACCCTTCAAAATATAGATCTACACAAAAATAAAGCAATAAAGGAACAAAGCATGGTTTGTGCCTTTTACCCCCAAACCTAGAATGGATCTACTCTAACATGATGAAAATAAAATAAAACTTAACAAAACTCATCATAAAAAAAGATCTCAATAAAATAAAAAAGTTAAAAGCAACAAGGGAGTGATTTGGAGTTACCTAAAAAGTTATAGAAAAAGTAAGATTTGAAGAATACTTGTTGTTGGTGGCTACCTCCAATAGCCTTTGGGTTTGTGGGTACATAAAACCCTAGATCCATAAAATGAGGTTCTACCTCTTGTTGGAATTCCTTAATCTATAGTCAATGGTAACATTTATAGAGTTTTAGAGGTGGCCCAAACCTTAGAAATTAGCCATTAGCCAATATGAAAGGTGATGTCACCAAGTAGTGGGTCAACTTTGTCCAAGACACCGGGATAGGCAGACCGAGTTGCTTGACATTTCCCGAGTTTGTATTTTGCAGCCCAAAATCGACCGAGTGAGACCTAACTTGGTCCATGAAGACATCAAACTCCATCTAGGTCTTGATTGTGTGTTGATTCTTGAAGTTTGGCCATTTTGAAGGTCTTCGTTAAGGATTCAGCTATTGATATAAACTACAAAGTTGTATCCTTTCAAATTACCTTCCAACGAGTACTTGTGGGTCTTATAATTCATTCTGAGGCACCTATAACTTTGTTTTGCTGAAACTATACAAAATGCTTATGAAGGAGAGGTGGGTTTGTAATGATGATGGTGGTGATGGGCCATTTTCTTCTTTGGCCTTGGAATCTTGTATATTTGGTCCTTTAAAGATATTTTTTGGGCAAAAACACCTAAAATTACAAAAAAAAAAAGAACTAGGCATCTCTTTTGCAATATTAAGCATAAAGTGATGTAAAGATTTCTAAATTCATGCAAAAGACAAAAGAAAAGAAAAGGACATCTAAAAGCCTCTATAAACGTAACATGAAAACATGATATCAGTAGAGTCGATCGATCCAAAACACGAACTTAATCAGAAATTAATAGATTGTAATATATAGAAGAAATTGAAACGAAAGATGCGAGAAAACTTCAATAGGGTCGGTCGAGCTTAAGGAAGAGTTTTGGTTGACCACCTTAAAAAATTATGTATAATAGTAAGGGAGAAAGAAAGACGAAAGTTTGTGTCTTTATAAGATGTGAAACCAAGTCATTTGAAGGGAGAGAAATAGAGAAAGTTTGCAATCAATCAATAAAGACAAAAGTTTGTAATCAATCAATAAAGAAATTCTAAAGTTTAGATCACCCCAACATGCATATAGGAGAGATCTCAATTGACAATTTCACAATTGAATGTAAGTTTAGTTATACGGGAGACAACTTCATCCGATTGTCACTTGGTTAGATTGTTGTTTGACTTACATCAATGATTGTCACTAGTTAATTGTCACGTACCCAAGATAGTGTTTATTCTTCACATGCATCAAACTCAACATGGATGTATGAGTGACTCGGATCTCGTATTTTTCCATCAACACCGAAGAATATGTAACAAAGGAAGATTTCAAACTTGGCTCTCGCATTTTGCAAGCAATAAAACAATACATTATTATGAATCAGATCAAACATAAATGTAACAATCATGTTCTAGATAAAGACCCCCGTAACCGCGCCTCGTCATGACCGTAGTCACAACAAGGACGGCCCGCGTTAGCGGCCTAGCAGAGTAGGCGGCCAAATTTTTGGCCGACTTCCTTTCTTTTGCTTTCCTATTAAGTTTTATTTTCTTCCACGTCCTAAGGGTATTGGAAGCTCTCCAGATCTTCTTCTGATCTCCTCTCACGTTCATCATTCCTTCTATTCAATCTTCTTCATCGTTCCTCTTTTCTTCCTTGATTCTTCTTCCAAAATGTTCATGATGTTGATGTTGGATAGTGGTTGAGGTTAGAAGGTACTTGCAACTTTGGATTCCTGGTCTTCCTTCTGCATACCAGAGAAGAGTGGTAAGTAACCCTTCTTCTCTTCTCCTTGTTCTTCTTCTTCTTCTTCTTCCTTGTTTTGAATCCAACAAGGATAGTGAAGAACTGGTAGGTGAATAAAAAGGATAAAAGATACTCTAGAAGGGGGGTTGAATCGAGTATGGGAACTTTTCGCAAAACCAATCTCAAGGCCTTGAAACCAATTTCAAGGGCCTTGATGTCGATCTAAGCTCTTTGTGATACACTTTGATTTCAAGGGCTTTGAAACAACTTTCAAGGGTCTTGACTTTGTAATCCTGTAAAACAAAGTTAGTCACAATAAAGCAAGATAAAATGCGGAATGTAAAAGATCGACACAAGGATATGTTTACGAAGTTCGGCTCAAATAGCCTACTCTCCGTCCTAGGGTATAGTCTTAGGATCTAACTATATATTATCAGCTTCAAAGAGTCCTAGATACAATTTAGAAGAAATCCCCTTCTTCCCTCACTGTAGTCAATGCTACGATCTAGCTCCAACTCTTCACCTTGCTATAATAGCCTAGTTACTTTGCAGAGTAACACACACTAGAGTATAACACTCTTTAGATATACCAATTGAGCTTTTGAGTTTTATCTCTCTCTAAGGGATAATGCTTTTTAGAGAAAGAGAGAAAAAAAACTATTTGATCGAATGAAGATGTTTTGGATCGCTTGAAGGCTATTGTTATTTCCGTGTAAGCTTATGTACTTGTTCTTCAATCGCCATCTTCATTTATAGCCTTCTATGGAGAGGTCTTCTAGCCGTTGGAAAGATGACCGTTTGAAGATGACTCTTCTTCTCCATGAAGATCGCTTCTTGGTTGAGATGAGATAGACGTTGTGGATCTTCATTTCTTGAGAACACGTTGATCTCTCGGCTCCTTAATCTTCTCGTATTTGTTGTGACGATATCAAATTCCAGAGGAGAGAATCTTCGTGCTTTCGATTGAGGATCTTTGTAAGATCTTTATCGGCCGGTTGAGATCTTCGTTCAATCTTCTTGTTGAGCAAATCTTTCCTAGAAGATCTTCTTTAGTAATTTGAATTCCTTTAGCGTGCAGTCTTGACTTCTTTGTTCCCTTGAAATGAATTTCAAGGCCTCCGTCTTTTAAACACTCTAAACTCCTTGTCTTTCCTTGCATTCGATTTCAAGGTCTTCCAAGGTCCTTTGAAGTGTCTTTCAAAACCTGCACTTATTCAATACAAACCACCAAACCAATCCAAGCAACTCGATATATAATCAATAAATTGTTAGTGTATAAAACTACTTCATTTGTATTTAAGTCTTCCATCATCAACATCTGTACAACTATATAATCAAGGTGGAGTTTCCAATAGCCTTGTTGTTTTGTAACCTTGGAAGTTTGGTGTGTATGTATGGTAAGAGGCAAGATTTCCTTTAGTGATTCCAGTTGTGGAGTGTAGCGAATCGAGTGAGAATCTGTCGAAAAACAAGAAGAGTTGTGCTCTGTTGAGGAAATCGCACCCGCGCCTACTCTTCACCGCATCAGTGCCTTGAGTTGGGTTGCCGCGCTTGCGCCTCATCCTTTCTGCCCCCGCGCCTTCAGGTGTTGTCACCACGCCCACGACATTCCTTGCCCGTGCCCGCGCCTTGCTTCAAGACATACCAAGTCCTTTGAATTGGTATGTTATTCCTTCCTCTTGTCCTTATGGATTCAGTGTAGAAGCATGCTAGGTTAGATGAGTTTGAGGATGGTAGTACATTGTAATATAATTCCTTGGGAGGCTTTAAGGATTTGATGAGATGTTATGAATGATTATGATGTATATCATCCTTGAGGGTCTTTTGAGATTAGGAGTGGAACCTTATAGTATGTTGGATAGTGATTGATATGTATGTCTTGACTTATCAGGTGTGGAGTATATTCCTGCGGGAATCCGAGAGTTGTTTGATAGATGAGGGTATCTTGCGACAAGTAAGTCGGTGGGACTTACTTAGTTGCGCTCATATATATTTGATGAGTACATGAGTGGTGGTTGTTATATGCGTTATAACATGTTATAGGTTGATTATTACCGACGTATGTTTGGCCTACTAGTATTGGGTGGTGTCAGCTTGCTCAGTTCTTCCGAGGGAGTCTGAGGGGTTCTTTGGAACTTGACCAGTCCTGGAATACGGTGAGGGTACCGAACCACTCCATATGGTATACAGTGGGGTGCTCCTAACCATTCCAGATGGTAAGAGAAATAGAGGCCAGAGTCATAGACTTCTCGTGTGACACCTAGATTATGAGTGTATAACTTTATAAAAGATAATAAATGAAAAATGTGTGATAACATGCTTGGTGTTTACTGTACTTCTGATATGTGTTTGTGCTTATGCATTAATCTTATAGATGAATAGCTAGCTACCGGCTTATACCATGTTGTAGATGTCTTGCAAGATTGGAAGGCTGCAAAGTGGTCTGGTAGGAGTGATCAGTTGGGGGTTCCCGTACATGTTAGGATGGGATACGGGTTTTTGTATGTATAGATACATGATTGTACAGTTTTGGTACTCGGCTGTGAGTTTTTTTTATATGTATTTTGGTATATGATCTTTCAGTTTTATCGATGTTGGTTTTATATTTATTTGTGCCTTGTTGCAAGATCCGCTGAACTTGTTGCCAATCTAGGGTCAAGAACCATTGTGAGGTCCTAGCTTGTAACATTCCGAGTCCTACGGATTTAAGGTGTTACAATAAAAGTAACAAAAAAACGAGAATTAGAATTAGAGCAAAATATTTTTGGATTTTGTAATCCACTAAGATCCGTCCATCTTCGAGTAACTTGACAGTGCAAATCAAACGTTATTAATCTAGTGGAATACCTACAAACAAGTCGATGCGAACAAATCAAAAAACAATAGAAGATTAGGATTTGAAAATGGAATTATAAGTCGAAGTGGAAGAATTGAAGAAATAAGGTGTTTTTCGGATGGTTCCCCTATTGTTTGACGTTTTTCGGATTTTTTCCATTAGTTTTTTTAGTCCTATTGGTGCTCTCAAGCTTTGCAATATTCCGAATTTTACCCAAAATTCGCTTAAACCATCAAACAGTCCATTAACTTAGGAGAGAGAGAGAGAAAAAAAAACTTTAAAAAAAACTAAAACACAAAAAATAATTTGAAGGTCTTCTTCATCCTCTGAACACATGAATACCCGATTCTACATCAAAGGAGATCGGCTTCTTGTTTTTCGATTCTTCACATCCTTGATCACCTCCTCCTCCTCTCCATCATACACATTTCTTCTTTGATTCCGCCAATTCAACAAAGTTAAGGGTGTTGGATTTTCGGTGTCCGGTTTTAGACCAAAGGGCCGTAGTCTCACTTAAGTGAGTAGACGGTTGTCCCAATTGCCAATCAAATTAATATGATTTATCTTGAAGTGAAATAAATTATTAAACAAGGTTTTGTAATCTCCACAAAGGAGTAGACAAAACCCAACCAAGAGTTTGTAATCTCCAAAAAGGAATAGACTAAACACTAATAGAAATTAAGTTCAATCGCAAGTCTTATAAACCGATTGTTATATGTTAAAACATTGACTTGGATTATGTAATGAGTCATTCATAAATGAATTTTCCTTCTAAGTGTATTCTCCCCTACACCGGGAATATCCAAATACCTTAGTGGGATAAAACGTTACACGTTACAAAGACTAAGTAAGAGACTTACTTGTCTTACTTTGTAGAAAGGGTATTCCTAGGTTTTGTCAATACAAAACCAAACAAAGATGGATGCCTATCCTTTGTCAATACAAAGGAACTATACTGGTCTTTCGAGTTTTGCAAACAAGCTTATAAGAAGGCCTATCCAATGTCAATACAATGGAACTAAAAGCTTTATTGTTGCAAAAACGAATGTTCAATCAAGTGCAAATGGCTCTCCCTTTTATAGGCATAGGGGGCCACGATTTTGGAGAGTTAAAAGAGGTTAAAATCGGTTATGGAAGTTACGTGAAAGTTACTTGGAAGATGGGCCTTGAAGCCCTAGAAAGCCCGAGGCCCGAGGCCCACATAGGGAGCCCAAAACCGCTCCCCGGAGCTAGCTTAGAGCTAGCTTATTTTTCTTGGTCCAAACACTTCCAATGAGCTTCATTCACTTTAATATAGCTAGGGTAAGCTTCAAGATCCTCAAACACTCAATATCTTAGCTCAAGCTAGTGTAGCTCCTTAAGAAGTTCACTAGTTGCTTCATTGACATTCACTAAGCATTTGAGCTTGGATTGCTCCCAATTTTTAACCACATATACTTTAGCCAATATAAGACCAAAGAACCAAAGGTGTGCCGATAAAATGTGGCTAAAAAGCCCCAAACATCGGCCTTCTAAAAGCTAGCACAAGTTGACCTTGTCGTGAATCACCTTGCTTTGATTCGACTCCCCTTATAATACTAGTTGTTCTTAGTGCCGGTCACTTGTCTTGCCTCCCGTAACCCGGACCATAGTGACACACATGTGAACAACTCATTGCACCTTGTCTCAAGACAAGCTCAACGGTTACAATGAAGACTTAGCTCAAATCTCCAACATTCATCACCCATTTGAGCAAAGTCAAGAAACTTTTAATAGACATACATCCAAACAAAATATTCGCGTAATCATAAATATCTTTCGATTGAATTTATTGAATTAGTATAATTACACATTCTGCACTAAAGAATTGTGGTGTCCTAATGGATTGAACCACTTAACTTGTTTAAGTACATGAAGGCAACATACACGAAATTTACATTTCCTTTACAAATAAATGACACATTTAAAGGCTATTGTGTCCTAATCCTTTAATGAACATATAGGTGAGTCGACCATCTACTCCCTTGAAAGAAGCCTTGACACTTCACGTTCATGTAGCCAACTCTCTTTTGATCTTGCACCTATAATTGCAATTTTTCAAAAGAGTTGTTAAGAAATTGCATATTTCAAACTATACATATTATTTAGGCATAGAGCATTACCTTGGATGGACATTTTATGCTCACAACTTCTTGGAATGGGCTTTCCTCATTGAATTCGGCTAAGGCATCAAGCCATAGGCGAATTGGGTGTCCCATGACAAGTCGTTTTCAACTTAGGTCGTTAACCCCATCCCCTTGGATGACTTTTGAACTAAGTCCCTAGCCAAGCTCTTGGTTAAGTGATCGGCTAGATTATTGTGTGTTCTCACAAAATCGACCGATATTATACCGTGAGTTATGAGCTCTCTAACCGAGCTATGTCTCACACCAAGATGTCTTGATTTTCCATTGTACGTTTGGCTATAAGCTTTAGCCAACGTAGTTGCACTATCACAATGAATTGAGATAGGAGAAACCGGTTTTGCCATAGAGGAATTTCTAGAACCAAATTTCTTAGCCATTCAGCTTCCTTACCGGTAGCGGCAAGTGCCACAAACTCGGACTCCATGGTCGAGGTTGTGATGCATGTTTTCTTCTTTGAAGCCCACGAAATGGCACCACCACCTAACAAGAAAACCCATCCTGTGGTGGATGAGTGATCATCTAGATTAGTGATCCATGACGCATCTGAATAGCTTTCTATCACTGAAGGATATTTACTGTACAAGATGCCAAAACCCATGGTCCCCTTGAGGTACCTAAGCACACGCCTTAGTGCCTTCCAATGTTGTGAGCTAGGACAACTTGTGTACCTACTCAATTTACCAATAGCAAAAGCAATATATGGCCTAGTGCTAGTCATTGCATACATGCAATATCCTATTACTTGTGCATACTCAAGTTGAGAGACAGCTGATCCTTGGTTGGGTATCAATTTTTCACTTGAATCCATAGGAGTACTAACAGCTCAACTTTTATCACATTGGAAGCGTTTGACAATCTTCTCAATGTAGTGTGATTGTGTGAGGCTTAAGCCTTTAGCATCACGTTTGATTCTTATGCCTAGAATCACATCCGCCTCACCTAAGTCTTTCATAGAAAACTTAGTGGACAAGAAATCCTTAGTGAGATCTACTTGTCTTTGGTTTGTTCCAAAGATCAACATGTCATCAACATATAAGCATATGATCACACCTTGACCGGTATGATCAAACTTACTATAGACACACTTGTCAGCTTGATTTATCTTAAATCCATTTGACAATACGACATCATCAAACTTTTGATGTCATTGTTTTGGAGCTTGCTTTAGTCCATACAAGGATTTGACCAAGCGACACACTTTGTGCTCTTGTCCTTTTAAAACAAACCCTTCAGGTTGTCTCATATACACTTCCTCATCTAGATCACCATTAAGGAATGTTGTCTTGACATCCATTTGATGAATCACTAGATTATGTATAGCCGTCATAGCTATTAATAACCTAATGGTTGTAATCCTAGCCACCGGAGCATATGTGTCAAAGTAATCGACACCTTCCCTTTGTCTAAAGCCTTAGATGACCAAGCGTGCTTTAAAATTGTCAATGGAACCATCAACTTTCATCTTCCTCTTGAAGATCCATTTGCATCCCAATGGTTTGCAACCGGAAGGAAGGTTGGCTAACTCCCATGTATGGTTACCCATAATGGAGTCAATCTCCTCTTAGATTGCTTCCTTCCAGAAGGCAACATCTTGAGACTTCATGGCCTCGTCAAATGTCTTTGGATCCTCATCTATATGAAGTAAGAGTGACAATCCATTTCATTATCCCTTGACCCTTCAACCAAGAACACTTGGAAAATCGATTTTTGGGACAAATTAGTGCTCATAGGAGCAATCTCTGGCAAGTCAAGCCCGTGGGACGCTTGCCGGGATTCATCTTGAATCCTATGATACTTGTTTGGGTATTCATCATCTAAGGTCGTGTTGATCACTTCCCTAGGCCTAGGAGCCAAGGTGAAGCGATCTTCATCAAAGATGGCATCCCTAGACTCTATTACGGTATTAACCGAGATGAAGTCATTTGGTTCTATCACATAGAACCTATAAGCTTTGGAGTGTTCGGCATAGCCAATGAACACACACTCAACACCTCTTTCACCTGAAGTCTTACGTTTGTTGTCATTTAGCCTTACTATGGCTCGACATCCCCAAACTCGTAAGTAATGTAGGTTTGGTTTCCTTTTAAACCATAGTTCGTAAGGAGTCTTCTTGCTTCTTTTGTTTGGAACATGATTAAGCAAGTAGTTTGCCGTGAGCATAGCTTCACCCCAAAACGAATTCATAAGACCCGAGTAAGACAACATGGCATTGACCATCTCTTTAAGCACTCGGTTCTTTCGTTCGGCCACACCATTTGATTGTGGTGTGTAAGGTGCCGTGGTCTCATGTATGATCCCGACACTCTCAAAGTATTCCTTATCCATAAGTTCACCACCACGATCCGTGCGTAATCATCTATGAATGTTACGTAATACTTCTTCTTTCCTAATGAAGGAGTAGCGTGCAAGTCGCCTAGATCCGAGTGGACTAAGTCGAGCATTGATTGTTCTCTTTCAACTCTAGGAAATGGAAGTCTTGTTATCTTGGTCAACATGCACGTTTTACACTTGTCTTTTGGCAAGTCAAGTTTAGGTAAAATACCATCCTTAGTCATGTCATTCATACGCTTAAAATGAACATGTCCAAGCCGTGCATGCCGTTTGACAAAATCACAATTGGAAGAAGAAGAAGAAGACAATGTAAACAAACTATTCTTGTTTATATTAGTATTAGAAAGTTTATTACATAAAGAGAGAAGAAACATATTATTGTTCCAATGACCAAAGCCTACAAATGTTCCTCTCTTAGATAATACATAGCGGTCGGCTTCTATGACTTGTTGGAAGCCAAGCCTATTGAGTACACCACCAGAAACCACATTCTTTCTAATGGCCGGTGCATGTAGTACATTTGACAAGACTAGAGTCTTGCCACTTGTGAAGTATAGATCAACCCGTCCTCTTCCTAGAATGGGGGTGGTAGACTCATTTCCAATATGTATGAGTGCTCCATCGTTAGCAACAGCATATATCTTGAACCAACGCCGATCTTTGCAAACATGAGTTGTTGCACCCGAGTCCACCCACCATCCAAGGTCATAATCCTGCATGGACAAACATTGAAAAGTCAATGACACATAATTCAAATCAGAATTTATATCAAAGTTAGAATCAAGACTCATAAGTGAGTCACCTTGGTTTGAGGGGTTTTGGCCACTTTGGCCTCCACCCTTGGATTCATTGTCCTTAACCTTGCAATCCCGTTTGAAGTGGCCAGACTTGCCACACTTCCAACAAGAACCTTTTAGTTTCTTGTCAATATTATCCTTCTTGGACTTCTTGGAGTTATTTCCCTTGTCCTTGTCTTTGTCCTTTCCTTTGAACCTCTTTCTTTTGCCCTTGCCATCCATCATGTTGACCTCGTGGGAAGTAGAAGTTTTATCCTCCTTCTTGAGTCCCCCTTCTTGTGCCCTAAGACCTTGTTCAATTTGAAGGTGAGAGCCAAGTTCCACCAATGTGAGTTCTTCCTTCTTGTGCTTTAGCACATGGCAGAAGTCCTTCCAAGAAGGGGGGAGCTTATCCATTATAGATAAAACCACAATGGCCTTATCCATATGCATGGCATGTTGAGTGAACCTCCCAAGAATCCGGAGAAATTCATTGTATTGTTCCATTACCGGCCTTGAGTCCACCATTTTATATGAGTTAAAATCCGAGACTAAGAATTTGCGAGGTGAAGCATCCTCCGCCATGCACTTACACTCCAGTTGATCCCACATTGATGTTGATGACTCTACACTTTGGTAGACATCAAACAATGCATTACTCATGCCATTGAGAATATGACCACGACATATGTAGTCATCATTATCCCATTTGCTCCTTCATCGGACAGCCTCTATCTCCTCCACCATATCATCAACCGGCTCGGCCGGTCTAGGTGTAGTGAGTACATAAGCGACTTTTAGTGTAGTCAAGAGGAAGTGCATTTTCTTTTGCCACCTCCTAAAGTCTACACCCTCAAAATTATCCAACTTCCCAAAACGAGAAGTCATTTCTGTCATTAATGTCTTACTCATTATTGATCAATCCAATCCTACAAAACAGTTAACCATAAATACACTTAGAAGATTGTTGGATTTTCGGTGTCCGGTTTTAGACCAAAGGGCCGTAGTCTCACTTAAGTGAGTAGACGGTTGTCCCAATTGCCAATCAAATTAATATGATTTATCTTGAAGTGAAATAAATTATTAAACAAGGGTTTGTAATCTCCACAAAGGAGTAGACAAAACCCAACCAAGAGTTTGTAATCTCCAAAAAGGAATAGACTAAACACTAATAGAAATTAAGTTCAATCGCAAGTCTTATAAACCGATTGTTATATGTTAAAACATTGACTTGGATTATGTAACGAGTCATTCATAAATGAATTTTCCTTCTAAGTGTATTCTCCCCTACACCGGGAATATCCAAATACCTTAGTGGGATAAAACGTTACACGTTACAAAGACTAAGTAAGAGACTTACTTGTCTTACTTTGTAGAAAGGGTATTCCTAGGTTTTGTCAATACAAAACCAAACTAAGATGGATGCCTATCATTTGTCAATACAAAGGGACTATACTGGTCTTTCGAGTTTTGCAAACAAGCTTATAAGAAGGCCTATCCAATGTCAATACAATGGAACTAAAAGCTTTATTGTTGCAAAAACGAATGTTCAATCAAGTGCAAATGGCTTTCCCTTTTATAGGCATAGGGGGCCACGGTTTTGGGGAGTTAAAAGAGATTAAAATCAGTTATGGAAGTTACGTGGAAGTTACTTGGAAGATGGGCCTTGAAGCCCTATAAAGCCCGAGGCCCACATAGGGAGCCCAAAACCGCTCTCTGGAGCTAGCTTAGAGCTAGCTTATTTTTCTTGGTCCAAACACTTCCAATGAGCTTCATTCACTTTAATATAGCTAGGGTAAGCTCCAAGATCCTCAAACACTCAATATCTTAGCTCAAGCTAGTGTAGCTCCTTAAGAAGCTCACTAGCTGCTTCATTGACATTCACTAAGCATTTGAGCTTGGATTGCTCCCAATTTTTAACCACATATTCTTTAGCCAATATAAGACTAAAGAACCAAAGGTGTGCCGATAAAATGTGGCTAAAAAGCCCCAAACATCGGCCTTATAAAAGCTAGCACAAGTTGACCTTGTCGTTAATCACCTTGCTTTGATTCGACTCCCCTTATAATACTAGTTGTTCTTAGTGCCGGTCACTTGTCTTGCCTCCCACAACCCGGACCATAGTGACACACATGTGAACAACTCATTACACCTTGTCTCAAGACAAGCTCAACGGTTACATTGAAGACTTAGCCCAAATCTCCAACAAAGGGTCGCTGCTGTTTCGTATATCTCTAATTTGTTCTCTATAATGTCAACGATGGTGCCGCTAGATTCGATTCAACAACAGAAGCCAAAGAGAACACTTCCCCAAAGCATTGATAATATACTACTCCTCGCCTTCAGATGCACAAATTGGAGCGTCAATTTTTTATTCAGAAGGACCTACTTTCTTCTTCCACTTCGCTTCATATTTGACCAAAGTTATTCGATCGGGAAATAAGTAACAATTCATGGTTTATTAATAACTAGCACAAACAACAACAATTACAATGGAAACGGGTCTTGATTTGTTGTTCCAAATTTCTTGTGGGCAACGATTCTTGATTTTATGTTCCAAATTTCATGTCAACAAAATAGAAATTTAGGATTTATTAATTTGTTATTCCAAATTTCATCAGCAATTCCAACGACAACAATTTAGGGAAAGAAGCAACAATTTAGGGTTTATAATATTAGGTGTTTTATTTTGGTTGGAGGTGTAATAGATACACCCCCAGACTGTCCAATCTTTCCCATCAATTTGGTCAATTATTAGCTAATGATAGTGGTAAAAGTTGGCTTATTTCAATGATGTATTAATTTTCTAATTCGTCTAATCTATGTACTAAATGCTTTTTAGTATGTATAATCATTGTTCTAATGATTGTAATGATGCATTAAAAAGTAGTGATGGGTTCAAATATATATTTGGTAACGTTGTTTGACGGAATTAACGGTATCGAAAAATTGTAAAGTTGTTTAACGACATTTGCATTTTTTTTGCAAATAATATTTAAATTAATTGGTCGTACAAAAGTGAAAATTACATAACGTAAAAAAGCTTAATACACGACAAATACGAAAAAGCATTCTGACTAAAAAGTAGAAAATGTAAGAACAAACTAAAATTGAAATCCGTTCCTTTGGCGTATTTGTCTCCACATTTGGGTCACTTGGGGCGTAGGTGATCTGGAGTTTTACATGTTATACATTTATTGCATCTCTTCGATTGTCGGTGGATATCAACGGTTTTGAATTTTGGTCAATTTGCCACCAATTTGTATGTGTCGTTGGAAACGGCTTGATGCGAATGACATTGTCGCTTGTCGTTCTTGGAATATCCAGGATGACTTGAGAATGTATGGGTGACATTTTGTGATGTACCATAGCCTGTAATCCTCAAAGTCGTGCCAAGGAACTAGAACAAACTGTGCATTATACAAATGATTGCATATCGCGTCTAACCGTGTCTCCCACCTATGTCACATTGGATCAAAGTTCAAGTTATAATGTTGTGCATACGTCCTTCCAATCAGAAACAAGGCACGAATCGGTTCAAGGGGAATCTGTTGAACCCTTTCAAATTGGCGTGCCACCCTGTCATGATGAGATGGCTCAATGTGATGCCCTAACTGGATTGTACCTCTGTAGAAAGACATGGGATCCAATGCTCCTAGTTCGTAGGGGAACCATGTGACCTCGCTGGCGTCGAGACCCTCAATTTGTGCCTTATAACGACGCAAATGGTCGGGTAAAATCTTTAGTGTTCGGTCCTGCTCAAAATGGGCCCAATTGAAAGGTTTTGGCCAACGGTACACCTTGAACTTGTGCCTGAAAAAACGGAAAATGCACAGAAATCCAATAATGCATGAGAAAAAAAGAGTTAATGAGTAATATGATTTAGGATTATTAGTGTTAATTGAAGTATAAGATGACCGAAATCATTTACTTACCCCGAGTAGAACCGTAAACCCCGCGAGCTGATGTGTATTGTCCCGAGTTGCCTCGTCCAATTGTCGGTATAAGTACGCGAGGGTGAGGATACCCCACGCCGTCTCCCTTGTCCGATTGTGGACGTCAACAAGGTCTAAGTAATATTTCCGAACTTTGTTGTCCGAGTTGTCTTCAAATAGCGTTATACACAATAATTGCAAGAGCCATGCAGATGCAATTGTAGAAGGGTCGGCATCTCCGATAATCATGTTCTCCATTCGGGCCTTGAGATCCGCCGTTGAAAATCCACCCCTTATATGGAAACCAGGGTTAGGTGCGGGTTCCTGAACTGGGTTAGGTGCGGTTTCCTAAACTGGGTTGGCCATGGCAGGATTCGGGTAGTCGTGGACATAAATTTAAATGTTAAATGTTAAAAGATGTCTTGAATAGGGTATTTAAAAATACGAAATAAATACTAGAACATAAGTTGAAAAATTACTTAATAGGAGTTGCTTGGACCCGCTATGTTGGCTTAATCATACCCAACATTGACTTGATAGGGTTTGCTAGGTCCAACATTGATCGGATAACTACATCCTTCCTTTGGGTCTTGTGGTTTGATCTTCATACATTTATAAGGGAACGGTTCCAATTTGAAATATATATATATATATATATATATATATATATATATATATATATATATATATATATAATTTAGAAGTGATAATTTATTAAGTGATAACTAATTAAAGAGTTGACCGTGTAATATTGATTTTGAATATTTTGGCTCGTCTCTTCATTTTGGTTGTACGAGGTAACTTGGTTACTAAAATCCACAAGCTGACTTGGATATGGGTTTGGATATTAATTTTGGGCTACTTGCTCGCACGGGATAGAAAAATGTGATGGGACTTGAGACTCCGTTGATATATTGTAATATTTTTTTTATATAAATATATTATATTAAGGGCCCGTTTGGTTCCAACTCCGGAAACGGAAACGGAATGGAAACGAATTTAGTGCATATGTATATCCTTATCCATGAAGTTATGTGGAATCATTCCTTGGGGATTAATGTAAAATGCACTTGCTCCCTCACATTTTGTTACCCCATAGGGTATCAAAAGTAATCAAATTCTACTCCAATTCCTTCAAACCACAAGGAATGATTCCACAAACTTTCATGAACAATGGTATACATATGAACTAGATTCGTTTCCATTCCGTTTCTGATTCCGGAGTTAAAACCAAACGGGCCCTAAATATTTGAATTGTAAGATAAATGATAGATACTAATAAAAATGATAACAAAGTAGGTGATAAATAATTAAAGAACTGACCGTCGTAATTATAAAATACATTAACCTGGTTGATAACAGATCGGCGGTGGTTCCGTAGTCAAAAGTTACTAGCGGTTGAGAACCATCGTATTGGTACTTCTTGTTGTTCGCTTGTCGAGAATATCCCCGTACCACCTGTTGGAGTATTAACATAAGGTGTCGATGGTCCGGCTTGTTGTGCGGGTGTAGATGGTCCAACTAGTTGTTGGGGCATCGATGATCTAACAACGTGGTAGCCCCGACGTCGTGCTGAATGTAGAACGGGTCCTCTATTTTCAAAATTCCGCGAATGCTGCAACGTTGAAGAATTAAGGTTATCAAGTTTAAAAAAAACTTATGTTTATCAATTTTTATAAAAACTTATGTTTATGAAATTTATAAGAATTATAGTTATCAATTTAAAAAAAAACTTACCGGATCAACCATGACCAAAGCGATGTTGAAGTTATTCTTCCTCTTGTCTTCGTTGACGACGGGGTCTTCTATCTTCATTTTGATTCGGATTCAACATTTTTTGTATTGATCGAAATATATATTTTTTAAAGTAATTATGGAATTGAGAAGTAAAGGGGGAAGTGATAAGATTTTTGAATGAAATGGACATGTGTATATGTGGTATTTATAGGAGAAAATATTAAAGTAGATGATGAAGTTATTGTGTATTCGTATTCACGTGAAACTCCGAAACAAAATTTCAAATTGTGAAGTCGGGAATCCCGCACCTGAGCAGTCCACTTTTTGGTTCCGCCAAAAAGTGTTGGCACCATCCGAGCACTGGATGGAGATGCCCATATGTGGTGCATTGTTTGCCACGATCTACCAATGCATTCTTGTGTTCTTGGATTGGAACGCCTCTCACACAATGTTCTCATTGATTAAACAAAAGCCTCCCAAGGGTTCCCCGACCCCCGGATCAATCGGATTCATCGTCCCACATGATTTATCACCATTATATTGTGGTAAGTGTTATACATCTTATGAAGTTAAAACATTAACTATAGTTATTGATACTTTATTTTTTTCTCTCCTAATTTTCCTTAAAAAAGTTTAAATGTACGGCAAATTGTCCAACGCTGCCCTTCTTGAATATTGGCATGTGGGTCACGAACGAAGCATTCAAGGATCGGCGGTGCTATTCTGGTAATGCTTGACTCACACATTACCCGCTTCATCTTTGAGAGATGTTTTACATCTTCGTGTTGTTGTCCTCTTTTCTTTCACTCTTTTTCTCTTTTTCGCCGATTTGTTTTTGTGCTACTATTGTCGTTGGATAGTTCCCTTTGACGGTTCATTCCGTCCGCCGATTTCTTTCGAACTCTTGATTTATCGTTTTATTTATGTGGTGAACGATTTATTTACTCTATCTCTAAAACAAACAAAAATTGGTGGGGTGATGCTCTCCTTTTTCCATTCTTAGATGCTTATGCAATAATATCTACATTAATAACCTTAATTTAAAAATTAAATAACGTCACTACTAATATAATTTCCATAAGAAAACGAAAAATATATTTTGGATCAAAACTCTTAACTGATATCCTTAGAATATAAATAAAAAAGTTGAAAATTTAATAATTTTTTTTTAAAGGTATAAGAATGGATATAGATGGAGCAATGACGAGAGCCACTCTTAGTTGGGATCTGGTTCTTGCTATTCGAACCACCGTATACATGTTATACATACCACATCTACGTTTACGTATGGCGTAGGCGTAGTTAATTTTTTTTTTTAATTTTTTTTTTACGCCTACGCATTGCGTAGGCGCAGTAAGTTTTCTTTCATTTTTCAAACTAAATATATGTTACGGACTACTACACGTACACAATGCGTAGTCGTAGTACAACTACGACTACGCATGACGTACGCGTAGTAGGACTACGCATCGGTCATGCGTATTCGTAACCATTTTCCTTTATTTTTTGAACGAAATGTGCTTCTTACTACGGCTACGCATTGCGTACGCTCAAGATACAAATAGCATGAATATGTGGGTACGAATAGCAATCTCGATCTATAGATGTAAACTGCTAATAATAATCTTGTGGGGTAAAGTAAAAATATACAAAAGATTAACGAATTGGCCATAGAAAACACCCTCAAAGAGACCACCAATTGGGTTGTACCACGTATACTGTTTTGTTTCGCTTCAATCAGCCGCCTCGCTTCTCCCTTTTATAGATTCACGATACATGTAAAATTGTAATACAAAATAATGAAAGTTGTTTATTGGAGGAAGAATCTAGTGCTTTTCATTATATCATATCAATCACTAAATATCTGTCTATAGTATGTTTTTGAAAAATTTTGGCCTACTAGACTTTTTTAGTTTTTGTTAAAGAAATAATACTTTATATTTTTTTTACTACTTTTATTTAATGGTAGGTAAAACTAATTAACTTTTCTATTTAAAAAAATATTTGTTATTTTTTTATCTAAATGTAAGTTTTATTATTTAAAAAATAAATTTATTTTTGTATTAATATTTTTTTCTTTTTTATTTTCTTTATTTTTTTATTATTTTTTTTGTATTTTTATTTTTTTATTATTATTTTTTTGTTTTGAAATAAATTTATCATCCAAAAATTTCTGAAATTTTATCGTACCAGAATTTTTATCATACCAGAATTTTTATCATACTAGAAATTTATCATACCAGAAATTTATCATACTAGAAACTTTTTCATACCAGAAATTTTATCATACCGGAAATTTTATCATACCAGAAACTTTATCATACCGAAAACTTTATTATACCAGAAATTGTTTCATACCATAAGTTTTTTTTGTCTTTTTTTTAATTTTTTTTATAATTTTCTGGTATGAGTTTCTGGTATGAATTTCATACCAGAAACTCATACCAGAATATATTTTTTTTTTTGTTTTCCTTGTCCTATTTTATTTTTATAATTTACATACCGAAATTTACACACCCGAATTACATACCGGAATTTACATACCAGATTTTACATACCGGATTTCTCATACGGGATTTTACAAACCATTTTCTCTTTGACTGTAGTATCAATTTTGCGGTGTAGTTTCCTTTGAAGGCCTTGATGCGAGTGAAATCCCGTCGTGTACTGAATAATGCGTAGCCTTTCGATTTATTTGTTGCTTGATCCTTAACTAGTTTAACTGCAAAGGGGCATTAAACAAAATTCAAAGGGGATGATTAATATATGAAGAAGAAATCCACTTAATCATCTAATTCTACCTTCAGTTATAGGGTCTAAACATGAGAATTCCTTTTGCATGACATTCCTCTGCGGAATAGGGTAAATCTACAAATTCCTAGACGAGGATTATAAACAAAAACTAATTTTCAAAAGATTTAGCAATTGAAGCTTTAACCTATAGTTGGGATTGAATTTGAGGCTCAGCTACAAAAAAACTCTTCTACCTTATGAATATCCAACTTTACATTAATTAATTAAACATAAATAAATAATATAATAGAATCAAAGACACGGCTAATGCTATAATACTTACTGTGTGCAGCAATATTATTATCTGAGGTTGCAAGATATGCTGAAAAGTTCCGAACATCATGTAATTGCATTATCAAGGCAATTGTTTCAATATAAACAATCAAAGTTATTTATATTTAGGGCCCGTTTGGTTTAAACTCCGGAAACAGAAACGGAAACGGAATGGAAACGAATGTAGTCCGTTAATATACCATTGTTCATGAAAGTTTTTGGAATCATTCCTTGTGGTGTTATGTAAAATGCATTCACTTCCCTCTATTTTGATTACTTTTGATACCCTATAGGGTAACAAAATTGGAGCAATCAAGTGCATTTTGAATGAAATGACAAGGAATGATTCCAAAATTATTCATAAACAAAGTAAATAAATATAGAAACAATTTGGTTTACCAGGCTTTTTCTAGTTTTGTGTTTAGTAAATGTACCCCTTGAGAGAAGAGTGTGTAGAGTTTGAGAATAAATACAAATTGTTGGGTTATATTTACTTAATTGAAATATTAAAAAGTCTAGTTACTACTATAGTTTTTCAAAAAGACGTAGTTACCAAAATTGCCCAAGTAAATATATGGACTAGATTCGTTTCCGTTTTCGGAGTTTAAATCAAACGGGTTCGATTTACTAGATATTAATTAAACTTTTTCTATGACTGCGTATAAAATTTTAAGGTAAATTTTCCACGTAAGCAGATATTTTTTTCCAGGAAAAAATGCGCGCCAACAAATTGGGCTGGTGCAGAATTTGACCTTAAAAATATGTTGATTTTATTTGGATATGAAAATGATTTTTTTTTGTCAACGGCCTTAGATTGCGCTCGGTCATCCCACGCTCCCGGAAGAGACAATAAGATGTACTAAGATTTGAGGTGAATATTAAGTCATTTTTTATAAATTAAGAAATATTAAGGTAGTGAAGTTGTTTTGTAATTTGAGGTTAATATGAGATGGTAAAAATGAAGGTCATTAATAGTTTTTGGAGTCTAACTTATCAATATAAAATGTAATTTTGGGGAAAGAAATAGAACAAATGTTTCATCCATTGTAAGCATAGGATACTCACTGTTTAATGAAGCTTAATACTCTAATCTTAGGTAATATTATCTTCACTAAACTAATTCGATATGCCATCAAAAAGGCTATTATTCTCAGTCACACAATGGAATAAAATGATACTAATTTATATCGACAAGAATACAAGACCTCGGTGATCACTGATTAGTCCCTTCATGGATTTTATATATACCATGTCGTATCGCACGTTGTGTATGAAGAAGTTATAGGATGGAGTTTGGATTCTTCCGTATAAAGATACGACCTTTTCTTTTTTTTTTTAAATGAAAAGCAATTGGGACATTCTATCTTTTGGAGGTAGTCCAAGATAAAACCTTTTATATATGAAGAGGTTTTAGTCATTAGATCGTATGTAGGTTTATTTGTTGAAACGAATTTACATAAGAGCATTCCTTGTTCATGCACAACATGTAACCTGATAGACCGATTTCGAATTGTCATGAATGAAATTTCATGAGCTGCAAATTGAATAAGTTACTCCACCAGTAACTGGATGGTTTTGTAGCAGTGGTGACTCCCAATGCCACTCTCCAGCCTCTCTTCTTCTGTCATTTTCCTCAATGCTCTAGAGACGGATTAGCTGCTCCACCAACAAAGGATCCCTTTGCAGTGAAAGAGTTCAAATGTAAAAAAAAAATTGTTTTATGCTTTATGACATTTGAAAAAAATTAATACTTACAGCTGAAATTTGAGAATAAATGGGATAGATAATGTGGATGAAAAGTAAAAACTGCATCGAAGGCTAGAGCGTCGTTCGAACAAGAACACAAAATAATTTGAGAAGATTAAGGTAGTAGGGTAACTATTTTTTCTATAATACAAACAAGGTCCCTAATATTAACAATTAAAATAAAAAGATAAATAAGGTGGAAAGAGAATCTTAATTAAGTATTTAAAGAAACCATGAGCATTTAATTAGGCTAAAAATGAGGAAACCGTTAATTAAATTTGGTAACTGTATTATTTGACCTTACTAATTGAACCATTCTCAGCCTTCAGAATACGCCCTGCTTTCTTCAACCCTAAGCCGGAAGTCGAAGATCGCAATCTCAACGACTTCTTCATCTTGATGGCGGCAACCGAAGTCAAAGAGCGTTGGAGCCACGACGTTCCTTCAGCAGCCGGCAACAGAGACGAGTGAGAAGAAGGCGAATTGGAGGCGTTGACGAAGGATAAATCTACTCCTCGAAACTTCTCCAATCGCTCAAAAAGTTCCAACTCAGCCCTTCTTCCTCGTCGACATCGGCTCCACGCCGAGGTCTGCTGTGCGGGAGGCCGCAGATCGTGCATTGGTGGTTGCGGTGAGAGGGAGAACGAGGTTGAGTCGGGCTATCCTCAACAACCGCCTCAAGCTCAAGTTCACGAAGAACAAGAGATCAAGAGCAACAACGATGTCCGCGGCTAGCGGTGGAGGGCGTTCGGATTTGGAGATGCAAATCCGTGCCATGAGTACTCTGATTGAGATTCTTTCTGGATCGGCTAGATCTGGTAATGGCGCCGAATGCAGCGTCTCCCACCCTCCTGCCTCCGAGGGATCTCCGGCGAACTAAAGTGCATATCTGGGGTACAAATCTTCTCCATTTTCTACCGTGATCTGATTCTCATGTGTACACAATATATCCGTCTTTTATTGAATTAAGAACTTTCTTGTGTAAATTACTCCCACTGCATAATTGCTTGTTGCTTGATTGATATTGGCAAACTGAAATCAATTCTACGAACTACTACGATGTTTGTAAACGACGGACTTATGTAACAAAATCTTGTGTACACGACGGACTTATGTAACCAAACCATGTGTAGATGACGGAATTATTTAAACAAACCATGTGTAAATGACAAACTTATGTAACCAAACTTGTGTAAACGACAGACTTATGTAACAAACCATGTGTAAATGACGGACTTGTGTAACCAGATATTGTGTAAACGACGGACTGATGTAACCAATCTTGTGTAAACGACGGACTTATGTAACCAAACCATGTGTAAATGACGGACTTTATGTAAACAAACCATGTGTAAATGACGAATTTTGTGTAACCAGACTTGTGTACACAATATAAACAAACAAAACTTATGTAATTAAAATTATGTATTAACATTATGTAACTGAAATTGTGTATTAATATTGTGTATCATCAAAAAAATACACAATGTTTAACTAGTCCAGTTGGTATAAGGGTGGGAGAGAGGGGTTGTCATCCACGATTCGAATCCTACCTGACACAATCTTTTATTATTATAATTAAGAGGAGAGAGAAAAATATTTAGTTACCCGATTTAATAAAATTAATTGATTATAAATAGGAGAGAGAAAGATCTTCTAATTTCCTTAATATCCTCTCCTTATTTTAATTAATCTTTTTTGTCTAATATAGAGGGGCCTATTTTGTACACATTATTAACTTGGGGCCCTTTAAATGCTCATGATTACAAAATATACCTACTCCTCCATTTTACCCAAATAATTTTTACGAGGTTCGTAAATATTTTTCGGAAAAATTTCCTACTCCTCGGGGCTTCAAGAGATTACCCAATCCACTATCAAAACGAACAAATAAAAACGATTACAAATGTAAGAACAACAAATCCGCACAACTTGTAGACTTAAGGGATTAACCCCTAGATAGTCTCAACAAACAGGGGCGGCCCTTGGGGGGGCAGCCCCCCCTCCAAAAAAAAATTATTATTATTATTTTTTTTGAAAAAAATTGTTTCAAAATGGGATGTCGCTTCTCTCGTTTATAAAATTGTTTTCTACGTTTTTTTTTAAAAATATCACTATTCTTGTGTTATATTTAAATGTTTTTTTTATCTTTCGGCGAAGTGAATGAAACTTCAAAAGAATTTCCCGTTTTAGACTCGGAGTGAAATAATTTACCAAAATGCACGAGATTTGTTGTTTGAATTAGAAGCGCAGTCTTAGACCACACTCTTATTTATAAAAAAGCGTTGTTGAGGACAACGTTTTAATATCTGAAATAAAGATAACAAAAGACAAATAGAGGTGCGGTCCTAGACCGCGACTATAGTGTAAGGTTTTTGAAAAAAAAAACTAAAGAGGCGCGGTTATAGACCGCGCCTATAGGACAACTTTTTTTTTTTTAAAATATATAGGCGCGGTAATATTTTTTTAATTTTTTTTTGTATTTTTGTTTATTGTAAGTAGATGACATATTGACTTTGTTTTTATCGCTATTCTATTTTCATAGATATTTTTATCGAAAATAAAATTTCGCCCCCCCCCCCTAAAATTCTGCGGCCACCACTGTCAATAAGTATTGGCTTCACAAAGGAAATGAAGAAAATAAACAAACAAGAACAACTCTTGTTACAAGAGCTAGAAAAAGAGCTGCAGAAAAGAGAGATGAAGAAGAGAGGTTGTCCAAAAATCTGTGAAAATGTCGTTCCATCTGTTGCGCACAGCTGCCGAAGAGGTAATATATATGAAGCTCCTATTGTGCCCTAAAAGAAAACGCATCGTTTCATTTTAATATTGAAACACTCAACAAGCTGGTAAATTTAAAGGTCCAGTCAGCCAACCCAACCAGGAATGGGCCTATCACAAAAAATGTGTCTGAAGCCCAATACAGTTGTGTTAGGGCCCACTTTCTTTTGGACTTTGAAATTACATTCTTCACAATTTGTCCTCCTAATTTCTAAGTTTATCTAATAGTGGATTTTTGAGTAAAACCGTCATCAGCCCATTTTATTTACCTTTACGTGACCTTTGAAATATGCAACAAATTCCTGCAAAACAAAATTTTCTCACCGGTCACTATTTTAGTGCCAAAATCTGCTGGGTTAGTATCACCATCAACTTTATCAACAAGTAATTTATTTGACTCTACTTGTAAACGAATATAATGATATCTAACATCAATATGTTTAGTCCGTTCATGATAAACTAGATCGTTACAAAGATATAATGCACTTTGACTGTCCATGTATAAAGTTGGCATAGTAGACTTACCCTCTTTCTCAAACAAAATAAAACTAAGCCATACATCTTCTTTACAAGCTTCAGTTACAACAACAAACACAACTTCGGTAGAAGATAAAGCTACATAGGTTGTTATTGAGATTTTCAAGAAATACAATTTTCACACCAAGTATATACATAGGAAGTAGAAGATTTTCTATTATCTTTATAAGAAGCATAATCAGAATCTACGTAACCAGTCAAATCATAAGAAGAATGATGTTTAACATATAACAGACCAAAATTAACAGTTCCAACAAGATATTTCAACACATATTTCATAGCTTTCAAGTGTTTTTCACCTAGGTCGGACATAAATCTGCTAAGAGCACTAATATCAAAGGCAAGATTAGGTCTAGAACAAATCATAACATACATAATAGATCCTACAACAGCATCATAGGGAATCTTACTCATGCGAGATTTTTCCTCTTTAGACATATTCTCGACACGAGTTAAATCGAAGTGCCCTCCTAAGGGTTATTTAGAAGGTTTACCATCTTTTAGATTGAACTTATCTGACACCTTAGTCACATAGTCAGATTGGGAAAGCCAAGTTTGTCTCTTAGACCTATTTCTTTCAATTTTTATCCCTAGAATTCTTTGAGCAGGACCTAAGTCTTTCATATCAAAGTTATTTCTAAGGGAATTTTTCACTTCATTTATCTTAACTTTGGATCCTACAACAACATCATAGGAAATCTTACTCATGCGAGATTTTTACTCTTTAGACATATTTTGGACACGAGTAATCGAAGTGCCCTCCTAAGGGTATTTTAGAAGGCTTAGCATCTTTTAGATTGAGCCTATCTAACACCTTAGTCACATAGTCAGATTGGGAAAGTCAAGTTTGTCTCTTAGACCAATTTCTTTCAATTTTATCCCTAGAATTCTTTGATAAAGACCTTAAGTCTTTCATATCAAAGTTATTTCTAAGGGAATTTTTCACTTCATTTATCTTAACTTTTGATTTACAAATTAACATATATTATCCACATAAAGCAAGATATATAAAAGAGAATCAATTTTGACAGATTTGAAGTACAAACAATGATCATATTGACTTCTTATAAAACCTAGCCTAGGAGACTTTTTCAAACCATATATAATTTATTTAACAAACACACATAATCAAGGTGATTTTTGTCTATAAAATCTTTTGGTTGTCACATATAGATAGTCTCATAAAGGTTTCCATGCAGAAAAGCAGTTTAAACATCCATTTGTTCTACTTCATAATCATAAACTGTAGCTAAAGAAATAAGAAATCTCATGGTTTTATATTTCACAACAGGAGTAAAAATATCGTTGTAATCTATACCTTCTTTTTGTGTAAAACCCTTAGTCACTAACCTAGCTTTAAATCTAGGAGGGTCATTAGATTTAATGCCATCTTTGATTTTATAAATCCATTTGCTAATCAATAGTTCTAACACCATCTGGTTTAAGGGTTTTTTTTTCATGCATAGAGCTAATCTCTTCATTCATAGCTACTAACCCAAACTTAGATTGAATACTTTTAATAGCATGCTCATACAACTCAGGAGTATAAGTATTAACAATCACATCAACAATCAACACAACAAATTCTACCAAATTATTATCCCTATTATATACAAACTCAGCAATGTTCATATAAGTAGGATTAAAATACTTTGGATTAGGAACTATAGTTCTAGTTGATCTATCAGAAGTAAGTTGAGTGATGTGGGACCATCCTTAGCATCTACGACTATGCTACATAGATCATTCACTAAAGCGAGAGAAACTCAAGAAAGGAGCACTTACAAGTTGCAAACATGGGGTGATCGATGGAATGGAAGATTGCATGGAAGAGAAGGAAAATCGACTGATTTCTCAAAAAGATTGACCGATTTCTCAAAAAGATCGACCGATTTTCTTGTAAAAAAATTCGACCGATTTTCGTATCCGATTTTCTTCACTGGAACAAGCTTTGCAAGAGATCCGGTCAAGATCTTTATTTTTGGCAACTATCTTTTATATTTTATTTCCTTAAAACTCTCAAACAATCTTAAGGAAAGTTGTAAGTTTTTGGATCCTATCTTTTAGGATTATTTGTAGATTATCTTTTAAAGATATCTTTCCTAGATTATCTTTTAGAAGATATCTTTCCTATATCTTTTAGAAGATATCTTTTCTAGATTATCTTTTAAAAGATATATTTCCTAGATTATCTTTTAAAGATATATTTTCTAGTTTTCATAGAAGATCTCCCTTATAAATAGCCTTAGAGGTGGAGATTATTAGGTAGTTGAGTTGTGATTATTTATATCACATTATTTGTAAGATACTTGTGACTTCGCTCACGAGGTTTGCATTTTATCATTTCTATTCAATCAAAAAGAGAGTTTTTGGTTGAAAAGTTGTGAATCTTTGCTAGGTTGTTCTAGTGTGTTAATCTTTTTCAAGGTTGGTGCTACAATTCAAACTAGTTCCTCCTTGTGCTTGTCTTATCTAGAAGGCTTGTGTAAGGTTAAAGAAGGAAGGGTGAAAGGTAATTCTTTGTTAAGGGTTTTGATCCATCGAGTTCAAGGTTCTTTGCAAGTCTTATAATAGTCCTATATTCTTATAACTTTCATTTAACATTCCATGTTCATCTTCTTTTCTTTCCATATCATTCACTAATCCGTATTTTGAGTTTGTCGAAAAATCGACTTGCTCATCAAATAAATCGACCGATTTATTCCTTAGAACAACCCGATTTTTATCCTAGTTAAGGACTTTCAATCTAGATCGGGAACTGCGGCTTATCCCTGCATTATTGAGAATAGACAAATCAACAACAGTAGGAAAAGAATCAGAAACCACAATAGAATCAGAAACAGAAATAGGAGAAATATCCGAAATAATGTCCGAATTAGTTACAGTCCCAATTACAATTCTAGAATTTTCAGCATTTACAGAATTTGTGTTATAGTTAGAGTTAGAATTGCTTACAACCCTACCTGATTGGTGAGGTGTGTTGTCTTCTGAACTGTTTTCCAGCTCAATACTCTTCCTAGTTTGTTTAGCAGTAGCATTACCAAGAGCATTATTGGTATGTCTTTGAAAAACACCAAGATCAAATTCTTCAGCTGACTCAAGGGTGTCACTTGATATTAAAAAATCTGCTTCCGTGCCCCTGTTAGTATTCTTAACAATAGATGTAAGAAGATTTTTAAAATGATAATCATATTCATTAAAAGTTACATCTCTACTAGTTAAAACCCTATAACCACCAGGTTGTATAACAAGTAATTTGTAACCGTTTACCCCTTCCGGATAATCAAACATCACACACTTGAGAGCTCTCGGATTTAGTTTACCTTATGAATGATGAGTATAAGTTGTACAACCAAAAGGTCTTAAGAGTTTTATATTTGGTTTTTGACCAGTCCACATATCTTGTGGGGTTTTAAACCCTATAGCAGAAGGAGTTCTATTTATCAAATAAGACATTATAATTACAACCTCTCCCTAAAAGGACTGCTTCATACCTGGAGAAAAAAGCATGCATCTTGATTTTTCCAGCAAAGTCCTATTCATCCTCTCAGCAGTACATTCTGTTGAGGTGTTCCCAAAACAATGAAATGTCGTTTTATTCCCTTTCGAAAGCAATAATCATTAAAGTCATAGTTACAAAATTCTAAACCATTATCTGTTTTAAGACATTTGAGCTTATGGTTAAAGTTTAAAAGTGTTGAAAGCTTCAGTTTTGGCCTTTAACAAATACACCCAAACTTTTCTTGAAAAATGATCAATAAAGGAAATGAAATATTTTGTACCTCCTATAGTATCAACTTGGACAGGACCCCATAGATCAGAATGAATATATTAAAGAGGATATTTAGCAACATAGGTAGATCTATTGAAAGTTAATCGAGTAGCTTTACCAAAAATGCAGTTTTCACACATGTCTAATGCAGCAGGTTTATGATCAAAAAAACCACTTTAAAACATGTAATGCAAGCCTTTATTTCCTATATGTCTAAAAAGAGCATGCCACAATTTAATTTGATCAAGATTCATGTTCACAACAACATTTAAAACATTCAATTCATGAGAACCAACAACATGATATAAATCATTTTTCTTCACACTTTTGAGGAGGATTTTACAATTTTTAATCACATTCCTAACACCATTATTTCTGTGAATCTAGCAACCTAGGTCATCAAAAACACTTTCAGGCAGTAAATTTCTTCTAAGTTCAGGCACCCACCTAACTTGTTGAAGAGTTCTGATTTTATTATCATGCATTATGAAGAGAATATTACCAATGCCTTTTATAGATAAGGAAGTATGATCTACTAATCTAACCACCCCATTATCACATTTATGCAAAAAATAAAAATATTTTTCATGAGGAGTGGAATGCATGGTAAAACCAAAATCAAGTATCCAAGCATCATAATCATCATTATTAGAAACAAGCAATTCATCATCATAGTAAGCATGAGACTCAGGGATTATAGTAGACCATTCTTGGAGTTACTAGCATCATCCTTCTTCTTCTTATTACAATTAGGAGTCTTATGACCCTTAATACCACAATAGTAATAAATAATCTCCTTTTTAACATATTGAATAGAGGAATTCTTTTGATTATAACCAATTCTAGAGTCAACTTTACTATCACGATTGTTGTTGTACTTATTCTTCTTATTTTTACCTTTAGCAAATAAGACTTCTGATTTACTATCCCAAGACTCTCCTTTCATTTTAAAGACCTTTAGAGTGTTTTTTTTACAGTTATGGAATCCAAAATCTTTTTCCTAGTTAAATCTTCATGTCAATATTGAATAACATTTTTAAAGTTGTCAAATTGAGAAGGATGGGAGTTAAGAATTATAACAGCTTTGTGAACTTCATCTATAGGATCCTTACATCGTTCTAAGTCTTGAGTCATTCTTAAAAAACTATCCAGATTATCTTGAAGAGATAGATTAATGATTGTTTTAAAGGTGAATAACCAACACAACAAACTAACTCTACTAGGCAAAGACTTAACTTCATACAACTCTTTTAAGAGTTGTCCAGAGAGTCTTGGATGTTGTGTGAACAAGAACCTGTCGGCCAACTTCATCTGTGAGCCTCATCATAATCTCACTATGAGCCTGCAGATCCATTTCCTTTCTTTCTTCAACACTGAGCGTAGATGGATAGCTCTCGTCTACTGCATGCCAAAAATTCTCTTTTACTAAAACTCCTTTCATCCTAAAGACCACTGTTCGCCACTTAGCGTGCGTGCAATCAAGTCTTAAATTTATAAAACTAGAATAAAAGCAAGCGAACCCGCAGTGTACGGATCGGCGTAGATTAGCAAGTATTCCAGAGTATCGAACACAGGGATTTGGGGGGAACAAATTCAGTTGTAAAGTTGTCAAGCAAATAAAAGGGTAAAACTTTGCAAATATATTGGGGAAAACAGCAACCCTAAAGATCCAGGTGTCTAATTGTGGCAATCGATTCAAGATATACTAAAGAACTACGGACAGAGTTAAGAGTTGCAAAGGTATGCTAAGGTAAAGCAATGTACGGTGAAGTTCCAAGGCTTTATGTGACTTATCTAAAAATACTCTCTATAAAGGTTGTTGAGGCTTCAGTATAGAAAGGATCTAAAGACAAGAATTAATGTCAAATACCCAAACTTATAATCCAAAGGTCAAAACTAACTTAACCGATTAAGGTTGTGACACTCATAATCGAGGTAGAGGTTGTTGAGGCTTCACTACCACCTAGAAAAGGCAAGCCTAAACTAAGTTAAAGCAAATCTTTAACTTTGGATTAAAGTAAAAGCAAGGTTCGTAAACTGAAGTAAATTACGGGTAGTTCTTGAGAATCACGGCCGTGGAAACCTAAGAACAGGCCGTGATTTAGGGTGTCGACGATATTTCTCTAACTCTCAGGGTCCAATCAAATTACGATCGATCTATCATTATCTAAGCCACAACTATCAACCCTTCACCTTAGAATTGCTAAAGGGTTTTAGCCAATAATCATCATTATGATATCAATAATCAAATATGAAAGGGAGAAAAGGTAAAACCTTGAAATCTCAATAACAAACACAAAACCAATGTCAATAAAACTCAAGAGTAACTTGCGTTCAATAGATGTAAGATAGAATAAGAATCTCTCACAAATCTCAAGGAACCAAGAAGAACGGGATGTCAATCCGCCTTCAAATGAAACCCTAAAATCTTCCAACTTCGTAAAAAGGGAAGTGCGTCCTTCCCCAAATCTTCCCTCCAAATAGCAAGACCTCCAAGTCTGCCTCTCTAAGTATGCTTTGGAGAATTTAACTCCAAGTCCCGGGGCTGTCACCGTCCTCTAGAGAAATTGACTCTCCCTAAATCTCCCTTTTTGGAGGTTTTGACTCCTTCTAGACTCCCTTTGGAGAAATTGGCTCTCTTTGGAGGTTTTGACTCCCCTTCAATGTTGAAGGCTCTCGAATATATGTAGGGATCAATCTAGGGTTTAAAGATAAAACCCTAAATATTTGGGCTGAAAAGAAGTCGAATCCGCTGGTATCAGAAGATACTCTGGGCCGCGTCATAAGGTATCAGAAAATACTTTGGCGCGTCAGACGGTATCAGACAATACTTTGGGCTGCGTCCGACGGTATCAGAGAATACTTTGGCGCGTCCTAAATTCCTTTTATGCTCCTTTTTGTCCCGCTTCAAGGCTTAATCCTTAAATATGCTATTTTGCTCCATAATTCGCCAAATTACCTACAAATGCAATAAAACTCTGTGTAGACCTCTATTCTTGCAAAGTAGGTGAATATAAACATAAATGCCATGAATGTATGTCTATGCATGCAAAATAAAGGGAAAATCTATATAAATACATGCCTAAAAATAGGTCATAATTCATGTCATCAACCACATACAAAAATCGGAAACACCATCATAGGGTTTCATTCTGTAATAAGTGTCAGCCATTATTATAATATGGAGTAGGAAAAGAAAGAAGATTATCTTGAGAAGGATGAGAGTTAAGAATTATAACAGCTTTGTGAACTTCATCTATAGGATCCTTACATCGTTCTAAGTCTTGAGTCATTCTTAAAAAACTATCCAGATTATCTTGAAGAGATAGATTAATGATTATTTTAAAGGTGAATAACCAACACAACAAACTAACTCTACTAGGCAAAGACTTAACTTCATACAACTCTTTAAGAGCTGTCAAGAGAGTCTTGGATGTTGTGTGAACAAGAACCTGTCGGCCAACTTCATCTGTGAGCCTCATCATAATCTCACTATGAGCCTACAGATCTATTTCCTTTCTTTCTTCAACACTGAGCATAGATGGATAGCTCTCGTCTATTGCATGCCAAAAATTCTCTTTTACTAAAACTCCTTTCATCCTAATAGACCACATACAAAAATCGGAAACACCATCATAGGGTTTCATTCTGTAATAAGTGTCAGCCATTATTATAATATGGAGTAGGAAAAGAAAGAAGATAGAGAAGTTGGATATACAGAGAATATAAGACTATATACAATTTAGAATCAACATGTAAGGATAAATGATATGAAGATTAGTACATAATGACAGAAGCGGAAGCTTAAAGAAGCAAAGTAAAACAACAATGTCAATAAACTAATCACATACAAATGCAACAAGAGCTTCGTTCAAGGATCTATTACAAGATGTAAGAGATCTATCCAGATCTGTAACCAACAGATATAAGCAACATAAAAGAAACAATGAAAGAAAAAGAAAACCAGATCTGAAATATTAAAACAAACAAGATCTAAGCAACAGATTTTTAAAATCGTTCAAAAAAACATATCCGAAATAAAACCGGATATGAGAACAAAAATAAACTAGATCCGAAAAAAGTTTTGAAAGAAAAACAATTTACAAAACCAGATCTGCGTTTTTTCTGCAATTTTCAAAAAACAGAAAACAAATCCAAAAGTTTTAAAAAACCGGATCTAAGATTTGTAAACAAAAAATAAAAAACAAAAAACCGCACATATGAAATGTTTTTGAAAAAACAAAACAATATGAAAGCGGATCTAGATTTCTCGCAACTCAAAATGCAAGAATCCGTAGGTCATTGCCTTTAAGGCTCTGATACCACTTTGAAATGTAAAAACCGTACAAGATCGAAGGCTAGAGCGCCGTTTGAAGAAGAACAAGAACACAAAACACTTTTAACGAGGTTCGAAAATATTTCTCGGAAAAATTTCCTACTCCTCGGGTCCTCAAGAGATTCCAGAATCCACTATGAAAACGAACGAAGAAAAACAATTACAAATGTAAGAACAACAAATCCGCATAGTTTGTACACTTAAGGGATTAACCCCTAGATAGTCTTAACAAGTATTGGCTTCACAAAGGAAATGAAGAAAAGAAACAAACAAGAACAACTCTTGTTACAGGAGCTAGAAAAAAAGTTGCAGAAAAGAGAGAGATGAAGAAGAGAGGTTGTCCAAAAATCTATGAAAATGTTGTTCCATCTGTTGTGCACAAGTGCTGAAGAGGTAATATATATGAAGCTCCTATTGTGCCCTAAAAGAAAACGCAGCGTTTCATTTTAATATCGAAACACTCAGCATGTTGGTCAATATAAAGGTCCAGCCAACCAACCTAGCAAGGAATGGGCCTATCACAAAAAAATGTGTCTGAAGCCCAATACAACTATGTTGGGGCCCACTTGCTTTTGGACTTTGGAATTACGTTCTTCACAGTGGAAAGATATATCATTTTGCTCTAACAAAATGATAATTATTGAATTGATGAAGTTTGATTAAGAAACTATCTATATAATCGTATCGCAACCTCACATTAGAGATGATGCAAGAGCATCTCCAAGACCACCTATGAAGGCCGGATTATAGTTAGGATCACTTCTATGTGCAAGATCACATCCAAGACACCCATGGACGCATGAGCACATCTAGGATCACCCATAGTTGTAAGAGCATGCATAGGATCACCCATGGATGCAGGATCACATTCAGGATCACCCATAGATGCAAGAGCACATCCAGGATCACCCATGGATGCAAGAGCATGTCTAGGATCACTTTGGATGCCGGAGCATGTCTAGAATCTCCTACCAAGAGAAGGAAGGGAGAGACGGGGAAAGAAATGAAGATACAATTATGTAACCCAAGACCTAGGAGAGAAAGAAGGAACAACACCAAGAGAAAAAGATGGTAGAGATCTTTCCACACTGGAAGATACAAAATGCACGAGAACATGATCAATCATGTTCTTAGGATTCAAGAGAAGAGAAGACTCATGAGACCCACAAGGATCCATCTTCTAACACAACCATGTTTTGATAGAAGGAGACTCTAGCTCACTCATACCACCTCAGACCCACCTAGGCTCCCTAGAGGCTGAGTACCCATGCAAGGCCGCTCTCCACCGCGGATCCCCTTGCATACGTGATGGGACACCATACAACGCTTCTTTTGATCCATATGAGCCATGTATACATAGATGAGAGCTATACCATAAGCCATACATGCCATGCCATATCCGTATGGGATCGGATCATTCCTGCCATGCCAATACAAGTTATCCATACAAGCTCCGCTCATAGGGCCCACAATCTTGAGACATACTCTTTCCAAACCCATCCATCGGAACCAATGACCTATCTCTCCAATGATTGGATGAGTTATGCGAGTCTCCCAGATCATCAACGCCATTATGAACCATGACCTACAAAGGCCATTTTGGACCCATCCCTTGCGTGTAGAAGGCGCACCGTGAGAGGATAATTCAGGCCTAATATTTTATTATTTAGCCCATAAAGACATGTATGAGTTAATTTAGTGGGCTTTAATGTTATTTTCAACCCAAGTTATTTTATTTATTTTTTAAAATAATTTAAGTCTTCTAATAGGGAATCTTAAAGATAGATTTGGAAATCATATCTTTTAGATATGCTTGAAAACCAAGTCTTAGAAGAATCTAATCTTATTAGAAGATAAATCTTATTTTATTATTTTCTTAGTTCAAGATCATATCTTATTCTAGATAAGATACGATTCTTTGGGCCAAATCACAAGAAGCCCATGAACGATCCATGTCCTATAAATAAGGAGGTTACACCTCTTGTTTTCTTAACCTAGAATTTGAATAAACACGTTTATTTTTTGTGGTTTCTAACGCCGTCTTCAGGTGTGAAGAGCAACACGAGCAAGAGATGTCTTGTTCGCAACTCGCTTGGACTTGTTTGAGTGTGTTCTACTTGCTACGACAGAGCAGTGTGCTTCAACTAGCCAAATCATACCTCCATTTGCTCTAGGGATCTTCAAGAATGTCTAGTGTTTGGTAGTACAAAAGGATTCTACAGAAGGTGGTTGTGTGTTAGGGTCCATCACATCCTAGCGTGCTTCCAAGTCGTTGCTTAGGGTTCGACCTTGATATATCCAACGACCGATCCATTCCCATCATCATATCATCTTCTTTTCATATCTCTTTCTTTTTGTTGTCTTTCTATTGAGCCTTTTAGGTGTTGAAAGATTGAACCATCTACAGTGGCGATTACCCCATATCAAAGTGGTATCAAAGTCTCGGTTAATCGACGCCAAATCTTAACTTTTTATTCAAAAAAATTCGGATCTTTCACAAGATTTTCACAAAAAAAGTCAATGGACCAACAACCGTTACACTTAGTATTTCTATCATTCTTGTTATTTACTATTTGTTGATTACTTTTGAAAATGTTCACGTTGTTGTCTACTTTTGAAAAAGTTCATGAGTTGACTATTATTCAAAAAGTTCACGTTCTTCAAAGTTTGATTCACTCCTTTTCCTTGAAGTTTTCGCTGCTTTACGTATCTAGTTGTTGTACTTTTATGTTTTTCTTTGATGTTTTTCCCCTCACTTCATGACAGTTTGTCCATATGCCGATTTCTTTCGACCTTTCGATCCATTAGACAACATGTCGTCTAGTACATCAAACTACTTTCTTTATTAGACAAAAACTAGGCAATAACTAAATTAAGATTTTAAAAATAAATAAATAAATTTATCGTAAAATTCTAGGGAAATTTCGGATGGTATCACTGCACTTTTGACTTTTCGGATTATGTCCTAGACTTTTGCAGTTTCTAGATGGTGCCTACGAAATTTAGATTTTGTTGGATTATATGTTTCTACCATTAATAAATTATCATTTTGAGGGAAAAAAAAGATAATTATTATTTGCTAGTTATTGTTAATAGTCACTTTAAAGATATAAAAAATTTTCTTGAATGAATAATTCATCTTTTTATTTCCTTAAAATGTTAATATGCACGGTAAAAGTGCATAATCCAAAAAACTCTAAAACTTTGGACAATTCAAAAATTGAAAATTTTTTGGATATAATCCGAAAAAGTTAAAAGTACTAGACACCAAAAACTTCCAATTTTAAAACGATTTTTGGTTATAAAATGTGGGTAAATGTTCAGGTACATCCCTTTTATTGCGGTACGGTCGTACGGCCGTACCGCAGGGCGACACGTGTCCCGAATTTTTTTTTTTTTTTTTCCCTCTTTTCT